>BSBK01005977.1:95000-806139 GCA_027943335.1 Chamaecyparis obtusa | reverse complement strand
AATATTATATATTATATATATATATACATATACATATGAATATGTATATGTATATGTATATGTATATGTATATGTATATGTATATGTATATATATATATATATATATATATATATATATATATATATATATATATATATATATATATATATATATATATCCTACTCCATTAGTTATATTATCATAATAATTCTTTCATTTTGTTTCAAAAGTAATAGTTAGTGTAAGTGGTATATGTGTAAAATGATAATTAATTAGGTATTTGAGTAAACCTCATTTTAAATATTTTACATGTTTTCTTATTTGGGTAGAATTAGTGATTGTCTTGATTTGACTATGTTTTAAATTTACATATAGAATTAACTTTAAAACGTAAAATTTTCAAATTCAAATTGAGCTATAGTTTTGAGCCAATCCTTTCCATGCAGATATTAATAAATTTGAATGCATGCCTTCTTTTATTCATGACTAAAGGTTCTTGGGCATAGTGTTCAATTTTCACTTTTTAAGTGTTCCAACTGTTAGCACTACCAAATTTTCCAACATAAATTCTGTGTTTTTGAAGTTTTAAATATATACCAGAAGAGTTTTCATTTGGTTAATGGCTACCTGAAATAATTATAAACCTTGGTTCCAGTTTACAGAAGAATTTTCTTATAATCCAGAAAGCCCTAGCTAACTATCCTGTCAAAATAACCCTAATGATTTTTATTCTAAAAGAAAACACTAGGTCGACCTTCTATCTTTATGTTTGGTCATTGCTTTTTGATATCACTTAAGTTTCCTTTTAAGCATGTGTCTTATTCTATCATTGGGCAGGGCCTTACCTATTAGGTTTTTATTTACCTAAGCCAAAACTTTAATTTTTCCTAAGTCTGAAGCCCCGATGACCCTTTTAAATCTTTTCCTAAGTCCCCGTGTCCTTTTCCTAAAGTTTCAACATTTTATATAAGTGCTTATCTTCCTCATCAATCCAACAGTTGGTGCAATGTCACAATGAAAAGATGCAAGGAGATTAACCATCGCAACATTGCGACAACCATTGATGCATTAGACACTAAGAAAGTATGGCAGGTGGGACCAGTTAGTTTTGTTTTATATCAATTGTTTGATTGAGGTAATCTGATGATTTGTGTTCACTAGGCCCAGTTACTAAAGGGGTTAAGAGGTTGACTTCTTGATTTTAATCTGACGGCCAACGCAATCCCGCGAATGAAAGGTAATTGAACATTTGTGATTGTGGCATTGAGACAACCGCCAATTTTCCATGAGGACATAAAACACGATAGCGGGGTCCAATCGTAAATACTTAATGAGGACCATTGGATATGTTTCATCCAACGGTGATAGTGAATCTAGGTGTCAAGTGGGTCCGAAAGACTCCAGTTTTGAGTTACTGTAGATCTATTTTGATCTAGCGGTTGGCGTAAAGGTGCGATGAAAAAATGCTCGAGGATTACTGATTGCGGCATTGCGACAATCGTCAGATGCTTTCTAAGTAAAGATCAACAGTTCTAATTTAAACTTAGCCAAATTTGGTGCGAAAGCAAATTTACTCATGGAGTTCAAACCGTTTGAATTCTCAGAGAAGTTATGGCCAGATTGTGTGGAAAGAATTGTCAAGAATTAATGATTTTTGTGCGCAATATATCTTTTGATTGTTTCATTTCTAAGAGCACAAAGCTACGAAATTTGTAGAGCCTTGATGAAGAGAAATTGCAGAGTGAATTACCATCTTCTGAGAAATTGCTGGAATTGGTTAGTATTGTGTGAATTATTGTCTCCCTGCTATTATTTATCTATAATTACTGTTGAGAAAGTCTAGGTGACCTTCATGTACCTTTTCTTGATTCTCGTATTATTGTTGAAACCCTAAATTTTGAAAATGGCACCAAGGAGGGAGTTAATAGGAAAGGTTGAGTATCATGAAAGGGGTGTACATGAGGACCTCTTAGAGAATTTTGATCATTCGACCACTGACACGATCAAAGCAAAAGAATTGGTACCCAAAAACCCTAGGGTCAAAGTAGCAGATGCCCTGTATGACAAAGACAATTATATGAGAGACGCTAACATTGAGGTCTCCGGTTTAGTATTATTCAGAGTGGGTTTCGGCCAGAGACATGCCTTTGCTCCCAGTAGCAATGTGTGGCAATTTGACTTAGGTAAACTTGTTGTACCCAATGTGTTCATGGACGCATATATCATGATCCAAGTAGCACAATGATATGATCATGTAGCTAGGGTTGTTAGAGATATAAATGGAAACCCTTTAATCAGTATTACAACTGAAGAAATTAGAGAAGTCTTTAGGTTGAGTGAACCCACTAGTGATCTAGAGAAGATTAACTTTGATGAACAAAGACAGATCTGTATGGCTCAGAGGGACTATCTCAGAAATGGTCCTTTGAAGGAATTTTTTAACAAAGTTGGAGGTCTGATTACAGTAGGGCCAAATACACAAGAACCTTTCAAAATGGATTACTTTAATCTTAGGGCAAAGGGTGTGTATTAGTCATTGTGCCAAATTTTCAGAGAAGATGCTCAAGAAGAGATGTCAGTACATTACATGTTTATGATGGCACAAATTCTACACCCCTACTTGGTAGTCACTTTTGATTTTTCCCCCTTCTTGGCTGAATTAATTCATGTGGGACTAATGGGAATCCAGAAAGCCAAAGTAGATAGACCCTTTTGCTGGTATTCCTTGATGATGTATATGTTTTTGTATAAAGTTGCAGATTACTTTGAGAAAGAAATGGACCTTATGAGGCAAAAGGATGGTGAAGCAATACCGGTCCAATTATGGAATCTCAATATGACTTGGAATAGAAATGAGACCAACTTTATCACTTTTGATAGATGTTTTGCATCAAGGCTTAGGCTTTGTTGTTTCTAGAGAACCCAAGAATCCCAAAAGCCTTGTTGGATCTCCTTAGACCTAAGCAATATGCCACTGACATCAAGATTGTACGCAATTGGGGTGATTTTATCCTCTACCCAATGTCTACTGTACTCAGGGTGTATGGTTTCAGAGGGAATCCTTTTATACTACCATATCAAGTCCCTGTCAAGATTGGAGCTGCAGAATTTTTGAGGCAAATTGGAGAGTTACAAGATAATACTCTCACAGGAAGAGCTAGAGGAACTCTTTTTCCTACTACCACAGTAGCCCACCAGTTTGTGATCACAAAAGGTGGATGGTCCCATATGGACAAAATCTTGCAGCCATATCACATGGCCACTTCAATTGCTAGGGCAGCAGACCCTGAGGGTTTCTACAATGATATCTTTAAGAAGAGGACACGATGTGCCTCTATGGATCATGTTTTTAATTTTCTTGAGGATATTATTAGAAATATCTTTGATTTACAAGAACAGGAAATTAGGAAAGAGATGGCTAGTGTATAAAAAGACACTAGATTTTGTTCATCATTTTGTCAAGGATTATGACCCCTTAAAGGATTTTACCCCTTTTGAGAAGAAGATAGAAGCTCTTATGAGCCATTTTGAGGGTATCATCTAGACCCTGAATGAGTAGAAGGAAAATGTGATGCAAATTGAGCCAGAAAGGGCTAGATTTGTGTTAAGTAAGCTTGCATTTGCCAAAATGGTGCCCCCAGGTAGATATATGGTACAGAGGAAGGATGGATACATTGTGGTCATATAAGGACCAAGAAGACAAGAAGAAAATAGAAGGGTAGAAGATATCCCTTCCACTTCTAGGGAAGCTGAGATGCAAGACAAAATAGAGGAATCTCCTAGATCACCACAAAATCAACCAATTGAGATTAATTCTGATTCTCCACCTCCACCAAAAAAGAAAAGAGTGGAAGAAAGGCCTGCACAAGTTGAGGAGGAATATTCTCCTACCTAATCACCTCTAAATCTTGTAGATCATCAAGAGGTAGTAGAGAAATTACAACAATTGGGTATTTTAGGTAAAATTTGCATGACTTATGAGGAGATAAAGGAGGGAGTGCCAGAGCCACCCAAGGAACCTGAATCAGACATAACAGAAGGGGAAATGGATGGAAAGGAACTAGATCCTATCACCAAGCAGGCATGTGATGAGTTTCTTGCAGATGATGCCTTTGTTAAGGCCAGGGCCTTCATGCAATTCTTGTGGAAGTTGTATCTAAATCAATTCAAGGAAACCCATGAAAAATGATAGGAGGAAGACCCACAAAAAAACCTCAAGATCATAGAAGATGAGGTAAGGAAAGAGATGACAAAAAGGTTTGAAAAAATTACTCTAGAACAAGGGAGAGAATTAGTAAAGAATGTAGGGGTGCTCATTCTCCTTGAGTGGGACATTGTTGATGCAGTGGTCCTTGATGCGGTTAGGAAGCAAATCACACCAGCCCACAAGACCAAAGAGGAGGCATAACAAGAAATCAAAGGAGTCACTTTTAGTGATGACCATCAAGCCTTGGTCATGTGGTCTTTAAAAAAAAATGAGAATAATAAAGGTAAACAAATTGTTAGGGGTGATCTTTCAGGCAGTTTGCTAGTACAAAGGGCCAGTGAGACCTCAATTGTTGAATCATTAGGCATGGTCTTAGAGACAGCCAAACTCAGTATGAAGGTGGCAGAAAGGGAAGCTAGGGAGAAAGAAGAGCTCACATTAAAGATGGAGATAATGTTGAAGGCTTATGGATAGATGATAAAAGAGATTAGTGAGAAGGATAAGTTAATAGAAAACTTAAGAAAGAGATTAGGAGAGCAGGGCCCAATCTAGGTATCAGAACAACTACAAATTGCTCCCTCCCCTGCTATTCCCCCTTAATCCAGTCCTATAGTTGAATTCCCCCTCTCCCCTCTTCCTCCATCTATTGAGGATGATGATATAACACATAGAGAAATATTGGAGAATGAAAGATGGGCTTTCTTGGAGAAGGCAAAGAAATTGAGGAATGAGAGATAATTTTTTGAGTAGGGACAACTAGAAGTGTCCATGAAATATGAAGACAAAATAAGAGACACAATTTTGCAATTTTCTAAGGGTGTTGAGCCTAAGGAAATTTATAAGGTTGGAGAAGAATTAGTTAAAATTTTGAATTCTTTTAAGGAAGAAGTGGCCACCGTGGACCCAATTTTGGATAGGTGGGTTGCCAGGAGAGATAAATTGAAATTATTTTATTCTTTGATTAAAACTCAACAGATTGTGGATGAACAATTGAAAGGTACCTATAAATTTGTTAAAATCTTACTTGAGTTTGCAGTAAAAAGGGAGAACATAAAGAGAAAGGCATCAGTTCTAAGGGCAAGATATTACCAAGACTGTTATCAAATGTTTCTTGGCCTTTTCAAAAGGATTGGTACTATAAAAGACAAAGGAATATGGTTGGGGCAATTAGATGAGGAATTATCAACCAGGGTGAACAACATCTTGAGTGCAGATGGCAATATTCTATTTGTCTAGACAGTTGAAATATTACAAGATGCTAGAGTACATTTTGAATCCCTAAACAAGGAGGTCCATCAGGTAAAATTTGATTGGGATACTTTGGTATAGAAGAGAGATGAGGTGGTAGCTTTCCATTGGCCTGATGAAGAGGTCTACACATCTTGGGAAACTACATATTCTTCAGAGTGCAAAGAATGAAGAGGTATCTATTGAGTCTGCAATAGGTGGCAATTCTTCAACCTCTTGAAGTAAAGAAAACATCATAAAAGATCTCATATGGTTAAGGAAAACACAAAAGCAACACTTGGCAGAAGTTGAATTGACTTTGGAAATTGTTGCAGATTTTGGCGCTCAAAGTCAAATAGCAACTTTGCAAAATATAATAGAAAAGTGTTGTATCTGTCAATTTTTTTTCTTATATGTTGTCATTATTTTGTTTCTTCTAAAATGATTTGAAGCTTGTATGCAATCCTTGTATTCTATAAAAGGATTCCCAGGATCATTTTAGAAGGACTGGAACTTGAACATTAGATTGACAAGTTCTGAGTCTAGGGTACAGTAGACTGTATTAAGTCAGGTTTTTAATATAGAAGAGCAACTATTACTAGTTTTTTGCCAATATTCATATGGCTTATGTTCTAAAGCATTGTGTATACATGAAAGATGATTCAAAAAATTAAATAAAATCCAGGGTTCATATCTCTCTTATGTGTATTTCTTCTCTGAGTTATGAGTTTTCAAATTCATTGCATGGATTTTCTTTGTGTATGTGTTGTCATTCTTCAGCTTTGATCTAAAAATCAAATTAAATATATAACACTAATTCTCTGAAGTTTGCATAAGGATGTCAATAAGTAGTGTGAATCTAGGAGTCCTTTGATCTATATCATCATAGGGTGGTAGTATTTTTGGGGATTATAAATCATTAAAGTTTAGTATATTGTCTGTGTGTTTCACTTTGCAGTAAGATATTGCCCAATAGATAAGGCATTGGCCAGGAATGAGCCTATTCTATAGAGATGACTGCTTGATGGAGTTTTGTTGTATTCCTAATATTTGATATAAATCTGTCAAAATCTTTGAAGTATTGTGACCTACAAGTTCTGTCTTATCAAATGGTAATGGAGAATCAATAAACGAGTGATTATCATTTAGTTTTTTCTTACCATCCATATGTTGTATTGAAATCCAGTTTATGATTGTTAAAATGAAGTTTGTTTTACTGGATTAGGAGCATCCTCCTTGGTTTTGTCAAGCTAGAAGTACAGAGGGCAGTCTTGTCCCTATAGTTGGTCCAGTCATCTTGGAATTCATATTTGGATTTAACCCCTCCTTAAAAACTATAGATGTATTGGTTGCTACTAAAAGCATAAAGTCCGGTTTGAGACACCAACACCAACAAAAGAATTATTTTATTTTATTTTATTTTTTTATTATATTTATTAACATAGCATATCTTTTTAAGAAAGATCATTTCACAAATACATTTTTAGGATATCTATTTCATTTAAATCATAAATTCAATAAACAATAAAATTTTCAAGAATGATATCTCTTGGTATCTTTTACATTGATATTCTAAAGATAGTTCTCCTAATAATTAGCCAATAGGCTTCCCCTTTGGGGGAAGCCTGTGTACGGCAATCCCAGAAAAATCAGACGCCGGATTTGTCTCACTTTCGCGGCACCGGGTATTTTAACCGATTTGTCTCACATTAATGGCACACAACAATTTGCCATTTGCGTTATCGAGACACGCAACAAAAAACATTTTTTAATTTGATGTGTAGTTTGTAAAAAAACTTAAGTGTAATTTGATATGTAGTTTGTAAAAAAAACTAAGTGTACACCTTGGTAAGATATGCGTTTCATTTCGCTCTTTACACATTTCTAATGTGAATTATTTTGTATTACAATAATTTCTATAGTTTTATTTATTTTATTTTTTTATTTGTTTTATTTTTTTAAAAATTATTTTATATTTTTTATCAATTTTAAAACAACTGTTCATTTTCTATCAAAAGGAAATATTATTTAAATTTTAAAAATACATATATAGATAAATAATAATATATTTTTTTATAAATATAATTATTATTTTTTTAATAATGCATAATTAAAATATATCCTGTCAATGAAATTATAAATTCTATAGCATTTAAATATATAATTTATTATTAAAATTTTAAATATATATGAATAATTAATACTAATTTTTTAATAAATATATTTTCCTACAACTAATAAGAGTTATATAAAAAAAATTGATATATGATTTTTTATTTTTTATCAATAAGATATGATTTATTATTAAAATATCTACTTTTAAATTAATTATATTTCCTACTATGAATTTTTAAATGTTAAATAATAGCATTATTAAAATGATCGACATAATTTTTTTGTCAAATTTTTTTATACTATATATTTATCAAAATTACTAAATAATATAATAAAAATTAAACATATAAATGCTATTTAAAATTTAAAATTTAAAATTTATTAAAAAATGTTTTATGGGTTGTTCAAATTTATCATAATATTCATTGCAATATAACTAAACTATTTTCATGTTGTTCTTTTTTATATTTAACAATCAAGTTACCAATAAAAAATGGTAAATAGTAAAAAAAATTACTACATCTATTATATTAATTATATTTAGTAAATATATTATATTAGAATTTGAAAAGTTCAAACATATAGAAAGAGCTAACATTAAATTTAACAATGTAAATTAATGACACAATTAATTGTTAAAATAAAAATAAAAATATGAAACTGAAATATGAAAAATATAGAAGTAGTTATACAACTAGATAGTATTAAATCAACACTAATAAATTATATAGGAGATTATTCCACATCTAACAAAATATTATATTATTTTAAATATAACATATATTAACTTAAATGGGAAGTTAATATGTAAAATTAGAAAATATAAAAAATATTTTTATCAAAAAATAAATATAATAATAATTTATTTCTAAAAAAATAAACGATACTAATAGAAAATATAGAAGTCTAAATATATTATAACAAATATAATTACAACTTATGTTCAATAAACTAAAAATAACAACATAAAAATAGTTTTAAACTAAATCATGTTAAAATTAAAAGTATATATAAATATAAATTATTATTAAAATAAAAATATAATTAAAAATAATACTAAATAAATAAATAAATTAGTACAAATAAAACATATTTTTTCATATTCACATTTTAACAAACTATAAAAATTAAATTAATTTAAATATTTTATGAGGATTGTTTTAAAAAATAATAAAAACATGAACAAGAGAAATTAATTATAATGTACATCTCCCCCTCATTAAGGTGAGAGTTTAAGGGCCATAATTAATTAATTGAATTATTTTTGAGTATTTTTAAAAATAGTTTCGACTTTATAAACAATATAATTAATTAATATATTTTGTATTTTTATAAATTTTAAATTTAAGTTTATAAATATATTTTAAATGTGATTTTAAGTATATGTAGATTTTTATGTTAATATTTTTTTTTATTGTTGGGCTTGAAATGGAAATAATTGTTTAGTGCTCTAATTACAATAGACTTACACTCAATTTATTTTACAAGTTTTTTGAGAACAACAACAACAATAACATTACCAAAAAATATGTTGAATCTACAAACTTTCAAATTGTGTAGGCTCATCCTAAGTGTTGGGATAGATCCAAGGTCAAATAAAAGTGTGCTTATATTGTTGTACATGTTCCCATTTCGAGCCCAATATATAATCCTTACATTGCTTTTTAAAGATTACGCTTTCCCTAAGTTTGTAATGAGTTGTCATGATCTTGTATGTTTTTCTTTTTTATTATAATTTCACTTTAGTCGAGTGGTACAGATCTTGCTACAAATGTCTCATAGATTTGGGAGCTTGTTGGGCTTACCCAGTATTTTGAATTAGCTTTGACGATTTCAAAAAAGTGTGCTAGGTATTGAAAGTAGTAAAAGAAGCTCCCCTATATAATATTCATATGTCGTCATGCTTTATATGCTAGGTATACATGCCTTTTGAGTTGATTTTCTTTGATTATGTTGCTTTCTCATTTACACTTTTAAACACTTACTTGTATTACGTAATGCTTTACTTATGCTTTCCAATTAAATGCCTATCGGCTCATCCTTGCACCTCCTTTTGGTGCAAGTGCTAGTATTACCTATTATAATTGATATTATAAGAGGTGGAAAAATTATATGGAAAGGGTAGATGAGACATCTTGGATGAGAGTCAAGAATTGAGGATACCCATTGCACCAAAGACCTCTATGGCCAATCCCAACCTCATTCCTTATAGTGTGGGGATTGTGTATTGAACTTGTACACTCATTTAAAACCATTCAACTTTATGAAAAAACAAAAAACTATTATTTTTATTTTTATTTATATTTGCAATATATTATATATTTGTATATCAGCTTTTTATTTTAAAATTGTATATTACCTACTATATTTGTAAACATTAATTTATATTAAAAAAAATTGATGTGTTTCTATGTTTAAAATAAATATTCCTTCCAAATAATTTTTCTGTCACCTCTGCATAATTTAACTGAATAAATTGATTTTCAGATCTTTATAAAATAATAAAAAATTAGTAACTATCCAATACTCATTCATATAGTCCCTAAAACAGAGCTCAACCACCTTGCATGAAAATCACATTCCCATTCTGTCTTCCCAAGGTCTGTTTTATATTCCTGCACACGCTAACCCTGTCAAATTCATTTTTTTCCATTTAGATTGCTCCTTACTTGTTGAGCAGCCATGTTCGGGGGGTTTGGAAGTAGCACCGCCTCTCCTGCGTATTTCACACCTGCTACAGCATTCTCAACTGGTAATCCTTTATCATTCACTACTTTTGCATCTGGGACCCCATCAACAATATTTGCCTCATCTCCATCACCATTCGCTTCCTCTTCCACCCCTCCTCCTTCGTTTGGTTCAGCATTACCATCATTCAATACCAATACTCTGCTTGGACGACCTCCTTTATTTGGCCAACCCAATGCCAGTGCACCTAAATCTCAATATGGACACAGTACTCAACCAACATTTGGGCAACTAGCACCTACAGTACCGCAATTCAACAACATATCTCAGATGGCACCCATTGAACCTTCGCCATTCTGTCTGCCTGATAAAGATGTCCAGGTATGGAAACCTTCCATATGAAGATAATAGGCTAAAGGTTAATTGTTTTACAACTCGCTTGTGGTGTGCTTCTGGGTTCGTCATATGAGTGTTTGAAGGCATAGGTGAGTTATTTTCATTTTCAAAACTTAATAATGGCGTGCTTTTGGGATTTGTCCATTCAGAGTGTAATTTTTTTGACCTTTTGGGTCCAAACCATATTCAGTGGACTCAAAATGACCTTTCGGTACACCTATCTTTAGTGAACTCAATTTTTTTAAAACTTTTGATGACCACCTTCTGGATGCACCTCCATTAAACTCAAAATTCCGATCTTTTAAGTCCCAACTCATTTTCAGGGGACAATGTACAAACCTTTCCAATCTACCTTCTTAACCATTTTTAATGGACTGAAAACTAGGTGAATTCAAAATTCTCCCACAGTGATCCTAGAAGCACATTTGAACTCAACGGTATGAGTTGTTTCCAGGTCACAACAATTTGCCAGATGCTAACCTCCTCGTAGAAGCCTAATAGCGAACATCCATTTCCTTCCATTTCCCTTATACATTGTTCAAGCTTTATACTCTATTTCCTTCCAAGTCTGGCAATACACCGGGAGTGTTGAGTTATATAATTTAACAAAAATATCATGATAGATTTTGGAATATGACTAGAAAGGTTCATGTTTCTATATATTTGTTTATTCATTTGTTTATGAGGAAATATTCTTGCAATTTTAACGGACTGCAAGAGCTTCAAGTCTGATCAGCTCTTTCATACCACTATGGCAAGAGTTCCTTTTCCTTTCCAGTCTTTTCGAAGGTAGACAAATAATTTGTAATTAAAAAAATTGCAGGCAATTTTGGATTCATATAGACATGAGCAGGAGAACTCGGGCTCTGGTTTCAAGGTACTTTTTACCTGAAGGTTATTAGGATGGATAAATAATAACCATTTGTTAATTACAGATAGAAACCAAGCAGGAAATGGTGTTTTTATACTCGAAAATTTCCCATATTGACAATTTTAAATCCATCTAAAATAGCCTGCCCAATAATTTTGAATTCATGCCAGTCCTAATAAATAAGATGAATACCCAGTTAAATAGCAAACTATCCCATTTATATATAATTAAAGAGAGAGCCCTATTGCAAAGTTTGAAGGACTTTTTAAAGCTTTCAAACAAGAATGTGGCAAATTTTCCTATTTGAGAATGTCATATCTCTCTCAAGCGCTTGCCCTGTAGTTTGAAATCATGACAAGGTAATCTTTTTTACAAAAGATTTCTGCAAATGCATAATCAAATGAATTGTTCTTGTAGCACTAATTCTTGTTAACTAAAGTGGGTCTTTTCTCATGATTTCCTTACACTGGTTTATGTATGCAAATGTATTGTGATTTTCATTCTTTGTAATTATGTTGCAGCATTTAATGTTTAGTGTGGTTGATCCATCTATGCGTGTCAAGCTAGTTGGTGTATCTGATGTAAGATCATCACAAATTCTTCTCATTCATTTCTTTTGTTTTATTGATATCTGATGTATTATATGTAATAATGCAAAATATTAGACAGAACGATGGAAAGATTTTCTTTTTTGAGTGTAGAGATTGCTCTGCCCAGGTAATGTGGAGAGGAGCAATTGATAAAATTGAGGTTATGGACAGTCCTGATCGAGAAAGAATATGGCCAGAACTTGTTCGAGGTTTCAAAGATCTTTCAAAGAGGTTGAAGGTATGACATTTTATGTTAGAAGAGCAAACAGATATATATTATAAATACTGGCTGCTCATGGTAGTTCGTATGTTTTGAATACCTGATAAGTAGAAGTTGCATCAAGTAGCTTTTAGGAGTTACCATGAAAAGTAATTTTTACAGAAAATGGATAATTGTGTCTGCATAAATGTTTGACTGCATGCTTACAAATATGCACTAGGGCAGAGAGAACTGTGCACGTCAGAAGCAAATTAAAAAAATCAGAAGATTTGTTTCAACAAAGGTTTCTCAATGTTTACACTATTTTTAATATGAAATTCTAGTGTAGAATAATTCATATCCTGTAATTGTTTATGTATTCAATAAAAGTATTAATCTGGAAAATAGTGCCTAGTTATCATGGAAAAATGGTCTTGTTCTACATATTGTGATCAAGTACAACAAGCTGCATCATCCTTTGTCTGTGTTCCATGGGGATGTGTCCCTTGGGTCTGGGTGACATCCCCCGGGGATGGGTGATATCCTTGACTGGGGATTTACAAGGAATGTCCCCTTTTTCAAGATTGGACTGCCTGCTTCATTTGGTGTATATAATTAAAAAGGCAATTTTGTAAGGAAAAAATTGCTAAAAACCCCTAAAATGTGAAAGGGTGGAGGATTGCCTTTGGAAATTCATCACATTGTAAATACTTATTGAATTGTTGCTGCTTTTATTTTGTTTATGTTGTTTTAATAGCTGTCCCATTGCCATCCCTTGCCATTTGTGAACCACATTCCCATGCCCCTCATTTGCCCACATTAGAAACTCAGATAACCATTATCCTTAGTCCACATTGACCAGGTTATGAATCAGCTTCCATATTTAGGTGTGATGTAAGGGATTTCTAGCAATTCTATTAAACAAAGGCTTATGGTTAAATAGGCTGGTTTGGTCTATCAAATAATGTGAGTTTGTGATACTAAACCGTAAATCATGGTTGATTTGGAAGGGTTATTATCTTGGTTGACCTGTCACATGATTATTCAAGACATGATATCATAGGATTGCAGCTACGACTGTTCGAGCCATTTTAAAGTTTTCAAGATCATAGATAGTTTTTACTGATTCTTAACCTTGTGTTTATTGAGTTTGGTCTTAGAAGACTCCAATAGGAGATATGATCAGAGTGGATTATTCTAAAGTGTTTGAAATCACACATAGTTTATACTGATTCTTCACCTTTCTTTTCTTAAGCTTTGGGCTCTGAAGACTCCATAAGGAGATATAATCCTAGTGAATTTTTTCAAAAAATGATCCAATTATGTGACCAAGTTCATTCGCCTGGCCTATGGTGCTGTTGACTCATGTCTTATGGTCTACAATACCCCAAATCACTCTTTTGAGATTTCTAGTGTCTCCAAGATCATCCATTCATCTTTGTTATTTTCTGCACCACTTTCCTAGTGTGCAAGATGACATGATGTCATCTAAGAGTTCACCAAACCCTATGCAAACTTCATCATCAGCTTTGTCATGGTTCTACAAACCAAGAAATCGAAGAAGAATATAAAGAAGAAGAAGAATCCATGAGGGATCCTTACAAAACTATCTAGCGAAATACAAAAAAGAGCCACAGATCTAGTCAAGCATCACCATCAACAACCTCAGTCTTCTTAAAGATCCTTTGGTCCTCATAAAGAATCTGAAGAAGTAGCTGAGATTTATCCTGATCCAAATCTATTACGTTTTTCACCTTCCAACCGCACACTTCTTCCAAGGTCCATTAGCTAAGCAATCAGCCACTTTATTCGATTCCCTAGGAATATGAACAAAGGATATAACATCATATTTCATGGCCAAACAAAGAATCCACTTAGCCACTTGATTCAACTTCCAGGAGGATTCCTGAAAGTTCCCACTATTTAGAAGGGAGACTAGAATAATAGTCAGTCTCACATATTATCTTTCTCCACCACATTGCATAAGCTATTTCAAGAGCAAAGAGAATAGCTCAAGCTTCCATCTAATTATTAGAGTGAGTTCCCATGTAAGAAGAAAAGAAAAACTGAAGAGAGCCTGCATTGTCACAACAATATTACGAATTTTTGCTGACCTCATCTCACCACTTGAGGACCCATCTGTATTGATTTTAAGGAATCACATGGAGGAGGAGACCACTTACCTGAACAGTTCACCTTCCTAGCTTTCTGAACTCTACAACCCAACATGGGCTTGTGAGGTAAAAGGAAAGGATGACTCCAGAAGTTTAACGAGGCACATATCAGGTAAAGAGAACGCCATTATAGAATTTAGCCTCAATGGTCTCCTTGAGCCTACCCTTGATTTTATGTCAAACTTGAATAATTTCACACTACAATTCTTGGAAGATACATGATTTCTTTCCACCCATATTGGCCAAAGAGCAAAGGACAAGCCAATATCCCAAGTAGCCATAAGGAAAGAAGCTGAAGTGGGGGGCAGACCCAATCTATTCCAGAACTCAGACCAAGGAGAAGAATGAATAGAAAATCTATTCAACATCTGCAATCTTATAGTTTAGAGTATTTTCCTATTGTTATCTCATGGGTTTTAAATAAATATGCTAGTGAAGGACTCCTATTTCATGTATGTTATCACTCTTATTTGGTTCTCATGTGCGTAATCATCAAGTTTGGCACTTTTGGATTCTATAACTTGTCTACATTATTTTAAGTTACATGTTGTGGGTCTAAAGAGAGTCATTGTTTGTTTCTAATGTTGCTTTTGGTCTTAGACTATAAGACCAAGGAACTCAGAGAAAAGACTGGACATTGAAGGTGATTCCATGAATGTTGTTCGGGCTATTACCATGGGAAATGCACCAAGTTGGAAGACAAAAATGTGGATTGACGACATCTATAAGATCCTTGATGATTATTCCATTTGCCATGTCTTCAAGGAGGCTAATGGCATTGTGGACTTTTTGTCTAATCATGCTATAGATCAAGTAGAGAATGTGATTATCTCTAACAATCCTCAATCTTGGAATGGGCTAATCCCAAATGTGTAAGGAAAGGCATGTCTTAGTATAATGTTTGAGAATGGGGATAAATTCCCTTTTGAGCAGATTGACATGTCCCAAAAGGTCATTGAGACCATTCGGACTCTCCTGTTCACACTATGCTCCTAAAATGTAATTTCTTTTATACTTTAATGAAATGGTGCTACCCCTACGTAGCAATTTGTGTAAAAAAATAAAAAAATAATTATACACAAAGTTCAAAAATAGGGGTTGAGACAAATTTGCTGAGGTCCAAAGGTTTTAAGATGGATGATTAAAATCCACTATCAATAACTGTAGTTAAATTGATATATATAATTCCTTTCATGAGTTGGTGAAACAATTACTGAGAAATAAAATTAAACAAAATTATAGAGAACATTCTTGACTTTGAGCCATTGAACAAAAGTTGTTGAGTAATATGTGATGTAAAATTGCATCATTCTTATAAGCTACAAAGTTTGCAATGCAAGGTTGAAAAGATGCAAGCTGATATTGAAAGTCTATAAATGCCTAGAGTCGAGAAAAGAGGTCAATGGGAGTGGAATTGATATTGAGTATCATGATTGTACAAATACTCAATTAGTTTGATACTCTCTCAAAAGAAAAGGAAAAAATTGAAGGAAACACATTATTGAAATGTCAAATTGTGAGGAGCATACAAAATATAGTAAATCAATCATTAATTAGAAGGAAATGATTGTGTCATCTAGAATGATAATTGTGAGGTTGAGATTAGGTGAACGATTGAGAATGTTTCATGAAGAACGACCTAGGTTAATGGGGCCTCACGGAGCACTCTTTGGTGGCATGAAATAATTTCCAAGGGTAAACAATTAGATAACTAATTATGAAGATGTTGATAATAGCAGTTTAGTTGTAGAGTTGGGCATCCTTTATACGGGGGAAGAATGTGGTAATTTGTTTTAATCCAAATCCATAGAGGAATTTTTGAACAAGAAAAACTACCCTTACTTTGTACCTTATAGATTATGTAGGTAAGTTGAGTATTGTAGGTTGAATACCAATACGCCAACATTCTAATACTATTATCTTAAGAACTTACCAATATATATTGATTTTTAAGACTACAAATGTATGTGATAAAATTAAAGAAATATTTGACTTATGTGAAATATTAACTTTTAAAACTTTTTCGACTATTCATGGAAAATTCCTTTTTATTTCCAATAGACTGATTTTTTTATTTTTAGTTTGCAAAATTTAATTAACAAATACATTTTTATTGTAAAATTTAAATAAGTAAATTGTTTTGAATAAATATGAAAGGCTAAATTTATTTAAATTTAAATATTATCAAAATGGTTCAAAAGAACTTGAATGGTTGTGCTGACTTCCTTAATGCTATGCTTGTCCTTA
The DNA here is from genome assembly GCA_027943335.1 of Chamaecyparis obtusa. Taxonomy (NCBI): domain Eukaryota; kingdom Viridiplantae; phylum Streptophyta; class Pinopsida; order Cupressales; family Cupressaceae; genus Chamaecyparis; species Chamaecyparis obtusa. The sequence continues at coordinate 789,444 of BSBK01005977.1, read as the reverse complement.
TCACCACCATTTTGTTTGCAACTTCGCACACTAACCATGGGGTAGTGTAGTTCCTTCAAGATTTTTCTTTTTTCCTTATTCCCTAGCAATTGCAGCTAGGATATCTTTAATGATTTTAAAATTTCCGTTACCAATTTTCATGCCCCTTCAAAACTATCACACTACCTAGCTCTGCATTGGTTTCCTTGTTTCATGTAAACCTTGCAATTACAAAGTGTGACTAGCCTCTCTATTTTGGTACGCTGCTTTGGCACCAAGAGCAGGAATTTCCTACTATTCCAAGGCTAACAATAGGGTTCCAAATTCGAATTTAATCAATCACTTTTGCTTGCTGAAAGGCCGTGCCTAATTTTAAAGGATCACCATTTTTGTATTTTCTGCTATGTTACACCAAAATTTGCTGCAATGGAGATAGGGGATGAGTGTTTCTCTAGTTGGGCTGACTAATTCAATGCCATCTCCATTCCCTTTCTTTGATTTTGTCCCATCGAATCACAACGTCCATACTTGATGTGTTGTTTGCAATGGCATTTCTGAACCTTCTTCCCTACATTTTCCTTGGAGACTTTGATTTCCACTTTGTTGATATGGCACCAATTCAGTCGGTGTGGTGTGTCGATGGGGGTTGGTTCTGAAAAATGGAGAAAAGCTGAGAGGGGGAGGGGGTGAATCAGCGTTTCAATCTTAAAAAATAAAACAATTAAATTAGAGACACATGTACACAAAAAGGAAAGAGACACGCAAAAATTTATCACGTGGAAAACCCAGCAGGGTAAAAAAAACCACGGCTTCTCTAAACACTTAGGCAACTACCCCTTCTTACAAAGAGCTACAACTCTTAACTGTCTTCAACCAGTATACTCAAGGCTACAACCTTTTTCGAAGATGGATTTCTGGACTACAACCATAAGTGAAAATCTATGTCTTTACAAAACCATAAAGACTCACAAAAGCTTTAGTAGACTGTCACGAACAGATACCATTCAAGAACAGGCATCCAGATTAACAACACTCCAAATACAAATCCTGTAGATGTCTGAAACCATTCTCAGTCTGAAACTGTTCTCAGTCTCCGAGAATTTCCTGATAATACTTTCCTTTTTATTCAACCATTTCAGCTGAGTGTTAATACGCCAGTGTTTACACTTCTCCAGGTCTCAGATTACGCTTACTCTTTACACAGAGAGTAGATTTATATTCTTAGAGACATCAGTGAAGTCAAAACTTACTCACACACAGTTCAAAAAGGTTTTCACATAACCTGCTATTTCAAGAATGCTCATTCTCGTGTCTAGAACTCTATCTTTTACACGAACTCAACTAACACTTACATGCAATCCGAACAGAACTCCATACGCTGTCGTATATTTAATAACTGGCCCCCTTGCTTCATTCACCTTATGTCCTGTGTATCATCCGTGTCCCTTTTAAAAACTCTGCTCATGTTTTTTAGTTGTTTTTTTTAAAACAAAACTGCCGACACACACACAACCCAAACGATTTTACATACACCTCAACCATTGGTGTTCTTCTCTACGTATCCACACCGTTTTTTTTGGAATGACACACTGTAACTCATGTACTCCCTTTTTGCTCACAGTATCTCTGCATTGTAGAAGCCACTCATTTTGCCTACTCTCGGATTTCCTCACTTCCGATCTCCTCAGCAAAAAACAACGCTTCTTTGTGTCATATTTGGTTCTGAGAAGATACCCGTCATTTTTGGGAGCCGTTACAGCTCTCCTAATTACGCCTTGTACACTGCAGTTTTGATCAAATAACTTACGCATATTCTTTATTTGAGAAGCGTTTTTAAGACTTGCACCCAATCTCCAGTTACGCTGCAAAAATATTAGTCGTTCCTCCTTTTGGCTTGCATCCCATATTCAGTCATAAAAAATGGCAGAATATCTTAACTCTTCCTACCATCGTTATTTTACATATCATCGAATAATGATCAATTCCAGTTTGCTTCGAAAATTATATCATTTTGACACCTGCCATTTGTTCTTACGGGCACACTCATTAAGAGTCGTTCATTTTATCACCGTTCATCTTCATAGTCGTTACATGTCGAGTGCTTGCAAGACTGCAACACACAGATACCTCACTGCTGACGTCTTCCATCCTCAGCAGCAGTTCTGTGTATTAATGATGCCCGACTTGTCTTCGGAGCAGTTACAATTCACTTCCTTTTTAAAACGTTTTGTTTTAGGCGCAGACGGCTGTATATTTGTCAACTATTTTTGATATACTACAAAACAAACGTCTTTGCATAAACTATTTAGAGTGTACACTTGTCTTTAAAAAAGGTTCCACACGTAGCAATGTTACTGGCTGCACATATGATCAAGTCTTGCACTTTCGAAAACTTTTAAGACATTTGTAGCTTATTCACAAACCAACTTTCAGAGGCATGACGACATGTGCCAACAGGAGCAGAACACAAGCAAACACAAACAGAGAGCTAAAAGTCACAAGTAGATAAAACGGGGCACATTAATGACAAAAACACAACAATCTCCCCCTTTTTGTTATTGATGGCAAACCAATTGAAGAACTCCCCCTGAGTAGGTGAACCAAACTGAAAGCACTGCAAATCTGAAATCACTCCCGCATAAAACCGAACCAACTGAAAACAACTATAACAAATGAACCAACTCCCGCTGGAAGTCTACTCCCCCTTTGTCATCAATGACCACACAGCTGAAGCACAACAATAATTCGAAAGATATAGCAATGAAGTGCTGAAGACGAACCTTTCATTGAGGTGAAATAACACCTAGCTTGCTTCGAAGATACTCGAAGCGATCTTGGGGTAGAGGTTTAGTAAACACATCTGCAATTTGCTCCTAAGAACAAACATAGTTCAGCTTAACAACATTATTTGCAACTTGCTCCTTCAGATAGTGATACTTAATTGGAATGTTCTTGGTTCGAGAATGCATCATTGGATTCTTCGAAATGTCAATGGCACTAGTGTTGTCACAGAAAATACAAATAGGATCAGTAATCTCAAGCTTATAATCACATAGAGTGTTCTTCATCCAAATTACCTGAGTGCAACAAGACACTGTTGCAACATATTCAACCTCAGCGGTGGATAAAGAAGTGCAAGACTGTTTTTTGCTAAGCCATGAAACCAAACAGCCACCTAAAAAGAAAACTGTTAAATTATTGTGTGTTCGTGTTTAATATTCGACGAGACAATCATGATATATATATATATATATATATGTATGTATATATATAATTAACATATAACGATGTTATTGAATCGACTGTCAAACAAGATTAATAGTTAGGAAGTTACGTATGTGTCGTGACTGGCATATGCTATGGAAGTCATGTATATGCATCGTGATTGCCATATACGAACAGTCACGATACTATCGGACTGTTCATATATGACAGTCATGGTGGTATTGTGACTATCATATTTGTTACTCATGCCGCCGGTTGATTTGCAATATATTTGCGCTGAGAACAAAACGTTAATCTTATGTTAATACGATTTGTTAATACGAACAGTCATGGCTTATCATATATGATAAGTCATGACTGTTCATATTGACATCCTTTAGATTCAATATATATAGTTATTGTATTTTGTAGAATCAATCAATAACCAAGGCAATTGTAATCTACTACATACATTCAATTTATATATCTTATCTCCTGATTCATAATTCCTTAACATGGTATCAGAGCCAAGTCATTAAAAGGAGATAAAATTCAAAACCCATATAATCTATAGTCGAGCATATTCTTAAACCTTCGAAATTGTTGAGTACAATTTTCAGAAATGGCCCATTGCATCAGAATGGAAGATAGGTTAGAAGGACCTTCAAATTTTATATCTTGGAGAACTCGGCTTACCTCTCTTCTTATGGAACTTGAGTTAGAGGAGTATATAGAGAAAGATATTAAAATACCCAAAGATGAGACAGAGAAGACAACATGGAAAAGGAGAAACAATAAAGCCAAAAAACTAATAATTGACTCTGTAAAAGACTCAATTCTTCCTAGCATATCTAGAATTACCAGTGCTTTTGAAATGTTTAAAATAATTCAAGACACATTTGAGATCAACAATGCCAGTAGAATGTTAACTTTGAAAAATCAACTTCTAAATATGAAAATGAACAAAGAAGAAACAATCACTTCTTACTTCTTGAGAATCTCTGAAATAAGAGACCAACTTCTTTGCATTGGAAGTACAGTAGAAGACTCTGAACTCACTCTAATTGCTCTCAAAGGTTTACCCACCTCATGGGAAACCTTCATTCAATGTATAAGCACCAGACCACCTTTACCTAAATTCGAGCAACTAAAGAACGATTGTACCCAAGAGGAATCCAAGCTAGCTTCCAGAGGAATGGGGTCTAGTAATGGAAATGAATTACAAGCTCTCCACATTAAAAGCAACAAGAAAACATCTCAGAAAAGGAAGAGAAAATTCAAACAATCAAACAATGGGAAACAATTCAATAAAAGGGATCTTTCCACGGTAAAATGTTACAAATGTGACAAATACAGACATATTCACAAATATTGCCCTAAAAAGCAAAAAATACAAGCAGCCCTAGTGGAAGTGAAAAAAATAGAAATTTCACTCCTTTTCTTGGCCTTAGCAAGTGAATTAAATTCTAACAAAATTACGTGGATAATAGATAGTGGTGCATCCAGACACATCACTGGATTCCGAGATCAATTCGAAACCTTCTCAGAGAACTCTTCAGAAGAGGTAACTATTGGTGACAACTCCTCTTATCCGGTAAAAGGAATTGGCACCTGTTTGATAAAGATAAGAGATGGAGTAACCCTACAGTTGAAAGAAGTTTTGTATGTACCAGGAATAAAGAGAAATTTAATCTCTATTTCTGGACTAGCTGATCAAAGATGCAGGGTAACTTTCAATGAAGACAAAGTCTTTCTCTGGACTAAAAATTCTAATATAAAAAATGCCATTCATATAGGGTACAAAGATGGTAGTTTGTACAAGCTATGTAATGAACAAAAGGTAGCCCTAAATCACAATGTTCATCAGAATAATGAGATTTGGCACAAAAGACTAGGTCATATTAGATATAGTGCCCTTCCAACATTGTCTATGATCACCTCTGGCATACCTACCTTGAAATCTGAACACTCTAGCATTTGTAAGGGATGTGCATTAGGGAAGAACATTAAAGGATCTTTTCCCCCAAGTGAACATAAGTCAAATAACATTCTAGAACTCATCCATACTGATGTGTGTGGGCCTATGTCTACCCCTTCCTTCTCTGGTGCCCTATATTACTTAATCTTTGTGGATGACTATTCAAGGAAATCATGGATATATTTTTTAAAACTTAAAGAGTCAAGTGAGGTTCTAGCCAAATTTCAAGAACTCAAAGCACTAGTAGAAAACCAAACCGGTAAGAAAATCAAAATTCTTAGATCAGACAATGGTGGGGAATTCACCTCTGAAAATTTCAAAAACTATTGTAAATCTGTTGGGATTAAGAGGGAGTATACTGTAGCTTATAATCCTCAACAGAATGGAGTAGTAGAAAGGAAGAATAGGACCATCATTGAAGCAACAAAGGCCATGATGCATGATCAAAATATTCACATATCGTATTGGGCAGAAGCTGCTAACACTGTGGTTATATTCAAAACAGATGTCCTCATGCTATACTAGAAAACACCACACCAGAAGAAGTATTCACAGGAGTCAAATTTGACTTAAGTCACTTAAGGGTGTTTGGCTATCCTGTATATATACATGTACCAAAAGGGAAAAGGATGAAGTTAGAACCTTTTGGCAAGAAAGGTATTTTTCTAGGCTATAGTGAGGACTCTAAAGGATACCGTATACATATACCGGGTCAGAAATTAGTAGAAATAAGCAGAGATGTTAAATTTGAAGAAAACTTCTTATCTACAAAAAATGAAAATATTTCTACAGATTTTGATAGAGAGCCCTCAACTGAGAATGAGAGGGAGGATAACAATTCAAACATGGATTCAACACCTATAAATAATGAAGAAACAATCCCTGACTTTGAACCTTCTTGCTCTGATAATGAAAATAGTAAAAAGAGACCATTATGGGCTAGAAAAATGCTTGAGGAGAACAATGTGGAACCAGCACAAATTTTCAGAGAAAACAAAAGAACTAGAACTCAAAAATATTACACTGCTCTTCTAACTGAACTCTCAGAATCTGAACCTGTTAGTGTTGAGAAAGCCTTATCAGATCAAGCCTGGAGGGAAGCAATGGTTGAAGAATATCAGTCCATTCTAAAAAATGATGTATGGGATATTGTTCCCAGACCTAAACATAAGTTAGTTGTATCATCAAAATGGCTATTCAAAATCAAATATGCACCAGATGGGAGTACTGATAAACACAAAGCTCGGTTTGTTGCAAGAGGTTTCTCACAGAAGGCAGGCATTGACTATGAAGAAACTTTTGCTCCAGTAGCACGATACACATCTATCAGAACCATACTTGCCATTGCAGCCTCTAAAGGATGGAAAGTACATTAGATGGATGTTAAGACAACATTTCTAAATGGTAAAATTGAGGAAGAAGTTTACATTGAACAACCGGAAGGATTCTTCACACATGACAAAGATATATACGTATGCAAGTTAAAGAAAACACTCTATGGACTTAAGCAGGCTCCCAGAGCATGGTACGAAAGAATCGATCATTACTTGAGCAAATTAGGGTACTCTAAGAATACTACAGACCCTAATATATACTTCAAAAATAAAAAAGGTGACATGATAATTCTAGTTCTCTATGTCGATGACTTACTCATTACAGGAGAAGACTATCTTATTGATAAATGTAAAAAGGATCTAGTAGCTGAATTTGACATGAAGGATATGGGCCTACTTCACTACTTCTTAGGTCTTGAAGTTATTCAAAAGAAAGATCACATTCTTCTAAGTCAAAAGAAGTACATCTCTGACATTCTGAACAGATTTGGTATGACAAATTGTAAACCTTTAGCTACACCCATGGAGACAAACCTTCACAAGTTAAAAGATGAAGCAAAAAATTCAGAACTTGTAGAAAATTCAGAACTTTACAGACAAATAGTTGGTTCTCTTATGTTTCTGGTAAACACACGTCTTGACATTTGCTATGCCACCAATGTACTAAGCCACTTCATGTTTGAACCTAAGCAGATACACCTAATGGTTGCAAAACACATTTTGAGATATCTAAAAGGAACAAGTGAACTTGGGCTAAAATATGACAAGACTGAAATCCAATTTCAAGGTTATTCAAATTTAGATTGGGCAGGAAGTCCCTCAGATCGTAAGAGTACCCCAGGAGTTTGCTTTAGTTTGGGTTCTACATTAATTTCTTGGTTTAGTCGGAAACAATCTGCAGTTGCTCTGAGTTCAACAGAGGTTGAATACATGGCTGCATCCATGGGAGCTTGAGAAGCAGTATGGTTAAGAAAATTACTTTTTGACCTATTTGGTAAATCTTTAGTACCCACTATTATTCATTGTGATAATCAGAGTTGTATCAAGCTCTCAGTAAATCCTATTTTTTACAATCGGTCAAAACACATAGAGATCCCATATCACTATGTGAGAGATATGGTAGACAGGAAGATCATTAAACTGGTATATATCAGTACTGAAGAACAAAATGCAGATATCTTTACTAAACCTCTTGCAAAATTAAAGACAGATTTCTTCACAAGGAAAATTGGTTTGATCACAATCTGAATGTAATTATTAATGTACATTTTTATTCATGAATGAAATATTGAAATATTTCAAAATTGTGAAGATGATGATCTTCTGTGTATATAGGTTACTATGTCAAGGTGACGATCTTGACTATAGTAACCAGGCTTCAAGATCGACTCCCGTAAGGGTCTGTCCTGGATAGGACCGGACATCTTGTTGCTTATGTTATTACTTGCTGGGTAATAAAGTTGTTAGGATTGACTCCCGAAAAGGGTTTGTCCCAGATAGGACCAAACATCTTAACTTTTACATTGTTACTGTGTAATAACTCATCATGATCGACATTCTGTAAGTGTCTTGGATTGGGCCAAATATCATGATATGAAAAGTTCTACAATTCTATTAAACTTTCTCTCAAGAGGGAGTGTTAAATTATTGTGTGTTCGTGTTTAATATTCGACGAGACAATCATGATATATATATATATATATATACCATATAATAATTAACATATAACGATGTTATTGAATCAACTGTCAAACAAGATTAACAGTTAGGAAGTCACGTATGTGTCGTGACTGGCATATGCTATGGAAGTCACGTATATGCATCGTGACTGCCATATACAAACAGTCACAATACTATCGGACTATTCGTATACGACAGTCACGGTGGTATTGTGAATATCATATTCGTTACTCATGCCGCCGGTTGATTTGCAATATATTTGCGCTGAGAACAAAACGTTAATCTTATGTTAATACGAACAGTCATGGCTTATCATATATGATAAGTCATGACTGTTCATATTGACATCCTTTAGATTCAATATATATAGTTATTGTATTTTGTAGAATCAATCAATAACCAAGGCAATTGTATTCTATTGCATACATTCAATTTATATATCTTATCTCCTGATTCATAATTCCTTAACAAAAACACCCGCTAGTACTTTTCTTATCATCCACTGAACCTCCCCAATCTGCATCTGTATAGGCTGTAAGAAGAAAATCAGAACTCTTTGGAAACTAAAGACCAAAATGAACTGTGCCTTTCAGATATTTAAAAATTCTCTTAACAGCTGAAACATGTGTTTGTTTTGGAGAAGTCTGAAATCTAGCTACATATCCCATAGCCTACATAATATCTGGTCTAGTGGCTATCACAAACAGCAGACTCCCTACCATAGATCTGTAAAAAGACTGATCAACCAAAGGAGACACATCCTCCTTACTTAACTTACATCCGGTTTCCATTGGAGTGCTAACCGGATTACAATCTTCCATCTTAAATCTCTTAAGTAACTCCCTAACATACTTAGCTTGGGAAATAAAAATACCTTTAGAGGATTGATTAATTTGCAACCCAAGAAAGTACGTTAACTCACCCATCATAGACATCTCAAACTCATTCTTCATACACGCAGCAAATGTTTTAGACACATTGACACCGTCACTCCCAAAAATCAGATCATCAACGTAAACAACAACAATAAGAATGCTGTTACCTTCTTTAACATACAAGTTGTTCACATATCCCTTTTTGAAGCCCTGCTGCTGCAAATAGTTATCCAGCCTGTCATACCAAGCTCTAGGAGCTTGTTTGAGTCCATATAATGCTTTTTTCAGCTTGCAAACATAGTCTACATTTTCAGAAATGAGACCTTCCGGTTGTTCAACATAAATTTCTTCAACTAAATCTCCATTTAAGAAGGCAGATTTGACATCCATTTGGAAAACTTTAAAGCCTTTGAAAGAAGCAAAAACAAGAAAATTTTTGATTGCTTCTAACCTTGCAACAGGTGCAAAAGTTTCACTAAAATCCACACCTTCAATCTGAGAATAACCTTTGCAAACTAAACGTGCCTTGTTTCGAATAATCTTACCATCTTCATTTACCTTGTTCCGGAATACCCATTTTGTACCTATCACGTTCTTGTTGATAGGTCTTGGTACAAACTCCCAAGTATTGCTCTTTTTGATTTCATCCAACTCCTCTTTCATGGCAGCCACCCAATGTTTATCTACAACTGCCTCTTCAAAACACTTAGGCTCAATCATGGAAATAAGTGAGAAATCATCATCCTCAAAATAATTAACATTTTTTCTAGCATTTCTAGTCTGCCTTTCACCTATAACCTGATCAATAGGATGATTCTTTTGCACAAACTTAGGAGTTTTGAAATTAGTAGCATCATGTTCATCTTGAGAATCACTCCCAGAACTATCATGTAAATTTTCAGCATCATTAGAAGTGGTAACAAATTCTTCATGAGGAGATTGTACTTTACCTTTATCATTCTCACAACTCTTGCTTGCTGTTACAACTTGTATTTGTGGAGAAGAAGAGGGTACAGAAGTGCTGGTTTGAGTTTTTGAAGATACCACAGTGATAGTTGGAGTTATACCTTCTTCAGGGCTGTCATCATTCTCACCAAATTGATTAGTAACTTCATGAACCTTAACATTTGCACTTTCATCTAATTTATGCAGCCTTTTATTGTAGCATTTGAATGCCTTACTCTTAGAAGAATAGCCAAAAAAAATACCCTCATCAGCTCTAGACTCAAACTTGCCCAAGTTATCTTCATCTCTCCTAATGTAGCATGGACTCCCAAAAATTTTAAAGTACTTAACAGTAGCTGGTTTACCTTTCCAAAGTTCATAAAGAGTCTTCTTGAGCTTCAGTCTCAACAGTGTTCTATTCTGAATATAAACAGTTGTGTAGACAGCCGCTCTCCAAAATATATCTTTTACCTTACTTTCATTCATCTTGCAACGAGCCATTTCCTTAACGGTTCAATTTTTTCTTTCCACAACACCATTTTGTTGTGGTGTTCTTAGGACTGAAACCTGTTTCTTTATACCATGTTGCTCACAAAATTTGACAAACTCATTAGAAGTGAATTCTCACCCATTATTAGAACACAAGCATTTGATCTTCATGTCCATTTCATTTTCAACTAGACTTTTAAAAATCTTAAACTTCTCTAAAGCCTCTGATTTTTCTTTTAGGAATGTAACCCATGTCATGCGAGTAAAGTCATCAATTAGAAGCATAAAATATTTCTCACCTTGAAGACTTGCTACCTCGTTGGTCCACAAAGATCCGTATGGATAAGCTCAAGTGGCTTACTGCTGAATTCATCTTTTGGTTTGAAGGAAGCTCTAGTTTGTTTGCCTTCTTGACAATTTTTGCAAACAACATCTGCTGATTTTTCTAGCATAGACATATCTCTAACAGCCTCCTTTTTGCTGATCTTAATAAGTTTATCAAAGTTAACATGCCCAAAACGCTTGTGCCAAAGCCAAGCATCCTTTACCTTGCTCAAACAGCATGTCTCATCATTAGACTCATCAAGAATATAAAGATTATTTGCTGCTCTAGTAGCTTTCACTATGACATCAATTCCCTTTTTAATAGAGCAAGCATTAGAGTTAAAACTGAGATCATAACCTTGATCACATAGCTGGCTTACACTTAACAAATTATGTTTCAACCCTTTACATAGAGAACATTCTCAACAATAGTTGTATCAGTATTAATTAGGACTGTACCTATACCGACAACCTTTGCAGAAGAACTACCACCAAATCTAACTTTACCACCTTTCATTTTCTTGAGAGAATGAAACTTACTCAGGTCACCTGTCATGTATTGAGAGCAGCCACTATCAACATACCATATATCTTTCTCACTGCTAGCTAGAAAGCTTGTTTGAACAACTAGAGCTTTAAGAGGAGTTTCTTGAACCTTTCTTCTCCAAACCTTAGTCATTTTAGTTCTTCTTTGAGGTTCAACATTATAAAATGAATCTGCATTATAGTTGTTGCAAAATCTAGATGTATGACCAAACTTATTATAGCTGTAGCAAATCAAATTGTACTTCCTAAAAGCATTTCTCTCACGCTGATAATAATTCTTGTATGAAACAACTTTACAATCAATAGCTCTATGCCCAAAGTAATTACAAGCAAAACAGTAGCCATAGAAAAAAAGTTTCTTTATCTTGTTAGGAATAGGCTGACTACTTTCCGTTGGTGAAGTGCTTGATTCAAATTGCATGCCAACTCCATGTTTATCTTTGGTGGGTCTTTGAGAGCCAAGAACATCATCTAATGTGATTTTCCCACTGTTGAAAGATAGTTCTTCACTAGAAAGCATAGAAGTTTTTCCAATGTTCCTCATAGCAACAATTTCAGCTTCCAACTTGGCAATGTTTTCCTCCTTTAACTGAATCTGATTTTCCAAATTCTCACGAATCTTTTTAGCCTCCTCATACAGAATTTTAATATCAACAAGCTGAGTTTCAACCTCTTTAAGAGATGTAGCAATCTTTAGTTTTTCAGCACTCTCAACTTGTAGAAGATCCACAAGACTTAGATTTTTCTTTTTCAGTTTCTTAATCTCGGATAGAGCTGAAATCAATTTAAGTTCAAGGTCTACTTCATCATCTTCATCATCTCCAATATCTTCAGAACTAGCATCATCAACAACCACATCATCAATAGCCATGAACATGACTTCACTTATTCTCGAATTGCTCTCGCTGCTTGAAGAATCATCGTTGTCATTTTTTGAAAACAACACCTTCTTACCTTTTTCGGATTTCCAATTTTTCTTGGTAAACCTCCTAGATTTCCGGTGTTTGAATTCCTTTTCATCATTGCTGTCCTCTTCTTTATCAATTGGACACTTAGAGGCAAAGTGACCAAGCTTTCCGCAGTTGAAACATATCAAACCAGACTTGCCTCTATTTTTGTTAAAGCCTTTTTTTAGCCTTCTAATGAGGTAAGCTATTTCCTCATTTGAGTCCTCATCCGAGCCTTCACTTAGATTGATCTCTTTGCCCTTGCTTCTTTTAGAAGCCTTAAATGCTGATTCAATTTTAGAAGACCCTTCAACTGTAGTCCTCATTTCATATGCAGTCAAGATGCCATGTAGCTTATCAACAGTTAGAGTGTCTAAATCAGACATTTCTTCAACAACAAAGACTTTAGCATCAAATCTCATGGGAAGAGACCGAAGAATCTTCTGAACTACAGTTTTCTCTTCAACATTTTCACCTAGACCCCTTAAAGCGTTGACAACTTCATCAACACGCAGAAAATATGCAGCAATGTTTTCACTGTCTTTCATTCGAAAACCTTCAAAGACAGCCCTGTGAGTTTGAACCTTAGCTTTCCGGACTTTGTCATCACCTTGATATGCATTGTGTAATTTATCCCAAATATCCTTTGCGGTAGAGTAGTGCATGACCTTCACAAATTCAGCTTCAGTCAGACCACACAAGATTGCATTCATGGCCTTGGCATTATTTTCAAATTCTTTTTTATCATCAGCATCTATAAGACGAGTAGCAGGGATAGTATAGCCATTTACGAGACTGAGGTACAAATCAAAGCCAAGCGACATGATGTAGGTTTTCATGCGAACACTCCAGAAGGCAAAGTTGTTTCCATCAAAAAGAGGGGCACGGTTTGTAGCTAGACCTTTTAAGGCACTCATGATGGACACAAGGATCGAACTCTCAAGCTTTTAAGCAGAGGAAGAGAGAGACTTGCTCTGATACCAATTGAAAAAAGGAGAAAAGCTGAGAGGGGGAGGGGGTGAATTAGCGTTTCAATTTTAAAAAACAAAACAACTAAATCGGAGACACACGTATGCAAAAAGGAAAGAGACACACAGAAATTTATCACGTGGAAAACCCAACAGGGTTAAAAAAACCACGGCTTCTCTAAACACTTGGGCAACTACCCCTTCTTACAAAGAGCTACAACTCTTAACTGGCTTCAACCAGTATACTCAAGGCTACAACCTTTTTCGAAGATGGATTTCTGGACTACAACCATAAGTGAAAATCTATGTCTTTACAAAACCATAAAGACTCACAAAAGCTTTAGTAGACTGTCACGAACAGATACCATTCAAGAACAGGCATCCAGATTAACAACACTCCAAATACAAATCCTGTAGATGTCTGAAACCATTCTCAGTCTGAAACTGTTCTTAGTCTCCGAGAATTTCTTGATAATACTTTCCTTTTTATTCATCCATTTTAGCTGAGTGTTAATACGCCAGTGTTTACACTTGTCCAGGTCTCAGGTTATGCTTACTCTTTACATAGAGAGAGTAGATTTATATTCTTAGAGACATCAGTGAAGTCAAAACTTACCGACACATAGTTCAAAAAGGTTTTCCCATAACCTACTATTTCAGGAATGCTCATTCTCTTGTGTCTAGAACTCTATCTTTTACACGAACTCAACTAACACTTACATGCAATCCGAACAAAACTCCATATGCTGTCATATATTTAATAACTGGCCCCCTTGCTTCATTCACCTTATGTCCTGTGTATCATCCGTGTCCCTTTTAAAAACTTTGCTCACGTTTTGTAGTTTTTTTTTTTAAAACAAAACTGCCAACACACACACAGCCCAAACGATTTTACATACACCTCAACCCCTGGTGTTCTTCTCTATGTATCCACACCGTTTTTTTTGGAATGACACACCGTAACTCATGTACTCCCTTTTTGCTCACAGTATCTCTGCATTGTAGAAGCCACGCATTTTGCCTACTCTCGGATTTCCTCACTTCCGATCTCCTCAGCAAAAAACAACGCTTCTTTGTGTCGTATTTGGTTCTGAGAAGATACCCGACATTTTTGGGAGCCGTTACAGCTCTCCTAATTACGCCTTGTACACTGCAGTTTTGATCAAATAACTTACCGCATATTCTTTATTTGAGAAGCGTTTTTAAGACCCGCACCCAATCTCCAGTTACGCTGCAAAAATATTAGTCGTTCCTCCTTTTGGCTTGCATCCCATATTCAGTCATAAAAAATGGCAGAATATCTTAACTCTTCCTACCATCATTATTTTACATATCATCGAATAATGATCAATTCCAGTTTGCTTCGAAAATTATATCATTTTGACACCCACCATTTGTTCTTACGGGCACACTCATTAAGAGTCGTTCATTTTATCACCGTTCATCTTCATAGCTATTACATGTCGAGTGCTTGCAAGACTGCAACACACAGATACCTCACTGCCAACGTCTTCCATCCTCAGTAGTAGTTTTGTGTATTAATGATGCCCGACTTGTCTTTGGAGCAATTACAATTCACTTCCTTTTTAAAACGTTTTGTTTTATGCGCAGACGGCTGTATATTTGTCAACTGTTTTTGATATACTACAAAACAAATGTCTTTGCATAAACTATTTAGAGTGTACACTTGTCTTTAAAAAAAGTTCCACACGTAGCAATGTTACTGGCTGCACATATGATCAAGTCTTGCACTTTCGAAAACTTTTAAGACATTCGCAGCTTATTCACAAACCAAGTTTTAGAGGCATGACGACATGTGCCAACAGGAGTAGAACACAAGCAAACAAAAACAGAAAGCTAAAAGTCACAAGTAGATAAAACGGGGCACATTAATGACAAAAACACAACAATCTCCCCCTTTTTGTCATTGATGGCAAACCAACTGAAGAACTCCCCCTGAGTAGGTGAACCAAACTGAAAGCACTGCAAATCTGAAACCACTCCCGCATAAAACCGAACCAACTGAAAACAACTGTAACAAATGAACCAACTCCTGCTGGAAGTCTACTCCCCCTTTGTCATCAATGACCACACAGCTGAAGCACAACAATAATTCGAAAGATATAGCAATGAAGTGCTGAAGACGAACCTTTCATTGAGGTGAAATAACACCTAGCTTGCTTCGAAGATACTCGAAGCGATCTTGGGGTAGAGGTTTAGTAAACACATCTGCAATTTGCTCCTGAGAACATAGTTCAGCTTAACAACATTATTTGCAACTTGCTCCTTCAGATAGTGATACTTAATTGGAATGTTCTTGGTTCGAGAATGCATCATTGAATTCTTCGAAATGTCAATGGCGCTAGTGTTGTCACAGAAAATACAAATAGGATCAGTAATCTCAAGCTTATAATCACATAGAGTGTTCTTCATCCAAATTACCTGAGTGCAACAAGACACTGCTGCAACATATTCAGCCTCAGCGGTGGATAAAGAAGTGCAAGATTGTTTCTTGCTAAGCCATGAAACCAAACAACCACCTAAAAAGAAAGCACACCTGCTAGTACTTCTCTTATCATCCACTGAACGTCCCCAATCTGCACCTGTATAGGCTGTAAGAAGAAAATTAGAACTCTTTGGAAACCAAAGACCAAAATCAACTGTGCCTTTCAGATATTTAAAAATTCTCTTAACAGCTGAAACATGCGTTTGTTTTGGAGAAGCTTGAAATCTAGCTACATATCCCACAACTTGCATAATATCTGGTCTAGTGGCTGTCACAAACAGCAGACTCCCTACCATAGATCTGTAAAAAGACTGATCAACCGAAGGAGACACATCCTCCTTACTTAACTTACATCCGGTTTCCATTGGAGTCCTAACTGGATTACAATCTTCCATCTTAAATCTCTTAAGTAACTCCCTAACATACTTAGCTTGGGAAATAAAAATACCTTTAGAGGATTGATTAATTTGCAACCCAAGAAAGTACGTTAACTCGCCCATCATAGACATCTCGAACTCATTCTTCATACATGCAGCAAATGTTTTAGACATATTGACACTGTCACTCCCAGAAATCAGATCATCAATGTAAACAACAACAATAAGAATGCTGTTACCTTCTTCTTTAACATACAAGTTATTGTTCACATATCCCTTTTTGAAGCCCTGCTGCTGCAAATAGTTATCCAGCCTGTCATACCAAGCTCTAGGAGCTTGTTTGAGTCCATATAATGCCTTTTTCAACTTGCAAACATAGTCTACATTTTTAGAAATGAGACCTTCCGGTTGTTCAACGTAAATTTCTTCAACTAAATCTCTATTTAAGAAGGCAGATTTGACATCCATTTGGAAAACTTTAAAGCCTTTGAAAGAAGCAAAAGCAAGAAAAATTCTGATTGTTTCTAACCTTGCAACCGGTGCAAAAGTTTCACTAAAATCCACACCTTCAATCTGAGAATAACCTTTGCAAACTAAACGTGCCTTGTTTCGAATAATCTTACCATCTTCATTTACCTTGTTTCAGAATACCCATTTTGTACCTATCACGTTCTTGTTGATAGGTCTTGGTACAAGCTCCCCAGTATTGGTCTTTTTTATTTGATCCAACTCTTTCATGGCAGCCACCGAATGTTTATCTACAGCTGCCTCTTTAATACATTCTCCTTTAATTGAGCCATGTAACGTTAGAACTTAGGACTTCTCTAGTCTTTGGCATATATGATCCCTATTTGGTCTCCATGAATAGAATTTCATTATCTTGACCATATTCAGTTATCAACAATCTAAGTTTGGGTGTGCTTTCTATCTTTATCTGATTTGGGATTCTTTTCCGTGGCAGCCACATGTGAGAGAAGTCAGTGGATATGTATTTGTTCAATTTCCTTGACCAATCTCTATTCAACAACATGCCATATCCTTCTTGTATGTCAACAATAGATATGTCAATATAGCTTTGAACTCTTGGATCAGAGGCCAGTTGAATATGAATGTTGTTCAATTCTCCTACAACTAGAACTTTCGTCTTGTCTAATTGGGTTACCTACTTGTTTATTTGTAGGGGTATCAATCCCGATCTTCTATGTACTACCAAAGGCATTACATTGCTAGATGCATTGGAGTCAATCAAGCAGTTATGCAACATCTTGTCAAAAATTTTGATAGACATGAGGAAAGGGGTAGGTTCATCCTTTCCTTGATAGAAAATCATAGGATTTTCCTTTTGTGTCCTTGGAATGAATTCTTCATCTTTTGTACTTTCCAAGTGTTGTTTCCATTTTGTATTATATTTTCGTCTATTCCACTGGTGCATCAGTGCCTCTGGTTGTCTCCTTTTCTTTGATTGTAGGATCACTTTGTAGCACGCCTTCATTGGTTGTAGCCTTTTGAGCATCAGGAGAATTTTGTACCATCTGTAAAGAGTCTTGCTGGCTCTCATTAACAAACTAGGTTTTCTTCAAATTAATTTGCAATTTCTTGTTTAAATTGTATTCCACAAGTATATGAAAAAGTGATAGATTTCATCAATTATTAATTGCAATTTATTTAAAACAACTTCCAACATGCCATTGTAAAATAAATTGAACATTTTAAATGACCAAATTCCTTTTGCAAACAAATGTATCAAATTAATGCACCTTTAGATATTACGTCTGCTGGAAGAAGAATCACAGTTGGAAGAAAAACGTGCCAACCCACTCTCAAAACGTTAACCTGTTGCTGGTGTCCATAGGCAAGCCACAACACTGCAATTTGCAAACAAAGGCAAAGAACAAATCCTACAAATTCCAAAACACCTATGGCTGGCTGCAACAAGTATGGATTCAGACTTCTGTACAGAACTGGCAGATTTCCGTACAGCCCTGGATGAAATAATTTTGTACGGCCTTCTACAAATTCAGAATTCTTTAGAAATCTGTCCTCAACAAAGAATTCAAATTCCACTATCAATTGATGAATCACAACAGATTCCCAATAACCTTTAGAACCTCAGCATGAAGACAATTCAAAATCTTTGAGAGCAAATCGATTTGCCTGTAGAATTAAAAACTTCACACACATCCAATATACTTCAGCATTGGACTATGATCTTAGATACAGCTGCAAAATTCACCATCAATATGTAATGGCTCAAATTGCGAGAAGAGGAATTAGTCCTCAAAACTCTAGCTGGGTTGTCTCTCTTACAAACTTCAATAAAATCATAATTCAACAATGGATGAATGAAAGTGCTTTTTCAAAATAAATATATAGCTTTTTCCGAAAAAGCACAATTTCACTTTTTTCATTAAAAAGGTTTTAAAATGATAACTTCACTTTATAACATTAAAGTTATAAAGTAATAAAGTTATTAAATTAAAATAATTTAATTTAATAATGATAACCTTTAAAACCAAAGCCACTGAATCACACTGACTGTGACAAACTCATTTCTGACACCAGAACCTCAAACACCAACTGACCTGCTAGAAATAACCCACTGCCAAAAATAGCCAACTGCTAAAAATAGACTTACTAAAAATATTAAGTCTCTCAAACTGGAGATTCCCTGAAACTTGATCCTGGCACATCTGACACTTCGTGCAAACACCTTGCTAATCCTGGCCATACCCAAAATACCACTTACTAAAAATAGTAAGTTGACCAAATTGACTCGAACGAAGAGCAGACCTGGTAAACTGAACCTCTAGAATGGAATCCCAACACTGGCTCCGCCATCTGACCCCCTCTGATCTCCTGATTAGCCTGCGAGGGTTGCCAAAACAAGCTAATCCCAAAGTCTGAAAAAGGGGACATTACACCATCCCAATGAAGCTAGTAGGATTCTGTGGGGCATCAAAGGAATTATAAGATGTTGGTAGTGCATCTTGGACTACATTGTTCTTTTGTGCCAAACTCGATTAGGGATTGTTGGGTGTACTTCTAAGAACATGTGGCACACCTTAGGGAATGATCATTGGGGAGAATCATTCAAGACCAATCTTAAACTGCATGTAGAAATCATCTACTAGAAAAGGTATGAGCAAATTGATTTTGCTACAACAATACTATCAATCTCATTCAAGAACCAACAACTTGAAAGTAAGAGTGAAGGAAAAAGAGAACATGCAAGCACCAAAATACTTCAAGAAATCAACAAACTTCAATCACAACTTTATTATCTTGGTAGCTCTTAAGAAATAGTCTCTAACATTCCATCCTATACAAATGAGAAGTCAACCCTTTATATAGGTCCCATATTACATTGGGTGGCCAGGACTGAAACAAAGCCAATGGTCCAGATCTTGCCACCTCAACCCTAATTAGGGTTAGGACTTGAAGAGAGAATCTAAAGTTAATCAATGGTTCCACATGGAGCAATTAGAAGAGAGATGGCTACGTAGTGGGGGAACGATCAAAGTTGACCCATAATGGAACAAGATTCCCACCAAGCAATAAATGCTCATTTACTCAAAATTAATTATGCTCGATTCCCTTCTTTAAATGCATAAAATTTAGAGACATTGACTAGAATACTTTTGATTGGCCACTGAAGATGGCTGAGCACCATGTCGGCATGTTGGGTGCCATGTAAATTTTGTAACTCATTGCAGGCAATATTTTCTGACTGCATCATTTTGCAACCAAGGTCCCAACTTTGATTAACTCTTCTGATAATCTCTCCTTGAACATTTTCATCTTTTCATACACTTGCTCAAGAATTCACCTTCTGGAAATAGATTGGACTTTTGGACTTTTAATTGTGGATGGTCAGAGGAACTTCAAGATGTTGCACTCTTCCTTCTTCATTTTTACTTGAACTTTGATCTTTGAGGTAGTGAACCTTGAATGCCTTAAACTTGATTTCTTGAAACTTGAACGTCTTCCACATTGGAACTAGAATTCTGAAACTTGAATGTCTTTCTTGAACATCTAGAACTAGAATTCTTCCTCTTGCAAAATAAAATAACTAACATAAGAATCATGCAAAGAAATCAAAATATAACACATAAAAACTCTTCCATATTTTTCATTCTATACTTAGAATGAATTTTGAATGTTGAAGAAGGAAACCTCTTGACTTTGAAAATTTACAACTAATTTCCTCCTCTCTCCAAAAATTCTCTCTAAAACTCTCACGCCTCTTTCTTAAATTCTTCCAATTCATTTTAAATTCTCTTTAAATTTTCTTGTCTTCTTCTCTCTCCAAAATTCTCACACCTCTTCCTCTTGATAAGGGGTTGGCTTTTAAAATATTTTCAATGTTTGCAATTTAACTCTTTGTATACCACTTAAATAGATAGGGGAATTTTTAATTTAGAAAAAATGAGTTTCCAACACCCCAACATTTTAATTTGATCTCGACTTCAATTTTTCATATTTAATTAAATTTAAACTCATCCTTTTCAGTTTCTTTTCATGGGTGCATTTTAGATATTGACGTGGAATTTTATAGCATCTAACGCATTTCCATTATTTTTAACTTTTATTAAATCACAACTTGAGGGCACATTGGATATAGGTGTGATTTAAAAAAATAATATTTAGCCCCAAACTTAATATTCTCCAATCTTGTAATTCGCTCCATAGGCTCATTTGAGACAAAGGGAAAAATTTTACACTTAGGAAATGCAACACCCCATCTATACTAAAAGATAAAAGATGATACTAAAGAAGAAACCATCATAAATAAATTCACATAAAACCACAGTAATATTTTTTTTTTTAAATTACAAACTGTTACATATAATCATAATAACTGCTTCTAAGAGCTTTATAGTTTACAATCGATTTACATCAGAGTAATAATAATACTCTTTATTCAAAAATTAAATCTCAAAACAAAATTTCCTTCTTTCCAAATCCATTACATTCTACGAATAGATCTGATAACTAATAACCATGAAATGATCTGTTTCCCATAAAACTTAACAACTGCTATCCACTGTCCCATACTCATTGATTTATCCATCTAAAACCTGAAAATCAAAATGAACACAAACGCAAACAGCAGACAGGGCTCAGTCACATTGATAAAGAAAACGAATCACCTCCAAATATTTGCAATCATATAAGTCAGTACAATATAACATTTATGCAAATTTCGATACAGATGTAATTGAAAACTAAATAACATAATTTCCATTCTTTTACACCAAAATCATCAAGCACTAAATTTCTTTCTAACAGAAATAAACTCGCAAAGAAAATGACAAAGTAATGATCCAATAGTTCATGGGTGTCCACATAAGGACCTACGCTATGTAACCGTAAGGAAACTCGTAGTAATCCATTATGTCTGATGAAACCATAATGTTTTATCTTTGTTAATTGAAACCCATAACCCTTGAATTTTTAATTATCACTTAATTAAACAACTGACAGAAATTCTTTCCCATAAGGATATAGACTAGTGTCAGTCACAACTGACAGAAATTCTATCATCACAAGGTACTAGACTAGTGTCAGCCCCCAATCTAAGGATCATACTTGCATTATCTTAAAAACACTTGATCTAGCAATCAATGAAAGCAGTGAAATGAACTACATTACACAATTTCACTAACAATCCGTTTCTAATGTATCAATTTACAAAATTGAAACAGCTAACAGAAAACCATTATAAAACCATATTACCATATTCCTTAACATACATTCATAAACATGATGTTTCACGAAAGATGAAAAGATCACAACTCTTTCTCCATCACAAATCCAATCAAAATAATTTCCACATTAACTTAACATTAAATCTGAAACCGTACATTAAAATGTCCATATCAAATTCATGTTTCCCAATAAATAGAAAAGAACTAACATAATCATACATCAACTGAAACAACTCAACACCCATTAATTTTAACAAACATACTAGTTTGCCATGACCGAATTATTAAACAAATTGGCCATACACCCTGCTCTATTAATTACAAGTTTATACCATTTATATACATGTGGGCGTATGTACATGTATACACCATGGCTTGTGTATACATATACATATCCCAGCAGGTATATGTATATATGAATATATAATTATATAAGCTTGTAATTAATAGTTCAGATTGACAGTCATAACATCTATTATATACATGTTGGCGTATGTACATGTATACACCACGGCTTGTGTATATATATACATATCCCAGCAGGTATATATATTTATATATCTAATTGCATAAACTTGCAATTAATAGTTTAAGTCCATAAATATGCAATAGAAAAACCATACTAATCTTCATAGTTCTGTCACGGAAAACAACTACCTTATTATACTACTAATCTGCCGAATGCATAAAATAATGACAGAATAATAATAATAACCGACTTCTACCTCTTAAACAAATACCAAAGTGTTTCTTTTCTTACTATCTGAACAAGATAATATTTGTCTTTCCTATAAATCCCTTAACATTTCCTAATGTCGTAACAACTGAAATACATACTAGTGTTAATTACTAAAGATCTTAAAGCTCGCAAACAAGTTTGACATAACCAAGACATCCACATTCCTCTATCGACTGATACATACAGTGACAAACACTTTTTTTAACCAAACATCGACATCAGAAAACTAGAGAAATACACCCAAAAAATACTTCAATTCCACACCTATATGCAAATCTAAATACAGAATACGACAGGTATCTAAAACACTAAGAAATACCACTAATTCCCTTTTTCACAATACAGCTCAAAGAAAACATCAACTTCGGTTAATGACAGTGATAGAGAAACCCGATTTCAACATATAACCAAGTCTATACAAACTGTATACATTATGATGCTACAGTGCTCCTAATAGCAGGTACAGTGCGAGAAGATCAAAAGAAATTTTTAAACAAGAAAACTCATGCTGGTTCCTTACTGTATTAGTATGCCAATTCTCAAACCCGACTAACTCTCTTAACACTGTCCAAAGCAAGAAAACATCGACACCAAACACACAAGGATATAACCATACAACATCTACATAACTATATTCCAAAGTTCGGCACAGACTTAACTAAACATTGCCGAATTCATACTCAGAACAGAGAAAACCCCTTAATACATTATGCTCGAAACAGCATATCAAAACAAGTGTTAAATACCACACTAAAACCAAACACTTACTAAACAGTCGTTTTGTTACCAAGTTTCTCCACTATTCACAACATTTATAACTAGATTTACTTCTTAACCCTTCCAAGAAAGAAAAAGACCGATTCATAACCGAACTCACAAAATAAACCTCACATACATCAACTAGCAAACAGTGTTAACCAACATTCCATTAATACATTTGCAGAATCATAAAATGGAAATAGAGGTTAAGGTAAGAGATGCCCCTGCCTGGTATTCGTATGGAGAAGATATCCAGAACCGGAATGCTAGAGCTAGCCCCTGCCTGGTGAGCTTCACAAACGAATCCCAAACTCAACCACGAAGATCCCTTATCACAGATTACCAAAATGCCGTGCAAGAGAGCCCAAAATGCAGAGATAACAGTATGAAACTCCCAACTTCCTAAATGACCATGAACAGAAGGGTTTATCTTTGCCGTGAAAACCCCTTTCATTCCAAGCCACTTATCAAGAAGGATACAACAGTAACACGGGTCCATAACCAACTGTTTACCCAAAATGCCGCAGCATAACATGGTAAAAAAAATGGAGTCATATACAAACTGCACTCCTTAACCAGAGCAAATGGCGGACTTCAAACTCAACAATGAATTGCCATCGATAAGTTCATTCAATGCAAACTTATCTCTTGCAGTGAACACAACTCAATACCTGCCAAATGTCCAACATAGTACATCTCCACAACCCGAGAAATAGCTTAAACCCCACTAACACCTCAAAGCAATTCAAGTGCATTAAATCCCTGCCGTAAGTCATGTCTTCGAGCCAGTTAATAATATGAAGACTTAGGGATAGGTTAATACATGTCTTTGCCAATAACATTAGTCATTACTAACTTAAACATCTAAGATAACAGCGCATGACATTGCCAATTAACTAACACTTCATCACACTAACCTCCTACTAACATACAACATAGGATATACTAACTTAGATAATTCATATAATTTTAGTAAATGAAATACCACATTATTACTAAAACATTCACTCATAGTTATATGTATAAAAATACATATATTTCAAATTCATTAATTTTGAATTCAGAATTTGATTAACGTTAAATAACAATAAATCTCTATATACTGTCTATACACATTAAGATACAATTAACCATAATAATATAACCATTTCTAATTACGTCTAACATATTACTAAGGATTCCAAAACAATGAATCATTAATCAGACAATTAACTAACCGTATAGTTTGTCCTTATTTCATAACCAAACCAATGTTCAAAATTCAGTCTAAGCCAATTCTGTCATCAGAATAGGACTCATAAAGCGACAGAAATAGACATAATTCCCTGAATGTCTGGCAGAATAACAGAGATAACATATTTAATCTAAATAACAAAGTTCAAAAGAACGCAGTCATAGTTCGAACTCAAAGAAATCTAACATAACATAACATAGAAAAATAAAGCCTGGAACTGTCAGGGGCATGACAGGAAAAATCAATCATTTAATTTCGACCTTTTCGTTGGTGTGAATAAGATATAGTCAAGGATTTTCAACATTAAATTTCTTAATTCCCATGAATGTTTTGCTTTTATTATCAGATTTAAATCAACCTTTGCAATATTAAAATTCCTTGCATGTGTAAGCTAGTGCTCATGAGCATAGAAAAGGCCTGGTGATAGACTTTCTCCCTGGAACAAAATTTCCTGAGTAGTATGAATTCGCACCTAAGAGTGCAAATTCGACCTTGTGGTGGATTTTGTCATGTGAAATGAATTCCATGCCCTTTGTTTTTAGCGCTCAAGGGTGCAAATTTGTGGTTATGAAGGATTTTCACATCTTTTAAATATTCCCCATGCAAGTCAACTTGGCACTCATGGGGACACTTCAGGTGGGGATATGAATTTCAAACTCTGCAATACTTTACTTGGCATGAATGAGATCAATGTTTTTGGGTGCATATCAAGCTTGCAGGTGGACTCTTGAAACTTTGCCAAAATTCTTGGTATTTGGGATATTGCATTGATGAGGGCATTTGATACTCTACGATGTATTTAAGATATTTTGCAAAATTTCTTCATACTAGATTCAACCATTTATTGCATTTGGAGATAGATTTTCTTTTCATGTTTCACACTTTCCTTTGGGCGCAAATTAGCTCTCTTGAAGGATTATCATTTCAACTTTGAAATGTACTCCTTTAACCCTTGCATTTAGCGTTGTTGGGCGCAAATTTGACCATGTGCAGGTTTTTATCAGTTGAAACATTTCCTTACCAAACATGAATCAACACTCAAGGGTGCCTATCAACACTTGTGGATGATTTTTCCTAACACCTAGTTATTTTAGTATTTTCACCCCTCTTTGAACAACACTTAGACGTTTACATTTTCCATCTTTGGGTGTTGATGAGATGCAATTAAGGAATTTCCCATGCTTAGTGGACTTTCACGTCTTCTCTTATTATAGATGCTTTTTCGAAGGTATTCTTAGACTTAGCCATTTTCAACATTTCTTCCTTCCAAACTTGGGTGCCAACTAGGGGAGGGGAGGATTCTTAACTTTGAACAACTTTTCCTTGACACCTATGAAATAGTGTTGTAGGGTGCATAGTGGCTATGCATGAGGATTTCACACTTGGAACAAATTTCCACACCATGGTGAAGTTGGCACTCTAGGGTGCTCCTAGAGGTGGATGAAGAAATTTCCATAACTTAAGTCTTTTTCTTGTACTTCCTTGCTCCTTGGATCAACGCTTGATCACTTCTTCAAGTTTTCACTCAATTACTTCCTTCCCAACTTGGGCGTTGATGACCTTGGGCTCTCCGGACTTATTGGAATTCCATGCTTTTTTTGCTTTTTGGTGCTTTTTCAATGCTGCTTTTTTCTCTCTTAGGTGCTATTTTGGAGATATGACCAACATACATCAAGCCAAACGAGCTCATATCCAACTAAAGTCACAAGTTCACAAGTAGGAACCATGGAGTCGCCTCTATGATCTTTTTGCAATCTTAGCATACGAGGGGTCTTTTCTCAAGAGAGGATAGAGTGTCCTTTTAACACTTTATTTTGTGATGGTGTGATCATAAAACACTCATCAACAATACCATATAAGAAAACTTGGGCAGTCAAATAGAAGTTGGAATAATCTTGGACAAGATAATGTGTGCTTCTTAATTTATATTCAAATACATAACACTTATATAGGAGTTTAATCTCCCAAATTATAGGAACCAAACCCTAATAATATGAGTTATTCTAACAACTCAATACCTATAATCTCTCATACAACTAATAATATATATTATCCTATAATATTCTAACAAACCAAACAATATTATATTCTAACAATAATATTATGTTGTTTGTCAACAACTTTATAACTATCCTAAACACCTATGTGAACATTAATTCCCAACAGATTTCATGGCAGTGGTTACAAAACATTGCTAGATATTGTTCTAGTTTCTATTAAGAAAAAACACTTTTGCAAGTGGGTCAAAGTACTCTATAGTCTAAAGAAAGTACCAAGAACATGGCACACCAAGATTAATTATTTCTTTGATGACTTCAAGTTTTAGGCTTTTTTTGATCCCAATCTTCAAATCAATAGTTTGATGGATGATACAGTAATTCTTATTATTTACTTGGATGAGTTAATCAATTATAGGAAAATAGACCAACAATATTAAAAAAAGATGACTTCAGATTTATGCTCTACTTTCGACATAGATAAAGGTCTCTCTCACTATTTTTAGGGCTTAAATTCTTGCAAGCATATAATTTATGTTCCTTTTCCAGAACCGAGTATCTAAGATGATTACTTGAGGAATACAAGATGGCAGATTATTAGATTCAAATGATTCTCTTCAGTAGTTCAATCTTTTACAATATTGACCTAGACAGACTAATTTATTTCTTTAACTAGGTCTGACATTTCCTTTGTTGTTAGCTATGTTAGCACATCTCTTAGTAAGCACAATGCTAATCATTGGAGGGCAGAAAAGAGGATCTTTAGATACGTTAAAGGAAAAGGATTCAGAATTTTTTGAACTAGTAGGTTACAAGATATATGGTAAGTCTTATTATTGGTGCTGTATCTGGGTAAGCAAGAAGCAATAGGTTGCATTCTTTTGGACAGAAACTGTGTATGACCGTTTTAGCTGCATGGGTGTAGTTTGACCAAGGACAATCTTGGCTGATTTACGGGGACATCAAGAGAAGCTTACCGGAAATTTTATGATAATCAGGGTTTGCTCCAGTTTGTAAAATAAATATGGTTTTTTATGTGTGCACCAAAGTGTGCAGAGGTTCATTTCCATTTTGTTTATTTATTGGTTGAGAAAGGTGTGGTTGAGCTGATATATGGTCCAACTCAAGAGCAAGCAGTAGAAATCTTTACTGAAGACCTCTTTATAAAAATTAACATATACTAAAAAGAAACATTGGAATAGTAAAAAATGCATGATATTCAGACATGACATCGTGCTGTGCAAAACTTAGTTATCAGGAAGGGTCTGTCATAATCAATAATTAGCTGACAATTGGTTGCCTCTTTTCAATTTTTTTAGTTTGATGGGTTAACCAATTTTGATTTTCTGATCTAATTGATGAAAGCATAACAATCCTTCTTCTTTTCCATTTTCTCAGTTTCAACGTTTTATCCTATAAATGTTTGCATTATTTTCAATCAATTATTAATTTATTGTGAAAATGTGATAAGACAGTTGCAAGATGAGGCGTTAGCCCTTGATGCTCAAAGACTTCAAGCCACACAAAAAAATGTGAAACTGGTGAATCTCATTTTATATTGGAAATCAGGTCTCTATATATTGATTGTTTCTATTCCCTCATAGTTTGGTTATGTTATGGTTCTAACATGAGATGCCTTCTCGAATGGATATTGCACAGCTTGAAAGACATTTTCAAGTGGAAACTATGCCTTCCATTCAAAGTCTAAGGCAAAAGGAACAATTAATACAAAGACGGCTTTTGAGGGTGAGATTATCTTATTATGTTTTTGTTGTGTTATTTTTTTAATATATTAGTAACATTTACAAAACAGAGCAGTTATAACAATATGAGGAGCATCAATTCCATACCCATATCAAAGTTCAATAATAAAACCACCAAAAAAACTAATAAAGCAGTTCAACATCAAAAACCATCGGACACAGAACTATTTTATTCCCAGTAATGTCGCTGGTCACTGCTGCACTCATGCTGATCCAAATCATAGGTACAAATAAGAAGATCTGCTATATCATCTGTGTTCAAGTCCTTCACAGCCAGTTCAAATCTGTTCCTTACTGTTGGTTCCATGTTGTCCTCCTCTGGTCTGTCAATATTGCGGGTCTTCATTTTATCTTTTAGAGCAGCTAGTTCTTCCTTGTTTAAATTGTTTTTTCCTTGGGGCAAAAAATGAGCCTTCCTAGTCTCCTTTTTGTAAACATTCATAAGGCCTTCCTCGAGCAAGATCAAGAATCTCTCTTCAGAATTTCCAGAATCATGGTGACCTGCAACAAAATGTTCATAAGGGTGAGTTCATATTGAAACTCAGTAAGATACCTTCTTTTTCGTTGAAAGATATACATGTTCCTCTTCTTCTAGATAAACCACAGATTCTCATTAGTAAGCACAAGCTAGAATTTATAAGGATCACCAGAACATTCTTTCATATAACCAAATAAAATCTCAAACTAAGTTAAACCATCTTTAATATCCTTGCTCAACTTGTCACCAAGAAAAGAGGACCAAAGCAAAAATGTAAATTGGCATTAAAAAATAAGATGTTCAATACTCCCTATTTGATTGCACAGGGAGCACAATTTAATAGGGATACCTAGAGAAGCTAACTCAAAATTCACAGTGATTTTATTAACATAAGAAGCCATGTAAATCATGATTTCTTAGGCTCAACAATAGAGGACCAGGTATGTTTCAACACATGGGCCCATTTAGAATCAGAGTGATCCAGATTCTAGTTCTTGTTTAAACAAACAATTATTTCCCTCATATCAACAAGCATTGCATAAATATTTTTGGCAGAGATCTGATAAAAATTAGTACCATCCTTCCATTTTAAGTTCATTAAAATTTGACAGTTCAACATTAAAGTAATGGGGAAATTCATACTTTAAAGGGATCTATTCAAAACATAAAGGATTCTTTTTCTGTAGGGGATACTAAATTCCTCTTTCAATTTTTCCCAACTCTTCAAATAACCATCAACAAAAATATCTTGGAAGTTAGATATCCCCTTTGAGTCCCAAAACTTAACAGAGCAACCTTGGGTAAGAGCTAGACATTTGTTATTCCACTCAAGGTTCCACCAAATTGACCTTAGAGCAGAAAATTTACCATCAGCATGAGATAAAGCTTTACTATCCTTGATTAAATGCTTAACACTCCTTAGGCCCTCCAAATACTGTTAAACACACCAGGCAGAAAGGGCTTGGCCCCAAACTTACCAAAAAGCAAATCATGAGGGTGTAAGGCAATCCAATTCTTTCCTCTTTTCAGTTTGGAGAGGGAAATGCTATTTCTTAGTAAAGATTTCCAAGGATTGGAACCATCAAATGCTTTTATTATTCATTTGATATTTAAAGCAATACTCTGACTCTTCAATTCTTTCAACCACCACCCCCAAAGGATTCAGACAACCAACACCATGACTAGTTCACTACATGCCTTCTTATTTCCTTTATTGTCAAACCAAAGGCAGTCTCTAAGACTCCTTAGAATTTTATCAAATTGAATGCTACCAAATAGCTAGGCCGAGGAGTGATAGATGCTATGAGAAGCAATTGACTTTTGAGTAACCAACACTCTTCCAGCTAATGATAACATATGAGTATCATTTCTTATGCTTTTTTGTCAATCTTTTGGAACATCCAATACCACATGTCCTTCAATGAAGTGTTTATGGAAAAGGGGACCCCAAAATACTTAAAATACTGTATTAGGTCCCCCCCATTGCCGATTCTTGACTTTCAGCTATTCAGTAGGAGAATAAACTAAAATTAAAATAGAGGACTTTCTGTTTGGTGAGTGTTTTGTGACCACACAAACACATAATAAAATACCAAAGTATCTTATCCTCTCTTGAGCAAAATCCCGTGTATGCTAAGATTGTGAAAGATCATATAGGTGACTCCAAGATTCTTTTATGTCAACTCTTGACATGTGGAAAAGATCAATGGTCATTGTGATATGTTGATAACACAAAGGGACTTATGCTTGAATCATTCTTCACCTCTTCTATAATGTTGGCTGGATTTTCTTCATCAGATATTACAATCTTGTGATGCTTCTTCGAATTGACACAACTGAAATAAACTGAAAAAGGGAAATGTTTAGAAGGATCTAAATCTACTCCTAAGGACAATGATATCAATGGATAGTATTCTAGTGGACAAATTCCAAAATAGTCAAGTTCTTCTTTGCCAAGTTCAACTACAACTCTGTAAGAAATGGTGCAATCTTCTAAGGGTTATGCAAAGAATTTTTATATCATAATGAACACCATCATAATGAATGATGTACATTTAATGATCAAAGTTAAGCATCCATATAACAGGGGCTCGGGCTAACTTTACACTGCAACTTATAATCAACAAGATGCAAAATGTATGAGCCATGGAAATTCATCAAATACCATTAGATTTATCCATTGAAATCAAAGCAATTTATCTAACAATTGAGAAACTGGAAAAACACCATGCAACAAGTTGAAATACACACGAATCCATCATATCTTCAATGAAATCAATTTTTTATTTCCCCAAGTCTTACAACAATGTCTTCTCCTTCTCCTATTCTACTTCTAAAGAGCTAGAGCTAACTATCTTCCTATCTTACGAATCTCCCTATCAATTACAAATAAAATGAGAAGGGTTTATATAAGCACCCAAAAACAAACCAACAGTCCAGATTGATCCAAGATCAACGACCAAGATTACAAGATAGAACCCTAATCAGGGTTTATTACAAAAGCACAACTAACCATTGATTGATTGGTTTCTTTATTGCTCACGTGGCACAAGGAGGAAGAGCCATTTGGAATATAGATAACGCTAACACCTAGCAAGATAATCCATAGAACCAAACTCCAAGATGTGATTCCCTTTACTTTGCTTACTTCATTTGCAGATCCTTCATTGTTTTCATGAGAACTTTTAGCTACCTCGTTTCCCCTTCCTTGAACTTGGAACTTCACTTTGGCTCTTCTTTCCTTCACTGTTTACAACTTCTTGATTATAGCCAGGGAGGAACTTGTCATTGTTTAACTTGGTGTAGGTAAGAGTGACACCTCCTTAACTCGTTCTTTCTTGATTGTAGCTCCATTATTTATTGGTGAAGACATAGTACCTGTATGAAACTTGTAAGTAGTGATATTTAAAAGCTGCAAAAACATTTGAAGAAGAATATGCTCCTGCTCTGATTTTATTGATGAATTTTAAGCATTTTAACGTTCAAAAATCAGAAAGAAACGAGTTAAGACTAGAAATTCCATGAAATCTGGAGATATCTTTCCTAAAATCTGATTTTCAAAAACTTAAGAACTACCCTCTTTCTATGAAAGCTCAAGAAAAATCAGAGGAAAATCTGTGATTTAGAATTGATTATTAGCATTCTGAGCTTAAAGGAGGGTTTTAAAAAAAACAAAATTCTGCAATTAATTGACGAATTTAATCTTGAAAAGCTCTTTATTTCTCTTATGCAATTTCAAACTGATTATTTCTTCGCTGCTGCAATTTTGGACTGAATTTCTTTTTCTCTGCTAACCTATAAAAATGACTTGTGTTGAAATGAATTTCATCTTCTATCAATGTCCTTTTATGGATGATGTGTACTTTCCTTGCAAGGGTCAACATGTTATTTTATTTTCTTTCGTTTTCAAAAAAAGAATTAAAAAAAAGCTTTATTATCTTTCTCCCAATAAGCAACTCATCTTTTCTTTTATCTAGTCAGCGATTTGGCTTTGCTTTTATTCGTTTTTTCCTTGACCTCTTGGAAAGTTTGAATCTATGTTCCCTTTACCTTCGATCTTTTTCATATTAACTTTGAACACTTAACATTTTTAAGCATTTGTTGAGGAAATCACTTCTTGTTACCTCTTCAATTTCTCACAATGATTTTCAACGCTTAGCTTTTTTCGAGAACTTGTTGAGGAAATCATTTTTTTAACATGTCGATTTGACTAGTTGCAAAATTCCTTTGAGGAAGCTCTTCTTAGCTATTTCGTCTATTTGCTCAGCCTCTAATTTTGGCATTTCTTCAAAAAAAGAATTTACCAGAAAAAGAAAAACACAACTTTCTAAAAATAGATGTTTCTCAAATTGACCCAAAAATACTAAAAACAAAACTTTCTAAAAATAGAAAAATCAAAAAGCACTTTAAAAAGAAAATTTCTAAAAATAGAAAGTTGTCAGAATTGGTCCTAAAAAATTGCATTCTTTCTCCCTTGACCTTTCTGAATACATTTGTAGTATTAGAATATTCATCCAACCAAGTTAGCACTAAGCTAAAGGTCAACACTTGGCGACAACATTGTGAGAGCGCGTTGTACACTTTTCTCAGTTGAAACATTGAAATGTTGTCTTGACCACTTCCCTAGACTTGATTGAAAATCCACATCTTGACCATTCATAGAGGTAAGAGATTGGAGATTAACACTAAGACCTCTAAACACTAACCTAAAATTTTTTGGGGTCCCCCATTTTCTATGGGCGATGTGTGAAAATGTCACAACATCTAGCACCAATTTGAACAAATGTTTCTGAACATTTCAATGATAAAATGACTCCATACCCAAAATCTTTGGAAAATTCCTTCCACCTAATCGAAAGCCTAGGAAGAAGACTCAAAAAGGGAGAAGAATCAAGTATTGGATCAAAACCTTCCACGATTACCTAGGTTTGTGCAACTGAATTGATTCCCACTCGACAAGATCATTAAAACTCCCTAAGGTTGATCGTAATGAGCTACATCAGGCATCTTACTCCAAAAGCATCTTGGATAGAGCCTTGCTACTAGTTAGGCATCCATAGCCTTGATGAGGTTATCATTGTAATTCCCGCAGAGATTACTCTACTTCTAGTAAATTTTCTTTTAATACTACTTGTAGAGATGTCGCACACCCAAAGCCAAATATTCTGATATTTCTTTCTTTTCATTTTCTTTAGTTTTGATTTTTCTTTTCTTTTCTTTTCTCTTTTGATACTACTTTTCCTTTCATGTTTTCCATTTTGGCTCATAAGTAGTGAAGCTCATGAAGGGTTTGGGAAATTACAATGGCACTGAAGTAAGATGTTAGATTTTTCACCAACTATGACTGCTCCCTAAGAAACTTCAATGACTCGAAGTAATTAATTATGTTTGAAAGATATAGTAATCACAAAACTCAGATGTTAAGACACAATAAATGATTAAGCTTCTAAGTCGAGGACACATCCTAACAAAATGATAAAGTCAGAAAAGAAAAACCTCAGATTCTAAAGCAGTTCACAAATAGTTATCCAAGAAATGGGCGGAACATAACTAAGTATAGATGCTAGAGTGTGCATAAGATGCATTGTCTTTCTCACAGAATGGAATACAGCTCCTAGCATGATTTCTTAGGATGTGCAGGAGTAACATGGCATTGGTCATGGTTTGAAGTCTTGCAAATTTGTCTTTAAACTCAGAAAAATATTATTTCAAAATGCATATTTTGAATACCGAGGCAGCCTATTACAAAATCCTCAAATTTTGAATATTCTTTTGGTGCTTGGGAATGATCATCTGTCATTGATGTCCTCTATTGTTGAGTGATATCTCTTTTGAATTCCAAACTATCAATGCTTTGTTGAATAAAACTGATATCACCTAGGATATTTGACTCTATGATCTCCCCAACATCAATCTTTGCAATCTCCTTGAGGAGTTTTATTTGATTCTCATAGATGGGGAGGTAATTGTTCCACCGAGCAGCCAAAGTGGCCATTTCTACCTCAATTTTATTTTTTTCTTCATATACATCAAAAGCCTTAGTCAAGAATAATCTCACCTTACCCAATTTTTGGGATGTCCAAGAATCCAAAACTATTTCCTTATCCTTCATGGCATACAAGGAGTTTACTTTTGTCTTGGGAATGTGGGCAGGGACATTGGTCCCAACAGCTTGAGTGGCTAGCGAATTGATCAAGTCTTTGAAAAGATTCCTATATTGCTCCAAGTACCCTTTCATTTTCTGCTTTGATTGGCGATCCTTCTGCATTCTGGACTTAATTGTCTATGTGGCAGCATTAAATGTAGTTATCTCACCCAACCTATTTTGCTTGCCAAAGTTTATTCTAGTGATCTTGTAATGTAAGGGAGAAAATTCGTATCATCTTTATCCATAGTAGGGGTGGCTATGTCAGCCATTGCTTCCCTTTTATCGTTCCTTAGGATGACATACAAAGTCCTTTCTTTTTTAGGCTTCTTTGGGGTGTCAGCCTAGGTAATAATATCTTGAAGGCTGATTTTCTTTACTATTGATTTCTTTCTCTTCTCAAAATTGAATGTGAGCCATAAAGGTGTGTTAGATGGAGGCTCAACATTTGAAGAAGGGGCCTTTGAGATAGTGGCATTATCTTGAGCCATTGCTCCAGTTGGTGGCTCTTTATCTCTTGCATTTGACTCTTCCCGAGCTGCCAATTTCTCGGGCACCTGTTCTTTAGTCTAAGTCTTTGCCTCTCACCCTTACCTATCTCAATTGTTTGTGATAGCCCCATGTCATCCCTTGCTCCTATCATCTCTTATATGAGCTCATAATGGGGTAAGTCAAAGACTTCTTTAGTAAGTTTAGGCTAGGGAAGAGTTTGGTCAGACTTGGTTTGTTGGGGAGTAGATGATTTCTCTTTTGCCTAGTAGGCCTCACCTCCTCATCAGACTATGTATCCTCCGAGTCTTCTCCATCATTTGACTCTATATTCACTAAATCTGGTGCATCTTGAGGAGGCGACTGTTGTTGTTTAGTTGGATACTTCTTAGTAGTGGGCTCTTGTGGTGGTGCAACAAGGGTTTCCTTATCTTGGGTATGTTCTTTTGCTTGTTCCCCTTCTCTAAGAGTTAGGCCTATTGTTGTTCTCAGTGGAGCTATTGATGATTGTACTAGTGTTGATAATCCCACAATGACCCCCAGATCTGCTACCTATTGTGAGGTCTTCACACCATCACCCCATTGTAAATGGGTCCCCTCTTTTGCTTGGCAGTAGGTGTTAGGTTGTTTAGTTACCCTTAGTTTAGAGGTAGTGTCGTAGCCTCTATGCCCATGAGATGAGTTTGAGAAACCTTAGATGAGGTCATGCACTTGGTAGTTATAGCCATGAGGTGTGTTCGAACTAAGTTAGCCTGCCCTTAGATCTTCCATGGTGAGCTTTAGTGAAGGAAGTTGAGAGCTTGAGGGAGTCAAAGTCTTCCTCTTTTGAGAAAGATGAAGCGTGACATTTAAAGCAATGGAGGTAAGGAGAAAGTGAATTCTGATTTGAACCAAGTTTGATCAAGGCAGCCCAAGTGGTAAGTGAAGAGATAGGATTGAATTGAGAATGAGAGGGGATTGAATTGGACACTTAAGAATTTGGATTGATACTGAAAAAATTGAGAAGTCGAGTGCAAGAAATGATTGGATTACAAGTCAAGATGTTAAGTTGAAGTTAAGTATGGATGTGAAAAATTTGTGACTTAGGCAATTTTGAACTCTTAGCCGAGCTGAAGGAGAGGTCGGATTCTGACCTGCCTTGGGGCTCAGAGCCGAAGAGCAGGCTGAAATATGTCGGATTCCGACCTTCTCTAGGGCTCCATACATTGCCTAACCTTCAAACCATGCTTTCTCCTTGCATTCTGAAAGATGATGCTTGTCAATCGAACCCTTTGGGAGAGTGGTGAAACAAATCAAGACATGATGAAATTTGAAGAATTTGAATGAGCAACGAAGTGAATTGAATAGAAAGCATTTGATTTTGATCAAGACATGAAGTGAGTTTGCGCAAGTCAAAGTGTTGGAGTGAAAAATCAAGTTAAAGTGCTGATCAAAGGAAGAAGAAATCAGACAAATCATATTGAACAACAAATAATAAGCCAAAACTTAGCAAATTTTGGTGGAATCAACTTGGGTGATCCCAAGTAGAGGTCGTATTCTGACCTCTCTTGGGGCTCTGAGCCCAAGAGGAGGTTGGCTTCCAACCCCTCTTGGGGCTCCATGCCCAACCATTAGTGATCAAGCCACTTCAACACTTTTGGCGATAACTCTTGTAGTCCAAAACATGATAGAGACAAGTAATGACAATATGAAGATAGAGAGGTCAAGTTAAATCATGAAAGAAGATGATTAAGCGATGGATGAAATGATTTTTTGTTGGAATTTAATTAACTTGTTGATGAAAACCTAAAGGATGAAACAAAATGAAGTGAAATGTTGAGATCAACAAAGAATTGAACAAATGAAGAAGGTGAAATTGAATGAAGTCAACAAAAGGATGAAAAGATTGAGTTGCAAATGACGAACCACATGCAAGATTGAGTTGTTGAAGTAATTGGAAAGGTAGGTTTCGAATTGGACTTAGTAATTTTCTGGTGAGCATTTGGTGTTGAAGCCGGAGGCATCTATCCAGCCATCAAAATCTAAATTTTACCAAGGACTTAATTTTCTTTTACTAAACTCTCCTTGGTAAGATTTAGATTCTGATGGCTGGATAGACGCTGGCGAAGCCTCCTTGGGTGAGCCCAAGCAAAGCTCAAAATCCAATCTCTCTTGGGGCTCCAAGCCCAAGAGATGGTCAGATCTAACCTGTCTTGGGGCTCCACTTTCCCCCCTTTTTGGTGACTTTTCTTATAGCTTACATCTGAAACCGAGCCAACACAAGGAGTATTGACATTTTGCTAAGTACAATCATAGGAGTTCAAATGCCAAATCAAGAAATGGAAATATGGAATCACAAAGTTTGCATAAAAATCTGGTAAGGATGAAATTCTGAGTGCAATTGTGCAAAAGTTTGAGTCTAATATCATTAGCAATGGGAGGAGATTGAATTGAAATCAGAATTGAAAATCACTAGCAATTGGAATGAAGCAAATCAATGAAAAGCCTCATGGAATGGAGAAAAGTTGAGTGGGAAATCATGTAACTCTCAGTTGAAAGCAAATGAGTAAAATCTGAAAGTCAAACAATTCACAAGTGTTTAAATTTGAACTGATGTCACCTTGGACTTGAGCCCAAGAAGAGGTCAGAATCCAAACTGTCTTGGGGCTCCATGAGCCCAAGGGAGGTCGGATTTCCGACCTCTCTCAGGTTCCATGATTTGCTTTAAATGAGGCTTTGATTTCATTTTGTAATTCAATCAAATTGGATATAATTTTGCCTGTCTGATTCCAGCCATAGGAAGATTGCCATTAAATGCGAAATGAAAATCATTAAATAAAGGTGAACAATTATTAAATAAGGTCGGCCCTCTTCAAATTAGACACATCCCTTCACCTAACACTTATATAGAGGTACTTGCAACTTCATTTCAAACCACAATCGAACTTCTTCAGCAGCGGATCGAATTCCTTCAGACAGTTTGAACCTACAAAGGCAGCAAGCAACATGATTAACAATTCAAACTTGAAGAGAACATCTTGAGCATTTGAAGACTGAGTTGAAATACTTCCAAATCTGGGCAAATTAAAAGCATTAAGATCTGACCAAACCAAGAAAATAAGGCCTATAAAAGTTCAAATTACTTGCAGATCTGAGTTTTAGACTTAGAATTTTGTCATTAAGGGCAAGGTGAATTGATTTTCCCATGGAAAGTTTGAAATGGTGAGGGATTGTTTATGCATTTTGACAAGGGTTTTGAATGAAGATTGTGATTGTAATCAGAATATTCAAGTCTGAGATCTTCATTGGTTAAGATAAAATCAGAATTTCAAAGATAGGAGTCTTGCTTTTAGAACTTGTTGAATATCCTTATTGAAGGTTTGGATTCCTTTAAGTACTAACCCTTGTAGCACTATATGAAATGCAAATGTCTAATTGACGGTGTTGTATGGAAGGTTAGGACAACAACAATTCAAGCAAAGTACAATATGGAAGACTTCAGCTACTAGCAAGTTGAAAGAAGTTTGAAGTCAAAGTACAAGCAAGGTACACCAAGGTGATGTTGAGGATCAAGTCAAAGTCAAAGTTCAAGACACCAAAGTGGAATTTAGAGTGCAAGTGCAACATCATGATCAAGTATACAAGTCAAAGGAAGTAATCATTACAAACTTGAATTTCCTTTGGAAATCCAAGTTTAATTGGATTGATCTAGTTGCATGAAACACTTACATCACTACTACAACTACAAGGTCAAGTTCAGGAATGTGTCAATAAGAAAGGTTTCAATGTGAAGGCATTAAGATGACATCAAAACATGAAGATGAAATAAGTTGGAATAAACCATCACAATGGATTGGGGACTTGATAATGTTACAAATCAAGAAGATATTTTTTCATCACCAAGGGACCGATCGAGTCTATAAGATAAGCATGCTAAGGTGACACCCATTCATCTGCAACCAATCAGATCATGTTAAATGTTCCCATAGAAGAGCTCAACAATATTATGTCCAGATTTTTTGAATTTGCCAAAAGGGAGAAAGTTAAAGGAAATTATGTGTTCCCATAGAAAAGCTCAACAATATTATGTGCAGATTTATTGAATTTGCCAAAAGGGAGAAAGTCAAAGGAAATTATCTTCTAAAAGAAGATTTGTTGTAAGCCCATGTGGCATTTTATCATTGGCCCAATAATTGGTGCTTTCTTCTATAAGCTTCTACCTAATCCATTTTCTTATTGGCTCTTAAAAGAAATGCAATTTTCTTATTGGCCCACAAGGTGGTGCTTTGATCTAATAGAGTTAGCTTCTAATGATTTTTAATTAGGGCTTTGTTGGATTAATATTGGCCCTTGATCTTGAATCGATCATAACCATTCATTATACTAGAGCTCCCTATATAAGACTTTCTCTCCTCATTTATAAGGGAGGTTGTTGGAGAATTGTTGCTAATATATTGCCAAAGTTGCTCTATATTCATTGTTGTGTTTACTTGGTGAATACTTGTGATCTTTTTGGAGTATTTCATGGTCCCTTACATTCCTCAATTCGAATAGTACTTAGTTTTAGAATTTTCTTTAAGTTATTTAGTTGGATGAAAGTAATTGTGGATACATCTTTGTTGAACTTGCTCAAACCAAACCACTAGCTGCTTGCTGATAGTGAAAACTCAAAGAGGAAATAGTAGAAGATAAAAGCATGTTTTGATATCTAATTGACTCAAATGGCGTGCCTTAAATAGCATTACAAAACATTGAAGTAGTTGTATAACCGCAAAACTGATCAGCAATTATACGTTATTATGTAAAACTAACTAGTCAAAACTAATCGATAATGTAATAATCACCAACATTCCCCCCTTATTACATTAATTTGAACAAGAGTAGAACATTGCAAGGGTTTTCAACCCAACCCTTTAGGAAAATTTGATGAAGTGCCTTCACGAATCCTCCTTGCTCACTCAAGAAACACTGAATTGACTACATCAATGGATCTCTTGATTGTAGAACCTAAAACCATTTGCAGAACATGAGTGTTCCTACCTCCCATGCACAATGAGACATAATTCCTTCGAAATTCTACATCTCCAAGTCTGTCTAATGCCTCCTCCTGTGGTGCACATGAGACGTCTTGTGGACATATTTAATTTGTCATTGGTTAAGTTAGATGCAAACATCATTCCCACTGGTAAACCGGTAGACCACTCATACTCCTTAACAGGAAGACTTAATAGAGTATATGTACCGGTAGACCAAACAAAGTGTCTACAACCGGTCTATAGAACATACAGGGGATGTATGAACAATCGGGTATAATATTGATACCGGTGACTGCATGTTAATCCGCACCGGATTATGTGGAGTTGTCTAAGTTAAAACCGGATTATGCAGAACATTCACCATTTAGAACTGGAGTTAGTTTTGTTTCTACGCGGATGTTTCAAGGTAAACTCAAAGATCATTTTGCAAAGCTTTTTTTGCTACATGATTTATGGGTGAGTTTACAGCTTGGTGGTACTATGAGTTGAGCTTTTATTAAGATTAATTTCTTATAAATACAGGTCATAGGACACAATAGAAGTGTTGTTGAATATACAAAGCAGGAGAAACATATCTTCTGAGAGAAGCTACGATCACAAGAGGTGAAAGGCAGAGAGGTTCAACAACCAAGCAGAGTGAAAAGGGTATTAGGTATAATCTAATAAGACAGGATGTGCCATTAGAGATCATTGCTTTAATATTGTTAAGCATATTCAAATCCCTCTATCAGGGTGAATCCTAATAGGTTCGTTGTATAAATCCCTTAATCGAGTAGCATCTTAATTGGTGTTGAAAGTCCTTTTGCAAGGCGACTCCTAACAAAGTCAAGATCTTAACAGGTCTTCTATCAAATCCCTTTACCGGGTAGCACTTTTATGACAGTCCCAACTGGTGTTGAGAGGGGAGGGGTGAATCAGCACCTCTAAAACTTTTCTCTTTAAATCTGGTGAAGTATACTTATAACTGTAAGCCAAACAGATTCAAGCATATAATAATAGCAAGCAAACAATCACACAGTGACACCAAATTTATCACGTGGAAACCCGATTAGGGTGAAAACCATGGTGTGAGGAGACCTCACAAATTCTGTACTCTTTTGGAGTACGCCCTGTTAGGAGCCTTCCCGGTTAAACGATTACAATGCACTATTAGATGCGACCTGGTTAAGAGATTTGTTACAATAAGGCCGGTTAGTGCCTGCCTGGTTAGAGAACTTAGAACACCATGAAAGATGTCACCTAATTAAGGGATTTGATACAAGGGACCAGTTAGAGTCCACCCAGATATTGGGATTTAACTATTGTAGTTGTTAGAAAACAATAGAAAGATTGACCTTTTACAAGTGGCTTTGCATAGCCTGATAAGATCTCTGTTTGTGCTCAACTGAGAAGCATAACCGGTCGCCACAAGTGTGTTCTCCTCTACTGTTGTGCTTCTCTACACACTCTTCTCTTTCTTCTTCTCTTCCCAATTTACCCTAGCTTCTTTTAAGCTTTCAGGTTCACTCTTTTCTTCGGCAAAATGAAGGCAACTCATATTCTCAACAGGCAGAAGAATATATAGAGTTCTTGCCCTAATTGCGCCTCTCATGCATGACCTAATTTCATATTTCTTTCGGATACATCACTCGGTGGCGTATTAGTGCACTGAGGAAACATCCAATGCATACCCTTGCTTTATCTGCTTTATGAAGAAAACAATAGATGCGTGTCAAGCACCTTTCCTTCACAAGAGATAACTCTTCGTTTTAGAGCCACAAATTTTGGCTTTACAACCTCCAGACATGCCTCAAACCGATCACCATGTTAACTCTAAGTCTTTCGGATTTAGTGCAGGAAATCCCAGTCAAAGAGTTGGTTGAAACAAATAGTTGACTATGACTTCTTTGGTTCATACCGGAGTCTTTACTAGATCGGTTGAGATCCTCATGTTGTGAATAGGTAAGAGTCTTTGGCCTGTCACTGTCCCTTCCTTTGCTTACTGGTCACACATTCCTCAGTTGTGTTGTTGACACCGATTGTATCCTGGTCCTTGGTTGACGGTTGAATCCTCCTTTCCTGGACTGTATACATTACCCGGTTGCTGATGCACTTTGCTTAGTGACCGGTTGCTCTTGATGAGTAAATGTAGTCTTTTCTTCCTTGCATAGTGTTACCGGTTTCCACCGGTTGCCAAACCAACCTGTTTACATAAAGATCTCCTTAGATCTTTAGACTTTAGAGAGATGACAAATCTCTATCCTCTTTTTCCAATCAATAACAAAACTTAATTGCCATGTACCGGTAGCAAGCTTACCGGTTACCATCTCTTGATGCCAACAATCTCCCCCTTTGGCATTGATGACAAAACCTTGATGGGCAATCATATCACTTGTCCTGTGTGTTAATATCTCTGTGTTACTGCTATTGCCAGTCATCTACCGGTTTATTGCCAAACTCTCCCCCTTTTGACAATAATGCCAAAGGCTTGTCAGAAAGACTTCCTTTATCTAATCTGCTCCCCCTACGAGTAGCAGTCCTTTTCATCAATCCAGAAAAGATGAGGTGGAACCCTCTGTTGAAGCATAATGAACTGATGATCACCTTTGCAGGTTTATTGAAGATTATGAAGGGGTATAACTCCTAGTTTACCTCTGAGATACTCAAAAGTACTCTTTGGTAATGACTTTGTGAATATATTAGCAATTTGTTCTTTTGTGGGAACATACTTTAATCTTACCTCCTTGTCTTGTACCAAATCTCTCAAGTAATGATACTTGATGACAATGTGCTTTGTCTTGGAGTGCATGACAGGGTTCTTGGATATGTTAATTGCACTGGTGCTATCATAGTAGATAGCTATCGATTCAGGTATCTGTTCTTTGATTCCTTCCAAAAGTTGTTTGATCCAGATTACCTGTGTGCAATTGATTGCAATGGCAACATATTCAGCCTCTGCAGTAGATTGTGAAATGCAATTCTATTTCTTACTTGTCCAAGAAACAATTCTCCCACTGAGAAAGAATGCACCACCACTTGTGCTCTTTCTGTCATCAATGTTGCCAGCTCAGTCTGCATCAATGTAAACTTTTACTTCGAAGCCTCCCTTGTGAGGAAACCACAAGCCATACTCCTCAGTACCCTTTAGGTATCTGAAAATTCTCTTTACTTCTATCAGATGTGTCTCTTTGGGATTTGCAGAGAATTTTGCTACTATGCCAACTGCATGTGCAATGTCCAGTCTACTATGAACAGCATACTGCAATTTTCCTATCATGGACTGATACATTGTTTCATTTACTTCTTTTGCATCATCATCATTTGATAACTTGAGGTTAGTTATCATTGGAGTTCCAACCCGTATAGATTCTTCAAGTCCAAAAGTCTTAAGAATTTTTTTTATATACTTGGACTGAGAGATAAAAATACCTTCTTTTAGCTGATGGACTTGTAGTCCAATGAAGAATTTTATGGCACCTATCATAGACATCTCAAATTCTTTCTTCATTTCTTCAGCAAAGGCTTTGCTCATCTTGTCATCTCCTGCAAAGATGATGTCATCCACAAAGATCTCAGCAATCAGATTTCCATCTTTTCCGGTCTTAAGATACATGTTACTATTGTCCCCGGTTCTTGTGAATCCTATGGTCAGAAGGTATGAATGCAACCTCTCATACCAAGCCCTTGGAGCTTGCTTAAGCCCATAAAGAGCCTTTTTCAACTTATAGACCATACCACCTTTTTGTGTAGATGTGAAGCCTTCCGATTGTTCAATGTAGACTTCCTCCTCCAGTATTCCATTCAAGAATGCAAACTTGACATCCATCTGGTATACTTAAAATTTCTTGTGAGTAGCATAGGCAAGAAGAATTCTTACTTCTTCCAATCTAGCCACTGGTGCAAAAGTTTCTCCATAGTCCAATCCAGCTTCCTGGGCATACCCTTTGTAGACCAGTCTTGCCTTATTTTTGATAACTTCCCCTTCTTCATTCAGCTTGTTCGTGTAGACACACTTGGTCCCAATGACATTCTTGTCCCGTGGTCTTGGCACAAGCACCCATGTGTCATTCTTCTCAATTTGCTCAATTTCTTCCTCCATGGCCTTGACCCAATTTTCATCTTCTAGAGCTTCCCTGGTGGATTTGGGCTATGCACAAGAAAATAAACAGATATTCTCTTTGGCCTTTTTCCTGATCAAGACATTAGCATGTTTGTCACCAATAATGTTGTCAGTGGAGTGATATGTGACATACCTTGGGAGAATTGGTTGTTGTTCCCGGTCAGGCTCTTCCGGTTGAGCAATTTCTTCATCATGGTTCTGAACATCTTCTTGTTCACCATCCTGTGTTGGCCTGTCAGCTTCAGATACAGTCTCCTGCTCCAAATGTCTGTTCATATGGTTTTCTCTTTCATCTTCAGTTGTCGCTTCATTGAACTCAAAGGCATTTCCTTCAATTTGACTTTCAAAATTGTCATGATCATTATGACCAGTCTTCTTAATTGGTTCTAAAGATTCATCAACTTTTACATTGATGATTTCAATCATTTTGTCTATTCTCTTGTTCAGACACCGGTAGGCTTTTTTTTTGGTAGAGTAACCCAAAAATGTTCTTTCATCACTCTTGGGATCAAACTTCCGAGAGTACATATATCTTTTGATGTAACATTTACTACCAAAGATTTTGAAGTAATCTACACTAGGAGTATGTTTGAACCATAGTTCATAAGGAGTCTTACCGGTTCCCTTTTTGACTTGAACTCGGTTCAGTGTGTAGACAACAACGCTAATGGCT
The DNA here is from genome assembly GCA_027943335.1 of Chamaecyparis obtusa. NCBI lineage: Eukaryota > Viridiplantae > Streptophyta > Pinopsida > Cupressales > Cupressaceae > Chamaecyparis > Chamaecyparis obtusa. The sequence continues at coordinate 744,694 of BSBK01005977.1, read as the reverse complement.
TCTCTCTAGAAGTGATGAGGAAGATCCTTCTGAATCAACAGGGTTCTAGCACAGTCGATCAGAGTCCTATTTCTTCTTTCTCCTACTCCGTTTTGCTAAGGAGTCCTTGGTGCAGAAAGCTGTCTCTTTATTCCATGTTCCTCACAATAGTGAGTGAGCTCTTGAGAGGTATATTCACCTCCTCTGTCTGACCTCAGACACTTCAAGCTTTTACCGGTCTCCTTTTCCACTCTAGCCTTGTAGATTTTAAACATGTGGAAGGCCTCTCATTTCTGTCTAAGAAAGAGTGTCCACATCATTCTTGAGAAGTCATCTACAAAGAGCATGAAGTACTGGTCTCCATAATAGCTCTTTGTCTTCATCGGTCCACACAAATCTGTGTGCACAAGATCTAGAACATTTTCAGCAGAGAAGGATTTACACTTGAAATTTGTTCCTGTCAGTTTTCCTAACTGACAATCTTTACAAACACCTTTGATGAGTTTTGTAATCTCAGGGAGTCCTCTAACCGGTTTCTTTTTGCTCACCTTGACAATACTGTCAAAGTTTATGTGGTAGAGTCTCTTGTGCCATAACCAGTTATTGTCTTCTTTGGATATAAGACAGATTTTGCTTGATTCTCCTTTGACTGAAGCTATGAGAGAAACTCCTTCCATTGAGTCTAGGTAGAACAGATTACCTTTGCTCTGTCTACTAGTTGCAACATGAGTTCCAGACTGATTCTTGACTATACAGGAACCTTGTCCGAATTCCAATAGGAATCCTTTGTTGTTCAGTTGTGCAACACTCATTAAATTGTACTTGAGTCCTTCAACCCAGTACACATCTTCATAGACAGTATTGTTGCAAAGTGCAATAGAACCTTTTCCTTTAATGGCACAGGGAGCATTATTTCCAAAGGTTACTAATCTGATGTCATTGAGCTCCAAGTTGATAAACTTATTCTTATCACCGGTCATGTGTTGAGTGCATCCGCTATCAATGATCCAATCGTCATGCTGACGAGATCTTGAGATAAGTGTCATTTCACTTACCACTGGGCTCTCCTCTTTTATTGCAACAAATGCAATTTCTGGATCCTCAGAGTATTCAGATTCATTGTCTGTGACTCCTTCCTCTGCAAGATAGCATTCCTTCTTTGCTTTGCTCTTGACCCGGTCTCTCTTATCTTTATTATCATTATTAGGGCATCTTGCAGCAATATGTCCTCTCTTGTTGCAAGAGAAGCATTTTAGAGGAAGCTTTCCTTTGTACTTCCCTTTCCCTCTGGGGAATCTCCTAGCGATGAGTGCTTCGAACTCATCTTGCTCCATCTCTTCTAAGAGCAGATTCTCAACAAGATTATCAATCTTTCCAGTAGAGCAATTATCAGTTTCTCTTCCCTTTTTGGTGGAAGAGATATTGACAGAAGATTTAAATGCTGCTTCCTGAATGAGTAAGCTATTTCAAAATTACTTAATTCAAAAGCAGCCAACTTACCGATCAGGGAGTCTAGGGTGACTTGATCTGTGGTGATCGATCTGAGCTCTTGAATAACAGAGATCTTGATGGCATACCGAGGTCTGAGCGTCCTCAGTATTTTGCTAACCACCTCCTCTTCACTGAGCTTTCGTCCAGCACTTTTGATGGAGTTGATCACCTCTTTGATCCGGTTGCTGTATTGCTCAATGTCTTCTCCTTCATTCATCCTCATGTCATCATACTTTCCTCTGAGGCTTTCAACCTTGTCTCTTTGAACATTTGGGTCTCCTCCATATACCAATTGCAACTTGGCCCACATCTTGAAAGTAGATTTTAGATGTTTTATCTTAGCATAGACATGATCAGGTAGTGTGCTGGCTATCATATCCATAGCAACTGTGTGCTCAGACTTGATCTTCTGTTCATCAGGTATCAGGGTACCAGAAGGTTCAGTGTAATCAATGGTTACATAATTCTAGTATTGATCTTCGGTGGTCTTTATATACAGCTTCATTCTGGTGCACCACAAAGTCAAGTTTTCTTTTGAAAACTTTGGTCCTTTCTTTCTCATCATCTTGACTTTTTCTTTATGCAGTTAAGTAGTAAAGAAAATAAGACTTGGCTCTGATACCAATTGACAGTCCCAACCGGTGCTGACAGGGGAGGGGTGAATCAACACCTTTAAAACTTTTCTCTTTAAATCTGGTGAAGTATACTTATAACTGTAAGCCAAACAGATTCAAGCATATAATAACAGCAAGCAAACAATCACACAGTGACACCAGATTTATTATGTGGAAACCCGATTAGGGTGAAAACCACGGTGTGAGGAGACCTCACAAATTCTGTACTCTTCTGGAGTATGCCCTGTTAGGAGCCTTCCTGGTTAAAGGATTACAACGCACTATTAGATGCGACCCGGTTAAGGGATTTGTTACAATAAGGCCGGTTAGTGCCTGCCTGGTTAGAGGACTTAGAACACCTTGAGAGATGTCCCCCGGTTAAGGGATTTGATACAAGGGACCTGTTAGAGTCCACCCAAATACTGGGATTTAACTATTATAGTTGTTAGAAAACAATAGAAAGATTGACCTTTTACAAGTGGCTTTGCATAGCTTGATAAGATCTTTGCTTGTGCTCAACTGAGAAGCATCACCGGCCACTGTAGGTGTGTTCTCCTCTACTGTTGTGCTTCTCTGCACACTCTTCTCTTTCTTCTTCTCTTCTAAATTTACCCTAGCTTCTTTTAAGCTTTCAGGTTCACTCTTTTCTTCGGTAGAATGAAGGCAACTCATATTCTCAACATGCAAAAGAATATATAGAGTTCTTTCCCTAATTGCGCCTCTCATGCATGACCTAATTTCAGATCTCTTTCGGATACATCACTCGGTGGAGTATTAGTGCACTGAAGAAACATCCGATACATGCCCTTACTTTATCTACTTTATGAAGAAAACAATAGATGCGTGTCAAACACCTTTCCTTCACAAGAGATAACTCTTCATTTTAGAGCCACAGTTTTTGGCTTTAAAACCTCCAGACACGCCTCAAACCGATCACCATGTTAACTCAAAGTCTTCTGGATTTAGTGCAGGAAATCCCAATCAAAGAGTTGGTTGAAACAGATAGCTGACTATGACTTCCTCGGTTCACATCGGAGTCTTTACTAGATCAGTTGAGATCCTCATGTTGTGAACAAGTAAGAGTCTTTGACATGTCACTGTCCCTTCCTTTGCTTATAGGTCGCACATTCCTCGGTTGTGTTTTTGACACCGGTTGTATCCTGGTCCTTGGTTGATGGTTGAATCCTCCTTTCCTTGACTGTATACATTACCCAGTTGTTGATGCACTTTGCTTAGTGACTGATTGCTCTTGATGAGCAGATGTAGTCTTTTCTTCCTTGCATAGTGTTACCAGTTTCCACCGGTTGTCAAACCAGCCTCTTTACATAAAGATCTCCTTAGATCTTTAGACTTTAGAGAGATGACAAATCTCTATCCTCTTTTGCCAATCAATGACAAAACTTAATTGCCATATACCAGTAGCAGGCTTACCGGTTACCATCTCTTGATGCCAACATCTTACAAGTGCTTTGTAAGCTCTTAACAAGGCACCTTTATTACTGCAGTAGTGAAGTTGTGAGCTCTGTCTCACCGTGGTTTTTTCCTTCTAACTAAGGGTTTCCACGTACATATGCTGTGTTGATCTAAGTATTTCTATTTCTGTTTATGAATGGTTAATTACATTTTGTTTATTCTGGAAGAATCTATATACAAGGTTTAATTGAGATAGAAATAGTATTTACTGATTCACCCCCTCCTCTTAGTAATTGGTTAGGAATAACAATTGGTATCAGAGCTTCAGGTTCTCAAAGATATAAAGCTTGACCGCTTGAGTAAAAGATCATGGAGGGTTACAGGTATCAGAAGCAGCTTGAGGAAGCTAATGACATCATTGCCTCTCTTGAGAATAGGGTAAGAAGATCCCTTGCTAAAGAAAGGAGCTGGCTCTGTAATTGAGTGAGAGCAATGAAACGATTAAGGAAATCTCTGCGCAAAGTGGATCAGATGAAGATGAGTAGGCAGTCTCTGAGCTTATGGAGAAGAATCGGATCCTAACCGATCAGATCTCCAACCTGAAAAGGGAGCAGGAAAATAATGCCCTAAGGATGACTGAATTAATTGAGAAAAAGAGGAAAGCTGAACATGAAAGAAACACTGCAGTAAAATCACTAACAACCTCTGAGAGAGCAAGAAATATGGTAGAAGAAGCAGTAAGAGAAAGTGATCTTGTCGTTTTGCAACTTCAAGAAGACATGCAGATAGTCACTCAAGAAAATGCCAACATGCAAAAGAACTGTCATGATAAAGATGATGCATGGAAGAGGCTGGCAATTGAGTTGTATCAATTGAAGGAACAAATGAAAGCTCTCGAAGAAAGAAATGAAACACTCAGAAGATACAATGAAAGCTTAGTAAAGCTTGATGAGCAACTGAAGGCTCAAAAAAAGCACAAAGATCCCACAGGACTTGGGTTCACCGGTCAAAATACCAAGGAAACTAGTGAGTCATCTAGAGTCAAGAAAAGCAAGAAAGAAAAGAAGAAACCGATGGAACAAAAGGGTAAAAAGACCTTCAACACTTCTTTCAATCACTGTGGCAAATCGGGCTATAGAACAAGTAACTGTAGAAATGCACCAGTAAAGCCAACTAACAGCTACTGCAAGAATTGATACAAATATGGCCACAAGACCTCTGAATGTAGGTCTCGTCCCAACAGTGTGTCCAGTGGAAGTAGGGGAAGCTTCAAGGGCTATTGCTACTTATGCAACAAGTTTGGACACAAGGTTGATGAATACACATCCAAAACAATGGCATTCAGATCCCTACCGAGACCAATATTCCCTAAGAGGAATGAGAACTGGAGAACAACCAATTGTGCTAACTGTGGCATACACAACCATAATGACTCCTGGTGTCATTCACCTAAGAAAAGAAGGATAAATCCATGGAAGGCAACAGGGATAGTTTGTAACACCTGCAACAAAGTTGGACATCTGGCGAAAGATTGTAGGAATCGGCCAGTGAACAAAAGAAGAGGATCGGTCAAACCGGTGAAGAAGACTTTGTCTCCCAATCAAAAGGACAACAAGGGAAAAGAGACTAAGAAAGAAGTGTAGAAGATTTGGTTCAAGAAGGAATCAAAGAGCTCCACTGAGGAGAAGACAGAGGGAAGATCATCATCTGCTGATGGTGATATCTCTTTAGCAAACTGAGCCTAAAAGGCTTAGAGGGAACCGGTAGCCCGTCTATTGTTCCCGGTAAGACTAGTGAGCAATAAACTCACTCAATCAGTAAGTAAAACCGAAAGAGGTTACCGGTCTATCATTTGAACCGGTTAGATGAGTGTTGATCAACCGGGGTTTGTTCAACAGGTAAAAGCCTGAATACCGGTTGGCGAAAAAGGAAAGAAAGATTAGGTAAGGTAATTAATGTTGTAGTCGTTAACAAATAGTTACCATTTGGTAATTATCGTTAGACCCTAAATCTATATAAAGGAAGGAGGATTACTCATATCATTTTACTTTGCGATTTGCGATTTGTGATTTTTTATGCTTGAGTAATCTTCTCGTGCTTTGATTCAAGATCACTGTTAAGTCATTTTCTTAAGGACGATCAAGTGATTTTCTGAGTAAACCGGTTGATTGAAATGGCATGATCATCTTCTGTTGTCAAATTGATCAAAGGAAATCTTATCGACCGACCTGTTTATGATATTATGACAGAACAGAACAGGGAGAACGACATGTCTGGTAAATTGTCATCTGTGCCAAATGGAGTTCTCATGACTGAAGATGTCACAGCCTTTATTCATGCTAAGCAAGATGAACTGGGTGAAACCTTCATCCAGAGCGAGTACCTCTCATTGTGCAAAGACGGAAAGCTTTAGGATAAATACACAAAGTTGGTATCTTCAGGGCTGATAAACGGAGTTTGCTATCCAACCGTGTTTCAACCGGATTGGATACGACTGGTTCTCAGTCGTGTGCATGAACCTGGCTTTTGGCTTGCGAAAGGCGCATGCATCCAAATCACCAAGGAAGATCTACATAGAGTGATCGGGTACAACAACAAAGGGGAAGCCCTCACCCTTAGAACCATCTCCAATGTCGTTGTCGCTAAACTGACAAAATCAAAATCTGACAGTCGGCTGATGACTGTCAATGATATTGAAGATGAGGGAGTTCGGTTCGCATCTGTAGTGATAGGTTATAAGATCTATCAATCAAGCAACCTGAACAGTGTGCCGGGAGGAGCCATTCATGCCGCTTACTGTTGTCGGGATAATTGTATGTACGGGTTATTATGTTACTCTCGGTCGTTAGTGACCGAGAGGTTAGACAGTTACGTCACGACGCTTCGGTCGTGACCCTTCGGGTACTTTATATACTCTCTCGGAGGTTGGACATGGGAGATATTATTGTATAATCATTATGATATAAATGTACTTGCCAGTCTGGAATGATTAAGGAAAGTATTTATTATTCTATGATATATTCTGTGTTTTATATTTCCCGTACGATGTCTGTGCAATACTAAGTTTACCCCAGCAGGTAAACATCTGGCGCCGTTGCCTAGACGTACTCGGGAAGAGAAGTGAGGAAAGGATTTATGCCCAATGTTTTAAATAAAGATAGAAATAAAAAGCAACAAGATGACGAAGGCGAAGCCGCACAGAAGGCTTTGATCTCCGCGCAACAACGTGAACGTCGGTATAGGCTGAGGCAACTTGCCAAGGACCAGCTTGCCGGAGGGTTGCCCGAAGGGAACCTCGGAAGTGGTACGGAAGGTGCAGAGGCCGACGGAGAACAGTTCACTTCGCCGGAGCATCGGAGAGTGCGGAGTAGGGAAGAACTACTCGAGGAAACACAATTGAGACAGGTCTTACTTCAAGAAGAGCGAGACCGGTTTGAAGATTTGACCCGTACACCACGTGCAGAGGACCGAGACCACGAAGGGAATCGTACGGTCGAAGGTGACAGTACGGCCGAAGGCACTGCGAATGCACAGGCGAACCCTCCGTTGGAACCAAGGACTCCACACAGTACGATCCCACCAGTCACACAACTACCGCACGAGCAAGTGCCACCAGTGAACACTATACACAATACTCAAGGAGGAGGTGGTGTCGGAGTACCGAATCCCTCGCGGAGGCAACAACCTACCATGGCTGCGAGTAAGCAGAAACTGCCCAAGTTCATAGGCCAAGCGAAGGAGGATCCTGTTCGGCATTGCCGGACCTGTGAGACTATATGGGCTGCCAATGGAGTTACCGACCAGGACGAATGGATCCGCCAATTCCCTGCAACATTGAGGGAGGGAGCCATTGATTGGTACTCCGATGTAGACAAGACAGGCCTGACGACATGGAATGATGTGAAAAAGGCCTTCCAGACGGAATTTCAGTTGTTAAGGGACGACAATGAGATTCTGGCGGAGATTTACAATACCAAGCAAACGAAGAGTGAGTCTGTCCGTGCCTACGGACGGCGACTGAAGGAACTCATAGGGAAGATGGAGTCAGCCCCGGCAGACGAACTCAAGAAAAGGTGGTTCGTGGAGGGACTAAAAGCTTCCCTTCGGAAGAAAATGAAAATTGTCCCGCCCACGTCGTACAGCAACGCGTACAACCGTGCAATGGATCTGGAGAGCGAATATAAGACCTCCAGGAAGACTAAGTCTTCGGATGATGAATCAGAGGCAGAAAGCAGTGAGGGCGAATCGAGTAAGAAAGTGTTGGCCCTACAAAAAGATCTGGCGAGGATGATGAAAGAACTGAAGGCCACCAAGGGAGGCTCGAGCAAAGCAGAGGAAGACACTGTGTGGTGCACAGACTGCAAAGAAGCAGGCCACACAAAAAGTTCTTGTCCGAAGAAGGCTTTTTGCGATATCTACCAAATCACAGGACATTCCACTAAAGAATGTCCCTACAACTTGAGGGCGAGAAATCAACAAGTGCTCTATGCCCAGGAGCAACCCTCCATGTTTGGGACCGGCGGTCAACAAAATGTTGCATCATCCAGCGGGTACAGAAACAACCGACGGGGAGACCGAGGCAATGATGAGAACAAGCCGCGGGTCCAGTATGACGCGAAGGGGAGGCCCATGATACAGTGCAGAAGTTGTAACCAATGGGGACATTATGCCTGTGACTGTCAGAATGAGGCTACCGCTCCACTAAAACTGTGTCGGTGGTGCGGACCGGGGAACCATGAGGATGCTAATTGTTCGAAGCCCGGTTGCAACATCCTAGACATGGAACGAGGGGGCACGGAGAAGGTCCTCGCAATCACACGCGGGCAAATGAAGAAGGCCACATATCCTCACCCCCCGACAGAGAAACAAAGGATGCTCGAGGCGAAGGCTGAGATCGCGAAGGGTATGGAGGACCGAAGGGACTCCACAGATGTCGACATTTCTACTCGAGCAATGGCCGAACAAAATATTTTAAGGCAGATAATGCAATTGGAGGTACCAGTAAAGGTCAAGGACCTATTGGAAACGATGCCGCATCTCAAAACGGCTCTATTCCTTGGGCAAAACATTCCAGCAAGCACGGTTGAACGAACGGAGATCACGAGTGGCTCTGCAACCGACCCCATGACGCTATCGATAAATAATGGGCGGAATCCCGCAGTGGTGGAGATGGGTATTTTGGGTACCATCCTCACGAACACAATTGTCGATGGTGGGTCGGGCGTCAATGTCCTCCCGGAAGAAACGTGGAAAAGCTTGGGGAAACCGACGCTGTGGCCACCGACTTTCAATTTATTAGGGGCCGACCAGCACGGTATTAAGCCTCTCGGTACACTGATGGCGCAGCAGGTGACTATTGGAACCCAGCCTTTCACCTTAGATTTTGTTGTAATCCCTCTTAAGCAGAAGGGGTATGATGCCATCCTGGGTAGAGGGTGGTTGGTGACGGCCCGAGCCAATCATAATTGGAAGAAAAACACCCTCGCATTTGAAAAGGGGGGAAGGAAGTTTGTAGTGGACCTCAACACGCAGATGGTTGGGGAGGAAATGGCATCCGATTCAGAGTCAGACGACGGGATGGGCGGAGAGGAAGGAAACATGGAACCTAATGCCGAAGGGATACTGAAAGTGGAGGATGATACAGATTCGATGGACGGTCTATTCCACTGGCAAATGGGTGATTATGAATTATTTCCGCCATCCTGCAACATATTGAAGATTGAGGAAGCCGAGAGTGAGTTCCTTCCGGAATATACAGCATACCGAGAAGGGGAAGTCGAAAGGAAAGAAAGCCCTGCCCAGGAGTTTCGGAAGGAGGAACCCATCTGGCACAAAGAAGCAAAGTTGGAAAAAATAAATCTTGGGGATGAGAGAAATCTGAAACCCATCGTTATGGGAGACAATTGGAATCCTGTGTGGAGGACCGCAGTCTTCAAAATCTTGATTCTCCTTTTTCTTTTTATGTACGGGAATGAGACCGTGGTCCCTGTAGAATTTATGGTTCCAAGCTTTTGGATCGCCATTGAAAACAGACTCGGTGACAGGGAGAGGGAACGACTGCACACTCTGTGGGCTCTCGACGAACGGATACATGACAGTGGCAACGGGACCAAATTGAAACTTTACCCAAAGAGGATGGATCCGAAAGGAGGGACAGAGCAACCGAGAGGGACTCGGCAGGTGTCCGTACGGGTGACCAGAGAAGCCTCCGGACAGAAAATTGAAAAACACCCGTACGGCTATGCATGACCGTACGGTGGAAAAAAAAAATAAAAAAAAATAAAAAATTGAAAAAAAAAAGAAAAAAGATCAGACCGTACGGTCGTACGGCATTCAAAAGTGCCACAGCATTGTAGGATGTCGTACGGCTGTCAAGTGTCGTACGGCAATAGCATCCATGCCCGTACGTTATTTTTAATGCAGCAGTCACCGTACGGAAGGAAAGAAATAAATAAAAATGATACTGTATGGTACCGTACTGTTCCATAAGACACCGTACGGCACCGTACATGGAAAATGCCAAGCTGAAAAATAAAAGACCGTACGGCACCAAGGCGACGCATAAGGGTTAGATGGGCGTACGATAGCCAAGCCATAAGTAGGATACCGTACGGTTGTACGGCATTGATCAGTAATAATTTGGTTGTATCCGTACAATACAAAAGGGAGTCAGAGAGAGGGAATCCATACGACACAGACAAGAAGATGCATAAGGGTTCAGTACAGCATTGGGATGTGTGAAGGAGAAAGCATGAAGGAAGAAATTCATATGGTAGTCTAAAAAAAAAAAAAAAAAAAAAAACGACGACAAAACAAAGCAGCTCATATTGAAGAACGAATGGTACCAAAGGGAAGGGCATGAGCAGGAAGTAATGGAAACATAAGCCGTTTGCAAAAAAGAGCATGGGAGCAGAAGAAAATCACAAAATGGTGTGTTCCATAGACTTTTGTGTGGGTTTGAGAGTGCTAATTTGGTCTTGGCGCGCCTGGGGCTCTGCCCCAGGACCCCGCGGGGGCGCTGCCCCTCGACCCCGCTGGGGGCGATGCCCCCTAGACCCCCAGTCGGTTCAGTTATCAGCCCTTGGAGAGTGTGACCTGTTGATGAGATCAAAGTTGCTACAGGCATGGAGTGTTTGCATGCCGGAGGTGAAGAGAGCACTGGAGCAAGTCTTTCAAGAGGGGTACTACGCTTTGAGGCACTTGGAGTAGGTGTTGGCTGGACGTGAGACTGTCTTGGTGGATGCATCGAGAGCTCGGGAGGAGCTGACCACCCAGTTGGAGGCAGTAGAGCAACACTTGGCTCAGCGTACCCAGGAGTTGGAAGTAGAGAAGTTGGCACGGGTGGCTATCAAGGTCAGATTGGCTAGGGAGACAGTATGGTGTTAGCAGAGGCTATAGCTGAACAGTATGTTTTGGAGACAAGTTTGGTGCAGGCACAAGAAGAATGGGATGTGATGGAAAAGACCTACTGGACGCAGCATTGCTGGGGAGGGCGGCACTTCAGCTTTTTCAGGGATGCCCCTCTGCCCCTTCTCAGTGATTTTCTTCTTCTATGTGGTGTATTTCATCTCCTTGTTGTTGTAAGTCGTCGGAGACGGCTTGTTTTTTGGGGGGGATGATGTTGTCGGGATAATTGTATGTACGGGTTATTATGTTACTCTCGGTCGTTAGTGACCGAGAGGTTAGACAGTTACGTCACGACGCTTCGGTCATGACCCTTCGGGTACTTTATATACTCTCTCGGAGGTTGGACATGGGAGATATTATTGTATAATCATTATGATATAAATGTACTTGCCAGTCTGGAATGATTAAGGAAAGTATTTATTATTCTATGATATATTCTGTGTTTTATATTTCCCGTACGATGTCTGTGCAATACTAAGTTTACCCCAGCAGGTAAACACTTACCAGATCATGCATGACAACGCGCAGTATGACCTTTGCGCCATGCTTGGAGGGCAGATTTTCGAAAATTTAAAGAAGCTTGGTGTCGTAAAGAAGTTCCTGAAATATGGAACCCTACTGGTATGCTTATTCTTTTAATATCAGAATTACTTTCTGGGAATAGGCAAGGTGATATGGGAAACAGATAGACCGGTGATGATATAGATCAGTGACATGGCCAACAAACTAGGAAATCAGTTTAGTAAAATAATGAATGATTATTTTGAGGCATTCCAGTTGAAGATGCACGCCAGGGAAAGGATTCCCTCAACTATCGTTGAATCTTACAAAGATGAGGTGTGTTTCCTAGTAACCACCGATCACTGCATCATTCAGGTTGTAGAACCAAAAATCGAGTATGCACCGGAGCTCGGTTATGAGATCTCCTCTAAGACAGCCAAAGTATATGCAGATGCCTTTCAAGAGGGTGACCTAGATCTCTCTACATACTGGCTCAGAACATATGAGGAGATAATGGAAAATATAAAGAAGTCTTCAGTGAAAGAACCGAAGAAGGTATATGTGAAGAGGACTCCTACACCGAAGAAGAAACCGGCAGCAAATCTACCAAAAGTTTAGAGGAAGAGAGCACAACAAGCACTCGACGCTCAAGGGGAAGAACAAGAGGAAACAAAAACTGAAGACACTGTTATTACTAATCGGTTACTGAGAGGGGGGGGTGAGTCAGTAAATACTTGTTTCTAATATAATTCAAAACTTGTTCAATTATCCTTTCTTGTTAAGCAAAATATAAACAATCATTCATAAGCATATATAGAAACACACAGAACAACACAAGATGTATACGTGGAAACCCTCGGTTAGAAGGAAAAAACCACGGTGGGACAAAGCTCACAACTTCACTACTGCAGAATGAAGGTGCCCTGTTAGAAGCTTACAAAGCACTTGTGAAGGTGCTACCTGATTAAGGGATTTTACAAAAGATCGGTTAAGATCTTAACCCTGTTAAGAGTCGCTTGGTTAGAGGTCTTTTAACATCAACAAAGATGTTACCCTGTTAGGGGATTTTACAAAGAACCGATTAGGTCCACCCTGATAGAGGGATTTTAATTTGCTTTCACACCTTATAAAAGCAATGATCTCATATGACACTGAATGTCTGATTAGATCATACCTGTTGATCTCTTCCTGGTTTTCCTGGCTGTTGAATCTTTTCTGCCTCTTTGCCTTTCACCTCTGGTGACTGTGATTGCTACATAGATGTCTCTTCACTGCTCTGTTTACTCAACAACACTTTTCTTGCGTCCTATGACCTGTATTTATAAAAGAGTTCACCTTCATGAAACCCTTAACTCATAGAACCGCCAGGTTGTAAACTCAAAAAAAAACATGCAACTAGCAAAAAGCTTTGCGTTCCGATCTAGAGTTTACCTTGAAATCATCCGTAGAAATAAAGCTAACTCACGTTAAAAAGCTAACTCCACTTCTGAGTGGTGGATGTTCCGTATAATCCGGCTCTTAACTCAAACTGATCTGCAGAATCAGGATCAGATCTTTATGCAGTTAGACCGGTATACACTTATACCCTGTTCTTCCTTGTATGCAACATAAGACCGGTACTATGTGCTTGGTTCGGTCTACTGGTGTATCTTTCTATATAGTTGACCAGTGCATACACTGTTCTCAGTCTACCGGTGCCTTTTTTGAGTAATGTGAGTAACCGGTGAACCTTTACCGGTGTGAATGGTGTTTGTGATTTACACTAATGACAACTCATATTGCTAACAGACACAACTCCTCTTATCAGAAAGAGGAAATTTGGTAAACCGGTGAAGGAGGATGCACCCAAAGGAAAAAAACCCACAATTGATGAATTTGTTGAAGGATTAAAAGAAAGAGGCGGTATGGCATCAGTTGGAAGATGCTATGAACTGGTTAACGAGGAAGATAGGAGAAAAATAGAAGAAGCCATAGTTCATTGTATTCATAAGTTCCATCTTACTCCTACCGAACTTCATAAGGTTGTCCTTGATGATCTCCAAGAGATTTTTGAAGCAAGATGGAAAGCTTCAATGGAAAGAGAAAAGGAGCTAAGAATTAGGGCTTTGCTTGAAGTTCAGAATCATCTAACTCTGGACGAGGCAACTCATCAAGCAGAATTGCACAAGAAAAACTTCATGATAAGAAAGAGGATAAGTCAAATGCTTGTAGGAGAAGTTGACATGGTGCACGAAGAAGGTGTTGCTACATGGACAAAATTTTCTTCAGCAAAAACAAGAGGCAGAAGAAGGATGCCAGAAAAACACGGAGCCACGGGTCAAAGATACCAGTAAAGGAAAGGAAATTTTGGGAGCTGAGGCTCAAGTCAAAGCAAAGGTATCGACTGAACCGGTCATCTTCGATATCGCTGATGACAAAGGTGGCGATCTGGCTCCACCAATCATACTGGTATCTCCAGAAAAAGGTAAGGCTCATACAATGACTGTAAATGATATTGTAGATGAAGTCATGGATTTTGGTGAAGTAGCCAATGCGGCTAAATGGTTTAGTGTGTTAGGAGAGGAAGATAAACATGCGATAATAGTGGCTTTGTTGGAAACCATCTTGGATTTCAATAGAAGTCCAAGAGACTATAGGTCTAAATTTCCTCCTGAACTGAATACTAGACTTATGAATAAATGGAGAACCGGTCTAGGCTCCAACAGTAAAATTGTTAAGGAGACATTGTCACAAGTACAACCTGGTCTCAGTGAAGAAACTATTAAACTTCTAATGGAGGAAGTATCCATGAATCTGGATACAAAGAATAGAGTTGCCAAGATAGTAAATGGTTATGAGAAGGAAGTCTATCAAGAGACACTAGATATATGGCAACAATATGACTTTAGTGTTCTCAAGACAACAGGTCCATAAGAAGAACCTAAGACAGTACATGAACCACCGGTTCAATTCACTGCTCATGAACCAACCTATGAGCAACAAGAAGTTCCAATAGAGACGTTCACAAGTAGTGAACAACCAAATTTGGGAGAGCAAGCTCTACCAGATGAACAAGTACTGGGAGAGTCATCGGTCAAGATGACTACAGATAAAGGGTCAAATGAGGCAGAGATCACTGTGGACAAGCAACAGGAAGCTGAAAAGAAGCACACAGCCACCAGAAGAGTAGGTACTACCGGAAGGGGAAGTATAGCAAGAAGTGGCAAGACTAGATGAAGAGGTCCTACCGGAAAAGGCAGTACAACCAGAAGGAGAAGAAAATCAAGAACAACATAACAAAGAGGAACAAGAGTTACTTGTACATATTGAATGGGAAAAGCCTGCAGAAGAACAATTGGTACTGGAACCAAACAAAAGGAACAGGTTGATGTTCCAAGCTCATCCTCATCTAAGAGGAAGTTAACTTTTGTGGCAGAAACTGAAGCCAAGAAGAGCAAAGTTAGTGAAACTGTGGTTGACATAAGTAAGATGTCAACTAGGCAACTAAAGGAGCTCACAAAAGGAAACAGGACATGGTCCTCACAAGTGTAAGGAACATCCTATACAACTTTGTACCGGATGCAGATATAGATGAAGATGAACCTATGATTGATCAATTGAAGTTTTTGGCACAAGCAATAGGAGAAGATGTTGGTTCTTCATGAGCAGTGAATTGAACTGGTGGTTCTTGTACTATCTCAGGTTCTTCCTGTGGACCTGTTGTCTTGAGAACACTAAAGTCATATTGTTGCCAGAAATCTAGTGTATCTTGATAGACTTCCTTTTCATAAGAATTTACTATCTTGGCAACCCTATTCCTAGTATCCAAATTCATTGATACTTCCTCCATCAGAAGTTTAATAGTATCTTCACCGAGACCAGGTTGTACTTGTGACAATGTCTCCTTAACAATTCTGTTGTTGGAGCCTAGACCGGTTCTCCACTTATTCATAAGTCTAGTATTCAGTTCAGGAGGAAATTTAGACCTATAGTCTCTTGGACTTCTGTTGAAATCCAAGAAGGTTTCCAACAAAGACACTATTATTGCTTGTTTATCTTCCTCTCCTAACACACTAAACCATTTAGCCGCATTGGCTACTTCACCAAAATCCATGACTTCATCTACAATATCATTTACAGTCATTATACAAGCCTTACCTTTTTCTGGAGATACCAATATGATTGGTGGAGCCAAATCGCCACCTTTGTCGTCAATGATATCGACGATGACCGGTTCAGTCAATACCTTTGCTTTGACTTGAGCCTCGGCTCCCAGAATTCCCTTTCCTTTACCGGTATCTTTGATCGGTGGCTCAGTGTTCTTCTGGCATGCTTCTTCTGCTTGTTGTTGGGTTTGAAGAAGTTTTGTCCATGTTGCCACACCTTCCTCGTGCACCTTGTCAACTTCTCCAACAAGCATTTGACTTATCCTCTTTCTTATCAGGAAATTTTGCTTGTGCAATTTTGCTTGATGAGTTGCCTCGTCCAAAGTTAAGTGATTCTGAACTTCAAGCAGAGCCCTAATCCTTAGCTCCTTTTCTCTTTCCATTGAAGCTTTCCATCTTTCTTCAAGAATCTCTTGGAGATCGTCAGGTACGACCTAATGAAGTTCGGTAGGAATAAGATTGAACTTATGAATACAAAGAACTACGACTTCTTCTATTTTTCTCCTATCTTCTTCATTATCCAGTTCATACCTCCTTCCAACTAATGCCATACCACCTGTATCTACTAATCCTTTCACATATTCATCAATTGTAGGTTTTCTTCTTCTCGGTGCATCCTCTTTCACCGATTTAGCAGATTTCTTCTTTTGTAGAAGAGGAATGGTGTCTTCAGTCTCTGTTTCTTCAGTTTCTTCCCCTACAGCGCTAGGTGCTTGTTGTTCTCTCTTCTTTTGAACTTTGGGTTGATCTGCTACCGGTTTCTTCTTTGGTGTAGGAGTCCTCTTCACATATACCTTTTTTGGTTCTTTTTCTTCAGATTTTCCATTATCTCCTCATATGTTCCTAACTGGTATGCAGATAGATCTAGGTCACCCTCTTGTAAGGCATCTGCATATGCCTTGGTTGTCTTAGAGGAGATCTCATAATTGAGCTCCGGTGCGTACTCGATTTTTGGCTCTATAGCTTGAATGATTGGTGGTTACTAGGAAACACACCTCATCTTTGTAGGATTCAACAATAGTTGAGGGAATCATTTCTCTGGCATGCATCCTCAACTGGAATGCCTCAAAATAATCATTCATAATTTTACTAAACTGGTTTCCTAGTTTATTGGCCATGTCACTAATCTGTATCATCATCGGTCTATCGATTCCCCATGTAACTTTGCCTATTCCCGGAAAGTAATTATGATAGTAGAAGAATAGACATACTAGTAGGGTTCTGTATTTCAGGAACTTCTTTATGACACCGACCTTCTTCAAATTTTCAAAAATCTTCCCTCCAAGCATGGCTCAAAGGTCATACTACGCGTTGTCATGCATGATCCGGTAAGCGGCATGAATGGCTCCTCCTGGCACACTGTTCACGTTGCTTGATTGATAGATCTTATAACCTATCACTGCAGATGTGAACCGAACTCCCTCATCTTCAATATCATTCACGGTCATCAGCCAACTGTCAGATTTTGATTTTGTCAGTTTAGCGACAACGACATTGGAGATAAACTGAGGGTGAGGGCTTCCCCTTTGTTGCTGTATCCGGTCACTCTATGTAGGTCTTCCCTGGTGATTTGGGTGCATGTTCCTTTCGCAAGCCAAAAGCCAGGTTCATGCACACGACTGAGAACCAGTCATATCCAATCCGGTCGAAACACGGTTGGATAGCAGACTCTGTTTATCAGCCCTAAAGATACTAGCTTCATGTATTTATCTTGAAGCTTTCTGTCTTTGCACAGCGAGAGGTATTCACTCTGGATGAAGGTTTCACCCAGTTCGCCTTGCTTAGCATGAATAAATGTTGTGACATCTTCAATCATGAGAACTCTGTTCGGCACATATGACAGAGCACTAGACATGTCATTCTCCCTGTTCTATTCTGTCGAAATATTGTAAACAGGTCGGTCAACAAGATTTCCTTTGATCATTTTGACAACAGAAGATGATGATGCCATTGCTATCGACCGGTTTACTCAAAAATCACTTGATCGTCCTTAGGAAAATGACTTAACAGTGATCTTGAATCAAAGCACGAGAAAATTACTTAAGCATAAAAAATCATAAATCACAAATCGCAAAGTAAAGTGATATGAGTAATCCTCCTTCCTTTATATAGATTTAGGGTCTAACTGTAATTACCAAACGACAACTATTTATTAACGGCTACAGCATTAATTACCTTACCTAATCTTTCTTTCCTTTTTCGCCAACCGGTATTTAGGGTTTTACCTTTTGAACAAACCCCGGTTGATCAACACTCACCTATCCAGTCCAAATGGTAGACCGGTAACCTCTTTCGGTTTTACTTATTGACTGACTGAGTTTCTTGCTCACTAGTCTTTCCGGGAACAGTAGATGAGCTATCGGTTCCCTCTAAGCCTTTTAGGCTTAGTTTGCTGAAGAGATATCACCATCAGCAGATGATGATCTTCCCTTTGTTTTCTCCTCAGCGGAGCTCTTTGATTCCTTCTTGAACCAAATCTTCTTGACTTCTTTTTCAGTCTCTTTTCCCTTGTTGTCCTTTTGATTAGGAGACAAGGTCTTCTTCACCGGTTTGACTGATCATCTTTTTTTGTTCACTGGCCGGTTCCTACAATTGTTGGCCAGATGACCAACTTTGTTGCAGGTGTAACAGACTATCCCGATTGCCTTCCATGGATTTACCCTTGTTTTCTTAGGTGAATGAGACCATGAGTCATTATGGTTGTGCATGCCACAGTTAGCACAAATGGTTGTGCTTCGGTTCTCATTCCTCTTAGGGAATATCGGTCTCAGTGGGGATCTAAATGCCATTGTTTTGGATCTGCATTCCTCAGCCTTGTGTCCAAACTTGTTGCAAGAGTAGCAATAGCCCTTGAAGCTTCCCCTGCTTCCACTGGTCACACTGTTGTGACGAGACCTACATTCAGAGGTCTTGTGGCCATACTTGTAATAGTTTTTGCAATAGCTGTTAGTTGACTTTACCGGTGTATTTCTGCAGTTACTTGTTCTATGGCCCGGTTTGCCACAGTGATTGCAAGAAGTGTTGAAGGTCTTTTTACCATTTTGTTCCAGTGGTTTCTTCTTTTTCTTCTTTCTTTTCTTGACTCCAGATGATTCACCGTTTTCCTTGGTGTTTTGAATGGTGAACCTGAGTCCTGTGAGATCTTTGTGCTTTCTTTGAGCCTTTAGTTGCTCATCAAGCTTTATTGAGATTTCATTGTATCTTCTGAGTGTTTCATTTCTCTCTTCGAGAGCTTTCATTTGTTCCTTCAGTTGATACAACTCAATTGTCAGCCTCTTGCATGTATCATCTCTATCATGCCAATTATTTTGCATGTCGGCATTTTCTTGAGTGACTATTTGCATGTCTTCTTGAAGTTGCAGAACGACAAGATCACTTTCTCTTACTGCTTCTTCTACCAGATTTCTTGCTCTCTCAAAGGCTGTTAGTGATTTCACTACAGTGTTTCTCTCATCTTCAACTTTCCTCTTTTTCTCAATTAATTCAGTCATCCTTAGGGCATTATCTTCCTACTCCCTTTTCAGGTTGGAGATCTGATCGGTTAGGATCTGATTCTTCTCCATAAGCTCAGAGACTACCTCCTCAACTTCATCTGATCCACTTTGCCTAGAGAGTTCCTTAATCGTTTCATTGCTCTCACTCAACTGCAAAGCCAACTCCTTTCTTTTAGCAAGGGATCTTCTTAGCCTATTCTCAAGAGAGGCAATGATGTCATTGGCTTCCTCAAGTTGCTTCTGATACTTGTAACCCCCCATGATCTTTTACTCAAGCAGTTAAGCTTTATATCTTTGAGAACCAAGTGCTCTGATACCAATTGTTATTCCTAACCGGTTACTAGGGGGGGGGGGGTGAATCAATAAATACTATTTCTATCTCAATTAAACCTTGTGTATAAATTCTTGTAGAATAACCAGAATGTAATTAACCATTCATAAACAGAAATAGAAATACTTAGATCAACACAGCATATGTACGTGGAAACCCTCGATTAGAAGGGAAAAAGCCACAGTGAGACAGAGCTCACAACTTCACTACTGCAGTAATAAAGATGCTATGTTAAGAGCTTACAAAGTCCTTGTAAGAGTGCTACCCGGTAAAGGGATTTGATAGAAGACTTGTTAATATCTTGACTCTGTTAGGAGTCGCCTTGCAAAAGACTTTCAACACCAATTAAGATGCTACCCGGTTAAGGGATTTATACAACGAACTTGTTAGGGTTCACCCTGATAGAGGGATTTTAAATATGCCTTAACAATGTAAAAGCAATGATCTCTAATGACACATCCTGTCTGATTAGATCATACCTGATACCCTTTTCACTCTACTTGGTTGTTGAAACTCTCTGCCTTTCACCTCTTGTGACCGTAGCTTCTCTCACAGATGATATCTTTGTCTTGCTCTGTATATTCAACAACACTTCTTTTGTGTCCTATGACCTTGAAATATCCGCGTAGAAATAAAACTAGCTCCTATTAAAAAGATAACTTCAATTCTAAACAATGAATGCTCCGTATAATTCGCTTTTAACTCAGACAGCTCCGTATAATCCGGTTTTAACTTAGACAGCTCCGTATAATACAATTTGGATTAACATGCAGTCAACCGGTATCAATCTTATACCTGGTTGTTCATACATCCCATGTATGTTCTATAGACCGGTTGTAGAGACTTTGTTTGGTCTACCAGTACATATACTCTGTTGGGTCTACCGGTGCCTATTAAGGAGTATGAGTGGTCTACCGGTTTACCGGTGGGAATGATGTTTGCACCTAACTTAACCAATGACAACTTAAATATGTCAACAACTTTCCCATGTTCACTGGTAGGCTTGAGTTTACTGAGCAGGGGTGCACTATTTAGGTGACAACATTCATCTCAATAAGGTCTTTTTTCCCCATTAATGATCATTTGGAACCATTTGTGCAAATTAGGGGTCAATAGCATAAAATATGTAAAAGTTGTCAAAATTGTAATTGTTGTCATGACAACTTTTTGGCATTGTCATTACAACTTTTATAATGAGGTTCAAATGGTAGTTGGGGTCGGTTGGAGGCTCCAATTGGTTTGTATGGGCATAAATAGACTGATTTACCACACCCAAAGGGTTGGTCATTTTTTTGGAAGTTGAAGCAATAAAACACTTCAATTTCTGCATTTTCCAAAACTTATGTCTGCAAAAGTCATTGGTGCAGCCTGTACTTGCAACACCAATGTATGAGACTGATTGGGACTGAAGCTACATTGAATCCTCTTTCTATTGCTTCTTGTTTCATTCAATTTCATCAATAAATAAGCAAGATATTGTATTTTTAGTGCAAATTGTTTAAGCCCTAGGTAGGGTAACCAGAGACTTAAAACAATGTCTTTCTTGGCCATCCACCAGTAGAAAATGCTCAAACTTGGTGGATTGGCATGTAAACATATGTATTCTCATATTCCAAAAGGGCAGATACTAATGTTGAAGTTTGCATGTGTTTCAAGGGGCTAGTATTATGATATCCCTATGTAGCAAACCAAGAGAGACCGTGACAGTGAGAAAACACCCCATAAGGGTATAGAAGATTGATCAAGCTTTTTGTGTGACATCAAAGGATGTGTTGGGGGGGGCTGGAACCCAACCACATTGATTAGAGTCCTTGTAATAAGTGAAAACAAATAAATGCTATGAGATTTTGATAGTTTAACAAGAATTGTGAACCCTATCAAATTGTGACTTTTGTGTTCAGTGGATGGTGAAACCTCCTTAAGGCAGCTGGTTGAGTGTGTCATGAATATCCTTAAGTCCATATTAGGGGTTAGAGAATATTTAACTATCTGTTGTTATATGGATCAAGGCTTGAATCCATAACCTTGTCAATTCTAAAATAGTACAAAATTAAATGCTTGGAGTTTGATGTTGTATGTCATCAAACTAAGAATGTCTCATTCTTCTTCAAGTCATATGACAAGTTCGTTCAAATCCTTTCCCCTATCCAAAGCCATTGTATATAGGTTCAAGGCTTATAGTGGCCTGTGGTGAAGCCTATAAGGTGTGTCCAAATGAGTGATTTGATGATGAGTTATAGAAGCTCCTATAAGTTGAGATTGTCTTCATAGTTCTAACCCCTACCTCTACATCAGTTGAGGATAAACAAACAAGAATAATGTCTCTAATGATTTTGGGAATGTTTTTAAATGCCTTCATATACCCATGCTTACATAATAAATAGTCATGTGGTTTTGATGTGTCTCATCTTTTAATCAACACTTAATTATATCCTTTTGATTATGACCATTATGTAAGCGACTATTATTGTTAATCACATCCCTTGTAAATAATAGTCGTTGATTGATAAGTCAACTTTATACTTAGTCGATTACTTAGTAATCGGTTCTATGAATCTTAATTCGCTCCAAGAGGAGTGGATATGTGACTCGTTATCTAGAATTGATATGATAATCATATGGCATGTATCGTCTATTAGAATAATCTATATAGGAATCGACTATGGTGGCGAAGGATATTTCCTCAACCAATTACTTATATCGACTCATATGATTGTTGTGGTTTCTCATGTTCAGCTTTGACTTCATAAAGTTTGCAATGCTTATTAGAGATTCATCTTGATACTCATCATTGTCTTATGTTCTAAAATGCCATGACTACAAGCTTCTACAATAAGCCACGGTAACGTTGTCAACATTTGATGCAGGGCATCACATGAGGGCCTATAGCTTTCCCTTTTGGTCATAACATTTCCTTTCTACACATGCTCCAAAATTTAGTGATTCAACCTCATAGAGACCTATCCTTGCTACTTGTTCATTTGCATAATCATAAATTCCTAACTTAAAGGGGAATTTGACCCTTTGATTATGATTAGAAGTAAGGAGATCTTGTACCTCTATAATTTTTGTAGTAAACTCCAAGAGAATCACCTTGTTGTCACAATACCATGTGAGTAGAATGGGCAACTGATGGAACCCACTTAGCCTGATATAAGTTGATCTAGGGTTTTGGATAAACCAAGTTCCCCATTGGTCAATCAACTCTGTGGCTTCTTTGTACATCTTATATCCAACACCCCTAGTCAGTTTGTTGATCACTACAAACAAGAATGCATCATTAAATCTCTTGTTGTGATGCTTGGCTACTTTGTAAGGTAGGGCCTTCTCCTCTTCTTCCCTTTGTATCTAATCCTGAGAAGTTTCTAGTCCTTCCACCAACCAGACAATATAAGAAGTGATAAAGAACTTCTTGGTGGTTTCTACTTCACAAAGATGATCATGTATGGTGTTTGAAATCAAGTGAACGTAGTCAAAGAAGTTTTCCCCTTTCAAAATTATTGAAATGTATGTGTACATCCAGGGGTGGTAGTGTATGGAGCCTTCTTTACCAAATGCTCTATCTGAGCATGATGATAAGATCAGCTACTACATATTTAAATTTTGACCTATGAATCTTATCATGTACCTTGGTCATTCACTTCTTTTCTTCCTTTAGCCATACCCTATTCAAGTGACCCTTGTGCTTCTCAATATCCCTTTAATATTCTGTTAGGGCCTCATTCTCCTTTGTTTGCAAAATAGTATTGTTGATGTGAGTTTTATGCCACTGCAACGTGTAGAATCGAATGCCTAGTATTCCAAAGGAAACACCAAATCTCCAACTCTCTCTTGAACAAGGAAACTCATATGCTAAACAATGTATATGGATTGTAATGATCAAATGAGACAACCCCAAGGTTCCTTCTTATTGTGGACTTTCACTCAGTTATAATGATGTGATATGTTGGGTATCACCAAGGGACTTACATTGTTCAATTAATGGATATCAACTAGTTCATCCACTTCCAACCAAACAAACTGCAAAAGGAAATGGTTTAGAAAGTTTTTCTACTCCTAGAATGCAAGAGATGATGAATGTCTTTGTGACTCTACTAGACTTAGTTTAGCCATCAACGTCAACCAAGCTAGTGCAATCTCCTATGGTAGATGTAAAATATTCAAACTATTACCCTTCCATTAACACTATCCATCGATGCATGTCAATGTGCAAGCAATAATCAAAGTTAAGTTCATAAATATGCCATTCGACCACGCAAGGAAAACTTACAATCAACAAGCACCTAGTAGTTTGGTCTAAGCGAGTTCACCAAAGAAGCATCCAAAATATCTTCCATTCAACTAAACACTACTTTTAACCAACATGAAATGAAATCATAATCTAGGTGAGGAAATGTAGAAACCATGCAATACTCCAAGGCAACACAAGTAATCCACCATGAAGACCAACGATGAATTAGCAATTACTTTTATAGCATTATGGCAACAATTTTTGCAAGTCTCTCCTCCCACTCTATCTCTAATCTAATTCTAATGAGTTACAAATGAGAAGGCCTTGGCCTTTTAGAGTTGTTCGATTACAATGAATGGCCAAGATTGATTCAAGATCAAGGGCCAAGTTTAATCCACCAAATCCCTAATACAACTAATAGCTACAAGTATTAAATGTTTGGCCAATTAAAATTGGGCGCCAATTTATGGGCCAATGAGAAAATTACATTGCTTTTAATGACCAATCAAAGAATTGGTTAGGTAGAAGTTTATGTGGACTCCACATGTACACTTGGCATGATCTAATTGAAGGTTCTTGGACATGTGCAATTAGAGCTTTCTGATTGGTTGAAGATGAGTGGGTGCCACCTCAACATTCTTATCTTATAATCTTGATCACTTCCTTGGTGATGAGAAAAATCTCTTGATACTCAAAATTATCAAGCCCTCAATTGTGATGGCCCAAGTTTCATCTTCGTAAATTCTTCTACTTTTGGAAATCTTCTTATTGCACTTGTTTGTTCTTGAAATTTTGATTTTCTTGGTCATGATCTTCTTGGAGTGATGACGTCCTTCATATACTTGGATTTTGTAAGGAAATTCAAGTTGATAAAAACTTCCTCTTACTTGTATCCTTGGTTCTTTGGTTCCATCTTCATGTTGCTATCAAGTTTTGCATTTCCACCTTGTTCTCGATCTCGAACCTCCTTTTTATTTTTCCTCTTTGAGGGATGGTTGGCCATTTGTGGATTCTTGCTTGAAGTCTTTAAGCTTGATCTTGTCATTAGTACACCTTGCTTTTGAGCATCTTTTTTCTCCCTTTCTCCTAGAAAAACACAAAAGATAAATGCATCAATCTTGAGAAATAAATATGAAATTCCTTATAAATTTTGCATATTTTCACCCTCAAATTCTAAAATCAACTAGTTGAAATCAACTTGAAAATTTCTATCTTTTTAGCCCAATTTTAAATCATTTCAACATGCAATTGCTAGAAAGTTTGAATTTAAAATGGAGCAACTTAATTTCAAGTTTGAATTGTCACTCTACAAGCAGGCAGAAATCGGGGGCATGAAGTCCCAAGTGGGAAATGGAGGAGTTTTAAGGAAAGACGCCCAAAGGATGGAAGAGATTTGGGGAAAGTCGTCCACATTTGGATTAGCGCTCCAACTTTCTTTTGTCACTCTCAATCTTCAATATCACTTCAAATTCCTCCCTCTTGTTCCTACAACAATGATTTCATCTCAATTCACAAGTCTTGATCATGAACTTTCTCTATCAAGGGTCTGATTTACTTATTTTTGTTGGGAAGTTGATCTTCTTGTCCTTTCAAATCAGACTTCACTTAGGAAGAAAACTGATATATAGCCTTAAGTTTACCTCTTTTGACACAACCAAGTCAATGAAGTTGAGATTTTCTTTTGAATTGGTGGAGATTTTAAGGTTTTCATCCACATGTGGACATGAGAGTGTCAGAATCCGACCTCTCCATGTCCAGCCTTAGACATGGGGTGGTCAGAATCTGACCACTCAAAGTCCACATTTTACTTCAATTTTACTTTAACTTACCTCAAATTCAATTTTCTTTCTTAGCAATTTCACTTCAAACTTCATCTCTTGGTCAAAAATTTCGCCTTGACATCTAGTCTTGATCAATTTCATTCACCTTGCAAACCATGATTGGATATTTTCTTTTCATCAAGAATATGATTTCACTTTTTGTTGTTTTCAGCCTTCAAATCTGATCAAACTTGGAGAGAAGAACTAGTTTTTACCCTTGATTTTACCTTTCTTCAATCCCCCGAAGCCCAAGGAATGGAGATTTTTTGTCAATATGAGGGTGGAAATCTCACAGTCTTCGTCCAAGAGTGGACAAGGGAGGGTTGGAATCTGAACCCTCCATGTCCAAGCTAGACATGGAGTGGTCGAAATCCGACCACTCCAAGTGCAAGACACTTTAAATTTTCACATAAACTTGGTCTATTTTTACCTTGAAACCGTCATTTCTCTATGCTACAATGCCAAATGAGTTGAAATTCGTCAAGTCTTAAGGGCATAAATTTGAGGGCTATCATCCACAAGCATGGACATGAGAGATTTGGAATCCGACCTCTCCATGTCCAAGATTGGACATGAGGTGGTCAAATTCTGACCACTCCATGTCCCAACTTTATTACTAACGATTGGACATGAAGTTTCACTGTTTACTTGCAATTTCATTTTTTTGTTGATTTCCTCCCCATTTCTTTTCATTGAAGCCTCATAAACCTCATGCTTTCATGATCAAATCAACCTCATAGTTGTATCAATTTGACTTAACCATCCTCCTCACGTGGTAGGTCGAAAATGAGAGGGTCAAGTGGTAGGGCGGAACATAAAATATAACATTTAAGTATAAGTTACATATTTTTAATTTCTTATACTTCAAGTAATATTTTATGTATGTACTGTTAGGATGTTTGAGAGTGTTTTTCAAATTCATAGGAGTTATAATTGAGATTCTAGATTTTGG
Source organism: Chamaecyparis obtusa (assembly GCA_027943335.1). NCBI lineage: Eukaryota > Viridiplantae > Streptophyta > Pinopsida > Cupressales > Cupressaceae > Chamaecyparis > Chamaecyparis obtusa. The sequence continues at coordinate 718,316 of BSBK01005977.1, read as the reverse complement.
GAGATCCTAAAAATTTTCAGACTCGGCCAAATTTTAGGAATCAGCATGCTTCCATTAGTGTTATTGCACTGTCCTAAATTGTAAGCACCTAATTAGTGTGCAACTTAAGGACTATTTGGCACCCACCTTAGTGTGTTTTCTATAGTAGGACCTCATATGGAACTTAATGGACACCTAAATTCAAATATGGGTCCCCTTTCATTTCAATCTTGTTCAAAATCGAGGTTAGCCCTTATTTCTAAGTGTGCTCCTCTATTTTTCCTCCAATCCCATAATTCATTTCATCATCTAAGCCCTATATCACCATTTGTGGCATTTATACTCTCCTAAGCTCAGAATTGGCTATAGCTTGTTTTCCTACATCCTCTCATTGCCCGGTACCCATAGTCTCGATCTAGGCCCTGGTTGGAAATTTAGTGGAGGATTAGGACTTACAGTTAGCTTGCTTGAGTTTTAACCCCCAAAATATCATCAGAGGTATGTAAGCACCCTATCTCTCATTTTGGTATACTTATTATTAAGTTGTCATTGTGATTGAGCTATCAAGTGCAAGGAAGCGAATCAAGTTCAAGAGTCATCAAACAATCAATCATTCTTCTCAAGCATTCAAGGTGTTTCTCTTCATAGATCTAGCTTCTTTCCCCATTGGAGGCCAAGCAAAAGAGTTTTCTATCAAGGGAGGAGATACACCCACCTTCTTCAAGTCTTCTCTCTCTCACAATTAGACATTGTGGCAAATTACAACATCCATTCCATGAGGTTTTGTCTTTCATGATTTCCTTTTAAGTTTTTTGTTGCGTCAACATATTTGATCATAGTCAAAGAAGCATTTGCATTGCCAAGTTATGATAACTTCATTTATTAGATCTAGCCTCTGCTACATGACAACACAATTTCCTTTATTGCATTTCAAGGTTGATTCCTAAATAGGGGTTTGATTGAGGCAAACCCCTTTATTCAACCTTCTTCTCCATTTTTCTATGTGCAAGAACAAGTTATAGAGCTACCAGAACTTTTTTGGGTAGAACAGGAATCGGTAGAGCATCCTTGTAAGTTTCGGGAAAAAACCTAGGGTACAAAATGGCTCAGCCATTCTATACCTAGGTACAAATCAGCTCAGCTACTGTATACTCTCCAAAACAAGCTCAAATTTGGCAGAACATGTTGTAGCCTTCAGGTTCTAGAATAGTGATTACAGGTATTTCCAAGATTCTATCTGTTTGATATTCGGATATGAAGTAGCATACTTCTCGTTTTGATTCTAGATCTATATTTATTGTGTCATTATCATTTCCCATTTCAAAATCACATATTTAGCGAAGGATCATTGACCCATTTAGCACTTTGGACCTTCCTAGTCTATTGGGACATATTCCTTCCGAATGTGCAATCTTGAAAAGGAGATGTGATCTTCCCCATTGCATTGCTTCCCTTTTCGTATTATACAGTTATTTTCCATAGCTTTTCCTGACTTTCCAAAATAAATTTGATACTGGAACAAGGATTTCCAAGAATTCTAATTCATTTATCACAAAATCTCAACTTCAATTCCACATCCTTGACTAGCCTAACCCATCTCTCACTCATATCCTAATTGACTTGACTCCCTAAGGAGCCAAAGTTTCTCAAACTCATCTCTTAGACTCAGAGACTTGAAAATTGCCACTGAACTAAAGACTGCTTGGGACAACTACCCTACTACCAAGCAAAAAGAGGGGGTCCCCATTTGCAATGTGGCGATGGTGTGAAAACCTCACAACAGTGTCTCTTTTCCTTGGTATTGATACTTCATTCTACTTGGAGCCTTTTCTAGTTTAAAAATCTGCCTTACTCTTCTCTTGGCTGATCGTAGGAACATTAGATAGAACTTGAGACATTGGTGCACCTACATGATTAAAAAGACATGATCAATAAATCAAAGTAACATGTTAAACTCATTCCTTTAATTACGACCCCCTATTCTCAGGAGTTTCCATTCTTTCAGTTTTTTGGCTCCAGCATCCAGGTAGGTCCGAGGATCAAGATTCTGAGATAACTGAGTTTTTTTGGAATTTAGTCATTTGAACCTCTGGTGTCCGAAGCTCTAGGATGAAGTCTATTGCTAAAGTTTGGACCCCCTAGCATCAAATTTGCATACATTATAAGCCTTTTAAAGTTCTTTCAAATTTGTCTTCTTCAAGATTTGAGGTCCCAAAGAGAACACAAATGATACCCTATAGTTTCTATTGATTACATTGTCATTGATGTCAAAGGTTGATGATAAAGGTTCAATAAATTTCAGAAAATTTGGTTGAGCTTCTTGCTTGCTTGGTTGAGCTACTTGAGGTGCTTGGCCGCCTTAGCTACTTGGTTGTCCTATTTAGCTTCTTACCTGTTTGGCATGTCAGATTACATGCCACGTCATCATTGAATATTCTAAAAATGTATATGGTGTTGGATATTAAAAAGGGATGATGACTCTATTCTATGCCTAGATAATAGTTATGCAAATAAAGGCTAGATGTATATGCTTAATGTTATAAGTTATGGTAAGCTTCAGAAATAAAGAAGTGGTGATCTTATTTGAAACCAATATATCGACTACTGAGTTGGATTAATGTTGGATGGCATGGTTAACGTTTTTATTTGGGACTCATTAATTTTATCCTCTATATTTAGCAATAGTAGCTTCTTTACTTGTGCATTACTTTTTCAATACGTATTATTCAGAGTTGTGTCTATTTGTGGTGCGAATTTCTTGAAAGAGATTTTTGTAAGCTACAAAATAAATAGTTCTGTGTTATTTAATTATTCTCCCTCAACTAATTATGGTGCGGTGGTTGCTACTTTTGGGAGTTTAAAATTATCAAATTGTGCATTTTGGAACAAAAGTTGGGTGTTATAGGGTGAAAAGATTGAGGTTGTGTGTTACATCTTAATTGTGTTGGTAATAAAAAGAGGGTCCTATATTTCAAATATGTGATGATTATAAATAAAGTAGAAGATGCTAGACTTGGATGCCAAGTGTTGGTTTTGATAGAATCGTTATTTTTGAAGAGATGTGATTGCATGCGAAGTGTGTAAATAAGGCATAGCTGGATGCTTTTTTTGCAAGTTGGGGCTACTCATTGAAAGTTGCGAGTCATGGTGAAGTGTGTGTGTTTTCTGAAGTTGACTAAGCATTTCTGGATAGGTGATGCGACTAAGGTAATATATATTTTTTTGTGTTTTGGGTTGTATCAAGCAGTGAGAGGGCAACTATGTGTTACCTCCTTTCTAGGTGATGAAATTTTCATTTTAGGATAAGTCTGTTTGTTTTGAAGGTGGTGATGCATTCAAAGAAGAGGGATGGTATTTGAAATCATGTTGATACTAATATCAACTATTGTGTATTATATGGAGTGAGGATTGTTTTGAGAGGATACAGAGTTATATTTTATTGGAGAAGAATAATTATCATTTGCATTCATTGTTGGGTAGAACTATGATATAGTCTGAGATATGCTATAGGGGTGTTGTTATTTATTTATGAGTCTTGTGATTGCATCTTTAGACTTCTACATGTATTTTCAGAGCATTTTAGAGTATTGCTTCTGAATATCTTTTATATCTGGGGATGTTATATATTTCGTGTTGGTGATAGAAGTGTTGTATGTTTTCTAAAAGGTTTTATTGAATCTTGTATTTGAGTTTGTATATAATCTAGAGTTGGTGCTTCAACAAAACACAGGGTTGGTACTCTCTAAGAGTTGGTGATCTCTGTGAGTTGGTGCTCACTTTTGTATTTCGGGTTGGTGCCTATTTTTGTTAATGAAAGCTTTGTATGCCTTGGTTTTTTACTTGAAAGGGTTTTCTACAAGAAATTTGGTGTTGGTGTCTTAATGATTGTTCTCTTTAAGACTTTTTTGGCTTCTTGCTTTTAAAAGTTTAAAAATTTGAAATATTGATTCACCCCCACTCTTAGTATTTCCTGTGTGCTCTTCAATCGTTATCAAAGCTGGATACCTTTGTAAATAGAGCTTAAAATCTTGAAGATTGATCTTAATAGTACAGATGAATTCTCTTGAAGGTCTTGCTACAAATAGAGCACCATTATTTGATGGCTCCAATTATGCTTCGAGAGTGTGCAAATGAAAACCTATCTGATGTCTCTTGGGTTTGATGTTTGGATGAGCATAGTAAATGGTTATACAATTCCAACAACTCCTCCAACTGATACTGGTGGAAAGAAGGCTTTTGAAAGCAATGCCAAAGCCATGAATGCAATCTTATGTGGATTATCAGAGACAAAGTTTGTGAAGGTTATGCACTATGATACAACTCAAGACATGTGGGAGAAACTTCAAAAGACATATGAAGGAGATGACAAGGTTAAAAAGGCCAAACTCCAGAATCATAAAATGCAGTTTGAAAGCCTTGGAATGCAAGAAGAAGAGAATGTCACACCTACATTTTGAGATTTGATGGAGTTGTAAGCTCTTTAAAGGGTTTAGGAGAGAAAGTTGAAGATAGTATTGTAGTTGAGAAAATTCTAAGGTCTCTACCTTTGAGATTTAATACAAAAGTTTCAATAATTGAAGAGATGGTTGATCTTGACAAGATGTTTGTTGACAAGCTCCATGGTATTCTAATATCCTATGAGATGGGAACAAATACTGAGTCCTCAATTGAAAGGGAGACAACATTCAAAGCCTCAAAGAAAAGTAAAGATAAGGAACGTGTGTCTAGTGAAAGTTCTGATGGTAAAGAAGCACACTTTGTGAGAAGATTAAAAAAGGGTTTTGGAAAATATAAAGGCAAGTTGTCTTTCAAGTGCTTAACTATGGCCAGGTAAGACATTTTGCAACCAAATGTCCATATGAGAAGAGTGAGGATAGAAGCTATGAAAAGAAGTCTAAGTCCAACAAAAAGAAACACAAGGGAAAGGAAAAGAGGACTCAAAATTTCAAAAGGAGTCTCCTTTCTAAGGAAGAAATTTGTTCATCAAATGATAGTGATGAGGAGTCCCTAAGTGATGAGATTTTATTCATGGCCCTAGAGGAAACTACCACTTAAGATCAAGAAGATGAAGACTATTTTGACGAAGGAGGGGGAGAAGTAGATCTTGAACAAGAGTTGATAAGCGCTCGAAGTGAATTCAAGAGACTTAAGAAGAAAAATCAGAATTTTAAAGTGCTGCTACAAGAAGAGAATGAAGAAAAATCTAAGAAATCTCAAGCCTTAGAGGATGTAGAAAAACTGATAGTAGATTTGAAGGTTCAGATTGAAGAATAAAAGAGAATAGAAGAATAAATAAGAAGTCATCTCAAGGCCAAAGAAGAAGACTGAAAAACTTGAAGCATTAGTTGTTGCACTGAGAAAGTTAGACAAATCTTAAACACGGCTGAATCATGAGAAAACAGATTAGAAAACTATTATGTTGGATGAGATAATTGCCTCACAAAAATCATCTAAAGATCAAGGTGGTGTTGGTCTAAAAAAAGGTCAAATTTCTAAGTCCACAAAAGATGAACAACGGAAAACCAATGTTGATGTCACAAAGGATTCACATCAAGAATAAAAAATAATGGTTTCAAAGGCCTCCTATCTCAAGCCAAGCACATTTGACCAAGTTTAACAGTTCTTTCTTTTATAGTTATTGCTTTTCTTGCAACTATTTCAGGCGCAAGGCAATTAACTATGGAGTGTTTGCAAGAAATGATTGGATGGCACAAAGGATTCAATATCGACAATAAAAAATAATGGTTTCAAAAGGCCTCATATCTCAAGCCAAGCACATTTGACCAAGTTTAACAGTTCTTTCTTTTATAGTTATTGCTTTTCTTGCAACTATTTCAGGCACAAGGCAATTAACTATGGAGTGTTTGCAAGAAATGATTTCAGACACGAGTAGAAATTCGTTTGCTTCTTCAAGGAACTACAATTTAGTATGTTTTAAGTGTAATACTTTGGACACATTGCAATAGTTTGTAAAAGTGGTGTGGCAAATTTCTCTAAAAAGATTGATAGAAAGGACAAAGCAAAACAGGGTACCAAAGTTTGGAGGAAGGAGAAACAAGTTCCAATAGAACCCTTGATTGTGCAAACAGCCTTTCTTGGACAAAGTGAAAAGGATATTTGGTGTGTTGATAGTGGCTGCTCCAGGCATATGACTTGAGATAAGAGTAAATTTTTGACTCTCAAAAGGATAAATGGAGAGGTGAGATTTGGTGATAATTCATCAACCAAGGTGGCAGGTCAAGGCACACTTCTTTTGAATGATGGTGAGACTAAAGTTGAAAATATTTTATATGTAGAAGGTTTGTAATACAATTTATTGAGTGTGAGCTAGTTATGTGATCAGGGACATAGCTGGTTTTCAGTTCAGATTGTTGTAAAATCAGTAAAGATGGTGTACACTTTGCTGATGCTATTAGGGCAGCATTTGTATATTCTTGATGATATTAAGAGTGAAACATGTTGTTTAAGTCAGCTTGATGAAACTTGGCTATGGCATAGGAGGTTTGAACTTTGTACACATGAACTTTGATAATCTTATTAAGATTAGCATAAAGGAAGCTGTTAGAGATATGCCGCAACTTAACCTTCAGATATTGTGTGTAAAGAGTGTCAGCTTAGCAAACAAACAAGGAAGAGCTTCAAGTCAAAGGATTATTCAAGCACAAAACCTCTTTGAGCTGATACACATTGATTTGTGTGGAGCTACAAGAACTGCAAGCTTGCAAGGTGAAAAATATTTCATGCTTTTAATTGATGATTATTCACGTATGACTTGAGTTACTTTTTTGAAGGAGAAATCAGAAGCATTTGAGAAGTTTAAGGCTTTTAAAGCTCTAGTTGAAAATGAGAAAGGTCTGAAAAATAAATGCTTACATTTAGATAATGGAGGTGAGTTCACATCTAATGAGTTTATAATTTTTTGTGAGAAAAATGGTATAAAAAGACAGCACTCAGCTGCCAGATCACCTCAACAAAATAATGTTGTTTGAGAGGAAGAATAGATCTATCCAAGAAATGGCTCAAAGCATGATGAATGAGTCTAAGGTGAGTGATACTTTTTGGAGAGAGGCAGTTCATAGGGCTGTTTATATTCAGAATAGAGAGCTGATTAGAGAAAAGCATAACAAAATGCCATATGAATTGTGGAAAGGTAAGGCTGCTTCAGTTAAGTATTTTAGAGGTTTTGTTAGTCCTTCTTACATTAAGAGAGATGAAGGCAATCTTGGTAAATTTGATCCTAGGGCCGATGAAGGTATCTTTTTGGGTTACTCTTCTAAAAGCAAACCTTATAGATGCTTTAACAAAAGACTACATAAGATTGTTGAGAGTATTAATGTAAAAGCCCCATTGCAAATGGGGACCCTTTCTTTTCGCTTTGGCAGTTGAGTAGTTGTCTCAAGTAGCCTTAGTTTAGTTGCAATCTTGGAGCCTTCAAGCCAAGTGAGATGAGTTTGAGCAACTTTGAGAGCAGGTCATACCTAATTAAGAGTCAAGTCAATTGAGAAAAAGTGGAGTGATGGGTGAAAAAATCCACACTTAGCTCAAGTTTTAGGAAAGAGTGCATCTTAGCCGAAATCTGATATAGAACTGGAGAATCTGATCATTAAAAGAGAATGGAGGTCTGATAGAGAGGATTGAGGATGTCTCATGGAGATGAGAGAAGAAATTAACAAAGGATGAGTAGAATTTGGGCATGGTAGTATGAAATTTGAACTTTTTGCAAAACAGAGTTGAAAAGATTAATTAAAATTAGGCATTTGCCAAGTGAAGGGGATCAAGTCCTGAGTATGAAGGATGAATGGAGCAAGTTGGAGGTCAAATTTGGAAGAGCGGGTGGAAAAAAGAAGTTAACTTTTTGGAGCTTGTCTAAAGATAGTGCGGAATCCGCACTCCTCATGGACAGGCATGTCCAAAGAACATCAAAATTCTGCACCCCTAGTTTGAGAAGTTCTTCTCTCATTGAGATATGGGCATTTCAGGATAGAAACTTAGCTCCCAACCCCTCCCCCCCCTCAAGGCAAATCTGATCCAAGTGGATAAAGGATCAACTTTTCCATAAAAAACATGAAATCAGACCCCCTGATCAGGTAAGTGCATCATCAAATCTCATGTTTCAGAATGGAATCAACATCAAAGCCACCTCATTTCTATCAAGGTGAATATCAAATCTAAAAGATGAAAGGACAAAGTGGAAAGTTGTGAAAATGCTTAAGAAAAAATATGTTTGGAGCTTGTCCAGAGATAGTGTGGAATCTGCACTACCCTTAGACAAGGCTGTCCAAAGACTGTGCAGAATCCGCACTTGTCTTGGGCACTTGTGTCCAACACTTACTGAAATCCCACCCACTCCCACTTCCAATCCAAAGTTCAAACATCAATTCGCTCCTCCATTTGACAAAAAATTCTTGATCAGTTTGGCTTTAATAAGGTATATATGGGAGGTAAATCAACCAAAATTTAATAAAAAATTGAAAAGAAATCAGGTCTGAAATTGAAAATTATGCTTGGTTTCTGTTAAGATGATTTATAAGTAAAGTTTCTTTCATCTAAGCATCATGCTGAAATCATGATTTGAAAAGGTTGTTTTATCTTGACAATACTCTAATCTTGTCCATGTTCATCATTTTACAAACTTGAGGGAATTTGAATTTGAATTTGTGCCATTTTGGGAAAGTTTCTACAGAAAGAATTTTAAAAAGTTTATATTGTTACAAGAGGAGGAGAATGTTTGATAACTCAGCGACAACTTTTGGCAACTGTCATTATTAAATTAGCAGGAATTCCAAAGGAGAGTTTGAATTTGGGTGCCACAACCTTGCATGCATGATGGATACAAATATTTGGATTTTGGTAATTTTAGGGATTGTTGATTATCATTTTTTTTCTCTACATTTGCAGATTTGCAGGAAGCTTCTTCAATGGATGAAACTCCATTGAAGGAGAAAGCTCGTGGATGGAAACCCATGAGCATTGTACAAGCAAAGGACAGAAACCCTTGTTCATAAAGGACACTCAATCAGATTGCATTTGGGCTGAAGAAAATTTGGTGGATTGTTTGTTGCTTCTTTTCCAGTTTCCTAGTTTATTTTGGGTGTTGTTTGGAGTGCTTTACAAACACAGTTTTGTGATTTTTCTATTGTGTGAGGCTTATGAATATGTTACAGCAGTATGCTTCTGTTCTTGAGTCTGTAATCAGTCCTATGTATTATTCTTTTCATTTGATGTACAAACTATTTCAGCTGGAGAAGTTTGGAGTAGATCAGGTAGTATTGTTTTGGCATAGTTTGGTGATTTGTGTTATGAATTTTAATGTGTGAAGCCATAGTCAAGTTTTCTGTTATAAATCTGATTTTGAGACCTGTTATATGTTGTTCCATGTCAGAAAATCAATGCAATAATGTTTATGGAGAGTTCACTCAATGGTTGTCTATATTGCTACAAGACTAGTTAGCTAGTTTGGATGTTTTCATTGCATGGCATAACTATTTTCAAATCAAATTTTCAGTTCTGAATTATATTTCTGATTTTTCGAGGATAAGAATATTACACAGTGGATATGATTACTTTTATGGATGTGGCAAGCACTACGAGGGTATTTTTTGGCAAGAACCATAGCGAAATGCCCTATGGACTCGGAGCCAAAAGTGAGGAGGGGAGACACCCTCTCATAAAGAACTAGTTTCCTCTTGTACCTCCCTGAGAGATCCAGGCAAAATGATAATCTGATGTCCTGGGATCATCTAATTCTGATAAATCCTAAGGTGCAAGGCTTGGAATCCACAATGGAGATCAATCTATATCCTTGTGAGGGAGAACAATAAACACCGTGGAGATGTCTTGCTACCCCTAGGACAGTCCAGGGACATCTCAGATGTCCATGGGAATATCAAGCAGAGTTGAAATATATCCCTGACACAAATAAAGATGAAACGTGCAATCCCTGTATATTGGAAATGCTTGTAGGGACAAAGTTATGGGGAAAGGGGCAAAGGCGTGTCCTGTGTAACCCTGATATTATATTCTAATGAGTATTTAATTGTTTCAAGTGCTACGTTAAATTATATTACAAGTAAAATGTAGGGTACATGCCAAAAATGATGTTTATTTTGGTCTGTTCTCACATTTAAGGGGGGAAAAAAGAATGTTTTTTTCTCTTGGATTTCTGCCCTTTTTTTGCACATGTTTCTGGCTCCTTGCAGTTTTGCGCCTACAACCATGGCATTTGTAAATATCAAAACTGACATACTAAGAGTCTTTACTTTCTGATTTGTATTTTTTTCCTTTTTATTTCCTTCATGACCATATATTTGATTGATAAAATCAATGTTTTGACAAACCCTACTAAGAAGACAAATCTAATAATTATTTTGTCAAAATTGTTTGCTTATTTTGTAAGTGTTTGGTCAATGTAGTTACCAAATCTGGTCTGCTTCTGATTTTTTGGCTTGGAGGGAATTGTCCGTTGATCTGGATTTTCAATCGATAATTTGCTCTAGAAAATTTTCTGAGCACTTGCAAGAATTTGGATTTCTGATTTTTTTTACCTCCAGAATGAATTTAACTTTTTGAAACTAGTAGCTGTGGCTTTGAAGCAGAGAATGGAGAGAAACGAGTCAGTGTCATACTAGCCCCTAGCTATATGTCTGGTTTGTTTTTTCTTTGTGGGTCTTTTGAAAAAAGATGAGGGTATGTCCACTTCTGTTCCTTTGTCAACAGTAAATGGGATAAACCTTCTCAATATTTTAATCCATTTTATTGATATTCTGATTTTTCCTTTTGATGATTATTTGAATTATATTTTTGGTTCCTTGGGAAAGTTGATCGATTATTTTCAAGATTCAGGTTATGAGGATGGTCGAGGCTCTGGAAGGATTTGCTCTCTTTCTACCAACAGAAAAAGAAGAAATTCACTTAGGAGAAAAATTAGTTGCACTTTCTCGACAAGTAAGTAGTGATCATGTACAGCTATTATAAAGAATGCATCTTTTATTGACGTGCAGTATCATGTGAAATTCATTGTCTATATGGGAATCAGTAGAAAATCTGAAATACTCTAGCAAAATTTACAGTCAGTAATGATGATATTAATTTTTTTGTAGCTTTATTTTACAAATTTGATGTGGGGGCTGAACTCTGCTAATCTACTACTAGTTCCAAGGTCAGGGTGCAGAATTACTGAGGAGGGTACACACACTTTCATCAATAAGCCGAACGCGAGATCACTCGAGAGGAGCTGCCACATTGTCTTTTGAATTGGAAAAAATCGATGATCAATGCCTGGGTGAAATGCAGGAGGTTGAATTCTTGTTGAACAGCAAAAATGGCTCTTTCTGCCAGGCATTTTAGTAAATGAAGGAATTACAGGGGCATGGATATTTTTCGTCTTATCAGTATCCAAGATGACTGACTTCTTGTTTCTAACATTGCAGGTTATAAACCAACAGACTGATGCCATTTCTCGCCTTGGCACTTTGCTACACAAGGATATGAAAAATTTGCAGATTATGAAGCCAAATGAAACAGACATGTGAGGTGGATCCCTTGAAAGTGTTTTGACAAAACTTGGAGTGAATAGAAGACTGGGGAAACGATCCAGGGGATCTGGAGGATTCTCCATGTCATTGTCAATCTTTTATATGCTTTATTTATCGGTGTTTGATATCTGGTCTTTTCTCTGAACAAACCAGTCAAGTAGTCTGCACAAATTTATCCGAGTCTTTTCTGTAGAATTCTTGGGAATCTTCTCCCAACTTTAATAAGTTTTTGTTATAATCAATATTTAATTCTGACAAATGTAGAGAGATTAGAGTCATTTTGATTTTGCGCTTAAATTTCTTACCTATAAAAGGTCAAATTCAATCTATTCAAAGCCAAAACTAAGCGACTTTTATCTTTGCTTTGCAGCTAGTAGCTAATGTACCGTGTGTATGTTACATCTCCTCACAACATAATGTTTCGATGATTATATGTTATATTAGTTAATTATTTTAAACAATTTGGGGTTTCCTTTGATGTTATTAGGGTTTTGTTCTGCTGTGTTATAATTGTGGGAAAACTCTGATCTCTGTAAGTCATCCTTACTTTGTAGTTAATCTAATGTAAAGAGCCACCCTTGATTTTCGTGTGTGCAATAAAATTTGCCAGTGAATCCACCTGGATCTGTAGGTGTCCCCATTATACTGTTTTAGCATTGTTTTGCTTGAAACATAGTAGTGCATCTGATATGAATAATGCCTGCTAGGTTATTCCACTGAAAATAATGCTCAATTACTATAAACACTTAATCTAATCTTACCATTGTTCTCTCATACTCGCTACCTCTCAAATGGCTGAAAGAAAAAAAATCTTACTTCAAGAGAATATGGTCATGACCTGTGTGCTCATGCGCCACTACATCGCAATTATACTACTACCAAGTTTACGAGGCTGAACTTGAGCAAGAAACTGAAACTGGAAAGCGAAACATTAATCTCAATAGTTAATTAAGCTAGGGTTTTGACTTGTAGTATCCTACCTGCAATGTAATTTTTTGAACTCAAATTTGCCCGTTTGGGGGCTGGAATTAGACTGGAATTTGCATTATCTAATTCCAGATAATGTTAATTCCGTGTTTGTGTCCATCCAAAAAATTGGAATTGGAATTTCGAAATTCCAATTTTGCCCCAAAATGGGCATTTGCATCTTCCACCCAAATAGGTGGAGTTGGAATTTTGAATTTCAATTCCAATTTTTATAAAACCAAATTTAATATTTCATGGGATCTGTGACTATAAGGATGTATATTGTATTGCAAGGATTTCACTCCAAGAGATAACAGACATGCAATTCCAAAGACAAGGGGAGCCAAGAAAAATAGACCAAATCTTACGTGCATAGATACAATCAAAAAATAAATGCTCAAAAGACTCAACAACATTACATAAACTACAAGAAACAGGAGCAAGACCAATAGAAGAAAGCACCTTCCCAACATCCAATTTCTTAATCAAAAGCAACCACTTAAAATAGATTTTCTTAGGTTTAGCTTTACCTTTCCAAAAGTAATCACAAAAGAAGGTCCCATTAGAAAAGGGATTAATCTGCCCCCAACACTGGGACACCCAAGCAATAAGAGAGGAATCATTCTTCATATAGTGATACAAACTCTTAGTAGAAGTTTCTAACAACAAACTGCCATCAGACCATTTAACTTTATTAAGGAAAGCTTCTGAATCAATAATCTCTCTTGTGATATTAGTATAGATTGCTTTTTTAATAAGTGCATAAGTCTTTTTTTGAGAGTCAAGGATGTTAAATTTTGTTTTAATACCCTCCCACTCACCTAGCTTCCCACCATCCAAGATGTCCTGAATCAGAGAGATCCCCTTCAGATTCCATACCTTTGCAGAACAGCTCTGGGTAAGAGCCAAAGGTTTACCATTGCAATAGAGCCCCCACCAAATAGATCTGTCTTTAACAAGAAAGTAAGGAGGACCACCTGCTGCCCCTCTTTCTGGAATGAACTGCCTCACCTGAACCCACGCCTTCCAAAAGACTTGAAATTTTTTTGACCCGAACAATCTCATATTAAACTCTCCAAAGACTATATCATAAACTAGCACATCCTTCCATTGTTTACCTTTCCTGATCACTGACTTCACAATATTGTTCCTAATGAGGATTTCCATGGTTCGTTACCCCAGAGAGCTTTCAGCACCCATTTGGATGCAAGGGCAGAGCCCTATGCCTTAAGGTCTTTCAACCCCAACCCACCTTGACTCTTCTCTTGACAGCACCAGGCCCATTTCACACAATGTCTTTTCTTATTACCCTTCCCATCCGACCATAAGAAGTCTCGAAGAATCTTCTCAATCATATTCACCTGAGAACTTAGAAACAACCAAGCCGAGGCATAATAAATGTGATGAGCTGAAAGAACTTTTCATACAACTTGGAACCTTCCGGCAATAGATAGGGAATGTGTCTGCCATTTGATATGTTTCTTACTAATTTTGTCATATATCCAATCCCACATATTATTCAGATTGGGCTCTACTGAGAAGGGAATACCAAGATATCTGACAATTTGATTGGGCCCTACCCATTGCCACCCCTTATTTGCCAGCTAATCAGGTGGCTCATGAGACCAACCCAGCACAGTGGATTTGGATGGAGCAATTTTGGACCCCGATGCTTGACAAAAGAGATTTAACCTCTTAATGGCATTATCAAAGTTGCCTTATGTGAGACCTAGGAAAAGAGATGTGTCATCTGCAAACTGAACATTAAGCAACTCTTCCTTATTAGGAAGAGAGATAACTTTTAAGGGAGGCCCTATTTCTTGAGCCCTTAAGGTATAAAACAAAGCATCTGCAACAATTACAAACAATAGAGGGGCAATTGAGCATCCTTGCCTTATAGACCTTTGAAGTACAATAGGGTCAAACAAGGAGCCATTAACATCGATGACAGTAGTAGCATCTTTAAATAAAATACTTATCCATTTGCAATAGAGATAAGGAAAACCAAATACTTTCAGCATACCTAGAACAAATCCCCATTCTATCATGTCATAAGCTTTTTCAAAATCTAACAAAATCATTGCCACCTCCTGCCCATCTGACTTAGCCCAGTGCATGGTCTCCCATCTTGTAATTAGATTCTCCAGAATGTATCTCCCTTGAATAAAGCATGTTTGTGTCTGTGAAATGAATCTATTCAGTAGAGGGGCAATCCTTCTAGCAAGAGCTTTAGCTAAGATTTTATAAGACAAGTTCAACAAGGTGATCAGCCTCCAATTCTTAACAAGAGATATGTCTCCTGCTTTCGGAAGGAGTTTAACAACTCCTTTGTTGATAGAGCCTCCTAGTGACCCTTTCATGAAAGCTTCTTCATACACATAAAGGAGCTCAGCACATGTCCAGCTTTTGTTCTTCTTATAAAATTCAGCAGGGAGACCATCCATCCCTGGGGATTTCCCATTTGAGAAAGAGTCAATGGCTGCAGAAATTTCTTCCACAAAAAGCCCCTTACTGAGATTGTTCTGCTTTGATAATGAGAGTTTTTGAGGGATGAGATTCAGACAATCATTCATTGCTATTTGACTGTCAACCGAAACCTCTGAGGAAAATAAATCACTATAGAAACTATAAAATGTTTTCTAAATGTCCTCTGGTTCACTAGTATGTCTGCCCTCCAACTGAATTTCATTAATCATTTCTCTTTTATGCTTGGCCCTTATGATATTGAAAAAATAGCCAGACCCCTTATCCCCCTCATTAATCCAATTCATCCTAGCTCTAATTTTCCGCCCTTGAATCTTATATCTCTGAATGATGCTCAAATTGTGCTTGATGTTAGCCAGGTGGGTTTCTAGTACCTCATTATTCCCTCTGTCCTGCAAATCTTTTTCAGTAATGTTCAGCCTATTCTGCCAGAATGATTCTTCTTTATTCCTATCCATTGCCAATTTTTTACCAATTACTTGAAAAAGGCTTTTCCAAGTTTCCACCTTCAAATCCCAAAGATCAATAGCATCTAGGAGAGGGTTGCCAAGTCTAGTAAGTTCAGTGACCATAAGAATAGCCTCTAAGTTATCAGGGTCCTCAAGAAGCGAGGTATTGAGTTTGAAGGGGCTATTCTTCCTATGTAAATCATCCGAACTCCTATTATCCTCAATCCTGCAACAAGTTTGAATAGGGGTGGTATGATAATGAGGCAGGGTAAACTTGGACGAGAGCATGATTGCTCTCCGGGATGAAGGATACTGAGGAGACATCTCCATAGACTTTGTCCAATCTACAGTAAACTCTTTGCTTACCTTTCTGATTATTGCACCAAGTGAACCATATATCAAGAAACTTACCATGCATATGCTCCATAGGATCAAGGAGATTAAATTTTCTCTTGAATTTATGCCAAAAGAAAAGCTCATTGCCTTTCCAAGAGTGAGCTAGCCCTCCTGATTTATCTGCTTTGTGTTCCACCATGTTAAAGTCTCCAACAAACACCCAAGGAACTTTTGGAAGATGTGCACAACACCACTCCCATAATTCTGCTCTTTCTCTATAACTATTCGAAGCATACACATTACAGATACCAAACACTTTCTCCCCCTGTTCCATTGTCACCCATATTACTCTCTGACATGTTGAGCACCCGTGATTATCAATAAGACTCTCCCATTTTGGGTTAATGAGAATTGCAACTCCTCCTTTCCCTCTCTCATGGTTCGAGTGAAATCCGATAGCTTTATCCCAAAGGAACTTCAAAATGGAGTGAGCTTGGAACCACCTTAATTTCTTGCAAACAAATAACATCTTTAGACTTCAAATTATTACACCATCTCCTAACTAAGTACTTCCTATCTGACATCTCTAACGCCCAGACGTTCCAACTATGGATGTGCAGCATCATAATTACTTGTGGGGGGGGGGGGAGGGGGGGGGGGGGGTTTGTGTTCTTGCACAACTTGTTGAAGCAATCTGGTAAGTTCTTACTCCCTCTACCCCCAATGGATAAAGAGTTCCTTTCCGCAGTCTTCCTCTTTTTCCAGACAACTTATGTAAATTTTCCCTCCAGATTAGAGGCCACCATAGCCAGGGATCCCGGTGAGGCAATTGAAGCCGAAGGCGGGGGAAGCAGTTTCCTATTATCTTGTTGCAACTTATTGGCTCTTTCATTAATCATCAAAATGGCTAACTGCTGAGCATTCAAGGCAGGCGGCTTATTTCTACCAGCAGGGGGCTCTACAGAGTGACTTCTTGGCAGGTGGGTAGCTAGGGGAGTGGGGATAATATCTAAAATACCTTTCCTGGAAGGGACCACTTCAAACTCCTCATCAAAGAGAGGATTCGATAATGAAACAAAACTATTAGAAATGGGGATATCCGCAGAATCAGAAGCGCCTGGCTGAGTACCTGGAGCCTTATCAGATTCTAAGGAAGTAATGATAGCCACTTCCTTACTTTGATTAGGGGCTAACGCAGTTTTGCTAGCGCCCTCGATAGGGTTAGACTTGTCACTCTCAATGTTACCGTTTTGATCATTATTATTAACTACATTAAATTTTTCCTTCTAAATGTGCTTGAGGGCCAGGCAGTCTCTCTTGGTGTGGCCATTGCACCTGCAATGGAAACACACACTAAGGTTCCCTAGCAAGGAGATATCCCAACAGAACAACTCACCATCAAACTCTAAAGAAATGATCTCAGGAAAGTCTACCTCGGGAGCAAGGGCCACAAGAACTCTATCATTTAAATGGGGCAATGACACCCTGGACTGTTCAATCTAAAGAACCGAGCCAAGAGGCTTAAGAATTTGCGGGATAAAGGGCCAAAATTCCACATTGAGGTTTTTAATTTCCACCCAATTAGGGGGAGAACGAGTCACAACCTTTTCAAAGTTACCTTTAGGGGATCACAGATAGACCTTGAACATAGACCTTCCAACATTCCAAAACCGTTTCTCCAAAACTCTTTCCTACATATTGTGATTTTTCAAAAAAACTACAAACAACCCTTTTTGTATCATTCTACAGTAACATAAATACCAAGTTTTTTACCCCAAACTGTAGCAAGCCAGTCATCAAAGAATTTTCGAGCAGGCATAGTTACCTTATCAAGGCAGACAAAAAAGATAGCAATGCTTTTAAGCCTAGACTACTCATTTTTAATGGCGGACAACATGTCCTCATTGGGGGAAAGGGAGAGAGTTTTTGGCCCAAGAGAAGGAAACTTACCAGCTTCTCCTCCGCCACCACCAGTGCCGGCATCTCCTCCACCGGTGAGTCCACTTCCATTGGCTGTGGACTGTCCTCCTTGCTCTGGTTCCACGGGTTTCCTGCGGAAAAGTCCATTAAATTCTGCAGCGGCTAAAAAAATTAGTGTACTATCTGCCACCACCTGTTTATACAACAACTTCCCTTCTGCTCTTTTGACATTTCCACCCTCCGATTTATTAATAACACCCTTAGTGGCACGTTGAGAAACGTCACCCATAATAATATCACCCTCCCCACCATCATGATTCGGCTCTCCCATAACACGAGCGAACCAGGCAGGGAGCAGATTAAACAAAAAAACACACAAGGGCACAATAATAATCAAAACAACATAACCTTCAAAATAAGAATAATATGCACATAAGAGAGAGAAAAAGACACGACGAAAACAAAGAGACACGAGACGCACGGCATGACCCACACAATCACGCAAAACAAGGATGAATGCAGACGTCATCAGCATTCATGGAGGAAAGTTGCAAAGCCATATTAGAGTTCCCAAGATCAAAATAATATCGTATGTGTGTATATATACATACATGTATGTGTGTATATATACACACATGTGTGTGTATATGTGTGTATATATACACATATACACACACGTGTGTATATACACACACGTGTGTGTGTATATATACATATGTGCGCATATGTGTATATACACACACATGTATGTGGGTATATATACAGACATATACACACCATATTCAAAGAAATTAAAATAAAGAATTAAAATTCCTTATGCATCTTCTCAATCATCTTTCGAGTGAACCAAACGGGTCAGCCCATATTTCGGAAATCATTTTCCGGATTTGTATCTTCCAGGATTGACTATATCCAACATTTGTTATTCCAGCACCCAAACGGACCCTTAGGTTTTCATATTCAAGATTAAATATTATGCTTCTAAAAGTATCTTTGTAGATATTAAACAGTATAAATCTTTTATATTGAACAAAGTAGTTGCTAGAATAAAAGCTACCAATAGGTAGCTGGAAGGGAAATCTAGACTACCAAGAATTACAAGGCAGTCATTAGAGGGTGGAAGGAGGGATACAATGCACTACTTGACTAGATCAGCTTCAACAGATCAAAAAGCAAGTTGTGTAGTTTCAATCAGATTGTGTTAAATAGTATGAGTTGGTCTAATGAAGGTGGTGTCTACTTTAAAGTAGGGGTTACAAAGTTTGATTGAGGCAACCTTGTAGAATTCATTTAAATATAATTCAAGGTAAATTGATTAGTAATCCCCTAATGAAATTGTTCTAAAGGGGAGGTCTCATCACTAACTCATGTCACAATCTCTTCTAGAATGTCTGTAGACAAAGTGGTCTCATGTACTAAATTAATGTTTTATTTTATGGTAACCTAAAACATTACCTTGCTTTTACTTTTACGATATAGCCATTACTTTCTTTACATATATATGTAGAGATGTGCATGCTTATAAGGGAGGAAAATGCTTTTAAAATAATGTTTCTTGTCCAAGTGTTTGTAATCCATTGGTCACTTCAAGTTTAATGGTAATTGACTTTCAAATTCAATAAAATGTCATTAAATTTTGCATAATTAATGTGTTAGATGAATGTATGAGAATAAATCCATGTCAATATTTGTTTTCATGTCAATATTATTATAGTTAGGAGTAAAGGACAAATTAAAATAATAAAAACAATATACAAATCTCTTCTCTTCTCATCACTAAATAATAAAGGCTAGGGTTGTTAATTATCAATCATACTAATTTGCATATGCACTTAACCTAATAAAGGCCATGATAACATCCAATAATTGTACATGCCAAAATAGGCTCTTTTTATTCAAAGAAAAAATCATATATCTATTATATGTTTTAGATGTAAGTTTCTTTAAATGCCTCTCATCTCTTCAATTATTCTTAAAGGATGTTATATATCAAAGTAAAATAGGTCATCTTTTTCTATTTAAAGAATATATTTATGGACTCAACAATGAGTTATAGTTATAACCTTCTTTGAATAGACTCGACGAGATATACTCTAGAAATCCTTTTGAGAAAAACATAATATAATCATGTTTATAGATCTAAAATTTTAGTTATGTTGATCTCGTATCTTCAATTATGGGCCTAATCTAACAACATGAACATTTCTTAATGCAGTCTATCAATTGCTTCCTATTTTATAGTCAATTTGACAAGTGCTTGTGTTAGAATCACGTCACAACAATGTGTCCATGTATAATTTCAAGCACTTGATTTATAAGCAATGGGAAAACTAGGAAATAGGGATTAGTTTTTAATGTCATTAACCCAAAACTATAAGCCTAAACTTTGTCAACACACTTATTGGACCAACACTCATTATGAATGTACCTTCACTCTTCCAAGATTTTCTTTGACCCTCACAATCAAGGAGTTCACCTAGTTAAATCAAATACTCAAATTTGGCACATTAATTTCTCTTACAAGATACTTCATATGTCTATAATTAGCTAGTCAAGGATGGTCCATCAATATTTTACCCTCAAGATTTGTTTTAATGCAAATAATATGTGTTAGGAGAGAATTTGAGTGATAGGATGAACTTTAAAAATGGAATCTCAAGATATCTCACCAATGTGGCTCCCCATTTTTCAAGGGGCCACAATTACAATAATATAAGGATATTTATGTAAGGTGCACAAAACACCTCTCTTGACAATCCTCACTTGTTGTCTATATTGCATGAGGAGTCTAACAAAATAAACATTAATTAATAGTTATGGTCATGTCATCCATGACTTTCCTACACTTCACTTTCCTTATTGGCTTTGTTAAAGTATCACTAATATATTTCAAGGTATTAAACTTCACCATCAATATATTCTTATCTTCAACATCTCAAAGGCACTTGGATTTGAACTTCATTCAAACACCTATTTTGAAATCGATAACTTTTTTTCTAGTATCATCATCCATGTCTATGATCAAATATTTGACTGCACGGGCAATGCATGGTGCAGAATGCACCAGTGTAAATAAAATAAATAACACTTACTTGAATGATACTCAATACTATGATTTTATGATAGTAAATAATAGATTATAATCTTAATCAAGTATACAAAAACACCAAAGTTGGGAATTGAAATGGAAATGTAAAGAGAGATGTGTGACTAATTTATGATGTTTGATGTGGCTATGAAGAATGCCATTATAATCAAGGATAAATTTGGAGGTGGTTTGGATGTGTACAAAGAAGTTTGGATTTTAAACAAATGCAACTGACTTGATGACATCTAGGTGATCTCCACTGGGTGCCAACAACCTTATATAAGCATTAATGACCC
Organism: Chamaecyparis obtusa; assembly: GCA_027943335.1. Taxonomy (NCBI): domain Eukaryota; kingdom Viridiplantae; phylum Streptophyta; class Pinopsida; order Cupressales; family Cupressaceae; genus Chamaecyparis; species Chamaecyparis obtusa. Next base: position 697,264 of record BSBK01005977.1, on the reverse strand, counting down.
AACAAGAGAACTAGTGATCTAGTATACTTGGTAGCGACCTTGTGGCATATGAGTTTGTTGGGGTTTCTCACCTTATGTTTCTAATTCTAGCCTACTTTATGAAAATCTTGGGAACGAGTTGTATGTGCTAATGTATCATCTCTAGAATTCTAAATTGATAAAGAATGTTTTCCCCGGGGATGAGATATTTTTGCCTCAATTCATTTGAAATTTTGGATTGTATGCTTCTTAGGCACAATAATCAATGTGTTATGTGCAATGTGTGGGAATATACAACATAAGGTTTCTTAATACTACTATGATGGTGTTTGTAGGGTTGTGGAGGAGAGAGAGTATGGTAATGAAAATTCATTGGGTGTGTCAAGGGGCTAATCAATGGAGTCTTTGATGTGCTTGATCTACAAAAATGGTGGCTTGAGAAGGGAGATATAAAAAACTTAGTACCTAGGGAAGAAAACTTAGCATGTGAAAGAATGGGTAGGTTAATGTGTCCTATTTGTAAAAAAGTTATGCATTATAGAATAATATTGTTAACAATAAAAAATAAGTAATTAAAAATTATTTAAATAGAATCAGTTTTTTAATAAGATATATAGAAAAAGAATGGCTTCACGTGGCTCATTGAGGCATTAATAAAGAAGTTACATGAATGAAAGAAAGATAGTTAGAAAATAATAATCATGTAGTTATCTACGTGGATTCAAGCATTAGGGATTGTTTCCAACAAGAGGGTAGTAAAAGATTATTTAGAGATCCAATTGTTGTGAGTCAAGTTTTAAAGAAAAATGAAATCTACAGGAAGATGTGAGAGCATAAAAGTTGAGAGTAATCATAACTGTAAGAAATGATTTCATAAGAGAAGGAAATGATTAATCAAGGTAAAATATAGTTAGATTAGAAGGTGGTGAGTAGAGGAGCTATCTAAGGAAGTTAGACTTTACGATTTTTCATGTTATTAAACTTTATGGATATTACTACAAATGTGACGATATGCCAATTAAGGTAAGCCCAAAAAAGTATGGGAAATAGTAAAAAACAACATCAAGATAATCGAAAAAAAATAATTAAGGAAGTAGGTTAAAATGACATCTAAACATGCTACAATTGTGGACACTAAAAATGAGTGCAACATATATAGTGGAAGTTGTGAAGTATTTAATTTTCAACTCAATGAGACTATAAAGAGAAACACGTGTAATATAAAAGATAAGACACAAAGAACAAAAACAACAATTCATGAAGAGAAGCATGATGGTTTATGTTGGAACAATGATTATCCTTCAAAGGATGATTATGATGATCCTTCTAGACTCATTTGATGGTTCATGGTGTGACTATTTGTTATATCTTGGTATTTAAAGCTCGTCAAGCGATCACATATCATTTACACTAAACAAGGCATCCATTCATAGGAAAAATTGAAGTTGGAGCATTAAAGGGAATAAACATTTTTGTCTAAATCATATAGGAAATTACACACTTAAGATTTGGTTTCTTCAATAACTTTCAAATGATCTTAAAGACGATAAATAAGGTGGTTCTAAGGAAAAATTGGCCCTTGCAATTCAATATCTTCTATTAGGCATTTTCAAAATCCCTAGTCCTTACACACCAACAAGAAATAGAGGGGCAAAACAAGTTAGAAAAGTACACAAACATTCAAATCAATCTTGCAAATTATAGAATAGTTCTACATAAAATACTTCCATAAAACACAAGATATATCATACACAATGCAAGTCTAACCTACATAGAATTTTACCTTAATAGTTCTCAATCAACAAGCACATGAAAGATATCATTTTAAAACATTGTCAAACCAAATATACACTATATTAACATATATTCTACATCACAATTTCTAAAACTAAATACATATTTCCTATTATTTACTTGTTAAATACTTATTACTCAATTTATCACAATTTCACTACACTAATGAGCATATCTTAATTTAAACTTCATCCATATACATTTGTCTAATTACACTAAACTTATCTTTCATTCACAAACATCTTTCAAGAACTTACTTTTCAAATACCCATTACTCAATTTATCACAATTTCACTACATTAATAATCACATTATATTTATACTTCATCCATATACATTTATTTAATTACACTCAAGAAACACAAGTGATTTTGGAGTGAATGATCAGGAGGGTAAAAAAAACAAGGAGAACAAAAAAAGAAGATCCTAACACAAGTAGAAACAATACTAGCTTAGGTTGAAATATTGATACCCCAAGTAGAAACGGTGAGACCCTATACTAGTTCTATGGGAAACATGGAACAACACGTTGGCTTGCAAATTAGTGTTCCAGACACAAGAGAGCGACTAACATTTGTAAATGTCAAACAATATAAATAAATCGTGTAGAGAAGGAAGGACAACATATCTAGAAGGTTACGATGGCTAGGATGACACAAGTTTGTCGCTATCTTACCAAGGATGATAAACTTTAGCCGCTCAACAATCATGCATGAGACATGACAAGAGAAGATAGGACCACTATTACAACTACAAGGTAGCCATGATAACTATGAGATACTAGCAACAGAGATATGTTCCTATAATCACTAACTTAAATGCATTGAGGAGATAAAACAACATGAGACGGGGATAGAATAAGTGGTGTTTGGTGAAGGTAAGCCTGATCAATACAACCTTGACTCAACTCCATTAACTTGGTCATTAAATTTGTATGTAAATGAGCTAATAGGGTTAAATAGGAGACTTGAAGGATTGGAAAAGTTGGAGCGGTTGAAATGTAACAAATGGAAAGAGATCATGGAATCTAACCATCAAATCACTCAAGAAAACAAGCTTTTAAGAGGGGAGATAGTCACAATACAAGCTAATTTGAAAGCGGGCCAACAAGAAATCTCATTCTTGAAGGAGGAGATGCAATAACTTAAAAATGGAAAATCTTCAAAGATGGGGGAAGAAAGAGACATTTCACATATTCAGGAGTTTCAATTAGCATTAGAAAACATAGAAACCAAAAAGGCTAAACTAAAGGAACAAATAGAAGAGGCAAAATCATGGGCACAAGTAACAAAAAGGTCATCAAAGAGTCAAACAGAACTCATAGAGAAGCAAATTAGAGTGAAAATAGGAGAAAAAAGGCATCACAATGATAAGGAAACAAATATAAGCATTACAGGTTTGAGGGATCATGGAGAAGGGGAGAAAACATACAAGTTAATAAAAGGCTTTCTAGCAGACAAGTTGGAATGGGCAAGGCACATTCACCAAGAAAAAAGAATCAGGAATGTATTGCAAGATGGTAGATATAGAAGCGTAAAAGTAACACTAAAAAAATAGAGGACAAGAATAGCATTATGAGGAACAAAAGATTTTTGAAAGGTACATAATTCTACATAGACGAAGATCTAACCCCACTACAACTAGCAGAGAGAAGACAAGAATGGGAAAAGGTGGTAGCAGTAAGAAACAAGGGCAATGAAGCATAGATGTATAGAGGGAAAGCTCAGTTTAACAATAAAACAACACATGGTAAATAGGAAGATGAGGCCCCCTAGGAAAACCTTTCGATGGTAAGCTTAAATTGTAGAGGCTACCCTTAGAGGAGAGGTCTTGGTTTAGGGCCCATAGCAGAGGAGAAGGACATAATTGTCCTTGTTCAAACACATGAGCATGAAGGCTGCATGGTTTTGAACTTTGAAGGATAAATGAAGATATCAATATGGAATGAGATAACTGAAAATGGAAAAGGGCATGGCGGGGTAACAATTTTAATAAGACAATCCTATGAAAAAATCATACATGTTGAAAAAGAAGATCCAAACAAGCAGTACATATGGATAGAAATATTGGTTTTAAAACTCATAATTTACTTGGAAGCATGTTATTTTCCCCCTCATGGATCAAAAACCTATAAGAAGAGGAAACTAGACAAAGAGGGCCCTTATGCGGCACTGAAAAAGGACATGTCTAGGTACAACAACAAATGAGAAATCGTACTAATTGTAGATTTTAATGCTAGAACAACAAATAGTCAGATTCTTTGTCTTAATAAGGAAGTGGGAATTGACAAAAACCCTCTATGGTTATAAGAAGAGGGTAATCAAAGTTGGGAAAGAATATCTCAAGATGAAAGAGGATCTATCATGTAGTATGAGATAGGACTGTTAGGGATGTGCAACCTATATGACTTGATTATATGTAATGGCTTAAAATCTTAGCCAAGCTCAGGGAACATTATGTGTCACACTTACAATGGTCAAAGTGTTGTGGATTATGTTATAAGATCAAAGAAACTTATGTAAAACCTAATAAATTTAGAGGTGAAGGATTGTCCCATGGAAATGAAATCAGATCATAATTCGATATATGTAAAGATAAATATTCAAAAAGAAGATCAACATCAAGGAAAAATACAACAAAATAAAAAGAAAGCAAATGCTCAAGGTACAATCCTTTTGATGCAAGAAAACCAAGAAAACTTTCAAAAAATGCTCCAAAGACAACTACAATAAGTGGAAACCAATGAGGAGAACTTGTCAAACAAGAAGACTATATACATCCTCAAGTTGACCATAGTAATCATATAGGCTCTTAGCTCATGCAAAAGAGCCAGGCCTAAAAAAAGAAGCAAAAACAACTTTCCAAAAAACCCATGGTATGATGAAGAATGTAAGGAAGCAAAGAAAAGGAGAAAAACATGGGGAAATAATAGGGAGTACACAAGGATTGTAAAACTAAAAAAAAGAGGAGTATATGCAAACTAGAAGAAAATAATTAATTTTCCTTGGGAGGACCAACCCAAGAGGTTTTTTGAAAGAATTACAATAAAGAAACGCAATTAAAGAGAATAATATCACATATTCTCAATGGGTAGAGTATGCAAAACAACTATATGAGAGGGGAAAAGATAAATACACCCCCCAGTAATCATATCAAGAACTAAACTCTTCTCATTAGAAAACATTAAAGAAGGAATCATAAAGCTTGTGACAGGTAAAGCTCATGATATAGATGGTCTAGAAGCGAAATATTTAAAATGGGGTATTGAGGTCCTCACACCTCACATAAAAAGAATATTTATTGGGGTCATTGAGATGGGGTTTCCAACAAATTAGACTACTAGTTTTGTCATCCCCTTGCACAAAAGTGGTGACATCAACAACCCTTCAAACTACTGCACTATAATGTTCAACCCTCCTTTTGATAAACTTTTTGGGAACATGATAGAAAGGAGAATCAACACTAGGACTGAAAAGGAAGGAAAGAGGGCCAAAGGGCAAGCGGGTTTTAGGCCAAAACACTCTACGATAAATCATTGCATCACACTCAAGCACTTGATTGTGGAATTTTGGGATACCTAAGGGGGAGATGTTTTTTGTTATTTTGTAGACTTCAAGAAAGCTTTTGACACAATTCCGAGCAGTAAACTTTAGAAAAGAATGGAAGAGTTGAAAATTATGGAACATTATAGGGTTGTTGTCCATAGGCTATATGACCAAGTTTGGGTCAAAATCAAAACCAAACACGGCTTACCCGAATACTTCGAAAGTGATATTGGGGTCAAGGAGGGCTTCCCTTTATCCCCTACTCTATTTGGGATGTACATTGATAGATTAGAGGAATGGCTAGACTTGTTTGGTGGTGGTGGGGTTCATTTGTCCAGCTGTGTAATAAAGTGTTACAAGTGTGGTTGTCGTTGCACCAAAAGATCGACTTGAGGCAGTTACAATGCCCGATACAATCACTAGACTTATAGAAGATACATGAGGTGGTTAAGACATATCACAAATCCCAAGGGGAGTGCTAACCATTTTTCTAACGATCTCCCCCTCGGCATTACCCGAGGGGATTTGAACCTGTGACCAAGCTCTGATACCACTTGTTACAAGTAGTGGTTGTCGTTGCACCAAAAGATCAACTTTTTAATGCCCCATACAATCACTAGACTTATAGAAGTCACAAGAGGCAATTAAGCCATGTCACAAATCCCGAGGGGAGCGCTGACCATTTTTCCAACATAAAGTTGCTTCTTTATGCAGATGATCTCATTCTAAAAGCAAAAATAACACAAGGTATAAAGGAACACTTGAAAGACCTAGATCTATTTTTTCACGAGGTTGGGATGCAAATGAACACCAGCAAAACCAAGATCATGATCTTTACCTTGAAGAGAAAGAAGGTTCATGGTGAATACATCTTTTAAGGAAACCCTTTACAAGTGGTCAATGAATACAAATACTTGGGTCTTGATTTCCATAATAAACTTAGTTGGGAAACCTGTAGAGCGAAAAGGTTACAAGGGGGATGGAAAGCACTACACTCACTGCAGAATAGATGTAGAAGTGTCGAGTTATGGGATTGGAAAACTAGGAGAACTTTCTTTGGGCTTCTAGTAGTGTCGGTTGTGCTATATGGCTGCGAGGTATGGGGTAGTAACACTTGAACAAGTAAATGGAGACATATAGAAAGACTACAAAAATATTTAATCGCAAGTAGCCTTAAAATTAAATCATCTATTCTGTATCAAATTGTCTTGGTGGAGGTAGGGGCTTTTCCTATTGAAGCGACAACTATGTGCAGATGGTTAAGCTACTTAAGGAGATTAGCAAACATGGAGAAACACCGCTGGCCAAAAATAGCAGCAGAAGATAAATTAGATAGACAAAAGAGCACATGGATGAAACAAAACAACAAATGGATGGATAAGTGGGGTATTATTTAATAAGTGAGTGCCCAAGCATCAACAAAAAAATAAAAAAGTACGTTCAAGGCAAATTCAAGGAAAGTATGTGGATAGGGCATCTTGGGAGAAAGGAGGAGTACTACATCAAACATTTTAATCCCACACATGACCATACTCAAAAGAATTACATAGGAATGAGAATAAAATGGAAAGCAAAAATGTTAATTGCCCAAATAAGAACTAGTTCACACCAACTTAGGTATGAAACCAGAAGATGGGAGATACCTAAAGAAGAGTGGGCAGAAAAAGATGGTGTTATTGCACTCAAGGGGTTGTGGAGACCGAACGACATTACATCATAGAGTGCTTAGTCTACAAAGATATTCGGGATAATTACACTGATACCTTAAGAGTGAACACCTTGAGAAACTTGTTTGAAGAAGAAAAGATTAAAAAGGTAGCAAATTTCCTAACCAAATTACACATCAGAAGATCCAAGATGCAAAAAGAAAAAGAGATCTAGTTGGTGGGGCTCACAGTGTTCGGTTCCACTTGTTCATTTTGTTGCTAACTACATGTGGATCCCATAGGCTGTTTGGTCTCATAGACATTATTAAAAAAATTCATTCTTTCACTCAACTTATCTTTCCTTCACAAATATCTTTTAAAATTTTACTTTTCAAATACCTATTACTTAATTTATCACAATTTCACTACATTAATAAATACATATTATTAGTACTTGCCGATAGGCTAGCAAGTACTATTGCATCACTTTTTGGATTTCTTCCATTAACTAGTGATTAAAACCAATTCTTTGCACCAATTATAATTTAGTATTTTCTTATTTTGATAAAAATAACACATATTCTATAGTCTAAATGTAAATTTTTTAAGTTTATAATTTGTAAAAATTATTTTTTGATGATACGATTGGCTAATACATTTGAGGTCTTATAGGCCACTTTTTTAGGAATAAAGAGCATGAATAGCTTTTTATTTATTATTTTTTAATTATTGAATATTTTAAAAATTTTAAAAATTTTAATTGATTTTGTTTAATTTTTTTTACAATTTTTTTTACCAAATGTGTAATGTGTAATTTGTATCATATTATATTAAAATAATATTGACTATTTTTGTTATATTATAAAATATTGAATATTTTTTAAATTTATTTTAATATATATTATATAAATTTAGATTTAATAGAATAATATTATAATATTGTTGAAAAATAGTTATTTGGTCTAAATATTTAATATTAAAATTAATTATAAGTAGAACTATTTTATAATTTAAATTAATTACAATTTATATTTTATAATTATTTATAAAATTAAAAAATATTATTAGAACTATAATTATAATAATCTTATAATTATTTATAATTAAATAATTACTTTACATATAAATTAAAATTAAAATTAAACTTAGTTATAAATTATTATAATTAAAAATTCACTTTACATATAAATCAAAATTAAAATTAAATTTATTCATAAAACTAAAGACAAGTACTTGACATTTGTTTAAACTTTATCTATATACATTTATTTAATTGCACTCAACACAAGCATCTTTAAAAAATTTCACATCCTTAGAAGATTCAAAATCCAAATTGTCTTTTTCCTTTGATAGTCATGAATTTCTCGCATGCCATTAAAAATAAATTGCCCACCCAAAAAGTCATAGTGCTCTTCCATCACAATTTGAACACTTGGAATTAAATCGGCCTTAAAAATGTCTCTATTAATTTGGTGAAGTCGGCTGAACGAACGATAACGTCCAACCGCGGTTAGCACTCATACAAACCGTGTGATGTTTGCATGACTTGGAACTCCTTTTTATTATTTTCCTTGATTCCGGGGGAGCTTAATCCTTACCCTCCGCCTATGGATACGACTTCTTCCATGTGATGACCCTTATAGCTATCTACAATAACATTTTTGTTTTATAATCCTAGTCCAACAAATTACATCACCATATTTCATGTGAACGGGGCCACTAACTTTATTGTGAAATGGATGCTTTCGGTCAGGGGTTTAGAACCTAACATGTGAGCACAAAATCTTTTAAAAAGAACCTAAAATTAAGGTCAACCTCTTCTTTAAATATTATGAGATCCCCATATTATCTCCCCGTGTTTCATTCCAATTTTGGATGTGCCTTACACATGGTTATATCAAAGCCAACAAGATTGTAAGGGTGATAAGTCTTTGTATTATTTTATTTTGTGTCGTGATTTTATGTATATATAACTTAAGTTTTTTTTAATGAATAAATATGTTCATTAATTAAGTAAAAAGATACAATATACTATTTTAAAAAAAATGGGATACAAGATCATTCTATGAAAGTCATATAGGTTAAGCTTGGAAAAACAATAGAATTGGAAATATAGGCTAAGCTTGGAAGCAAAAACAAATGAAACAATCACTAAGCGGCTAGAGCAGTGGTTGATGGAGGCGGCGGAGGATCCTTGTCATCCTTTTGACCCCATTAATTAGTGGGGTCGAGGGTCTCATCTGGAATGGACCACCCCTCTTTTGTAGTTGCCTCTTCTTTTTTTGTCTCCTTCCTAGTAGGAGAAATGGCTAGGGAAAGTCGTGAAAGCCATTTAAAGGAACTTGACCAACTAGAGTCTTTGTTACCTATCCATCCAACCAGTGCCACCATAAGTAGAAGGACCAAAACCTCTTGTGTGCCAACCTGAAGTAGAGACACCTCATGGCGGCAAAACTAAGAAGTGATGTGCTCAAAATCTTTTCCCTCGCTAGACTGGCAGCAAGGAGCCTGGGAGCGTGGAATAATTGTGGTTGTGTCGTTAGCCACAAGATGGAAAATAGTCACCAAAAACAAAGGGGTCCAATGACACTCTAGCAATTGTAAAAGGGGCACTGCCCCAATGTTGTAAAAGCTCTTGCAAGTGGGCCACTTCCAACACCACTTTATTGGCATGCACATGAATTTGAAGTATGACATTATTGCAAACACAAGCTTTAGTATATAGAGAAACATTTATATACAGAGAGTAGTGAGAAAAAATAACAACATTTTTGTCTTTCCACAAATTGAAGAGGATTTCCACCCTAAAAGCATGTCAAATTTGTATCAACTCAAAAGAAATTCGAGGAGAGTCCCAAACAAGACCATATGCTAGGAAAAGGGCTCAGACTGAAAAGGCTAAAAAAAATCATGTACCTACTATCTCCACAATTGTTGGGCTCTTCCACAATACCAAAAGAGATGTATAAAAGTCCTAGGTTTCTCACAAAATGGATGGCGGGGATATGACACCCCCAAATGCCAAAGGTGAGAGCATAATGACAAGCCTTGGAAAAGAAGGCATAGGCAAAGTGAGACAACTTAGGCTCAACAATGGTAGTCCAAATAGTGTGAAACCTACAACACCACATAGACTATGAGAATTGCAAATGCCATATGAGATTCAATGTTGGAGCCATTGGAAAGTGCGGTACAAGCCAATGATAACCTAACCTAGGGTTGTAATTATAAAAAGAGGTGTTGGAGAACCACTATCAATCCTTCCACCACGGTCTAATCGAGTGGATGCTAAGCTTGTAAAACATATTTAGAGGTATTACTATCACAACCAAATCAAAAGTCTGATGATCTAGGTGGATGAGTCAAAATTGGGCATGTAAATCTTCCCAAGTGCAAAGATTCATAGTGGTACAAGATAAAAGATCCCGAGGAGTATAGATGTCATGCTTATGAAAGTGCAACACATGAACTCCAAGTACACGGGCCAAAGGAAGCCCTCGCACCTCTATGAGAGGCAACCGCCATATATTTTGTTGGTAAAAAGAGAGGCTATCTCAAAAACTAGCCCCATCCTACCAGAGCCACAACTTAACATCTTCCCAAGCTTTCCAAATACTTTTAGCAACAAAAGTGCTTTGAATATGCACAATGTCCTTCATAACTAGAAGGATTTGAAAGCTAATCCCCTTGTAGGTCATCTTATAAGTTGGATACCCTGAAGAAATACAATGCCTAAGAAGAGTTTTCTAGGCCTCATTACCATAAATGACATGAATAACCCATTTCGCACATAATGAAAGGCCTTGTTTCTACTTTGAAAGAAAGCCAAGTTTGTCAGAATCCCTGGGGAGAAAACTTGGCACTCCCAGACAACCCTAGGAAAACCATGAATGTCAGCTCTAGAAGCCCACATAAAGTCTTGCAAAAGCTTTTCCAAATTTTTATGAGAGGCCTTAAATGGGGGCCAATAGGAAAAGTAATACACATGGGTGATAGTCACCACCTTGGAACAAATCTAGAATTTAATAGCCAAAGAAAGAGGCTTGATAATCCAATAAGCAACCCTTTTCTCTATCCAGGCCATAACCACATTCCAAAGATCAACTGCAAAACCCTAAAAGGCAAATGGAATACCCAAGAACCAAAAAATAGTTCCCATGCTAGATCCACTTCCACCCATAATAGAGAATCCATGGAGGAGTAGGGGGGGTGAGTGTCTGTAACACTAGGCCTCGTGCAATTGAATCGACGACCCAAAAGCTAGACAAAAAGTGTCAAGGTATTGAAGTGTTGCCTTCATAGTACACTCATCCTCAATCAAAGTGAGGAAAAAAACATCTACAAAATGACCATTAACAAGCTAAGAAGGTGAATCAGGCAGGGAAATCCCCCTAATGCATCCTACTAAAATAGTAGAAGCAAGAAGATAACTGAATTCCTCAACAACCAATGCATATAAGGAAGGGCCAAAGAGAAAGTTTAGTGAATGGGTCTAAATAGGCCAAAAGCTTCAAACTATTACCTATTAATTATGATACAAGCTAAAGCATCCCAAAAAGCATATGTATAGATTAAATGAAATGGGATCCAAACCCTAAGCTTTGAGCATTACAAGAATGAAAGGTCATTCAATGCGGCCATAAGCCTCAGCAAAATCAATTTTGACAAAAATGACATTTTTCTTAAACCATTGAGCCCATTCCATACCTTCCCAAACTGTAATGATGTTGTCCAAGATAAACCTGGACTTAAAGAAGCCAATCTACTTAGGGAAAACAATCTATAGAAGAAGATGTCTAATATTGAGAGAAAGGGCTTTGGTAATGATTTTGTAGGAGACATTGAGCAAAGTGATGGGTCACCAATTGTCAATATCTTCTGAATCCCCAACCTTAGGTATGAGTTTAATATTACCTTTGTTAATAAGTTGATCTATAGAATGAGTACGAAAGGCCTCCAAATAAACCTTTTGTAGGTCGGAACCCACACAAGGCAAAAGAGCCTTTAAAAATTCATAAGGGAAGCCATCACAATCTGGTGCTTTTTCATTTGCCACAGAAAAAATAGGCTCTTTGAGATCCTCAAGGGGAAGAAGTTGCTCACAAAATGTCTCTTGAGAATTGGAGAGCCAAGAAGGAACAACATGAAGGCAATCCTTCAAGCTTGATCGTGTTTAGGGGAATTTCCCTGCACAGTGAACATCCTCTCATAATGAAGGATATCTGGTAGTTGTGAGAGAATTGTATGACCTTCCTTGATTCATTTGATGCTAGGTGAGGAATGTCATGCTCTAAGAGCCAAAAAACTCTTTAGACGAATAATCTCCCACCTTGATCTAGTGTAGTTTGGCTTTAATTTGAGGTCCTTAAGAAACATGATTGCCAACTTTTATCATTTTATGGGGGAGTTGAGAAACCTAGACCTACAAGTTAGGGTAGAAAGGGTTAACATCCAAAGCCTCTATAGTGACATGTAATGCCCCTCCCATAGTATGATTTTCTATATGTTATGGTTATTTTAGGATGATGAATTATATGTTAGGATATCATTGATGCTTATGGTTCCTTGACAGGGCATTACACTTGGTATCAGAGACCGAGTTTGTACACTGGGAACTCTAGGAAGTTGTATGCCCACTAGATGTCTAAACTATTCAAAACTTGAAATAAAAACTTAGACATATAACTCATTTGTATTTTAGACTATTGTTTATGAACCTAGAGGTATGATATTAAACTTGTATGTTCTGAATGAATTTTATTTGAGTGTTGCATTAACTAGGTTTGCATGAACGTCTCATGGAGGGAACTAAATAGGATTACTTAATTGTGTGATCAATTTTAGGTGTCTACAAGTCTCATGGAGAGGTTTTTCCACCTTTGAAGGTAGTCGGATAGGCTCTCACCTCCCTTATGTTTGAATTAGAAAGATCAAAGAGAGATAGTTCATTCTCAATGTTATGTGCATACTGTGCTATGAACTTTTTGGATAACTCTAGAAAGGTTGAAACTGATCTATAGGGTATATTGTCAAACCACTCAAGAGAAGTTCCCCCTAAGTATTTAGGAAAGAGGTGCATGAGAAATTTATTGTTGTAGGTGATCTCTTGACAAGCCATGTAAAAATATTTGACATGACTGATAGGATCTCCCTTCCCCCTATATTTGTCAAATTTAGGAGTTTCAAAGTATTTGGGGAAGGGAATTGTTGTAATAGAATGGTCGAATAGATAAGGAAAAACTTCCTCAAATTTGAAGGTCTTTCTTTCACTCTTTGCACGAATTTATTATAGGGAATTCTTCATTTCTTCCCAGTATAGATTAACGAGTGGTGGAGTTGGTGTCCCCAACATGTTGGATCTTGGTGCTTGATAGGGGTCTAGAGAATATGAGATATTTTGGGGAGGATATTGTGGGGATTGATAAGGGACTACCATGTTGCATACATGGGCTGCAATGGATGTTGGGGTGGCAGTTGATACTGAGGTCGAGGTGATGGTGAGTTTTTCTAAGCAAGTTAATTATGTTGGGGTTCTTGGTAAAAAGGGGAAACTATTGTGCTATTTAGTAGGCGAGTTGTCTCTAGGTTTGACCTATGTAGGATGGGTGTATGCTAGCGTCACCATAAGATGGGTATGTGTTTTGTGTGTTTGTTTTTCTAGGGGTGGATAAAGGTAGTTCATGAAAGTGGATGTGCTAGGTTGACATGGTGGAGGTAAGGTTTGAGTAGAAGAAAATGTGGGCATGGCCAAATAGTTGGTGAATGTGGGAGCTACTGTAGCTGATTATTGAGGTTGAGTGGTTTGTGTTGTGAATTGCATGGATGATTGTGATATAATGGGGTTGGAGATGTGTGATTGAGCCTAGATTCCTAGGGCATGCATTTGTGCCTGAATGAGACCCTAGGAGGAGCCTAACTTTGCAATGGTTTGTGATGTAGCAACAATTGTAGTCATGACTACAAGGACCTGTGGTACAAGTGGCTGATTTAGATGTCCTTTAGGAGGCATCCTCGTTGTGTATTTTGGTCGTTGGGGTTGTGTTGTGGAGATGAGAAGTGATAGTGAGACTTGTGTAGAGGTTTTTTGGATAACGGGTGGTGTTGGCACTTGTGTGGGGATTTGTTGAGCGATAGATGGAGGTGCTTGTGTTGTTCCTTGTTGTGCGGGGGGGGGGGGGGGAGTTGGTTCTTTAGTGAAGACTTGAGATTTGGGAGGTGGATTCGGTGCTTGAGTGAATATTTGAGATGCGAGAGGAAGAGGTGGTGCTTGAGTGAAGATTTGATATGCGGGAGGTGGAGGTGGCGCTTGTGAGAGAGTGGTTTGTGAGGGTTGAGGTGTTGGCCCCATGATAGAGAAAGGGTTCGGATGTTGCATGGTATGCACCATGGGATAGGAGGTTTCTAATTGGATTAGGTGGGGGATATATGAGCCAACTTGGGTATAATTTAGTCATGGATTGACAATTTCTTCCACAGTTGTGTCAAATATTCCTTTTGGGAGGACTAATGGGCGTGTAGGACTGAATTCAAGAATCCTTGGTGGAATGGGAGTTCCTTCTCATGCGAAGTTAGCAAGGATGGTATTGCAATTTTGGCCTATGATGGCACTAACCATATTTTCATATCCTGGGTGATTCATGAAGGCTTCCATAGAACTAGTGGTAGGGACCTCATCTAGATCAAACCAGATGTTTTTTATTTTTACTTGTTGTTGTAGATCAAAAGGGACCATGAAATTGTTGGGATCGATTTTTGGGTCAGATGAACTAGTGGAAATATTAGGATCCAAATCCTTTCACTTCTTTTAATGTGTTTGAGGTGGCATGAAATATATGACCTAGAATTTATGAGAGATTATGGATACAGGGTGAGACTAAGGCAAGGCACCTAAAGATGATGAAGACAATTGATGCAGGAGCATCCTGGGTTGCCTTGATATCCTTCTCATCTTTGTTCATTCTGTTGGAGTAAGTGTCGAGTTGCATTCATTGCTGAGATGTCTAGTGTTGGCTGAGTTCCTATGTGTGTCGAGCTATCCAGTGTTGGCTGAGCATTCTTGTGTGTGCTAAGTTGTCCAATGTTGGTTGGGTGTTCCTTCCTGTGCCAAGTGAACCTAATATTTGTTGATGCTCGATTCTTCTTTGACCAAGTTTTTCTGTGATTGGTTCTTAGTTGGAGATGACTTATGTATTTAATTTTGGTTGTGCATTTACTATTAGGATCTTGTCTTGGGATGTGTGGAGACCATTTTGGTGGTCGACCTTCTATTATGTAATGATCTAGAATCTTCTATAAGCCATTTTGGAAAGTATAAATAGGGATGTCTAGGCGTAGGAGAGATAAGTTTTTTTTAGAGGGATAAGTAAGAGGGACCATAGATGAAGTCTAACTCTGCAACTTCATAAAATATTGTTGGTTGTAACTCGGAAGGCCTCACAGTCGGGCATGTATGAGGATAATTGGATGAATCAATAAAGTTTTTATGTTCCTTCTCTCCTTGGTGTTGTTCTCTATGTTGTTTTCTTCCGTTGAGTTTACTCTGTAAGGTGGCTGGATAGTTATGTGTACCTTTGGCCCTATCTTTTCAACCCCTCCTTGCGCCAAGTGATATTAGAGTGAAGGTTCATGCTTGAGGATATTGGATTGTGTAGAACCCTAAGTTGGATTTGGTTGTAGGGTAGAAGATCTATAGATTTGACCTATAACTTGCAGAGGGTTACGATCTTGAAGGAACCTAATTTTCAAGATGGTTCAGGGTAGAGGAAATGTTGATAATTCCATAATGGACATGTTAAGACAAATTGCAGCCAGATTAGATGTGGAGATAGCCAAGAGTAGAGGAACACATCTTGATGATGTGAGTGATGATGAAGTAGTGGCACCAAACCCTAATCCAGAGCCTGAGGAAGATCAAGATGAGGAAAGATTATTGAGAGTATTGACCAGGGCACATTCAAAGCCTGTTGTTGAAGTTATTCCTTATGATGGAAAGTTGGATACTAATGTTGTGTTGGATTGGATTTTTGATATGGAAAATTTCTTTGAGTTTGAAAGCACTCCTGATAATAGGAAGGTGAAAGTTGTAGTCACTAGGTTGAAATGTCACGCCTCACTATGGTGGGGGCATTTGCAAACTGATAGACAAAGAAGAGGAAAGGAAAAGATTAGAACCTGGTTGAAAATGGTGAACAAGGTGAAGAAGAAGTTCCTTCCTATTGATTACCAAGTTAGCTTGTTGAGTAAGATGCAAAACCTTAGACAAAAGGACATGACTGTGAAGGAATACACTAAGGAATTATATAGACTGGACATTAGATCTAGACATGTGGATGATGAGGTTGAGAAAGTTGCAATGTACCTGAATGGATTGAGATCTGGAATTCAAGATGAAATACATTTTGTGAAATTGGATAGTGTGGAAGAAGCATATTAATATGCCTTGAAATCTGAGGAGATCTTGACAAAGAAGCATGAACAAAGATAGGAAGGTAGAGGTGGTAGATTCCAGAGAGGCAGAGGTAGATCCTATGGTGAAGATGTAGATCTGATAATTCTGTGCAAGATAAGGGAAAATCTGAGTGGAAAACTAAAGATAAAAGCAAGACCGAGTGGAAAGGTGGTAGTTCTTACCAAGGAGGTACTAGTTCATACTGAGGAAGAGGTATTTCTTATACTAGAGGTGGATTTAGTGGTAATTATTTCAGATGTGGAAAAGAAGGGCATAGATCCGTCAAGTGTAGACACTCTGATGGAAATGAACAAAGTCATAGAAATGCTATGGTACAAGAGGATCTTGAAAGTTCACCAAGTGGACGTGAGGTTGGAGAAAACCTGGTGGTAAGGAGAACTTTGTGTAATAAAAGAGTGGATGAAGAACATGTCCTGAGGAGAAGTCTTTTCAAGACCAGGTGTAAGATGGCAGGAAAATGTTACTTGTTGACAGTGGAAGTTCAACAAATTTGGCATCAGAGGAGCTGGTTACAAAGTTGCAATTGTAGAGGTTGAGACACACTAAACCGTATCATGTTTCATGGATCACAAATGAGCATAAATTGTTGGTAAGTGAGCAATGTATTGTGAAATTCAAGATTAAAAATTACTTTGATGAAGTTCTATGTGATATTATGCCTATGGATTGTTGTCATATTCTATTGGGTAGACCTAGGTAGTATGATAGACATGTTGTGCATGATGGTAGATTGAATCAATATACTCTTTAGCTGAATGGAAGAAAGAAAACATTGTTCCCTTTGATTGAGGTTACATATGTGATAAACTGTGCTACTGTGAAAATTTGCATGGTTAACGGAACACAATTTGAGAAAGACATGAAGAAGAACCAAATCTATTTTTCTATAATTCCTAAGGGGTTGAGTTGGGATAATAATGGACAAGTGACAGAAAATAGTAATGGTCAAGAAACAAAAGACATAGAGATCGAGTGCCAGTAGAAATTAAAAACTTGCTTAATGAATACAAGGAGATTGTTGCTGAGGATATTCCTGATGGTTTACCACCAGTAAGAAGTATAAGTCATTGTATGGATCCGATTCCTGAAGCTAGTTTTCTGAATAAAGCACCATATAGATTAAAACCTATTGAGAATGAAGAACTTAACAGACAAGTGTAGGAGTTGTTGCAGAAAGGTTTAATTAGAGAAATCTTGAGTCCTTGTGTTGTACCTATTGTGTTGGCACCTAAGAAGAATGGAGAATGGAGAATGTGTACTGATTCTAGAGCTATCAACAAGATAACAGTGAAGTATAGGTTTCCTATGCCGAGGATGGATGACATAATGGATTGTTTCAGTGGAGCAAAGTATTTTACCAAGATCGATTTGAAGAGTGGTTATCATCATATCAAATTCAAAGAAGGTGATGAATGGAAGACTGCTTTCAAGATAAAATATGGTTTGTATAAGTGGTTGGTTATGCCTTTTGGTTTGAATAATGCATCTATTACTTTCATGAGGTTGATGAATGAAGTTCTCAAGAGATTTTTGGGTAAGTTTGTGATTGTTTATTTAGATGATATTATGATATTCAGTAGGACTAAGGAAGAACACCTTGAGCATATTCAACAAGTGTTGCAAAGACTGAAAGAGGAGAAGTTACTGATTAACTTGAAGAAGTGTTCCTTTATGCAAGAAGAGATTGTGTATTTAGGATTTATAATTTTAGCTGATGGTTTGAAAATGGACCCTGAGAAGGTTAAAGAAATGTTGGAGTGGCCTACACCTGAGAATGTGGGTGAGGTAAGATCATTTCATGGATTGGTTAGTTTCTACAAAAATTTCATTAAGAATTTTAGTTTTGTTTGTAATGCTATGACTGAGATAGTGAGAGGAGATAAAAAGGATTTTAAGTGGACACATGGAGCTGACAAGAGTTTTGAGACTTTGAAACAAAAGGTTGTCGAGTTACTAGTGTTAGATTTGCTTGATTTCAATAAGGTATTTCAAGTTGAGTGCGATGCAAGTGGTAGTGCAATAGGAGCTGTGTTGAGTCAAGAAGGTAAACCTATTGCTTTCTTTAGTGAGAAGTTGAATGATGCTAAAAAGAAGTATTCTGTGTATGATCAAGAGATTTATGCTATTGTTCATGCTTTGAAAAGGTGGAGACATTATTTGATTCCTAAGGAGTTTGTGTTGTATACCGATCATAAAGCTTTGCAGTATTTGGGAAGTCAACATAAGTTGAACTTAGAGACATATGAAGTGGGTTGAATATTTACAAAGTTTCACATTTGTGATCAAGCATAAGAGTGGAATTTACTAATTGAGTTGTAGATGCACTGAGCATAGGATATTCTTTGTTGACCGAGATGAAGTTTGCAGTTCTTGGTTTTGATGAGATGAAGGAGTTGTATAATACTGACCCTAATTTTTTTGAGGCATGGAGAGAGTGAAAAACACCAAATCTATTAGAACAACCGAGTAAGTTTGAGGAGCATTTCATCCAAGAAGGTATGTTTTTCAAAGGAATTTAGTTGTGTATACCAAGAAGTTCCATGAGAATTAATTTTATTACGGAAAAGCATTGTGGTGGATTGGTTGGACATTTTGGAATTGATAAGACATTGAGTTTGCTTAAAGAAAATTATTATTGGCGACATATGTATAACAATGTTTATAAGTTTGTAAGGAGTTGTGGAATTTGTCAAGTTGCAAAAGGAGTAAGTCAGAATACTGGATTATATACACCTATTTTTGTTCCTGAGAAACCTTGGAGTGTCATCAGCATGGATTTTGTTCTTGGATTACCTAAGATAGCAAGAGGGTATGATTCCATATTTGTTGTTGTGGATATATTTTCTAAGATGACACATTTCATACCATGTAAGAAGACATCAGATGCAATGCATATTGCTGATATTTTCTTCAAAGAGATTGTTAGATTGCATGGATTACCAAGAAGTATTATCTCTAACCGAGATAGCAGGTTTATTGGCTATTTTTGGAGGACTTTGTGGAATAAGATGGATACTAAGTTGAGGCTTAGTTCTACATTCCATCCACAGATAGATAGACAAATAGAGATTGTGAATAGAAGCTTGGGTAATTTGTTGAGATGTTTAGTTGGAGATAAGCTGAGTAATTGGGATATGGTATTGGCACAAGCTACGTTTGCATATAATAATTATGTGAATACGAGTACAATGAAAACACCTTTTGAGATTGTTAGTGGAATGCAACCTAGAGGAGTATCAAATTTTATGGATATTGTTGGTGAAGAAAAGAGAAGTGTTGAAGGGGAAGTATTTTCTGATTTATGAAGTCTTTACATGAGGAAGTGAAGTTGAAGTTGGAACAAAGTAATCAGAAATATAAGGAAAATGCTGACAAGTCTAGGAGACATCATGTTTTTGAGGTTGGTGATGAGGTGATGGTTCATTTGAAGAAGGGTAGATTTCCTATTGGAACATACAGTAAGCTAAAAATGAAGAAGTTTGGTCCTTGTAGAATTTTGAGGAAGTTTGGCAGTGGTAATTCTTATGAAGTTGAGTTACCTGATGACATGGATATATCTCCTATATTCAATATTGTTGATTTGCATATGTATCATGAGTTAGATGATGAAGTTGTTATACCAGATGATTATCCTAAGAAGAAGGTTGAAGAGGTTGAACATATATTGGATCAAAGGATTGGTAAAAGCACAAGAGGAAAACATTACTATGAATATTTGGTGAAGTGGAAGAATAGACCAGTTGAAGATGCTACATGGATCTCTCAATCTGAGTTGGATTCAACTTGGGTTGTGACATCTCAATGATTCAGAAGAATCATTTCTTTCAACCTTGGTTGTTTGATGTAGGAGCATCCTGGGTTGCCTTGCTATACTACTCATCTTTGTTCATTCTTCCAGTAAGTGCCGAGTTGCAGTCATTGTCAAGCTATCCAATGTTGGCCAAGTTTATGTGTGTGTCGATTTGTCTAGTGTTGGCTAAGTGTTCTTGTGTGTGCCAAGCTATCCAGTGTTGGCCAAGCGTTCCTTCCTGTGCCGAGTGAACCTAATATTTGTTGATGCTTGGTTCTTCTTTAACCAAGTTTGTTTGTGATTGGATCTTAGTTGGAGCCGACTTATGTATCTAATTTAGGTTGTGCATTTACTGTTAGGATCTTGTTTTGGGATGTGTGCAGACTATTTTGGTGGTCAGCCTTCTATTATGTCATGATCTAGAATCTTCTGTAAGCTATTTTGGCAAGTATAAAGAGGGATGTCTAGGCATAGGAGAGATAAGGTTTTTTTAGAGGGATAAGTAAGAGGGATAGATAGATGAAGTCTAAGTCTAGAACTTCATAAAAATCTTGTTGGCCGTAACCCGGAAGGCCTCATAGTTGGGCATGTATGTGGATAATTGGATGAATCAATAAAGTTTTTATGTTCCTTCTCTCCTTGGTGTTGTTCTCTGTGTTGTTTTCTTCCATTGAGTTTACTTTGCAAGGTGGCTGGATAGCTAGGTGTGCCTTTGACCCTAGCTTTTCAACCCCTCCTTGCACCAACAATGTAAGAGGAGATGGTGTGAAATATGGTCTTAAAATGCCCAAGGACAAATGATGATGATAATGCAAGACTCGGGATTGATGTTTGGATGAGTCTAAGGTACTTAAGGATGATGGAGATTGATGAGGGTGTTCTAAAGACCTAGAGGATAACTTGGTATTGAAAATGTGTGAGTTGTTTTTCCTAGTGTAAGTTCAAATGGATGCGACTTCTCAACCTAAGATAGATTGACAGTCTTTTTGAAGATGAGATTTCTTATCAATATAAACAAACCTTTAGATAAGGGTGATGAGGTCACACGAACAAAAATAGGCTACCCTAGACAATGTTTAGTCAAAGAGTGAAGCTATAACAATGGGTTTTATTTAAGATGTAGGTTCTAAGCAACTCAAAGGGATGTGACACCAAAATAGGGATGTTTGATTTTTTATTTTGGATGATGTTGGATTGGGTGATGCTTCCTAAGAGGATGACCAAATGCCTAAGGTGACCTTAAAATGTAAGGATGGAAATGCAATCTAGTGATGAAGAAGGGTGAATAGATATGTTTATCGTGTGCCAACTAGTCATATCTCTTGAAGTTGACAAAGACATGGTTCAAGTGATATTTTCTCATGAAATGTGAAATATTTTTGTTGAAGATGATATTTTCATACTTCTCATGCTCTTAGATTTTTTGTTGGATTTATTTTACAATGTGTTGGCTTTTCTTGGTTTCCTGATTGGATACTTTCTTTTCTGCATACACATGGGGTAATAGGAGCTTCACTTTATTATGTTTCACCGAGTCAGACATGTGTTCAAACTTTGGTCTCAAAATTCTAAGCATGAATGGCCACAAATTAGTAATAGTGACAAAGTTTTGACAAGTTTTTGGATCTATCAAACTAGGTAGTGACTATGCTAAGTATATGTCGGCTTGATCTTGGTCACAATTGTTTGGATTTTTTTTGAAGTGTGAGAAACTAATCCCACAAGAGACAAAGTAATCTTAAAGGAATACAAAGTTTTGGACTTTTGTTTCTGATCTCTTTGGAAAAAGACTTTGTTTGTAAAAGACTTCGATTGTGTATGTTCAAAAAATAGGTTTTTCAAGTCACTTTGTGTTTTTACTTGGCTTAGCACATCGAAAAAAATTCAAGGTAAAAGCACAATCGAGTGTCACCTTTTGGGCTAACTCAAATCACTCGACCCAGTTAGACTCGGCCCAATTAGACTCAGCCGAGTCCAACACGGCCGAGTACACGTAGGCACCATGCGGTGCCAAATGGCATCTACGTGGCCCATTAGACTAGGCCGAGTGGTACTTGGCTGAGTAGGACTCGGCCGAGTCTAAACAATATTTTTAATATAAAAAAATATGACAAACCACTCATTTGCACACTATTAGGCTATTTGAGTGGGGCCGACCCCTAGGGGGACTCGGTCGAGTCAAACTCGGCCCAGTTGGACTCGGCCTAGTCTACTTAGGTGGCATGCCATGTTGGCAGCCAAACCACCAAAAACACAAAAAAACTAAAATTTTCACTTTTGTTGTTCCTTTCTTAGATCAAAATAGAAAATGTTAAAAAACTAAAAGTGCCCTTTTCTAGATCTCAGAAATACGATTCTGGACATATAAATTTTATATTGTTTCATCTACAAAATGTTAAACAAATTTGCTAAAAACTACATGTAGGTATATTAAACTTTGAGAAGACGTTGATTCGAAAAATATAGAAAAATATTAAATCAATCCAAAAAAAATTTAAAATTATATACAGCAGTAGAGGAGAGAGTCCTCTTCAAGAATATATAATTTATTTGGTTTTTGGTATAGTTTTGATAGGGTAAAAGTGATGGGAGACAAAAACTGTTGATTTCAAGTAAGGTCGACTTTCAATACTTATAACAGGTAAACCATAGATCAAAAAAACTTCTTTCTTTTTTCCTGCACTAGATATACATGTCATCTAAAACATATTTAGAAATTGGAGGGAAAAAAATGTTTTACTTATAATGATTTGACGGGAAGTGAACTCCTTTATTTGTAGTATTTTTAGGATATGAAAAATAGACTGAAAAAATTAAAAAAACATATTAATTTTTTCTCAAATTAATTTTAAAAAATTATAGGCATAAAATTCATCCTATTTTACACATTTCATCAGTTGACATCATCTTCAAATTCTCAACAGAAATGTGACTTTTATGCCCTTGAAGTTTTTCAGTTTTTGTGTTGTTAGCCTCTTCCTTTGTAAAAGGGTGACAGCTTATTGTGCTTTTACCCTTCAAGAACTTTTTATCCTAAGGAATTGGCTTAGTCATCAAAACCTTTGCCCACAGCTTGATATCACTTCATCTCACACAATTGTATCACCCCCTAAAGGGCACTTGTGTTTTTTACTTTGTGAGAGCTAAACAAAATACAATCAAAGGAGACTATGTAATGAAACCTCTTATGTTGTATTATCTGCCTCTAAACGCTCAAGGGGATACATGATGGGTGTGTTATTTAGGAGAGATTGTTCCCCATCCTTGCACAAGGATTATGACACTTTTGGAGGTAGATCGAGTAAGTTTCTACTCTAAGGCATGTCTAGTAAGCGTTCCGTTTGATAATATCTTATATTAATCATACAAGGCATCGTGGTCGCACAAGCATGATTGAGACCTATAGCCCAACGATACTAGGCATAAGACAACTCCTCCCTCTGAGAATTTAATCTCAATGATGTATTTGATTATAGTGGGTTGAAATAGATGGTTTTTCTTTGTTCCCACTTGGGTCATTCCCGTGAGATATTTTCCTCAAATGGAAGGCCCTCTAAAAAGATAAAATTTGAGTGGTCACAACCATTTTTCTCTTGCACCAATGACCACGAGAGCCAGTGAAAGAGGATAGTGTATGATGTGAGATTGCACTCTAACAAATTTTGTGCAAGTGCACCAAAACCTCAAAACACATGAGTCTTTTCCCAACAAGTTAGGCAATGTTTTGTAATCTAGAACATAAGTAAACTTGCAAGTGGGTAAATTTTATGGAACAAGTCCAAATGTTGATCATTTATTTTGTTCAATTTTTTAGAGCACCAAATGAAGTTTTTTTATTTTCCTTGTTCAATTTTGATGCACCATATCCAAATGTTGATTGTTTGTCCAATTTTAGAACCCAAAGGAAATATGAGATTTATTCAATTTTAGTGCATAGAAAGAAGTGTGAGATTGTGTTGTTCAATTTTAGAGCTCAAATTGAAGTGTTTGATTTGAGTTTTTCAATTTTAATGCACCAAATCCAAATGTGAAATTTGTCTTTGTTTAAATTTTTAGAGCACCAATTGAAATATTTGATTGAGTTGTCCAATTTTAACCAGTGTTCATTTTAGAACCCAAAACAAAGTGTCAAATGATGTGAGTACATGCAAAGTTCTTTTTAATGCACTGAAGGACAGTGAGTTAATTCTATTTTAAACAATAAATTCATGATCCCACTGACTATCCAAGCAATCTTATCGATTTGCACTACACAAAAGATAGAACAGTGGAACTAGCGATCCCATAGGCCGTACTCATGATCTCGTTAGTTTGTCAGTAAGTAAAAATCATGTGTAGAAAAGATGATAGAAAGAAATAACATATACCTATCGTACAAACGATCCTACCTAGTCAACTTTGTGTCTGTGATCCCACTTGGTCAACACACAATCTTGCAAAGGTTACAATTTTTTTAGATTTTACAGATTTTAGCAATTAATGCCCTTAGGTGTACAATTTATCAAACAACGGTCCCATATTGTCAAACTGTGATCCCACCGACTATCGAAAGAGAAAAAGAAGACAAAAGAGACAAAGATAGAGAACTGGAGTGCGAGATCATGTTCCCGCCAACTAATGTAACATTCCCGCCTTCTGCCCATACGATCCCATATGCTACCAAATTTTATCATTGTGCAAATTTGAGAAAAGTACTGGGAACGAAAATGCTTCCTTAGCTCCTTGTGACTTGAAAAAAAATTAAAAAAACCCTACAAAGCACTCAAACAACAAAAAAATATTGCTTTTTTGGGTTAGTTTTGCAAAGAAAAATAATGAGGACAAAGAGAATTGTTAGAGTAATAAGTTGTTTTCTTATTAATAAATCATATTGATTTAATTATTAAGTCACTTATTATCTCTTTCTACTTAAGCTAAACTTTAGGCATATAATAATTAATTCTTTTATTAATTATTATTATGCAACCTAGGTTCCCTTTTAGGGTTTCAAATCACCTTTTATAAGGATTGATATCCTTTATTTTCTTAACATAATTCAACACAATAATATTTCATTATGATTGCTGCAACTTTTGTTTTTACACATCAAGGATGTCTCCTCTCTCGTGGATCAATGCGTTCAAGCCTCTGTAGCTTCTTGCTTCTCTCTCTTTCTGTGATAGGTGTTTACATGCAAGTGTTTGCATGAAGGTGTTCTTGGGAGCTATGGGTTATTTTCTCATCAACTCCAACAAGGTATCCGAGTTTCAGATCTGTTTGCCCCCGTCCTATTCTTGAGAGATTTGGTCATGTTTGTCAAATCTACGTTTTCAAAGGGTTTTCTATTGGATTTGTGGAGAACCTCTCTTTTTGGTCATCTTGGCCTCAAACAGACCTCACAGTTGCGTTCAGAGCACCCAAGAACCCCTAAATTCATATAAAGTTTGTCCATTTTGGATAAAGTTAGAATCTGTGGAAAAAAAATTCACTTGACCTAACATGGATCCCAAGGCAGTCACTATTTTTTTGGAGCATTTTTTGCTCAAACAGACCTCGTCATTGAGCTCACAACATCCAAGAACCCCTTTTTCGATATAAGGCACATCCAATTTGGACACAGTTACAATCTAAGGCAAAACATTTTTTTGCCTACTAGGGTCATATGACCCTGGGACGCACCCTGAGGTGCTGACACAAGCGGAAAATTTTAAAAAAAAATTGGGCACCACCAGGTAGCCATCCGAGCTCCACTCGGGCACCACCGTAGCGGCCACCTAGAGGCCCCACAGTGACCATTAGTGGCCCACAATGGGGTCACTACCAGAGTCACCAGACGGTGACTGCCGGGGTCATCAGTCACCGCGCAGTCACCACCATGGTGACTGACGTGAGTGTCGTAGTTAGTCACATGGTCACTGCTGGTAACTGCTAGCTTCAGTTGCAGACCGCTAGCATTTTTCACTGGCAACCAACCCCTTCCGCCAAGGCCAGGGTCACATGGGTACCAATCCCTTCCGCCAAGGCCAGGGTCACATGGGGACCAACCCCCAACGACAGTGCTTTGTAGCTAGCCCCCTGGTCACCCACATGACCAAGGGCCAAATTTTTTCAGCCCCTTCCTCCTTTTTTGCAGTGACGGTCGTTTGGCCATCAATTTTAGCATCGTGATGTTCTAATGTTAGCACTGTGTTAGCCCTTCTGCATCATTTTTTGGGCTCATCAGCATACCTGTGATTTTTTGTTCATAACTTGAGCATACGGTGTCAAAATTGGGAAAACAAGATATCATTGGAAAGCTTGTTTAGAGGTGGATCTTTCTGGCATTTTGGATTTTTGATTTGTTTCCTCCATTTTTTGTACTAGGAGTTCAAAGGAAGAGCTTCTTTTTTATCTTCCTGGGGGTGTATCTTGCACATTCGAACTCTATTTTGAGAAAATGATATATTGTTGGAAAGATTATTTTGTGACATTTTCAGTGCTATGAGTCATTTTTATAGATTTTGCTTCACGTATATTTTATTCATTTTTTTGCATTTATGCACTCTGGTGAATATCTTGAATGTTTCAGGTCCTGAGATCTCTTTCTTTTAGGGGATGGCTCTTCTTAGGCTATTTTTTTGTTTCAGCAACCTTCGCTCTTCTTTGATAAGTGCATACTTTACTTTTGTAGCATTCTTTTATGCACACACACTAAGATAAAGTGTTATTTTATCGCATATATGAGATCTTGCACATGTCTGTGCTCTTTGTACTCGCACTCCATTATAAAGTGCCATGGGGGGGTTTGATGTTTGTCTTTATTTTTCATCTACCTTTGTCACATTAGTGTTCCTCCATAGACATTAGCCTCAAGTATATCTATTTGTGTTTTTACTCTCTTTGTACCTTCATTGTTCTTGGTTCTTCTTCATCATCCAGTTCATATTGGACGTTCTTTTCAATGTACCTATAATTACTCCCTTGTCAGCATTATGAGGGGGGGGGGGGTCTGTATTGTTGGTTCTTCTTCTTCCTTGGTTCGATAGTGTCAGCTATGTATTCAACATTTGTTCCTATGTACTAGGAAGATGCAGTGGCTGGGTACCTATGCATTCCATTGAGATTGATCATTTACCATATGGACACTCTTTCTTTCCTATTTTTTGGAAGCACTCTTCTAGCTTTGATTGATCAACTCTTCAGACTTTGGTATTTTTATGCCATCTATATCTTCAATTTTGGGTGTTTGCCTCCTGATTCGAGTAATGTCATTTGAGGGCACTCGTGCAGATTACAATATTATGTATCTTCGACTTCAATTGTTTGCCTCCTAATTCGAGTAGTGTCATTTGAGGGCACTCATGCATATTACAGTCTTCTCTACCTGGTCATATTTCAGTGGAGGATCTTCAGATCAATAGTTACTTCTTGATAGAGTTTGTAGCTTCTATCTTTAGTGATGTTCTACATGTTCATCCCTGTTCCTATTTTCTAGAACATTCCCTAGTTTTGGAGGCTTCTTCAGTCCTTCAAACTAGTCTTTGTCTCTTTTTTGAGTAGATTTTTTCCCATGTGGTTTTCTCTATTTCTGTGCTTTATAGAGACTCTCTTTTGTACTTGGGTACCTGATCATGCCTTTTGTTGCCGGAACCCATTTGCTTTCAATAGTTCTTTCTAGGTTCTTAGCTTTTCTCAAAGTTTATCTTAAGGGGGGTGTTAGAGTAATAAGTTGTTTTCTTATTAATTAAATCATATTGATTTAATTATTAAGTCACTTATTATCTCTTTCTACTTAAGCTAAACTTTAGACATATAATATTTAATTCTTTTATTAATTATTATTATGAAACCTAGGTTCCCTTTTAGGGTTTCATATTTCCTTTTATAAGGATTGATCTCCTTTGTTTTCTTAACATGATTCAACACAATAATATTTCATTGTGATTGCTGCAACTTTTATTTTTGCACATCAAGGATGTCTCCTCTCTCGTAGATCAATGCGTTCAGGCCTCTGTAACTTCTTGCTTGTCTCTCTCTTTCTGTGATAGGTGTTTGCATGCAAGTGTTCTTAGGAGCTGTGGGTTGTTTTCTCATCAACTCCAACAAGAATAACCCTTGAAGTGGGTCTCATTGGGCATGCCAAAATGTGTGTCATAAAGTGTGAGTTCAAATAGGAATGCAATAAATAAGTTAAAACATTCAAACTACACTATCAAAGAAACATCTAGATTAGACAAAAGAAGAACTAAAACAACACAAGCCTAAGAATACTCAAATCTTTCTTAAACTAAGCAAGCCCTCCTTGAAGTGTAGATTTGTCCAAATGATTGTCTGTGTGCTCAAAGGATGACACTCAAGCTTCAAAGGGTGAGTATAGATTTTGACATTATAAGGCTATGGATAAAGTTAATAAAGGGTTTATTTAATCAAAAGGATTATGTTAGGGGTTAAAGTTAGGAGCCATGTGCTCAAATAGATTAAATAGGGTTTATTTAATCAAAAGAAGAATAAAGGGATAAAGTGAATTAATTAAATCAACTAATAGTATTTGTTTTATTTAATAGAAGAAGGGAGGTTAAATTAATTATCTGGTTATGGGTTGTCATTAGATAATTAGTTAAACTATAGTTAATTAATTAAATTAATTAATTAGTGGGATGACATAAATTAATTAAATATCTAATATTTAATATAAAATATTAATATTAAATGTTAATTCCCTAGGAGAGAACTAAATTTGATTATAAAATGTTAATTAGATTTAGGTGTCTATACTTTCCCCTTCCCTTCTCATTTTTAATTAAGTCGTTCATTTTACCTAATCTCTCTCTCTCTTTCTCTCTCTCTCACACACACACACACACACACAACTCTCTTGCACTCTCAAGCTCATGTATAGCTCCCTATAGTTTGCTAGAATATGATCACATCTCTCTCTCTCTCTCTCTCTCTCTCTCTCGTCTTCCAAAGAAATATCATTTTATGTTCTCATGCCTCTAAATCTTGGGGATTTATCACATCCTTTATCAAATCATTTTGTTTTGTCATCATTCTTACTTCTATATACATATAGAATAAGACCACACACAATTTCTCTTTTTATCGATATATGTTAGTTGTTGTGGAAGTGGAAACACCAACATAAAGATTTGACTAAGGCAAATCCCTAAACGACCCCAAACACATTTCCTACTTTTTTGTGTAGGTATTTTGAAGGCATTCAATTGCACAAAGGTTAGTTGAATCACAAAGTAGGGTCTTCACAATTTATAAACATTTTATGTTTGTTATTCAAATAGTAGTGCACTATGTCTTTGACTGAGAGGTCCAAATCTCAATCCTAAGTTCCTCATACTTTGCATTTTCATTTGTTGTACTCAACTAGTTATATTATCTCTCTATTTTCATATATTTTCACTAATTTATTCCCATTTAAACATTTTAATTAATTTACTCTATATGAATGTCATTAATAAAATTTATTTTGAAAATAACCTAACTTTCTTTTGCATGATTACACCTCTCCATATAATTAAACTCTCTCTTTTTATTTTGGATGGAGGATTTTTTATCCATAAAGTCATTTTTGCTACCCGAACCGGAGCACAAGCTCTAGGATTAACCTCTTCGACTAAGAGCCAAGGAGTGGAGGTATCCATTCCACCAAATTCGCTCAAGGCACAATCTCAACCTTATATCTTATCATGTAGAATCCTTGCACTCATCAAGACTTGATCCATGTGATCAGAATCTTTAAGAACCTTTCAAATTCAAAAGACCCATTGACCCTCTACATTTCAAAAACATTTTTAATAGAAAGAAAAAAAAAACTCCATTTAACAAACATTTGAAACAAAATCATCTGGTCCATATTTTATCACTATTTGACGTCTGCAAGTGGCGTGGGCAGACCCACCAGACATGGAACCTTCCTTGGCGTGCACCCAATCAACCAACTGTACACTCTTAATACGCAGACAATTTCTTACATCCATTCTTTATTTTGCCCCCGTTTGACTTGTACTCCTTAATGCCCAACGCCTCTCACTCTTACGTGTCTCAGGGGGCCTCCTAACGGCACGTTCCGACTGCGTTTGCCGTCAGTCCAAAACAATCCACTCATTCAAGTCAAATACACGAGCGACCCTTGACTCGGGGCCCCAATACGAAACTACCCTCCTCTCAATATATACAATACAACTGCGATTCCCTTCAATTCCATTACAACTCTCTCATGGAGCTCCTTCGCCCCCACACTCCCGTCGATCTGAACCAGAACAAATGGCTGCTCATGCTCAATCACATATGCAACTCTCGCCCACCACAAGAAAACGAAGAAAATGAAGCAGAAGAATCATCAAATTCGCAGATCATACCAGGCCTGCCAGATGACATAGCATACGAGTGCCTCCTCAGAACGCCCCTCCAATCTCATCACGCCATGTCCCGTGTTTGCTCTCCATGGCGCCGCCTCCTCCACGCCGCCGATTTCTACCCCAACCGCTCGCAGCGCCGCCTGGCTGACACGTGGATCTGCGCTCTGGCCAGAGACAACCGCTACACCAACACCATCCGCGCATTCGATGTTAACTCCAAAACCTGGTTTTCGCTCCCGCCCATGCCGGATAACCGCCACCGGCACGCCGTCGGCCAGGAAATCGCCGTCGTTGGCGGGAAAATAATCGTCTGCGGAGGGTGGAGAGAAACCCCGCTGGACTCAGTCAGCATCTTCGACCCGGCTTCGTACTCCTGGTATTCCGGCCCGCCCATGCTCTCGCCGCGCGCTCATTTCGTCAGCGGGGTGATCGGCGAGAAGCTCTACGTCGCCGGCGGCGGCGACGGGAAACAGCCGCGGTCCGCCGAGGCGGAATTCTTCGACCCCGCGGAGAACAAGTGGTTACCGGTGGCTTCTCTGGAGAGCGGGATATCGTTCTGCCTGGGAGTGTCCGTGGCCGGCAAGCTGTTTGTCCAGGCCAGAGGCGGCGTGCCAAGGGAAACCATGGTTTTCTTGCCGGATTTTGGGATGTGGAGTGCACTGCGGTCGAATATGCTGGCGTGGCCTCACAGACCGCATGCGGTTGTGAATGATGAGTTTCTGTACAGGTCAGATGTTAAGGAAGGGAAGCATGAATTGATGGTCTATGACGGTCAGACTGACGGCTGGAATAGCGTGGGGGTGATCGAGAATGGGCCTAACAGAAGAATCTCCGACATTGTGGGAGTGGGTGGGGAGATTTGGGGTGTTGCAGAAGATTTTAGCGTGGGGTTGTTGAAACTAGAGAGTTCATCTAAGCTCAAGTTTGTTCGTTACGTGGGAGGACTAGCAGAGAGCTCCGAGAGGCTCATCTGCTGCCGTGTACTGGTTCGGTGAACTCATTGTTTTTGTTTAATTGGGATTCGTTTTGACTCAAAATTTTATTCTCCTATTCATGAGTTTTTGTTTGATGCAATTGTTCATATATGATGATGATCTGTACTTCGTTGCTGGAACGCGTCGTGAGGAAAGAGTGAATTAGATGAACCAGTGAACGTATTTTTCTTTAACCCTTTAAATATTTTGACGGGCTGCCCAAAATTTCATCTTTAATAAGAGATTTAACAAATATGATTGTATTTTACCGAGTCTTTAGGTTTCATTAGGTTTTACTGTGAACATTAATCCGTATAGGAGTAAAATATAAATCAGCCATATTAAACGCTAGGTGAAAAGCGTGGACAGGGATCAGAAGATGGATATGGGGAGGCATAGATAAGTCCAAATTGTTTTCAGGGGTAACCATCATTATTTAAAGTATAACAAAATAATTAATCATATTCATGAATAATTATACAATTCATAGGAGATGTAGAAGAGTTAACATCATAAAAGTATATTTTAGTGTGTATTTAAAAAGTAATTCACACATATCACTATTATTCAACTCTTTATAATGTGCAACACCAAGAGAACATAGACCTAAGACTGAAAGAATAATACTATTATGCTATGTAGAAAAAAATCATTACTATATGTAACATATTATGACTAGATAATAGAAATTGAATCTAGATTCACATACCCTATAGTCTCTAGATGTATCACTATAATACCATACCATAAGATAGAGCTATAACATGTACATCGTCATCAAAAATAAATCATGCAAAGGAAAAACATATACACATTCCTAGCACTAATCATCATAAATAAACATAAATAAAGATGGAATCAAATTGAAAAACTCATGTATATAAATGAATGAGCATATCCAAAAGAGAGAGAAAAACACTCATCAATTATGGAAAGAGAGAAAAACACATATAATTAAACACCTATAGAGAAAATGCATCCCCATCTATGCATAGCGTAAAAAGCTACAAGAAGGTCATGGAAGGAAAGATTGAATGACACAAATCTACAAACATATCAAATCAATGGCATATGTATTGATATCAACAAATGAAAGTAGTCTATGAGAATTGTGGTGAATAATGTAATAAGCACAAAATAAGAGTGGTGAGTAATCATTAAATGGATATTAAAAAAATGAAGTTCAAATAGCAATGAAGCACACATAATGCATGGATACAAAATCCAATGAGAAAAGAAATTTATTTAATGTAGGTGCTTTAAGAAATAACCTTAATATATGAGTTAGGATTAATCATGCTATATAAATTATATATTGATGTTCTAAACATTGTTAAATGATGATTTTCGGTATGTTAGACAATCAAAACTCGTGAATTGAATATCTTAGAATAGACATGATTTGCATATAGCTCAATTTATTTTTATGAGTGTTTAGCTAATTTCTACATATGTGGAATTGAACCTATTGTGTGGATTTAATCTTCACTAATTTGGATATCTATAACCTATTCACCTCAAAGCCTAACCTTTATCTAAAGTGGGTTGGAATTGATAAACACAATTTAAGAGTTTGTTAGGTTGGGGATTCTCCTTACATTAAACCACTATTATTAAGTCAATAGCACAAATTAAATATAAAGGTAATAGACAATAGACAATTATGCAAATGCCTAGAGTGCCAATGCAATATATAGCATAACTGTTGTGACAAGTCCTAGATAGTTTCTAGATAAATATTTTAGATGGCAATTTATTGAATTGGGATATATCCATTTATACAATACCTTAGAATGTAATTTGAAATGTTTTGTGTTTTAGTTGCTCATAATAGTTAATTGAAAAAGGGAAGTAAGTGCCTAAATTGAAAAATCGAATTTAGAAGTGAAGGATCAATTCCAAACTTGCAAATCTAGCTTAGGTTAGTTTCACAAATATAAAAACAACTAGAGAAAAAAAATGAATTGTATAAACTTTTTATAAAATTTTTTTTGTCAAAATATAAATGATAAAGTCAAGTGATATGCTAATTATTTAGCAACTTCCACACACAAATGCATTAATTTGCATAATAGTCATTACACAACATACAATTATATCAAATAATTTATATATTCTAATCATAACACAAGGTACAATGGTATCAACTGGATTGAAAGCACAATGGAAAGTACAAGGCATGCAATGTTCACCATGACAATACTTGAAAGTGATCTAGGGATAATTTAAAGAGGTCTCTTTGGTTATTTTAATCTAGGATCTTTGCTCTATTCATAGTTTTTCTTTTGTTTTTAGACACAATGTGGAAGTTTCCAAGGTTACTTCCTAATAGAAGATGATGCTAAGATTATTGCCATATTTGTTTGATAGTTGTATGTGATGGGGATAATTTAAGGTGTTGTTTCATGTTTGACATAATCAATTGAACATACAATGTTTATTCTAACTTTGCTCTTAATTTGATATCTAATTTTAAGTGGTAATAGTTTTCCCTATCTTACACTTACTTTGAAGTTTAATTATAGTAACAAACTTCATATGTCATTATCTTTCTATGTTTTTTCTATAACTATTATATTTAAAACTCAGACACTACTTTTTAAAACTCTTATCATTACATAATTTTTAACATTTATAATCAGATTTATTCAACATTTAAAAAAACAAAAAATAATATGAAATCATATGTCACAATTTAATTTATAAAAATATAATATATTTATATTCTAATTTCAATATAAATGACAAAAATACAGCAATATGCTACTCTTAAGAGGAAAAACGAAGATAGTTGATAGGAAGGCAAGTAATTAAAAAAAACAAAAAAAACAACTAACCTTGAAAACAGCATGCGCATGCGTTATAATCATTAATATATTAAAGTGAGTCCGAAAATGATAATGGTATGATAATCTCTTAAATTGTCTTTATCTTCTAACGTGAATTTGTGTGGTCCGTGAGTCGGCGTGACCGTATCAAAGTTGCCCTCAGTTAACAGCCGACCATTATTTTCCCGTGTATCTAGAAAGTAACAATCGCTCTACTTAGTTGATTTTTTTACCTGACTCCTGTTCAACGCAAATCCGATGACGATGGTGATGAGATCAGCAAACAGACGCGGTCAGCTCAGGCGCAGTTCTTTGATCCCTGCATAGAACAAGTTGCTTCTACATTAATGTCTGTCAAAGAAAGTAGATAAATTTAACCCCCTTTTTATTGACTTGTAGCAGATCATCTGCTGCTGCTGCTTTGTATGCAATGGAGAAGCACAACACAGAGAGGATGAAGTCGTAAATGTCCCAATAAATTACGAGTATGAGCGTGCTAAAATGAAAATTGTCTGTAGAAAATTTCACAAAATCTATAGACGAATTCCATAACTTTTGAAATTTCAAAGTTTTAGCTGTGTATTGCTACAGCTTCTACTAAGAAAAATTTAGAAATTTATGTTATATAAAGACGAATAAGGAACAAAAACTAAGTATCCCCTTGGTAATTAATGTAAATTAGACAATTTGGGTGCTACATAGACAATAAAGGATTGAGATGCTCAAGAACATGGAGGAACTATGGTGAAGTACAATATGAAGACTTCATGCACTAGCAAGTTGCAAGTGGTTCATTGAGAGGACAAGTAAGATGATGTTCAAGGTTGAAGAATAAGTGCAAGATCAAGGTCAAGGCACCAAAAGAGACATCAAGATTTCATGTACAAGCAAGTTCAAGGTCATGCCAATGAGAAGATTTCCAAATTTAGAAGATGGAGAAGTGGAATTAAAACAAAGATTGCAAGATAAGAATGTTGATGTGGCACCTATCCATTTCCAACCAATCAAAAAATTCAAGTTTGCACGTGCCAAAGATCGGTGAATCATATTATGTCAAGTGTACATGTCGAAGGCATCTAGTGCTTCTACTTAACCTCTTTTTTGATTGGTCAATAAAAACAATGTAATTTTCTTATCGACCCATAAAAATGTGTCTTTTTGTAATTGGCCAGCATTAAATGTTTGTAGCTAGAAACCCTAATTAGGGTTATGTAAATTGATCTTGACCACTCATTGTAATTGAGCTACTATAAAAGGTCAAGCCTTCTCATTTTTAACTAATTAGAGGTACAATAGAGTTGGAGAGACCTAGAGAAATTGTTGCCATAATGCTATCGAAGTATTTGATAATTCATTGTTGGTCTTCATGGTGGATTACTTGTGTTCCTTTGGAATATTGTGTGGTTTCTACATTTCCTCACTTCTAGAGTAGGATTTCATTTCATGTTGATTAGAAGTAGTGTTTAGTTGAATGAAAGATATTTTGGATGTGTATTTGATGAGCTCGCTTAGACCAAACCATTGGTTGCTTGTTGATTGTAAGTTTGTCTTGCATGGTCAAATGGCATATTCATGAGCTTTACTTTGATTATTACTTGCACATTGATATGCAACATTGGATAGTGTTAATGGAATGGTGATAGTTTGAACATCTTACATTTACCTTAGGAGATCAAACTAGCTTGGTTGATGTCAATGGCTAAACTAATTCTAGTAGAGTCATAAAGGCAATAAAGGCAAGCATAATTCTTGCATTCTAAGAGTTAGAATATTTTTCTAAACCCTTATCCCTTGCAGTTTTGTTTATTGAAGTTCACAAAGTAGTTGATATCCATTGATTGAACAATGCAAGTCCCTTTGTGATACCCAACATATCACATCATTAAAACTAAGTGAAATTTCACATTAAGAAGGAACCTTGGGGTTGTATCATTTGAACACACAATCCAAATACATTGTTTAGCATATGAACATCTTTATTCAAGAGAGGGTTGGGGATTTGGTGTTTCATCTCGAAATACTAAGTATTTGATTCTACATGTACTAGCATAAAACTCACATCAGTATTACCCAAGAGTCCCAAATCTATCACGCCCTTGCAAACCTTGTCTCCATATAGGGGAATATCATTTGAGTCATATGAGGGATTCAACGCCCCAATTTGAGTAGCCTCTCTCACCTCATAGGTAGGATACAAGCAAGGTGAAAGCTGAAGAGCCCCCTTCATAAAGGACTATTGTTGCATTCAAATTAGGATATATTACTAAAGATTTAAGGTGATAAGCATGAGATGAGTTTATGAATGATGGGAAATTATTCAAAACAAAGGAGTTTAACCAATTTCTACTTAAGAATAAGGCTAATGAGTTACTAAAAAGAAGAGGCATTCGAATTTGAAGGCCTTGAAGATGAGAAGATGAAATTGAAGGATGAAAGTTAGAGCGGGCATAATAGCAATTAGAAGCCATAACACCAAAAGAGGGCAAGTAGGTTGTCAAGAATAGTGGAGTTTTGCTCCTTGAAGAATGAGATATATCATCAACAATTGTATTTGACAGTCTAAGGAGAAGAAAAGATATAAATTTTGAGAATATGGATTCTAAGCAAGTTAAAAGCTTATACTTTGGCTTAGCATTTGATTAAAAATGAGATTTGGAAATTTGATCTTGTACCCTACTACTTATAAGGAAGTAGCAAAACAACTTCATACACTGATCTTAAGGAGAGGGTAATGTAAAAGCTTTTTCAAATCTTTATAAAAATTAAAAAAACTTAACATAAATAACATTAAAAATATCATACCACAACATAGTGGTTTACGTGGGGAAAAACCTTTTAGGAGAAAAAACTCAAACTCCAAAAGTAGCCCAATATATTGTTCAACAATCAATAATAGATTACAATATACTTGCAAAAGAAGAGTCTCATAGGAGTGCCACCAACCAAAGGTCCAAAGGTTATTCATTAGATATAAGACTCTACACACACCCTCCATGTCACTCACCTACTAAATAGGAGATATAATACAAGAAACTATTAAATGGTATTACAAAATAATGCGTTAAAAACCATGTATAAAGCATTTCCCACCTTATCTCCAATCAAAGGTGTCCTACGACATGTCAACACACACACCATCAAACTCCCTTTTACATCTCATTCACATGTTCAACACATTTTTGTTAGGAATAAGGTGTCTCAACTTTGGATAATTCCTATTCTTATTATTTGTTTTGTAAATGTATTTTTTGCAAATAATGTAATTAAGTGTGAGTGTACATGTCTAGTTGGCATGTTGATGTGTCACTCCACTTGATGTGTCGACATCTTGTGCGTAAGGAGATCATGACTGAAACGGTCATGACGGATTCCTATGACGTGTAAGAACTATTTAAGGAATGCGCTATGACAGGTGTAAGAGCATCTTATGACTTGGGCCTATTTGGGTGCCCAAGAAGAAGTGGTTGGTGTGTGTAAGAGAATATGCCAAAAATAGGTTGGTATGACAGATTCTCTTACACTTCTCTTGTGACCATTATTTTTGGCAGATTCTATGACAAGCTGTCATAGTCTATTCTAGGGATGGACGCCTATTCTTGGGATTGCATGTAACAACTATGTACATGTGGCTTTGTGCATGGGTCTTGGTGGTTGTGCCTATTTTTGGGTCCAGAGGAGTCTATATATATGATGCTGCTCCTATGCGAGAGACATAATAGAAATTTAAGTCTTGTTGGCTTTGTCTCTCATTTCCTGAAAGAACTTGCATTGCAAGTGTATTGTAATCTTTGTGTTGAAGATAATACATTGTGCAGGTTTTGGAGTGCTGGGGTTTTTTAACTGAAAGGTTTTCACCAGGGTATATCATTGTGTCATTCTCTATTATGTATGGTATGTGGTTGCAATATCTTTGTTAAAGTAGTTAACGAATCTGAAATTGTAAGGATTTATAAGAATTTGCACAATACTCTCCTATAGAGATTAGCGTAGGAAGCTATTTCTGCACCTGAGTTTCCTTACAATTTTTACATTTCTTATTTTAGGAGACCTAGCTTTTAGAGGTCATAACTTTCAAACTGGGTATTTGATTGATGAACCATTTGAAGTATTGAAAATCTCATGACATGCTCTATAATGTCCTAAATTGTTATGTTTTTTAGTGATATTTTGAGCCCATTTTGATGCCTCTAAAGCCTTTGTAATTAAATTTGTGACTTTTTTCTAAAAATTTCCAAAAGTAGAAACTTTAATATCTTCCAAACTAGACATGATCTTGCAATAAAGATTTACCAAAACGTTTATCTAAATATTTTGAGCCTTTCAAAAAAGAATAGGGAAAATTCATGTTGAAATGAAAATTTACTAAAATAGTAACCCCATGTAAATGCAAGGTTGAGACACATTTCCCCAATAATCTCACGCTTGTCTAAAACCTTGCAAAAAGAGAAAAGGGAGTATCTACACCATCATTTAATTTCTAGGGTCAGTGAGGCACATAGACTTTGAACACCATTTGAAATTCTCTATGCTCGTAGCCTTTGTTAATGAATATGAAACATTCATCAAAGTCTCTACATTAAAACTAGCTTCACCCTGCCATCCTCAACCATATTTTTGACAAAATAATACTGAACATCAATGTGCTTGATTATAGTATGAAAAGTGAGGTTCTTTGCTAGGCAGATCACACTCTCAATGTCACAATAAATTGTTACTACTCCTTATTTTATTCCAATGTTTGAACATAGTCTCTTAAGCCAAATGACTTCTTTACAAGTTGTACCATCCTAAAAGTTAGCATCTACAATTACATGCTTACTTTAGCCCCATTTTAGTATGTATGGGTTCCCACATTGATTTTACACTCTTGTAACACTCATTGGACCTTTAAATTAATATTATAAGTCCTATGCTGGTTCAATTACTTCAAAACTTGGGGTAAGCCCTTAATTCTAAGTGTGCTCCTCTATTTTTCCTCCAATCTCATAATTTATTTCATCACCTAAGCCCTATATCACCATTTATGGCATTTATATTCTTTCCCAACCTTATAACTAGCTATATCTTATTTTTTTGCATCCTCTCATTGCCTGGGACCCAAGGTCCCAATTTGGGCCCTGATTGGAGGGTATAGATCTACCCACCAGATCTATACATGGATATAGATCAGATCAGTCGATCTATACCCTAAAGATTGGGCCTAAATTTGAATTGGGTCCCTTTCTTGAAAATTTAGAAGAGGATTAGGATTTATAGTCGGCCTAGTTGAGTTTTAACCCTTGAAATGTTGGATGAGGTATATAAACACCATATCACTTCTCATTTTGGTATCCATTACTATCCTCAAGAAGTCATGATCAAGAAATCAAGAAATTAGTGTCCAAACAATCTCAAGGTCTTCAAGCATCCAAGATTTCAAGTCTTCAAAGAATTCTTCTTCTTTATTAAGAATTGTGGCAAACTACAACATTTATTTCACAAGGATTATCTTTCACAATTTTCTTTTGGGTTTTTTTGGAGTACAAACTATTGCATTAACACTTGTGATCAAATCCAAAGAGACATTGTATCATCAAGGCATGAGGTAATTTAAAATTTAGATCTAGCTTTTATTTCATCTTTCCTTTATGTAATTTCATTACATTTTCAAGGTTGATGACTAAATAGGGGTTTGACCGAGGAAAACCTTTTTTCCCAACCTTATTCCCTTTTTTTTTGTAGAAACATGTTATTATAGAGCTATTAGAAATTTTTTGGGCATATCAAGAACAATTGGAGCATCCTTAATTTAAAATTTAGATCTAGCTTTTATTTCATCTTTCCTTTATGTAATTTTATTACATTTTCAAGGTTGATGCCTAAACAGGGGTTTGACCGAGGAAAACCTCTTTTCCCAAGCTTATTTTCCTATTTTTTGTTTGTAGAAACATTTTATTATAGAGCTATCAGAACTTTTTTGGGCATATCAAGAACAATTGGAGCATCCTTGAAAGTTTCAAGAAGAAACCCAAGGTAGAGATATACACATCCAATCTATAATTGGATACAGATCAGCTCAACTAATGTATACCCTCATAAACATGCTCAAATTTGGTTGGTAGGCAGGTTACAGTGTTATGATCTCAAAAAAGTTGTTGCAGGTACTTTTGAAACTCCATCTATCTAATATTCAGATCTGAAGTAGTTTGTTACACATTTTGTTTCTATATGCTTTCAAATATTTCCTAATTTGTATTTTTATCTTTATTATCATTTTCCATTTCAAAATTATATATTTAGTGAAAGATCATTGTCCCCATTTAGAACTTATCTTGAAAAGGAGAGGTGACACACTCGCCAGGTCGCGAGCATCTCTTACTAACTACCATAGACCTCTGTGATCTTGCGACTAAAGGAAATTTCACTAACCGTAGAACTTCTCACCAGATCACTAACATTTTATTTCATTGTTTAGGACTCCCATGAGTTGGCGACCAAAGCATTTCCTCTTAGCATTTTCCTTCAGTCGCGGGCTCGCTAACAGTTAACTCTAATTTCCCAAAACCCCTACGAGCTGGTGATCAAAGCATTTCTTCTTGTATAAATAATTGCCATGCATCACTCAAGCGTGATCTCGCAATGAATAAACTTCTTGCTACTTTTCATCAAGCTATTGCACCCGTCGTCGGATTAAACCTAAACTAACAGATCTTTAACCTTATCTTTATCTCATACTAGACTCCACCATCTGCTACGTGGTGTTCACTCTTCAACTCGCTAAAGGATTATGGAATATTCTTTGATGCTCTGTGAGTTAACGATCACCATTGATTAGAAGATTTTCATTATACTACAACATGGACACCTGGTACAACCTCGTTAACTTGCAAGGAAAACATTTAGGTCATGAGAAGAAATTGTGAGCCAGCGACAAACATCAAAACTTAACACTCGCTAGGTTGCTAAGGATTGCACTAACTGTCAAAAAAGTCTGCGAGCTAACGAACAAAGGAAAATCTTAAGTCATCAATGGGTCACCAAGGTTAGTGAAAAGGTTCTAAAACTGTCCGTGACCTAGCGAAAAGGGTTTGAACTAAACACTCGTGGGGTCACAACGGTTATCATAAAACTTATAAACTATCAGTGAGGTAGCGATAAAGGGAAGCTTAACTGCTCACCCACTCGCGATGGTTAACCTTGACTTAATAAAAGAGACCGTGAGCCTACGACTAACAAAATATGGGGCTAGCAAGTTAGCAACTAAGTGAAAAAGATAAACTTCATTAAGACTTAGACTTAGTCATTTTCAAAAGATACGTGCTTAAGGATTTAAAAGGCGGGAGGGATTTTCAAAGACAACTGACTACCTTTCAAGGTCAAAATTCAAAAAGAAGAACTAGGACAAAGCTCAGAAAACTCTAAATCAATAGTAGCTTTGACTGAGGATGCTTGAACGCAAGTTCAAAACAAGAAACCAAGACTCTGGGATGTAGACCACACACAACTAAAAGACAACACATACCTAAAATATATACAAATATACAGATCTATTGTGCATGGAAAATATATTTAATTAAAGAAAGGTTTTAGAAATTATCCATGCACTAGCAATTCCTATACCTCACTATCGAATTTCTTTAAAAAGTAAAAATCCTTACCATGTATCTGATGAACAATATATGGTCCTAACCATAAGGATTCAAAAATTTTGTGCTTTCCTTTATCTTCAGCCCTAGCATTCCATTGCAACACCATGTCATTAGGCTAAAACTTTCTGTCA
Organism: Chamaecyparis obtusa; assembly: GCA_027943335.1. Taxonomy (NCBI): domain Eukaryota; kingdom Viridiplantae; phylum Streptophyta; class Pinopsida; order Cupressales; family Cupressaceae; genus Chamaecyparis; species Chamaecyparis obtusa. The sequence goes on along the minus strand of BSBK01005977.1, from coordinate 655,146 downwards.
CTGGCTCTTTTATCAAATAAATATTTCATCTTTTGTTGAGCCTTAAATTTTTTCTTTTGTCTGTTTCTTATTATTTCTTCCAACTCTACAAGTTTTACCATCCTTTCTTGCATAGCATCAGTCATTTCCAGATATCGATCACTGATAAATTTATACACAGGGAGTAAATTGTTCAATGGAAATTTGGCTTGAAGGATATATACTTATTCAAAAGGGGAACTTCTAGTAGCCTTCTTAACAGAAATTCTATCAACACATAAAGCCAACTTTAGTTTTGAATGTCGAGCTCTTTTGTTATTCTCCAAGGTCTTCTTCAAAATCTAAAAAATACTCTTATTGCTAGATTCTGCTTTCCCATTTCCCTGTGGGTGATAAGGGGAGGAATAAGACATGACAATTTCATTCTCCTCATAGAAATGCTTGAATTCCTCAGACCTAAAATATATGGCATTATCCATTACCAACTTAATAGGGACACCAAACTTGGTAAGTATGTTATTCATCAGAAAATCAATTGCCACCTTGCTAGTTGCTTTCCTAGTAGGGACTACTTCAATCCATTTAGTAAAATAATCTGGGCAACCAAAATCCAACTGTGTCCACCACTAGACTTTTTTGTAAATTCTCCAATGAATTCTATCCCCCACATAGCAAAAGGTGCCTCGACTACCATTGGATTCAACAATAAAGCACCTTAATATTTTAATTTGTAAGAATACCTTTGGCAAGACTCACACTTCTGCACAAACTTTAATGTGTCCTTGAATATGAGAGGCCAATAATAGCCAGTCCTTAAAATCTTGTGAGAAGTTGTCCTAGCTGAATAATGTCCTCCATATACACTAGCATGCATCTCTTTCAGGACCTTGCCAGCCTGTCATTCATCCAAGCATAATAAAAGAACACCATCTCTATTTTTCTAATATAAATCACCTTGTATCAATGTGTACTTTTGGGCTTGCAACCTAAGAGTTCTCTTTTGATTTTCATTTAGACTCTGATGGCACTTGTCATTTTTAATAAAATAAATAATGTCTAAATACCAAGGTTGCATCTCAATACTAGTAACAAACTAACTTTTCATTCCAACATTATTAATCTAGACCAAATCCATATTTTCTTCTATCATAAGCTTTTCTAAGCCTTGTCCTCGTATTAGTTTTGTAATATGGATTTTTTAAATTGAACTCTTGAACCCGGTTGATCCATTTAAATCTCTTAGCAGTAACCTCTGGCTGAGTTAAGATATCCTTGACTATTGCATGGGGGACATATGCAATCACCTTGGCACATACCAAATAAGGTATGAATGCTTTGGCTTCTTTTACTAATGCATATGCCTATTTTTCCATCATCTCATAATTTAGTTCAGCTGCTTGTAGAGATTTATTGAAAAAATCTATAGGGTGTTCAAATCCCTCTTGGTCTTTTTGAAACAATATAGTTGTAATTGTATGCAATGATGCAAAGGGGAATAATGAAAAGGGCTTACTATAATAAGGAGACCTAAGAATAGGTGCTTTCTGAATTTCTTTCTTTATTTTCTCAAAATTATCTTGTGCTTCAACACCCCACTCAAACTTAACACTTTTCTTCAAGAGTTTTATTATTGGATTAACAACTTCTGCAAAGTTTACAATGAATCATCTCACAAAATTGATCTTTCCTAAGAAAGACTGCACTCCTTTAATGTTCTTTGGGGTAGTGACCCTTTGGATTGCTTCTACTCTTTTTGGATCAGTTATAACCCCCTCCTTGAATACAATATGCCCCAACAACTTCCCTTCTATTACTGCAAACTGGCACTTTCTAGGATTCATTGATACACCATATTCCAAGGCTTTATTAAAAATCCTTTCTAAATGACCACAATGTTCCTTTGCCTGCTTAGAATAAGTGGTTAAATCATCTTGATAAATAACCATAAATACATCAACAAACTCCTTAAATGCTACATCTATGGCTCTCTAAAAAGTGGCTCCTACATTAATAAGACCAAAAGGCATTCTAACATATACATATGTTCCCCATGGGGTAGTGAAAGTAGTCTTGAATTTCTCTGATTCCTTCACAGAAACCTAGTTATAGCCTGAGAATCTATCCATCATTGATAACAAATCACAACAAGTAACCTTATGCAACATTGCCTCTATGTTAGGCAAAGAATAGTTATCTTTTAGAGATGCAACATTCAGATTTCTAAAATCAACACAAAGTCTTATATCACCATTCTTCTTCCTAATTGGGATTAAATTGGAAACCCAGGTTGAATGTCTTATGGGATAGATTATCCCTGCATCTCTCATCCTCATTAGTTCTTGTTGCATCTTGGGGCCCATTAATGGGTTGATTGGTCTTTGTTTTTTTTAAAAATTGTTTGGTATATGGTTTCAATGGGATCTGATGTTGGAAAAAGTCCTCCCTATAGGTTTTAAAGTCTCCATATGACTAGGCAAAGACATGCTTATATCTTCTTAGCAATTTAATTAAATTGGCTCTAACATGGGAATCTAACTTGTTTCCAATATATACTGATTATGGTGATGTATCTGATCCCAAATTTATTTCCTCCAAATCCTCAATCTTAGCACTGGACACTTTTGAGTATTCATCTTGATTATTTGACACTGCCTTAAACTCTACAAGGCCTCTAGGGATTTGATTAGAATTCAATTGCATAACCTCATTTTCAAAAATAGTATTCTTGCCATCTATGACCTCAACCTAAGTATTGCAATCAACTTGTTGGCCTTCTTAATGGTCTAGGCATTGGATAAAATTGAGTATATCGTGGTCATTTTCAAAAACTTACCGGTTATAAATATTATCAGGTATAACTGACCTACTTTAAACCTCCAAAATGGATACCCCATTTAATATCACATCATCATTTTTTAAAGCCACATTGGCCAAGAAATCAACCATGATGTTCTTTGACCTTTCAATCCATTTAATGTTAAAAGCATCAAACAACTCAATTTTATCCCATACAACATGCTTATACAACTTTAACCTATCATTCTTTACAACATAATGAGATATGACTTATGCCACCACAAGTCTAGAATCTCCAAAAACCTTCACAAGCTTGATACCATTCCTAGTTGCAATATCTAAACCCAAAAGCAAAGCCTCATACTTGACAGTATTGTTTGTGCATTGAAGATAGAACAAGAAAGAATATTTAAAGGTGTTACCTGATGGAGAAATGAATAAAACACCAACTCTTGATCCTTCTTTTGAGCTGGATCCATCAAACTACATTTCTCACAAGCCAAACTTTTGTGACTTCAACTCCTCCGGTAATGGTTCAGTATTTATGCATGGTGGAAGTATTTTCTCAACCCTAAAATTTTCCATGTCAATATCCACAAAGCAGTTGAGCATATTGTCTTGCACCTTTTCAACCATCATTGTTTCTCTAGATTCCCTATACAATTTCACCTCCTTCCCACTGATTGGGATTGTCGAACAAGATAGATCTAATTTTACATGGCCTCCAACTACTGCAACCCATTGTCTTGATCATAACATGCCATAATGTGGATGTGTATCCACAACAACAACATTCATTTTGTATGTGGCCTCTAGGAATTTAGTAATCTTAACTTATATTCCCTTTAAAGTACCAATCATAGGGACTTCCATGTTATCAATAGCATAGCAACTTCCAAAGGAAGTGTCAACCTCCAATCCCAATCCTTTCACTACTGTATAGGGCATGACATTTGTTGCTGCTATGGAATCAATCATGCAGGTTTTTGCCAATTTATTATTTATGAGCAGGTTCACATAAAAAAGATCAATCTGTGAGGGCTCTCTAGTAATTATATTTCCCACATATATGATGGGGACATCTTGGTCAAAATTAGTCCTCTTTTCTTTATTGTCCTTCTCATGATCAGTTGGAATGTCTGCAATCCCTGTCAATAATGACCATGTTGCTTTCCTATGCTCTTTATCTTTAACATTTCTATTAAAGGAACCAAAACCTTCATCTGAGTAAGAGTATGTTTCATATAAAATGCAAGGACTTTTGACATAGGGCCAGTGATTTTATTACCTTTATTTCTCATGTCAAGTGTGTCTTGCTTGTCAAACTTTATTTCTTTCTTCTCTACTTGAGCATAAGAAGGTTCTCCTTGTTTAGTATTTTATTTCTTATATTTAATTTTATTAGGGGAGACAATATCAACCTTTGAGGCATTACCTATGATAAATACTGACCTTGGATTTCCTTGATCAGGATCCACTCTTATGTTCCTCTAATTATAAGTATTCCTAGCTTGGTTGATTGTTGCCACCATGAGGGATCTCTTATCTTATTCACTAGGTAATCTGAAATGTGGATATTTCTTTTCATCACCCACCACATTTATAGTATTAAGTAGCACATGATCAATCTCATCTTCTAAATCAGGAAAAAAATGTTTTTGATAACCTTGGTATTCTTCTCTCTAGACAACCACATCTACATCAGGTTCCTCATCATTAGAAGAAGACAATTGATGAGACCTCTTAACAGTGAACATATTAACAATAGGGTCTTATTGTTCAGCACTCACTTGTTCATTGACATCATTCATTTGTTCTGCTAGTGCCTGAGCAACAACATAGTGAAAAGAGGAATGAGGCATGTTGCAAGCAGCACACCAAGGGGTATTCTCAACATTGTGAGCATTGTTCCTTTTTAGAGGATTGAGAGTCTCTTTATTCTTCTGATTTTCTTGATTTTCAAGAATAGGCATACCATCCTTCCAATTTGTTTTATAAGGAATGTCACGCAAATTTGGAAATTTGTCATTTCTTTGGTATTGATGCCTATTGTCATAAGACCCTCTATCATTTTTCTCTATTTTTGCAATAAGGTCCTTTACCACATGCATTGGCTTATCAATTTTATCTTCTTCTTTATTTAATCTGTTGGCTTGTCCTTTTGTGTCCTTTCGCAATCTGTCATCCTCTCTTTTTTCCATATTTCCTGAGGACTTTCTGTTGCTTTCAATATTTATAGCCATTTGGAAAGCCTCCCTCAGGGTTCATGAATTTTTATCTCTTAAGAGGTATGACATATTCTCATCTACTGCATTGAAATATGTTGTTAAACATACCTCTTCATCAAGTCTCAAAACTTGAAACAATTTATTCATGGCCTTTTGAAATATATTATTAAATTCAGCCATATTCTCATTTGGAAACTTCTTGATATTGTTGAACTCATTTAGCATAAATCTTGAGTTAACATGCTCTCCATACTGCTCCTTAAAACACCTTAAAAATTCATCCCAAGATGTTATGCTATTCTCAGGCAATCCTCTATACCAGTCTCTAGCATCTTCATTCATAGATTGAACAAACAAATTCATTACTATGTCCTTATGCTCAATCTCAAAGTCATTCATCTTGTCAGTGAAAGTTTTAAGGTGTTCTTCACAAGAAATAGCATTGTTTCCACTAAATTTAGGGATCTTGTCTCTTACCTCATTTGGGATGACATTAGGTTGACTAGGGATCCCATCAAAGAATAAAGGATGATACCTATCCAAATGGATAGGTATCCTTTGAAAATTTCTAGAAGAGTGAGTTCCACTAGTTCCAACTACAGCTGCCTGATTTGTCACATTTCTTGCCACACCACCAGCCATATGAGCAACAGAGACTTGTGCTGGGCCAGAGGTTTGGAAGTTTTGGCCAACAATATTTTCCATCACATTTTTCATTGGACCCATATAAACTTGGGGACCTTGACTAGGACCAACTCCTTGTGATCCTAGTACTAGTCCAGTTGTAATTTGTGTGTTATGGGTCACTGTAGCATTATTTGTAGAATGACTTAGGAAGGCTATTTTCTTTTTCATTTCTACAATTGCAGCCTCTAATTCTGCATTCTCTAATTTTTTAGCAAGGTCCTCCTTAGCCTTCCTTTCTCTCTCTAACTCTTGATCTAACTATGACATTCCACTAAGGAGATTGTCCTTAGGTCTCGGCTCTTCAATATGAATACCACACACCTTTTGTTTTCGCTTCTCTTTGACATTCACACTTGCCTTGTTAGTGTTTTGTTGCAACTTAGTAGGCCTTTCTACATCCCAGATGTGTAATTGTCTTAATATAGGACCTTCCCCCTCAAACTCATTTCCCTTCAGTTGAGATTCATCTTGCTATGATCTTTCTCTTAGTGCATTCAAGTCACCAAAAACCTCCTTATTTAGGCCTTTTTATTTTTTACTCAAAGCCTTATCACTGGCTTGATGTTGTGTAGTGACTCTTAATAGTCTCTCCCTTTCGAGCAACAAGTCACAAATCTCTTGCTCTATTTCCTTTTGTTTGTTTTTCACCTCTAATCTTTGTTCTCTTTCTCTTTTCCTCAAGGACAAGACCTCTTCTTGAAGGACCTTAGCTTCATACTGTGTATAGTCAGAGTTTTTAGCATCATCCAAGTCAATAAAGTCTTGAAGACCTTGGTTACCCACTAGATAACAAGGTTGATCCATCAAATTTTGGGATGTATCACTTGGGTTTGACACACTACTACGTACATGACCTTGATTCCTCACTCTATTTGTGTCAAGTCTCTCCTATATTGGATATGGGTTACAACCTTACTTTGAGGCCTATCCTCAGGAGTATCAAACATATGATTTAGCAAAGGTTGTCTATCTGACTCGAAACTCATGCAAGATGATGAATATATCTTAGGTACTATAGTCAGATTGTTGTTCTTAGGCATTCATGACACACTAGGACCTGACTCAGTTCCACTTGACCAATCCCTCCTATTATTTCTAGGAAGTTCACTTTCCAAAAAAACCTTGGGATGCTTCTTCAACTAAGATCTAGTATTCTTTTGTGGCTTCATTTGTATTAATGTATGGGAAAACCCATTACTAAACTTTTGACACTGGGTATAATTAATGAATGCAGAGTCGCCACCCTGAGAAAGTCCAAGGAAATACAATCATCTAGAAGAATTTACTACCATGAAACACTAGAGACCCTTAGATACATTTAGCTATGCTTCACTTTATTAGTCCCCGACAAAGACACCAATTTTGTTGGAGCTATTTGATGCAAATCAAATATATTGACAAAGCATGCCTATGACTCTCAATGCCCAACTCCAAAATCTACCAGGAAAAAGATCTAACTAAATGACGATTAGAATCCTCCTTCACTTTTATCTCCATAGACTTAGGCAGGTGTACCTTTTTTATTTACCACCCTAGTAAATCATATAGTGGATTAGTGTCTCCTTAACACAGATTTAAACATTCATTGAACAATATTTGTACATAAAAGATTTGAGTTAATTCAATATTTCAAACAACCCTAGAATATGACCAGTGCTAATATCCTAGGGTACAAAGTTAAATAAATGTACATCCACATGAACATATTACTGGAAATGAATTTTAGACCCACTTAGAACTTCCATGCCTTACACATAGCTTCTAACAAACAACACAAGATCATCATATTTATAAACCCTCAGAAATAACCTATGAGACTTACACTTTTCTTGAAAATGACCTGTAACTATCTCTCAATCTACCTTATAGATTGATGAATCAAGAATGCCTTACAGTCCTAATTCATAAGAAATCAAAGCAATATACAAAGACAATCATGTGCCAAAATGAGATTTAAAAATGACATTTTCATTGATATCTTTAGTTTTAATACATTTTGGAGAACTCAAAACATTCAGCAAAATAATAGCGGGTCCCAAACCAAAATTGCATTGCCCCTTGTTCAAAAAGAAGAAGGTCAAGGGTCCTTTACCAAAATTACAACTTACATTATATATCACTAGCCATCTTGGAATCCTGTTATGAGTCAGGATGCAAAAAGCTAAGGATGGCTAGGATAAGACAAAAAAGGGTTACAAAAATATCACTTTCACAAAAAATCCATGCCAGAACCACTATGTCTGATCAAGAATGTAGTAACCTCATATGTCAACATCATGGTGCCCTTGTATAGGAATGTTCAAGAAAACTTCAAATGATTCTACTAGACGGTCTTCAACCTCTTTCAAGTAACTATCCTCCTTGTGCTCAATGATCAGGTGTCATGTGTCCTTCACTCCTCTGGATCTGATGGTAGGTCATCAACAATTGGCTTTCTCTTCTTTTTCTTCAAGCTGGCATCCCACTTCACCACCTCTTCATATGAAGGCCAGTCAAATGATTTAATCTCATTCAGTTGCTTGACTGCCTTGTCCCACCTGGAATCGGCCACAACTTTTGCATTTACTATGTACTTGACAAATCATGTTTCCACCTTAAACATGGCATCAAGTACATTGGTGAATGCCACCATTTCCAAGGTGTTGTCAATAGCTAAAAAGGACTCTCTCTTTTCCATCTTGACATCAAATTCCCCACTCTAAGTGTTGATTACTTTTAAACTCATGTCATGATTCAAAATGGAGGGCACAAAGAGGTTGTAGTCAAAGGTGAACACACCTAGTTTTATCTTTATCAAATTAGCCTTACCTTTGAAAAAGGATAGGGATGCACTGATAGCATCTATCATTTCTCTGGCATCGGTGATGGACTCAGGAAAATCAGACCTATATTGTTTCACTGCCTCCAACTTTCAAAGAGAGTCACCCTACAAGACTAGATAGTGAAAAGAGGCTCCAAAGTAACCAGTGCATCAGTGACATCTTTCTCCAATTTATGCAAGGTGATGTGTGAGTTGTCTACTACATCAACCTTTGTTTTGATCACCTACAGTCTATGATGCAAAATATACATCAATGCATTTAATGCTATCTTATTCTTTTTGTCACTCGGTACCTCCTACCCCTGTGGCATATCTATCTACATTGGTTGTTTTTCTATGGATATTTCTGGAGCAATACCAAGGTCCACCTATGCATCAATTGATGCATCCTTCATTTTCTGTTGGCCTATTGACCTGCTTAGCTCTTTGATCTTATCCTTTGCTAAGTTCAATTGCTCATGAGTATGAGAACACTTTATTATTACTTCTTCATACTTCTTAGCCACTATAGTAAGCTGATGATAAGTCTCTGTATATCTTTTTAAAATCTATTATGTCTTAGCAAGATTGAGGAAATACAATTTTTGCAAGGCAAATGCAACCTCAATATCTGCTATATTTTCCAAGTTCTAAATAATCCTTCCATCTCTCCTGTCTTGTTGGATATTCACCACATGGGGCTTTTGAACCGAAGGATCCAGCTGTCACAATGCAAATATATTGTACTTTGGATCAAAACCTAATCCTCTTACAATATCTCCAATATCCACCTCAGTCCTAAATATAGGATCTTGTTGATGCCTGATATGGTCAATAACAAATGATGACTGTAGATCCCAATCAGGAAGCGGTGGCATGCCACTTCTTTTTACCATCTCTCTAGCTTTATCCTCATAAATTTGTTCTAATTCCAGATCATATTCTTGAAGAGCCTTCACAATCTTCTCTTCTTCATCACCATCAAAGGTGAGGGTAGACCTGAGTTCCTTTTCCTTTATCTTATATAATAAGCTCTTGAATTCCAGAGTTTTGATGAATTGGTCATCCTTCATAAATTCTTAAGCTTCTAGGACCTGCTCATCCAACCTTAATGCCACAAGTAACTCAGTCTCTGAAATATTTTCTTCCTCTAAAGGAATTTTGGTCAATTATTTCCTGATACTTTCAAAATAAGGGCCATGCCTTGGAACTAGAGCATTGGCTCAACTTTTCAACACCTTTCTCTCTGCCCTTATTTTCTCTACATCTACAATTGCGTCATGAGAAGTTGACCCCTCATTCTTTATGCTATCAACTTCTTCATCAGATTCAATTTCTATTGTAGATTCCTTTAGGACCACTTCCTTTGGTATTTGAGCCATCAACTTCTCATAAGCATTAATCATCTTGTCAAACTGGTCCAAGTATGCAGTATCAAGGAAGAAACCAGAAAATGAGCCATCCATCTCTCTCAATTCATTCTCCACCATTGTCAAATCCTGTTATTTTCTTGCCCTTTCTAGAATCTCATCTACATTGATTATATTTCTAATCAGGTCCTCATACTCTAGAGGCTCATGATGCTTTACTTTCTAGAAAAAGGGGATCATCTCTTTGTAGGCTTTCTTAATGAAACCCTCAGAATCACAATATCTAGCAATAGCACAAGGCATCCTGAAATACATTAAAAATTCATTAATCTAATCTAGGGCCTTCTTCCCTATATTGAAATAATGCACACCCCACAATCTAGGAAGGAAAATTCCCTTCTTATGCCTCTCTAAGAGGTATTTATGAGCTAAGGTTAATTTCCAAATAAATTCTAACCAAGCAATTCTTGGTGGTACTATCCTAGGCAAAATATGAGGTGGTTGATGACATCCATAAACCTTGATTAAAGTAACATTATCAAAGTAGAAAAAATACCCCCAGTTATGCATAAATGGGCAATTATCTAGGAACTGCATGGGTCTAAGGACTCTTCTCACTCCAACTATTAGTCTCTCAATTGCGGTTCCTATCATGGTGTTCAAGGGTTGTACTATCCAATTTTGAAAACAACCAAAATTAGATAAATGAGAGGAACTATCCCAAACCTGAGTCCATCTTTGTACAAGTTGTAAGTAGTTGAATTCATACCTCAAAAGTTCTAGCTCATCATCCATGTCTTTGTAGTTGTAAAAGTGAATTAGGTGCATTAATAGATAATAATGCTTAAACCTAATCTCTAAGGGTTGCTTAGCAACAAAAATTTTCTTCAAACCCTCATGGAGCTCACTAACTATCCATCTGACATAATCATAATCCTTATTTACCTGAGGATTTTGTATGTCCATAGATATTTGCAACAAGTCAAAAATGACTATTCTGTCAGCCTCAATCCCTAATAATTTGCAGTATCCATACATAGTGCACTGGAAGAAGTGATGGAACTTGGTCAAATCGTAGGGTGGTATCATCTCCTCTAGTATGATCACCCTTCTTCCATTATCCCTTGGGATAAACTTTGATGATGTTCTTCTTGATGAACTTATGGAATTTCTCAAAATAATCCTTCTCTTTATCCAGTTCTATCTTAGTGCACATCGCACCAATAATATCAAAAGCTTCCACAAAATTTGAATGGTCAAATCTTACCAAATCAGACATATCTTTCTTCCTTATCACTCTTGTGGCAGCATCATAATTCCTAGAAAATTCTCTCAGCAAATCCATGTCCATGTAGATGTCTTGGCATATCAACTTCCCTAAACCTATCTCCCATGGATTAAAGATAGGCACCTCTTTGACTCTATTCTCCCAGAAGAAATGGAAGAGAGACGCTCTAATAATACCAGGGGTATCTACTTTATTGCACTTGCTCCATGCATCACGCCATTGGAACTCATTGGTTGCATTCAAATTTGAGCAACTAGGGAGCATTTTGATAAATTCATCAAAAATCCGGCTACCCTTCTCCTTCTTGGTAAGCGATCCAATAGTGGATTGACTCATCCTTCTAGCGCTTCTAAAACTTGCAACTCAGAAAATTCTCAACAATAGCTTGAAGCACTAGCTCTGCAATCAAGTCTCAACACACTTAAAATTTGCAAAAGCTCAAAGGGCAAGGTACTCAGTAGTTGACAACACATGTTCATTTATAGCTTCTTGAGCCATTTTCATGTTGTCACCTCAGAGAATTGCAATCATCATTATGCAATCTTTGCAACGATCTCTACTTCATAAATTTTTACCAGGCTGGTTTACTGTAATAACTTCTATTTTATGTTACAATTTCAAACCATAACTGTGTGTTTCAATGGATATCTCCAGGTGTCAATTACTGATTGGCTAAATCGGTACACTTTATGCAGGTGTTTCACCAAATTGTTAACACTTTTGATAAGCTTCTCAGACCATAGCGATCTGGCGACTAAGCCCTCAAAATACACACTCACCAGGTTGCAAGCACCTCCTACTAACTGCCATAGACCTTTGCGATCTTGTGACTAAAGAAAACTTCACTAACCATATAAATTCTCACCATATCACTAATATTTTATTTCATTGTTCAGGAGTTTCACGAGTTGGCGACCAAAGAATTTCCTCTTAGCATTTTCCTTTAGTCATGGTCTCTCTAACAGTTAACTCTAACTACCCAAAACCTCTGCAAGATGGTGATCAAATCATTTCTTCTTTTATAAATAATTGCCATGCGTCACCTAGGCATGATCTCGCAATGAATAAACTTCTTGCAACTTTTCATCAAGTTATTGCTCTTGCCATTAGATTAACCCTAATCTAACAGATCTTTAACCTTATATTTATCTCTGACCAGGCTGCACCATCTGCAACATGGCATTCACTCATAAACTCACCAAGTGATTATGGAATATTCTTTGATGCTTTGCTAGTTAACAACCACCGTTGATTAAAAGCTTTTCATTATACTACAACATGGACACCTAGCACAACCTCGTTAACTCGCAAGGAAAACATTTAGGTCATGAGAAGAAATATTGAGCCAATGACAAACATCAAAACTTAACACTCGCTAGGTCACCAAGGATTTCACTAACCGTCAAATAAGTCTGCGAGCTGGCGAACAAAGGAAAATCATAAACCATCACTAGATCACCAAGGGTAGTGAAAAGGTTCTAAAATAGTCTACAACCTAGCGATAAAGGGTTTGAACTAGACACTCACAGGGTCGCAATGGTTATCATAAACCTTATAAACTGCCAGCGAGCTAGCGATAAAGGGAAACTTAACCACTCTCCCACTCAGAATAGTTAACCTTAACTTAATAAAAGAGATCGCGAGTGTGCAACTAACAATTTATGGGGCTATCAAGTTAGAAACTAAGTGAAAAAAGACAAACTTCATTAAGACTTAGAGGTAGTCATTTTCAAAAGATATGTGCTTAAGGATTTAAATGGCATGAGGGATTTTCAAAGACAAATGGCTACCTTTCAAGGTCAAAATTCGAAAAGAAGAACTAGGACAAAGCTCAGAAAACTTAGAACCAACACATACTTAGCATATGTGTAGTTGAAGACGTCATATGCACAACCATAAGTTTCATATTCATAGGAACTTAGTTCTTATACACTTGTTGGTTCTAATTTCTATGCCTCATAAATATGCAATAAATGTAAACTACAAACAAAAGGACAATGTACTTATTGAATCCATGTAATCCTCTAGTCGTGTGAAGCCTCACACTTGCTTGAGTTGATGAATCACCACTAGAATACCTAACATCTTCCTTGCCGCCTTGCTTTTTTATTCTCTATGCTTTTGTCTTAAGGCCTCACAGTGCAAATGAGGATAAATGAACCCTCACACTCCTATTTAGAAGAGTGGAAACCCTAATCAGTCATGGTAACCCTAATCAATCATGGTGACCTATTGTAATATTGTGTGACCTTTGTGGCCTTGTTTATCCATGTTTGACCCTAAATTAATCCTATTTTTACCCTCCTTTAACATGATTCTTTCCCTATGACTTATTAAGAGATTTCCTCTTTTTTTTCCAAAAAAAACTATCCAATCTCTTGACGAGGCATACGATTTTACTTACAAGGTATAATTGGATATATATCAATTATTTTTAAATTTTCTTTGAAACAATGTGATACATTGCATTGTCTCAAAGAGAGGTAAAATGTAAACAACTAAAAATATCCTCATGTGATTAAATAAATATTGTATATATAATTATTTAATCAAAATTCCTTTGTTAATTAAATTGATATTTATTATTTACTTGATTGTTTCATTATCCTCTTCCTAAGTTATTTAAATAAATAATTTTATTTATTTATCTAATTTATTATTATTTTCTATCCTATGATTAAATAATTATTCATCTATTTAATTATCCACTTTCCACTTTTCCTTTTCCACTATTAATTGAATAGATACATTTATTTATTTATTTAATTCATGATCTTTTCTTTCTAATCTTGACCTATCATCTTCACTCACATGGATCAACTCTAAATTTGAAGGCATGCGAAAAAATGGAACTTATCTATTCATTTGACCTTTCCACTCTTCACATCTCTAAACATGTCTAGATTCAATATATCTTGTTAGGTCTTATCAAAATTTAGTATATTATACCTACCACTCAATCTCATCCCTCTATTTCTAGTAACCTCTTAATCTCCTTCATTTTCACTATCCCTCACATTATCCTTACATACTATCTAATCTCATCCATCCATTCTTCCACTTGTTAATCTCTACCCTTGATTTTCACGAGGACTTCTATAAAACAAAATTTTCTCCTCTTATCCTACACCTAAGGAGCCTCTGCATATTTTTGATCTTGTGATCTCTAACATACTTTTGATCTTTGAGATCCCTTTCTATAACTATTATCATCTTGTTATGACCATTATCTTTATAGTCATTATCTCGCATCAATCAACCACACTCCATTCCTTAAATGTCTTCTTGTGCATGTGCTTCAAAATTTGAGAGCAACCCACTTTCATACATGATATTAAAGAATATGAGAACAATGGATTCAAGCATTTTTTGAATGTATGTGGGTATATCTTTGTTTATTTCATTTGTTTTGTACTCATGAAGAAGTGCTCCATTGATATGATGTTGGCTAGTTTTTTAGATCTAGGGCTTGTGGTTGGCCTTTTTTACTTCTACAAATAGGTTGTACATTTCAATAATCATCATTAACAAGTTCATATATGCTCTAATCATCCAATTATACCTCTAAAAATCCATGAATTAAGTATTTTAAAGTATTGACCATGATCTAAGAGTTGACTCAAATTAATAGGGGCTTTTTTAGGCCAAATGACATTATTGTGTAGATGAAAGATACCCTATAGTAAATGTGGTTTTAGGAGAATTTTATTCTCTTATCTAAACTTGTTGATATCCAAAAAAACACATCATAAAAGAATATATCTCTTTTATAGTAATAGATTCTAATACTTCCCATGTGAAAGGGGTAGGGAAGGGGTCGTCTATGCATGCTTTATTAAGTTTCCTAAAGTCTACACATATGCTATATTTTTATTTTGTATCACCAAAGGGATAATCCATTTTAAGTCCTTGGATGAGTTGATGTTGCCTTCTATATTTTTTATTTTTTTTCTACTCTTTCTTTCATGTTAGGATTCAAGTAGTATGGTATTTTTCCTATGGGGTTTAGCATTTTTTTAAAGTATATTTTCATTGTACCTACTTCCTTAATTCCCTTCATTTTTTTGAGTTTCTAGGGAAAGAGTTCTTCATATCCTGTCAATAATTTAATTATTGAGGCAACAACTGGTTCTTCCAATAATCTCCTATCTTAGCCATTTTTGGGATATTAGAAGTAGACAAGTTTTCCTCCTAGCTGTTAAGTGGTTTATTGTAATAGTTCTTTCTAGAATCTTTTTGCAATTCTAACTCTCATTCTCTTCTACCTTAATATCTATTGTTAGATCTACCTCTTTGTCATATTTGTGTATCTTGTAATGCATTTCTATAAATTTTGTCTGTTTATCTAACCACTCAATTAGTTTATGTTGAACAAGCCAAATAAATAAGAGGGGAGTGAATCAATTATTTACAAATAATTTCCTTCACTTAAGCTAGTTATTTATAGCATATGTAAACATGAAAGCACAAAAACCATCAACACAATGAACACCAGAATTTACGTGGAAACCCAAATTGGGGAAAACAACAGAGAAGCTAATTCTCATGAAATGAACACCGGTTAAGGTGATTTTCACAAGGGGTCACTATTAGTTTTCTCACAACTGGTTGCTCACTATTGGTTGGGATAATTACCTATAAATAAGAAAGGCTAACTACCAATACAGATAGGCTCACTGCCAAAATAAATAGGCTCACTATCAAAATATAAGAAATGAAAGTAGAATTCACCACTGAAGTCACTGTCACCAATACTCTACAATAAAAAAATGATATAGCAGTCTGCTACCAATTACATCAACTTGCATATACATCAACACACAGATCTTCCCTTGTCAAATTCACATTCACTTTACATATGCTTGCATTCGAGCACACAACAACAAATAAATTCATCACTCTTTTATACCATCTCATGAAAACAAAAAGGTTGGCCTAATCCAATTTGAAACATGTCACATTGAAGCATTCCCAAGTGGTAAGGAATGAGATGTGGAACACCTAACTCAAATCAACATGCCACACAAAAAAAACATGCTACATCATCACCAAGATCTTCAGTACCAATGGATAGGATCTATATGTTACAATTTAAATGCATCTACCAAAGCACAATGAACACAACCAAGATAGGACCAAACCCAAATAAATGATCCACAACATGTTGCATGATAAATGGAAGCAACACTGACATAGATAAGAGTAAATATTTAAAGCACATCATCTGGTTCTCACTTCTACCGGTACACCAAAATTACCAAACCACATCTAAAACCTTTCTATTCATCAGATATATTAACATCAATGGAAACCATTATTGAAAATAAAAATAATAGTATCAAATTCACATTATAATAATCTCTCGCTTTGTCATTAATGGAAACATTCATCAATAACAAAGAAAACAACTCACTATCAAAAGATATCAACATAAGTTCTCTATTCTTCTCCATCCTTATCTATTGTTCTTCTCCCCCTTTGACAACAATGACAAAGGGACAAACTCCCCCTTACTAGCTCACTTTTATCCCCTTGAGAGGAAGTTTACAAACATTGATAAATAAAAGAATAAGCATGCAATTCACTGGACCAATGTACACATCAAAGAATTTACTAAATACTAGGAAGGGGTAGAACACCCATCTTCCCTCTAAGATACTCAAAAGTATCCTTGCACAATAGTTTTATAAAGATATCTGCAATCTTCTCCTTTGTAGGTACATACTCAAGCTTGACTCCCTTTTCCAATACTTTCTCTCTCAAGAAATGATATTTGATAGATATATGTTTTTCCCTAGAAAGATGCACTAGATTCTTTGAAATGTTTATAGCACTAATATTATCACAAATAATTGAAATCAACTCATCAAAATTTACCCCTATATCCTTCAAATTTTGCTTCATCTATAATACCTATGTACACCATGAGGATGTTGCAATGTATTCTACTTTAGCAGTTGATAATGTTATAGAATCCTTCTTCTTACTTGACCAAGAAACTAAACAAGGGCCAAGAAAATAAGCTCCACCACTAGTACTTCATCATGTATCCACACATTTGGCCCAATTTGCATCAGGATAAGCCATCAGATTGAAACCTAAATATTTTGGATACTATATTCCAAAATCTTTTGTCCCCTTCAAATATCCAAAAATCCTCTTTACTTCCATACCATGTGACTCTTTGGACTCTTATAGAAATTTGGATTCCAAAAAAGTTGCATACATAACATCTACTCTAGCAATAGTCAGATACAATAGTCCTCCAACCATTGATATGTACTAATTGCATCAACCTTTGGTGAATCATCTTCCTAAGTCAACTTACATATGGTAACAATAGGAGTACATACTAGTTTAGAATTCTCCGAACCAAACTTCTTCAACAATTCCTTGACATACTTGGAATCCAAAAAAGCTGCATACATAACATCTGCTCTAGCAATAGTCAGATACAATAGTCCTCCAACCATTGATATGTACTAATTGCATCAACCTTTGGTGAATCATCTTCCTAAGTCAACTTACATATGGTAACAATAGGAGTACATACTGGTTTAGAATTCTCCAAACCAAACTTCTTCAACAATTCCTTGACATACTTGGAATGAGAAATGAAAATTCCTTTACCGTTATGATCTACCTACAATCCAAGAAATAAATTCAACTCACTGAGCATAGTCATCTCAAATTCCTTTTTCATATCTTCTGCAAATTTCCTACACAAATCATCCTTTCCTCTAAAAATTATGTCATCAACATAAACCACAACAATCAAAATCTGATTTGAATAAATCTTGTAATACAAATTACTATTAGTTCATCCTTTCTGAAATCCTTGTCCAATCAAATATCCATCTAATTTTCCATACAAAGCCCTGGGTGCCTACTTTAATCCATACAATGCCTTCTTCAACCTACATACAACATCCATATCCTTTCCATACTTGAAACCTTCCATTTGTTCAATGTAAATTTCTTACTTCGATTCTCCATTCAAAAATGGTGACTTAACATCCATATGATAAACCTTGAAATCTTTGAACACTATAAAAGCTAAAAACATGTGGATCGCCTCCATCTGAGAAATAGGGGCATAAGTCTTATCAAAATCTATACCTTAAATCTGAGTATAACCCTTGCAAACCATTTTTTCTTTGTTTCTTATTACCTTTCCATTTTCATCTAGCTTGTTCTAGAAAACCCATTTTGTACCAATCACATTCTTGTCAACCAATCTAGGCACAAGTTCCCTAGTTTGATTATTTTCTATTTGATCAAGTTCTTCCTCCATTGTTCTTACCTAGTTTTGATCATTACATGCTTCTTCTACAACTTTAGGCTCAATTTCTGAAAGTAAACACAACAAAACTTGCTCTTGTACATCTCTACTTCTAGTAACAACACCTTTATTCTTATCACCAATAATTTGATTCTCAGAATGATTTCTATATACATTACTTGGTTTCTTAATTGTATATGTCAAATATTTCCTTGTCTCTTCCTCATCCTTCTCATCTTCCTTTCCTCTGTCCTCTATATCAAATTCATATTCAATATGTTTCTCAAGAGTTTTCTAAAAATATTCATCAACCTTTGCATTCGCACTTTTATCAATCTTATTCAATCTCTTGTTGTAGCACTGGTACACTTTTCTCTTTGTAGAATATCCCAAAAATATGCCTTCATCTAATCTACTATCAAATTTTCCAACATTGTCCTCATCTCTTTGAATGTAGCATCTGCTTCCAAAAATCTTGAAATATTTTATTATAGGTTCTCTCTCATGCCATAGCTCGTATGATATCTTGCCATACTTCTTCCAGTAAAGAACTCTATTAAGTGTGTACACAATTGTATGTACTACTTCTCTCCAATTAACTTTTAGTAAAATTGCTTCCTTCATCATTATCCTTGCTACTTCTTGTATTGTCTAATTCATCCTTTCCACTAAATCATTATGTTGTAGTGTTCTAGCCACTGAAAAATATCTCTTAATACCATGTTTCTCACCAAAATTATGGAAATAATTAGAAGTTAATTCTCCTAATTTATTAGATCTCAAACATTTAATCTTCCTACCATATTCACTATCAACTCTTGCTTTAAAAATATTGAACTTCTCAAATGCTTTTGATTTTCCTCTTAAAAACATAACATGAGATCATTTGGAATAATCATTAATAAAAAGTATGAAATATATATCACCTTGTAATATCCTTGTTTTGGTAGGACCACATAGATCGGTGTGCAGTAGATCTAGTAAACCAGTAGATGAATAATTTGTTTCCTTGAGTAATTCACTTCTATACTTTCCTTCCTGACATCCTTTACAGATAATAGTATTTGGTTTACACAATCTAGGTAAATCTCTTATTGCACATGATGAACTAATTCTTACCTAATTGTCAAAATTGATGTGGCACATTGTTTGGTGCCAAATCCAATTGTCATCAATTTGAGATAGTAAGCATCATTATTTAGATCCTTCAAGTTGGTACATGTTCCTTCCTATCCTTTTACCAATTGCAATCATTGTTCCAGATCTCTTCCAAATACAACATCATATCCATTCTCACACATCTGTCCAACATTCGAAAGATTATAAAACAAACCCTTCACATAATAAACATTTTCAGTGTTATGCTTTCCATCAAAAAGTAATAGAACCTCTAACAACAATGTATATTGCCTTATCATCACCCAATCTAACAAGACCACCATCATATTTCTCAAGTTTTATAAATTTACTTTT
Organism: Chamaecyparis obtusa; assembly: GCA_027943335.1. Lineage (NCBI taxonomy): Eukaryota > Viridiplantae > Streptophyta > Pinopsida > Cupressales > Cupressaceae > Chamaecyparis > Chamaecyparis obtusa. The sequence goes on along the minus strand of BSBK01005977.1, from coordinate 635,243 downwards.
ATCCCCAATCATATGATTTGAACAACCACTATCAATCAACCATTCATTCTTGTTCCTTCTAACATATAAAGAAATCTCAAAATTATCATCAATATCTAGGCAAATGTTAGAAATATCAAATCTAGGTTTTTCTTCTTCTTCAACGTAAAATAGACAATCCTCTATTTCTAAGTCATCATATGAAATACTAGAATCTTTAATGACATAGTAATATTTCTTATTGAACTTCTTAGACTTATGCCTAGGACCTTTCTCTGGACACCTAGTAGACAAATGACCAATATTTCTACATCTAAATAATTTAAGGAGTAACATACCTTTGTATTTTCCAGTACCTTTCTTTAGCTTCTTTGCAAATTTCACTTCCATATCATTTGAATATTCATCATCATTAAAATCTTCCTCTATCTTTGTGTCTTTAAATGTTGTCTTAGATCTACTTTTCTCTTTTATGAATTTCCTCAACTCAAATGTAGTTAGGGTGCCAAACAAATATTCTCTGGTGAACTTTTGTGGATCATAAACTTCTTTAGTCGTCAAGATCTTGTTGTTGTAGCTATTTAGTAGGGACATAAAAATATTCTCCATAACATCTTCATATGTGATATTGCCTCCTTGATTCTTGACTTCATTTACTGCATTATCAACCCTCTAAAAGTAGCTTCTAATGTCTTCACCTTCTTCCATTCTCAGATTCTCATATCATACTTAGTTATTATCTTCTTAAATAACTTAATGCTATCATTTCCTTCATAAACCTATTTTAAGTTATCCCAAACCTCATAATAAATCTTAAATGAAATAACCTTAGCAAACTTGGTTTTTTATAAAGCGCTAAAAATTGCATACCTTTCTTTCTCATTCTCCTCATAGGTTGTGATTTCGTCTTTAGTATTGAAGCCATTTTGAGGAATAATATACTTCTTCTCTACATTATTCTAGGTGGTGTGACTGATTGAGATCATGTATCCTTGTATATGATCTTTGCATGAACTATAGTCAGATCTGTCAAACATAGGAATGCCCAGTTTGTGCACCATCATATCTACCTCAAGTAGTTAAGCTCTCTCCAAGGAACCAAGCTCTAATACCAATTATTGAACAAACCAAATAACTAAGAGGGGGGTGAATAAATTATTTACAAACAATTTGATTCACTTAATTTTATCTGGTAAATAATTAAACCAATCATAAACTTATAGCAAATATAAACATGAAAGAACAAAAACTATCAACACAATCAAAACCATAATTTATGTGGAGACCCAAACTGGGAAAAACCACAGAGAAGCTAATTCTCATGAAATGAACACCATTTTAGGTGACATTGGTTAAGGTGATTTTTACAAGGTCTCACTGTTGGTTGGGATAACTACCTAGAAATAAGAAAGGTTATCTGCCAATACATGTAGGCTCACTTCTAGAACAAATAGGCTCACTGCCAAAATATAAGAAATGAAAGTAGAATCCACCATTGAAGTCATTGTCACCAATACTTTGCAATACATAAATGATATAAAATTTTGTTTTCAATTGCATCAACACAAAGATCTTCCCCTTTCAGATCATATTCACTTCACATTTACTTGCATTCAAGCACACAACAACAAATAAATTCATCACTCTTTTATACCATCTCATGCCAACAAAAAGTTCATCCTAATCCAATTTGAAATAGGTCACACTTAAGAATTCTTATGGTTGTAAGGAATGAAATGTAGACTTCCTCACTCAAATCAACATGCCTCACACATAATAAAACACCAAAACATCATTGAAATATTCAAAACCAATGAATAATATCTATACGTTACAATTCAAATGCATTGACTAAAGCACAATGAACACAACCAAGATGGGACTGAAACCAAATAAATGATCCACAACATGTTGCATGATAAATAGAACCAACATCAACCCAAATAAGAGTAAATATTTAAATCACATCATCTGGTGCTCACTTCTACCAATACACCAAAATAACTAAACTACGTCTAAACCTCTTCTATTCACCAGATATGTTAACATCAATGAAAACCATTAATGTCATCAACTTCACATTCTAATAGTTTGCACACTCCATGACTCTGGGGTGGAGGATTAGATTATAAGTATGCATTCTCTAGCTAGTATTTGGTATAAATATAATCTCCTTAATTTTTCTCAATGTACATGTACCATGGATTTGTATATTGCCATCTAAGAAGAAAATTTTATAAATGAAATCTTATAGAAGGTCTTCCCATTCCCTATTTTGTATTCTCCTCTCTTGATTTATATATCATGTTTGTATAGCATGTATTAAGATCCAATAAAAAAATTGGTTGTACAGGCAATGATTATTTTCACCGTCTCTTGTCCATGTAACTTTACACAAGTATAAAGATGGTATTTTAAGGTTATTGTTCCTTGATTCTTTGGGATGGTAGGATATTCTCCTTCCTTCTATAAGTATCACTCTTTGATCCAACTTTGAAAGGTAGGACAATCCAAAGTAGTATTCTTATGTGTGTTCCATCAACATGAAATACTACAAACTAATGTATCTTGTAATGTTGCCATCCTGAATTTTTGCTCTTTAAATTTTTTCTTCATCTATAAAATATATTCATAACATCTCCAACTCCATAAAATCTGAATAGTTTGATATGTGAGATGCCTTAATAATTAGTTTTTCCAACAACGGTTCTTCAAAATATCTGGGTATTTTATGGTATGACTCTAGATCATAAATACTTGATGGAATCTAAAGAGTGTATGTTGTGGAGCCAATATACTATGGGAGGAATAAGGTAATTCACATAGGTTTGGGTAGGGTTTTTGTGTATCAACACCTAACATATGATCTATCATCAATGCTTAGTGGGATATGCACTATTTTTTTATCATTAGTAAAGGAAATCTCTTTGGCTCTAGAATCTATTATACCATTAGAATTAATGAACCATCTCAATCCTAATAGTGATATGAATGTATTTTAAATAACTCCTTCAATTCCACTACTTCAAAGTTGTCATATTGTTTGATTCCTTTAAAATTTACTTCAACATTCTTCTAGGGGCCTAATGTATCTATTTTGAAACCATCAACTAGGCTTATGTTCATCAGTGTTTTTAATAGCTTAGGTCACCCTAGTTTCTCCCATGTACTGGGTGGAATGATATTCAGGTCTACACCAAGGTCCACCATAACATGTTTAACTTCTTGGTCATTCAAGTGTACATTTATCAACAATAGTCCATTTTCCCAAATTTGGTTCTCAGATATAATTAATTCACTTGTGTCTTCTTGTTCCAATACTTTCTCTATTATTTTAGTTTCAACACCAAATCCTTTTATATGGCCAAGGGTGCTAAGTCTTTAAGAATATTAGTTTATTAATCAATAAAACACCACACTTCTTGTTGAAGATGAATTATCATTTATTACTAGCAATCTATACCATTTTCTCATGCTACTTCTTATTTGGTCAAAATAATTCTAGTTCCTCATCATATTTTTCTTATGGACTATATTTGTATTCATAACCTTCCTCCACTATTTATTTCTTTATATTTTCACTAGTGTCAATACCTTGCATGGTTATTGTATTTTATTTATTCTTTCCTCTTTGGAGTGTTCTTTCATAGAGGTGTTTAAAGACCACACATCCATCTCTAACAACCTCTAATTCCCTATTATGACATCCTTCAGACCACTCATGCTTCTCATTATAAAACACCACTTTGGGAAGGTTCACTAGCCTCTTTATTTTGATAGAACATCCTAAACATTTTACATGCAAAGAGATCATCAGAACCATTCCCAATAATGTACATTCTTGTTTCCTCTATATCTAACATTTTGAGGCATATTGTTTGATTGTTCCTCAATTTAAACAATTTTCCCTATCTCTTCTTCTATTGCTCTATCCTCTTCTTCTAGACCTCCTCAATAGCTTGATTATCTATTGTCATTTAGATAACCTTGTTGTTAATTATTCTTCATAGCTCAGGCATTTGATTTATCATTCCATAGTGGTACCTTGTATTTGTATTCATTTATCTCATTCATGATAGTTATGATTGTGGTAGCATTGATTTGATTTTACCCTTGGTTTCCTCCATTTCATATTGAAGGTTTATTCTTTAGACAATCCTCTATTTGTATATCCCATTCTTAAGAAATGACACAATACATAGAATTGGGTCTTGACCTTTGTTTTCTCCTTAGGGAATTCATTTTGGATGCACACTTCCCTATTACAATATGTACTCTAAATTCTTTTAGGTTATTTAGGCTCATTAGCCCTAATTTCTTTATGTACCATTAGTTTTTATACTATCAATTATAAATCTTCAAGAATTTCAACATTCTTATCCTTTCCTACTCTTCTCCATGGATGAGCTTCAATTTGGTATACCATGACAATTAGATCAACATACTTGTCAAATACTCTTCCATCCAATACTACTCTTATATCCTTATGAAATTTGGAGAGGAACCATTCTATCTTCTAAAAAGGTTCCTCTTACTGTTGGAAACTATAATTGAAACAACTGTTATATTGTCATTGATGTCAAACCTTAATTGGTGAGACAATTGATATCTAGTATAATACCATATCTTTTGATTGATGAAGAGGATTTTAAAAGAAGAGATAACAAGAGGACCTAAGGAAAGATTGATTTATGTGATACTACAATTTGTGCTTGATTAGTTGGCACATTGACAAGGTAATGTGTTGTTTATCTTCAACACTAAGTGAAGAATTCAATATATTTGAAGCATAGACTTAACGAAGAAAGAGAGAAGAAATTTAGTTTAAGCTGAGTGATGCTAGTGTTGACCAAGTCCCAGTATAAGCTGAGAAAATTTAGTGTTGACCAAGCATCAGTAATTACTGAGTATCAAATAATTAACTGAGCAAAGACAATATTTTTTGAGAAGAATTTTTTTAGTGATGATCAAGATATCCAGTGATGACCGAGTAGATGAACACAGTATTGACCGAGTGCTAGTAATTTACAGTTTGTGAAGGAATTGAGAATCCCAGCCGACATAGTTGAATTCTTGGGATATGTAAAACATGTTGACATTAATAATGAATTATCTAGAATATTTAATGCATGATAAACCATTTTCTTATGGATTCAAGGAGAAGTTTGGAGAAGTATCTAGAAGGATAAGGAGGAGAACAAAATGATGGAAGGATTCAATGAATCTGACCTAAACCTAAAATCTATGAAATAGATCAAGTGGCAAAAGATTAATCTACCTGATCAAGGAGGTATAAGGATGACCTAATTATGAGGTATTTAGAGTGTGGTGGAAGAGGTTGATGTTATTGACTAATGGATCTATGTCGAAGGCTAAGGAGATCTGTGAATAGCTGAACATAGTTGAGGTGATTGCTTGAAGGGATTTCCAAGAAGATTACAGATGGAGATGGAAATGAAGGTCAGTTAGTAAATCAGTTGAGTGTATTGGATTTGTATTTGTAAAGTGAGTTATATATTTCATATTAGAACCTATTGTTACTTTATAACAATTGTATCAGTCAAAATCCTTTAATCAAGGTTGACCTAACAGTCATTTTGTAAACCCTTTAATCAAGGTGACATTCTGATGGAATGCTCTTAAGCCCTCTAACCAGGCCACTCTTAATAGGGTGATTAAATCCTTTAACAGGGTCACATCTAATAGTGTGTATTGTAAACCTTTAACAGGGTTGGCTTCTCACATAGCTCACTTTAGAAGAGTAAAAATTTAGTAGCATGTTACTGGTGATTTTTTCCCATATTGGATTTCCACGTTAAATAATGGTGTTATACTTGTGTGAATGTTATTTGATGTGTTTTTGAAAATTTTTTATTTTGCAAATTGATTATTTTTGGACAGTGGGCTGCAAGTTTTATGTTACTAATATATTCTATAGAGACCGAGTGAATTAATGAATAGATCTAAGTTTGTTGAAGAGTTTAAAAATTGAATTGGTACATCTGGACCTGAGGATAACTAATTCACCCCCCTCTCAGTTATTCTAAAATCATTCTAACAATTGGTATCAGAGTTTTTGGTGCTTGTAAGAAAAAAAAGTTTAAAGGTAATTAAAGATAATGATCAAGATGTACAAAAAGGAGGTACCAAAGTTGAACAAGGATAACTTCCCTGCATGGCAAAGTTTGATGAAATTTCACTTAGCTATTATTGGTGATTTGGTGAAATACTATGTGGAAAATGATTATGTATTAGTTGTTGTACCTATGATAGCCAAGGAGATGAAGGAAAAACAAGAACACAATTAGGTAATGTTGGAAATTGCATCAGCCCTAGGCTATCCTAAATTTGAAGACATCAAGGACTATACTAATGAAAAGAAAATGTGGGACACACTAGCAGCTATCTATGGTGGGGACACAAATGTGCTGAGAGCTAAATCTGAAAACTTGAGAGGTAAGTTTGATGAAATGAAAATGTTAGAAGGTGAAAACATTGTTCAACATTGTGGCAGAGTTAAAGAGGTAGTAAATGCTATTAGAGGAGCTAATAGAAACATTGATGATGAAATTGTTATTAGTAAAGTGTTGAGAACCCTACTTCATATCTATGTTATTAGAGTTTCTGCAATACAAGAATCTATATGTACTCCTAGTAATGTCCTAACTTTGGAAGGTCTTGTTGGTAGACTTATTGCTTTCGAGCTGTCTAATTTTGATAATTTCACTACTCACAATATTGAATCTGCTTTCAAGTCTCATATGGTTCTACATAAGTCTAAGAAAGGAAAAGAAAGACATGTGAACAGTGACAGTGATACTTCTGATGAAGATCTAGATGATCTTGAGGCACTTATGGCTAGAAGACTACTGAGAGGAAAAGGAAAATTCAAAGGTAACTCCTTATAATCTATTTTTCATGTAACAAAGTTGGCCATATTGCAGCAAGGTGCCCTGGCAGGAATGAAAAGGATGAAATAAGGGAAATAAAGCATAAAGATAAAAAGAAATGATAGAGCTCACAAAAGGTACAAGGACTACAAAGACAAAGGTAAGAAATCATGTTATATTGTTGAAGAAGAAAATGATAGTAGTGAATTTGATGATTGTTATGAAAGATGATTCTAATGAAGATGAGAAAACTACACTTATTTCATATGTGAGTAAAGGTGATAAATGGATTATTTATAGTGGTTTCCCACATCACATGACTGGTGATGATAAAAGTAAGTTTGAAATCTTAAATCATTACAAAGGTAGAAGTGTTAAGTTTGGTAATGATGCACCATGTCCTTTGAAAGGGAAAGGATCAATAAGATTGACTGATAAGATCATATGTGATAATGCTTATTGGGTTGAAGGTATTAACTATAATTTGTTGAGTGTTTCACAGTTGAACAATATTGGTTACCGAGTTGAATTTTATCACAAGAAGGCTAAAATATTTGATGCCACTGGTGAATTAATTGGAAGTGGTGAACAGATAAGAGGCAATTTTTTCTATCTAGACCTATCTGAGGAAACATGTTTTTTTGCACAATTTGAATTATGGTATGGTTATGCACCTAATGTGAAATACTTTAAAGTCTTTGGAAGCAAATTTTATATACTGAAGGATAATAGGAATGGAAAACTTGATGCTAAAAGTGATGAAGGCATTTTCCTAGGATATTCTACTAAGAGAAAAGCTTACAAGTGTTTGAATTTTAACACTAACAAAGTTGTGGAAAGTGCAAATGCTAGAGTTGATGAATATGCATAAAAGAATGAAGTTAAGTACAAGAAAGAACCTGAAGATTAGAGATCTTTTGTATACATGGAAGAAGGAGAGGCTAGTAATATACCTGAACTAAAAAAAAAAGAAACCAAGCAACAACATGAACCCGCTGAGTCATAGAAAAATAATGTTGAGCATTAGGAGGATGTTGCCGAGCAATCAGGAGAGGTGATAGAGAATCTACAAGATGAACCTGTAGATCAAGAATAAGAAGAAAGGAGCTTTGGTCCTACATTGGCATAGTATATGAGAAGACATCATAAGTTGAAACAAATCATCAGAGATAGAATATCTAGAGTCATGAAAAGAAGTAAGTTGAAAGATCAAACATGTTTTTTATGTGAATTTGAGCCCAAGAAAGTGAAAGAGGCTTTAGAGAATGAAGATTGGATTCAAGTCATGAATGAAGAAATAGAGAAGATAGAAAAGAACAAAACTTGGACTCTAGTGTCAAGACCAGAAGACAAGAATGTTATTGGAACAAATTGGGTGTTCATAAATAAGTTAAATGAACATGGAGAAGATACTAGGAACAAAGCTAGATTGGTATGCAAGGGATATGCACAGGAAGAAGGCATTGACTATGGGGAGACATTTTCCCTAGTTGCAAGATTAGGAGTGAGAAATCTACTTGCATATACATCTTTTAAAGGATTCAAAGTGTATCAAATGGAAGTCAAATCTTCATTTCTGAATGGAATACTGGAAGAACAAGTATACATTGAACAACCAGAAGGATTTGTTGACCCAAGAAAGAAGAACATGGTTTGTAAACTGCATAAGGCACTGTATGGATTGAAACAAGCCCCCAGAGCATGGTATGAGAGACTACACAATTATTTGATAAAGATTAGATTTGCAAGGATAAATGACAACAATAATCTATATTTGAAGACTGAAAAAGGTAAAGGGATATTGTTAGCTGAAATTTTTGTTGATGATATCATATTTAGAGGACAAGGTACCCTATGTCAAACATTTTCAAATGAGATACAAACTAAATTTGAAATGTCTATGTTTAGTGAGATCAAATTATTTGTTGGTTTACAAGTTTATCAGATGAAGAAAGGTATCTATATTACACCATCTAAGTATGTCAAGGAGATACTAAAATTTTTTTGGTATGGAAGATTCTAGACCAGTAAGTAAACCCACGGCTACTAGACAAAAACTATAAAAAAATGATTATCGCTGAAGTAAATCAAACTTTGTACATGTTTATGATTAGAAAGTTACAATATGTTGTCCATAGCAGACCAGATATTTCCCTAGCAATTGGGATTCTTGCAATATTTTTAGAAAATCCTAAGGAGAGTCACATGATGGCAGTGAAAAGGATATTCAGATATCTAAAAGGAACAAAGGACTATGGATTGTATTACAAGAAGAATGACAAGTTTGAACTGAAAGTTTATACTGATGAGGATTGGGTAGGAAATATGGATGAAAGAAAGAGTACAAGTGATGGAGCATTCTATGTACTAGAAATTGTACCTTCATAGAATTAGTATTGAATAATAAATCAAATAGAAACTAAATAACCATAATTAGCAACCCTATTTAGCAAATAAAGAACAATTAAGCATTATATGGCTCTCTAACTAAGAGTTTTAATGGTGAAGCTCTCAGCAAGTCTCCATTAATGACAATCCTAGAATGAGAAATGGGTGATAAGCTAAGCTAATTAATTCAACTCCAAATAGAAATGCTCAAATTAACTTCTAGATTGCCTTTCTAGCTATAATTCTCAAGAGGTTAGATGCAATTCTCATATTTGTGGATTGTTATATGAGTGATTTATCCCTTGCTTATATAGGATTTGGCAAGGGTAGGGGGTGTGGTAGAGTTGATCATGATTAGGCTTGAGTTGAGTCTTTGGTTCCACCATTTGAAGATAATTTAAATATTGTGTCCTCAAAGCTTGGGACAAGTAGACAAGATGCTCTTTCAATTTGAGTGATTGAGATTGAATTTGGCTTGATCCATGTGAGTTCTTTTCTTAAATCCTATTGGTTGAGGCTTTTTCCTCCCATGTGGTGTTAAGAGAAATTAGGATTTAATCAATTGATTTTAATTCATTTATCTATCCAAGTGCACCCCTTGAATGGGTTGAGTTTATTTAATTCCAAACTATACAATTAATTGAATTAATTGCACATTGATTTGATTTAACTTGATTAAAATTCTCTTGATTTTGATTTAAATTGAATTGAAGCTTGATTTTAATTTTGATTGGCTAAATACTTGTTTTGATTCAATCACCTTGATTTTGCCTTGATTTACCTTGATTAATCACTTGAATGATCATGTCCACATTTTGGTGATTACAAATGCCCCTCTTTAAGTTGACATGTGAAGCGTGTCGATTCAAAGAATGTTTTGATCCAACTTGATAAAAGGTCTTGATTTTGTCGATGGTCGATCTTGATGTTTGATATGAAATGTCAATTTTGATGATAGGACTGATGCAGTTCTGATTTGATTTTGGTGTTCCTGATGGTCGATCTGATGTTAGATTGCTGATATGATACTTGATTTGATGTGGTTCGATGTTTGATGCCCCTCTCAATTGATTAGTGAAAAATTTCTTGATAAAAGATTACGCTTTGATTTGATGGTCATGCCCTTGATTCAATGATGTTGATGTTGATGTTGATTATCCAATGGTATGCCCCCTTGGAAATGAAATGAAATTTGATAGATGGTTGAAAATTTTGATGATTTACGTCAATTTGCGTTGATTGGGTCAATTTATAATGAATTTTGATTTCATTTCCGATAATGTTTTCACATTTGTTTGATGACAAATGCCCTTGATTTGGAAGAATTGGTGAGAAATTTGGATCCCTGGGTCCCCTCTGATCAAAGATTCCCTTTTTAGGTCAAAGATACCTTTTTTAGGTCAAAAGGTTTATATAAAGGGGTAAAAAGTCTTTTTTACTATTCATTTTCACTTTTACTCTTAACTTTCGAGCTCTAACTTCCTTTGACTCCCTGACAATGTTGATCCCAATACGTGAGCACAGTTTCGAGTGTGGTCGACAATATCAATGGCCACTTGTCTACGGACCTTCGATAAGTGCCTGATCCTCTTGGTTTTTTCTAGCTATGCATTTAAATTTAGAAAAATTGAATTTTTCTTAGGAAAACCCTCTATTTTTGCTTTTTATTTTTCAAATAGTGCTTTTACACCTTTAAATAGCGCTTCCACAATTTTTACCAGCACTTCCGTGAATCGGAATAGCATGTTTACACACCTATTCTAGGGTTGAATTAGCTTTTTCTTTGTCAAATAGTGCGTATGATCTTGATTTCCCTTCTGCCATTTAAATTGGTGCTTATGAATTTTAAAATAGTGCTTTCAAATAGTTTTAGTGCTTTTGCCTAAAGTTGCACTTTTAAATCTTTAAGTAGCTCATTTACACGTTTAAATAGTGCTTTTGTGTTTTAGCACTTTTAAAGCTTGAAATAACGCCTTTACCCTATTGGAAAATATTTTAAATTGTTAAAGTCCAGTTTGAAAATTATTCAATGTCGTTGATCAAATGATTGGTTAAGGTAACCAATTTGATGTTATAGCGAGTTGTAAGATGTTAGTATGAGTCAGTCATAGTTTGAATGTTTGCTTGTCAATCTAGATTTAGATGATGGATGATTATGAATTTTACATCTTCTCTGAATAGACTCAAGAAAATTGATTATGGTTTGATAGTTGTAAATTTTTTATTGACTTAAAATAATCCAAATGATAACTGATTTCAAAACTGATGTGATTGAACTTGCTTTGTGTAGGATGTGCTCAATTCATTAGGTATTCATGATTTGTATCCCTTACCTATGAGTATGATCCAGGATCTGAGTGTGGCTCATCGTAGACATCTCAATCTATGTGGTCTATCTTTTCTTTTGGCTCTACCTTGATTTTAAGTGAATTGGGGTTTGATCACTGCTATGGCTAAGTGATGGCACTCAAACCATAACACCTTCCATTTACCTATGGGTGAGATGAAGATCACCATGGAGGATGTGTATCATATCCTTCACTTGCCGACTAGAGGAGAGTTGGTTTATTACGATTTTGTATATGATGGGTTAGCATGTCGATGGGTCTTTCAGGATCTGACCATTGGAGACGATCATATCCAATGGACCCAGTTTCTTTCTTTTCCAGTGTTATGAGCAGTCTTAGGTACTCTGATTGGTGGGTTCCTACTTCAAGAAAAATGTGGTCATGGGTTTGCAATTGGATGGGGTCCTATCCTTGAGGACTTGATTGTGCATCCTCAGTGATTTGATTGGGGATCCTTTGTATTAGCTCAGTTGTATCATGAGCTACATACAGTTGTTTATAGATGATCTTCCACGCTCACTGTAGGAGCAATATTACTATAGCTTTGAACTATTGACGTTGTGTCATTGATGATATGGATGTTGTAGTCTGGAGGCCATATATAGGATATGAGGCTTGGCCTAAGGATGACACTGAGTTTCCTTTCATGTTTTTTCCTTGATGTATGATTGGACGTTCCACTTATATCATTGAGAGATTTTTCTTCAGGAGAGTTTTGCGTCAGTATGGGTGCACACAGGGTATGCCCTAGGGAGTGGCTATGTATGCTCGAGTTCAGGCAGAGAGATCTTTGTGGGGTCCCTGTGTGGATTATGGGATAGTTGTTTGAGAGATTTGAGACCTTAGGTATCTACCTTGGTCGATGTGAGAGAATATTATGGATGCTAGGATCACAGATGAGTACAGTGATTGGCTGCATCAACATCCATTTCCTAGGTTTATAGATCCTGCTGAGAGAGTCCCAGGTATTGATGAGGTATTAGATGGTGACAGTGGTGATGTGGGAGATGGGGGAGATGATGTAGATGATGGAGATGGTGGGAGAGGTGGGGGTAGGATTAGAGCATGGCGTGGATGATGGGGTCATTGAGAAGTCAGAGCAAGTAGAGTTCTTATTCCAGTGATTTTTTATGCTCCTATCCCTCCTAGGGTTGATCAAGTTAGAGTTGGTGTAGATAGAGAACTCCATCTGGTTGTTGGGGAACTAGCTGTGAGACCAAGATGACATAGGGCTAGACAATAGCAAGAGGTTGATGCAGAGGTTGTACAGGTTTTTCTTGATCAAGCACAGGGTCCTCCTGCTCAGCAGGTGATACCTCCATTTGTTCCACAAGCTTCCTCTTCTTAGGCACCTGCTTCTACTTTGATGCCATCATCTTCTTCACATCCATATTCTTCAAGTTTTGTTCCATCCTTATCAGATCCATCTTCTTCCATGCCTTCTTTGATACCTCCACCACAGTCTTCTATAGCATAGGCTCATGCTCCTGCTTTAGAATCAAATGTTATATCTCTTCGGTCTCAAATGTCAGTGATGTAGCAACAGGTTACTCAATTGAGTTCGATGATGTAGACCTTTCTAGCTATGATGAGTTAGTAGGGATTACAAGCGAGCTCGAGTCATCCTCCAGATAGTGCTCTTAGTCCTGATGGTGGAGATAGTGTTGGTGGTTTAGCGAGTTGAGATATGATATGAGGTATTTCTGACTATTTGATGATATACATGATCTCATTTCTTTTTTGATATCAAGACATTGGACTCTATTGTATCATTTTTTATTCGTTGAGGTTGTTCATGTTGATACTTTGATTCTTTGATTTACTTTGATAGACTTTGATGTCTGGATATTTGCATTTATGATCTTTTGATGGACTCTAATATCATGTTGATTTTATGATGATGTTACCATAGACTCTAATACTCATTTTGATAGCTTTCACTACATATGATGTCATGATGTGTTGGATCTCCTTTTCAAGTTTTTTAGCATGATATGAAGATCTAGATGATTCTATCTCCTATATACTTTATTTTATGCTTTTCAAATGCAATTTTTGAAATGTGTGCATATGTTCTAATGATGCTTAAATGATTGTCTTATGTATGACATAGAATAAATGGATGAATGTGATGATGTGGATTCTAATGATTAATGTTTTTCTTTTATGGATGCAATGATGTATAGATGCATTAGATGGTTGTAATGGATAATGTATATGAATGCAATGTGATATGGATACTTAATTATTAATGATCCTAGATGTTTATATGTGATATAGATTAATGATATTGCAATGTAATGATGTAATGGATATAATGATGTAATGATTATGATTATAATGAATGCAATGGTAGATGTACTTAATGGATGTGAAATGAATGATTTCCTTTGTAAAGAATGATGCATACTAAATTAAATGAATCTTAAATGATGTAATCTAATGCAGTTAATGAATTTAAGGTGATGTATGCAACCTAATGCAATTGAATTAAATGATTCTAAAGATAAATATTAATGCAACTTAATGCAATGAACCTAATGCAAATGATGGTACATGACTTATGTAATTTAATGGAATAATTTTAAAATGATGAAATGCAATGAACTTATGATGAACACGATTAAATGAATGTAAGATAAAATGAATGTAGTGAAGATGATTTCAATGATTTAATGCAATGTAATGCAATGGTGATAAATGAACCTAACAAATGCAAGTGAACTAATGAAATGCACTTCTTCTTTTTTTGATTTCCAACACACTCAATCACATATAGTTTTTGATGATCCTCTGATTTTTTATTTGACCACACCCATTTTGTTTTGTCAATTTTCCCTCTTGCAATCATAAACTAAGAAAGGAAAAATACATTAAATGCATTTAATCTAAGATGTATGCAACTAATTATCATTATTCAAAAAAATTGGAGCTTATATTCTTCATTGAGCAATTTTTGGAATCCCATTTTTAGTACAACCATCACTATTTCAACCATGATGATATGAATACTTTTTGCACCTCTTTTGTTGCTTTCCCATCTCTTTTCTAGTATGACTATCACTAATTCAAACCAATCATGAGAGTGAAAATACCAATTTTGTCAGATTTTATGTTGCAAGTGGATTTTTGAATTATGATATTGATCATCAAAATATCCAAGGTATCCTTTTGCGTACAAGTCCTTGATGATTCTTTGATGATCACATCCTTAGACAAATAATACATGATTTAGAACTTTGATTTTAAGAGAGACATTCAGAAATCAACTAAAATATCATGCTTTCATCATAGCTTGTCTAGTTTAAAAATGTTCATCAATTTGCTAGAAAGACATGATGTCATCAATCAAGTCAACACTTACAAAAAAAAAATTTGCAATGTTTTTCAAATCCATATTTCAAGTGTAGTTCCATCCATTTCATACTTTTAATCCTGATAAAGATAAGGTCATGTAAGATCTCGGATTAAATTTTGCATTTGGTTCAAATTGGATTAGGATTTGATTAAGTGTTTCATTTGTGTTTTTGATGAATTGATTCAATGATTGATTGAAATTTGCTTTTTATGAATCCTTCCTCCTTTCGAGTAGATTGCCCCCAGTTTGATATGATTCCAAAGTTGGACTTAGGACAATTTGCAGATTAGGTGACCAAAATCTCTAGGTACTTGCAAATGTAACTCTGGGGTTTTATTATGCAATATATACAAATGCTGGCGAATGCAATATTTACAAGGTGACCTTCTAGGTATGTGAATGGCTTGGACTTTCAATGGTGCCTATTTACCAGGTTTTCACCAATTGAATGGATCTTTCTTCTTTTTTTTTGTTTTTCAAGCTTTTTCTTTTTTTTGCTACCAAGGTGCCTATTTGCTAGGTTTTTACCAAGATAACTTTTTCTCTTTTTGCTCTTTTTTAATATTTTTTTCTTTTTTCAATTTTTTTTTCTTTATCATCAAGGCACCTATTTGCTAGGTTTTCACCAAGACAACATCTTTTTGAGGATCATATATGAATGTTTTTGGCTTTCTTCATGCTCAATTTTCCACTATTTTTTATCTTTTTTGCTTTTCGAATTTGTTTGCTCTTTTATTTTTTTCAAATGTTTTTAGTATTTTCAAGATCTCTTTTGACTATATACAATAAATAGGATGCTTGCCATCTGATTTTTTGATACTCTTTATACTCTTTCATCTGCTTCATGTATAGAACCTCTTTAGATGAATGTTATTGATAGGTTCTTGTAGCTCTTCTCCATCACAATTCGCTGACTTATAAGTGTCATTGCCAAAAGACAAAATGATCACAAAAGGTCCTAACCAATTTGCTTCCCATTTTCCCTTCTTTTCCCTTTTTTCTTGATTCTTGGGATTCTCTCACGAAACTAGGTCACCTATTTGAAATGTTCTTGACTTGATGTGCTTGTTATAAGTCCTTGACATTCTATTTTGATATACTTTTAAGTGATAAAATGCTTGTTGTTGTTTCTCATCTAGTAGTCCTAGTTTGTGCAACCTAGCAACTCTATAATCTTCCTCACTTATCAAACCATGAAGAGATACCCTTAAGGATGGAAGTTCTACCTCCAAAGGTAAAACTGCTTCTGTTCCAAAGACTAAGGAAAAGGGTGTAGCTCCTGTTGGCATTTTGATGCTTTTCCTATAAGCCCATAAGACCAGGTTTATTTTTATGTGCCAATCTCTACCTAAATTTTCCACTGTTCTCTTCAATATCTTTAGGATTTTTTTATTCATTGCTTCGGCTTGTCCATTACCTTGGGGGTAATATATTGATGAAGAATGATGGATCATATGGAACTTTGTACACAACTCTTTTAGGTCTTTATTTTTTAAGTGCTTTGCATTATCTATTATGATGGAATGAGGAACACCATCTCTACATATTATGTGGTTTAGGATAAACAAAGATATCTATTTTCCCATTGCAGTAGTTGATAAGGGTACAGCTTCCACCAATTTGGTAAAGTACTCTATTATCGTGATAATGAATTTATGACCATTTGAGGATGGTGGATAAATCATTCCTATTAAATCTAGACCCCATTGATAAAATGGCCAAGGTGTTGTCATCAGATGAAGCTCTTGTGTATGCACATGTATCAATTTTCCATGAAATTGACACTTTCTACAAGTCTTAGCAAAGTGACAAGCATATTTCTCCATCGTAGGCCAAAAATATCCTATCCTAAGAAGTTTCTTAGCTAGGGTTAATCCATTCAAATGTGACCCACAAATTCCCTCGTGGATTCCTCGCAAGGCTACATTTGATTCCTCTTTCTCTAAACCTCTAAGGAGCATTCCATCTAGACTCTTATGATACAATGTTTTAGATATTAGGGTATAACGAGAGGCTTGGCAGATGAAGCTTTGCTTTTGGTTCCTAGTTTGGTCCATGGGTAGGATTTGATCTTTTAAGTAGGTGTAAATAGGTCCATACCAAGGTGATTCATGTGTAGTTAGCAAGTAAATGGTATGAGGATGGGTAGGGTCAAATGTGGATTGTTCTTGTATCGTCTTAAAATGGAAGCACTTACATGATAAGAGCATTTAGCCCTCCAAGTAGGTGGTTTGGGGTCATGTTAAGCACCTTGATTGGGTCTTTGCATGTATTTGGCTTTCTCCCCACTTTTCACTTGTTTACTGCACTTGATTTCTTCATTCTAGGTGAAATTAGGGTTAGGATCCTGAGGATTCTCCTTAATTTCCCTCTTTCATGGCTCTATTTTCTAGGTAGGATTTAGAAATAGGTCCTCTTGGCCTTCATCATAGTAATCATAGGATTTTATGTCTATCCTTGGCATTCTGTCTTGTTCATATATCATTTCTAGGTTTCTGGGCATCCCCAGGACCTCCTGATCTGGTTCTGACTGAATCTGGGCCCACGGTCAAATTTGAGGTTGATCCTAACTAGGTCAGGATCAAGCTCAAACCTAACTAGGTCAGGATCAAGGTCCAACCTGACTAGGTTAGGTCCAACCTTGATTTTTCCCCCCCTCATTCAAATTTCTAGAATCCTTGATTTTTGGGCATCGGGCTTTCGGGATATTTATTTTCCCACCTCCGGGTTGGCCATTTCAGGTTTTGGGATGGTAAATCCTCTAATTGTATTTAATCTAGGTATATTTTCTAAAAGTTAGAACCTAATTTGGATTTAATTCTCCAAGGTGGCCCCTCTAGAGGATTGTGCCCTAGTTCACTATAAAAGGAGGCCTTCCTCTCTAATTTTCACATCAAGTTTTCATGCTCAAGCACTCTCAAGCAAGGAGATTAATCCAAAATCCATTATTCATACCTCACATCAAGTTTTCAATCTCTCAAGCTCTCAAGTACAAGAAAGCCTTCAAGCATTCAAGTGTTCAAGCATCCATCCATCAAGGAGATCCATTGTTAGCCATTGAAGGATTCAATCTCTTTGGAGCCCCCTTGAAGATCCATCTTTCTCCATTCATCCAAGCCTTCTCATATGCAAAGAACAAGTCAAGATTGGTGTTTAAGATCAAATACCATTGATTGGAGACATCCTACATTCATTCTACATCCATTGAAGCATTCCTACTTGTGGATTTGAGGATTCAAATCCTCTACAAGGACTTCAACATAAGCGAGGTGATTTGTTTCAATTACTTTGTTTATGCACAATATATTTCAATTCAATTTCAAGGTTAATTCTTAAATTGGGGTTTGACCAAGGCAAACCCCCCATTTTCTTGCATGTACAGGTGCATAATTTTGGATCTGAGAGCGAATTTGGATACCCTTTTCGGCAAACTTTCAAGATCTACGAATAGAATCAGAATCGGACTTCAAATAAAGAATGTAGTATTTGACCTTTTATGAGGGTCAAACTTGACTTGAGCTCATCTTGGATAAATATTTCTAGTTTTTCTTTGTCTCAGCATGTCTAGTCTGGAATAGGTTGCAGAATTGCCTGAAAGTATACACAGACATCAGAATTTGACATTTTCCAGATCTGCCCTAATTTGAGGTTAGTATTGGTATTTCAATTATTCCATATTTCAAGCATAATTTTATTTATAAGGAAATATTTGATTTACTCTCTCTCTCTTCCATATTCTTCATAAATTGATTCGATTGTGTATTAACCTCTTGGTTGATCAAATTGGATCTCTTCTTTGGGAATTTGGGTTTGAGAATAGATCTCATATTTCCCCCTTTCCATTTGAATAGAGTTGAATCCATTTTAACCCTATTCATTTTGGTGAATCCATTTTACCTCTATTCATTTTGGTGAACCCGACATACTTACTCTATTTTCTTTTGTGGAATTGGATGCCTTATTGTGCTTTCCTTTTATCTTGTTAGTATTAGATTTTTCCTTTGTGTTAGATCTTGCATGCTAATTAGACTTCATATTCATGCTTTATGTGTTCTTAGTTTAGTTCATTTGCATTACATTGGTTTATGAGCTTTACTACCACTAGTCCTACTTATAACATTTCAGTTAGATGAAGTCGTAAACTCATGGGTGCCTTTGATCCTGAATCTTCTTCTCCTTTCCTTAGGATCCCAGATGATAACTTGATTCTTCATGATTCGAATCCTACTATGGAGCAAAACTCTTCTCACTCATCTCATGATGAGGATGACACTTTAAGAGTTCCTCCTGAGCAAGTCCAAAAAATTTCCACTGAACTTGATAAAATGGGTAATTGGCTTCTTCAAGAGAACCATAATCAAGATTCCATTCAAGCTATAGAGGCTCTTAAGAAAGTTCTACATGATAGTGATCAAGGTGTTAACCTCTTGCGTGGTATTACTCACCTTGTGCATTCAAATGTTAAACCTTTAGTTCAAGAAGCTCAAGATTTAGGGTTGATTCCTCCTATCACTAGTGTTGAACCTCCTTCTAATCCTTTACCTAGTATTCCTATCTGTATGCACCTTAAAATGGTTGCCTAAAATATCATGCGATGCTGGATTCAATATCGATGCGACACTATTTTGACCCACGAAGTATCACATGATAGATATCCTCAAAGGGTGCGATACTTAGAAAGTATCGTACAAATTTTCGTACGAAGAAAATTTGAAATTTTTTTAAAAATTTAAAAACATGTTTTTAATTGACATTAATGCTCATAAATGACCAACAAAGCAAGTTTTTCTAAAAATATAATGGGGCACCATACTGCGGAGGCCGATTGTGCAATCGGGCGCGCTCAAATCGATGCCTGTGGATCGGGATTGTTGCTTGCTGGGCCATTTTCTTTCTCTAAGCTCTCGAGATTCTCAAATCACTAAAAGACAAATGATTTTGAAAATGACCTTTTTACCCCCTTTTATAGCATTTCGACTTTTTGACCTAATTTTCAAAACACCTCAGAATTGTGCAAAAATTGCACCCCTAGCTAATTTCGATGTCCTGGATCCATTTTCAGGATCAAAATTAAAATCTGAGTTAATCTTGATAGTAAAAATCACATTTCAAAACTTTCACCATCTTCTGCACAGTTGGCTGACCATTTGAGGCCTGATCCTTCGATCTTTGTTGGGGCATCTTTATTTCTTCATCCCCATCTCTTCCAACCTCCTAGTCTTTCATTCACTTGTCATTTGATTCATCTCTCTGAGGTTTGACTTCATCTTTATCCTATATCTTTGTCAGTCAAACTGAGGCATGTCTTCACTGCTTGATGGTTATCCTATCATCTCTCATATTTGATTATGATTTCTAGTGACTTGATCAAGTTCATCAATTTTTTGTTTCTCCTCTACCTGATTTTGATTTCAATTCTGAGGGGGTAGTACCTATCAGCTTTAATCTTTGATTTATCTTATCAATCAATTTTGCTTGAGATTCTTATCTCTTATTTGAGACTTGATTATCACCTAGCTATACAGGTGTTGGTCTTGTCTTTCAGCTTATCTTTGTCATCTTTTGCTTATGCTTGTCTTGATATGTTCCCATCCGTCAAACACATGTCTAGATTGTTTTGTGATCCTAGATCGGTCTCACATTTCAATTCCATTCTTTGGCTGCATGTGATCCCAAATCGATCTCACATTAGTCAAAGAGGGGAAAATGTATTCACCTTAAAATGGTCGCCTAGACTTTGGGCCCCCATTCAACAATTTATCAAATCCCTGAATCAATATTTTCAAAAATCAACATTTTTCAAATTATATCAATTTCCTTGATCAAATCCTAATTCTATCATTTTTGATTATTTGCCTCGGGCTAACCATTTTATCCTAAAGTCTTTATTTATTTAAAAGGAATTTCCTCCCCTTTTATAAAAAGCCCCCACTTTTCCTCTTATCCTAAGTTGCACAAATAAAGCATTATTCTTATTTTATAAAAAAGAAGAAAATCACTTTTTGTCTCATATGGACACAAAAGTCAACTCTTATTTTCTCATTGGAGGATATTTGTGCACATGGATTTCTCCTCTTTCAAGCTCCATCCTTGATTAAATATTTTGCCTCTTAATCTCCATGGTCCATTCTTTATCATTTCTTATAAAAGGAGAGCTCTCTTCTCATTTTAGCATCCATCTTTTGAATACTAACCTTATGATGCAAGATTCCTTGGAGACTTTGGAGCTTTTGGAGATCATTCTTGCATTCTAGTTTTTATTTCTTGCATCATAGCTTTCATGGCATCTAGCTTAGTTTCTTTTATGCTTTAGATTAGCTCACATAGCTTAATAAGCAAGGGTTTGTAATACTTTTCTTTCATAGCTTAGCTTGCATCTTCATTCTTAGCATAGCTTGCATTACATTTTCATTGATTCTTGAGGATATTTGCATTCTTTCCCTTGTCTCATTGAATCTCTCATTGTGTGGTTTACTAGCAAGGTTGCATGCTTCAATAGCTCTAGCTGAGAGAACCATCAACATCCTTGTGACTCCATGTCTAGGGAGCTCTAGGTCACTTTCTCAAGGTTTCCAATTCATGGATTCCCTTGGAAGTAATGACGTAGAGAAATGCACATCTTAGTGTGTACACTATCTATAATCCTTCTTTGGTGACTGTGATGGTTCCCTCTATTCCTATGAGTGTTCCTCATGTCTCCCTTCCTACATCACAACCTTCATATCATAATGTTCCTTTCACTTATTCCAATCTGCTTCCAACTGTAGTTCCTAGTGTTCCTCAAGTTGTGTCTTCTATTCCTACAGCTTATTACACTTTACCTAGTGTGTTTAATGTTGCTACTCCTCCTACTTCTTCTAATGATCCAACTATCATCAGTTTGGCTCAAACTGTATCATTCTTACAACACCAACTTGCTTCCTTAACTCAAAACAAGTTTAGTATTCCTACATGTGACATGGGAAGTCCCTTGTCCCGAGACATCATTCGTACTCCTGTTCCTCAGCAAGGTGAGATGCCTCATCTTGAGAATTATAATGGAAAAGGAGATCATGCTCATCATGTTAAAACATTCCAAATCCTTTGTAGTGATTATGCTCATGACCATAGGATTTTAGCCAAACTATTTGCTAGAACCTTTTGTGACAAGGCCTTACAATGGTATTGGTCCTTGCCTCCTTATTCTATTGATTCCTTTCCACAACTTGCTAATGCCTTTATTCAACAATTTCAAAATAATATTGGCCCGCAAGTGTCTTTGATTGATTTAATACATTGTAAACAAAGTGCTAAGGAAAAATTGACTAAATTTATTGGTAGATTTAAGCATTTGCATGATCAAATTTCCTATCATGTTCCTGATATTGATATTCAACGTATGTTTATTTCAAATTTGCAAAAGGATATTAGAGATAAGATTCTGCTTATTAAATTTACCTCTTTTCAACAGCTTTGTGTAGTGCTTCACCATTATCAATTACAAGTGAGTCAATTTGATAGCAACACTCCAATGGCTCATGTTCCAATTGATAAGAGTGATGCTGCTCCTAATCCAAAAAAGTTTCAAAAATTCAACAACTATGTCAAGATAAACAAACAAGCGAATGTAGTTGCTGATCAAGTTGATGTTGCATCTCATAATGCCACTTATGCATCCACTGCTTTTCGATTAAATTGTACGTTTACTCCTCTTTCTAAATCTTTACATGCTATTATGAATAGGTTGTTAGCTACTAATATGTTTACTTTACCTCCTATTCAACCTCTTTTACCTACTACGATTGCATCTAAATCTTTTGATCAAAATTCTTTTTCTCAATATCATCATCAGAATAGTCATGATACTGAGAAATGTTATTCTTTAAAACATAAGGTTCAAGATCTAATTGATTCTAATGCTTTATATGTTGATAATCTGGATAGTAGTGGGAATAAATCTGTCTCTCCTCCTAATCAGAACCTTCAAATCTATACAAACCCTTTACCTATGCATGAGACTAATACTATTTCTCAACCATCTACTATAGAAATTGTGTATGATTCAAAGATGGATGATCTCAATCATGTTGTTAATCAAGTGGAGCATGTTGATCAGTCTGTATCTCCATCTCAGATTCAACCTCAAGTTCAATCTCAACCTAAACCTCGACAATAATTTAAGAATAAAAGACCTCGGGAACTTTTGATTACCTTTGATCACTCTGAGACTATTAAAGCTCCTGATGGTCCCCTTTAAATTGCTGCTAGGATTGCTCAAAAACCTACTCGTGGTTGTCTTGTTGATCCTACATCCTTAGTTAATGTTATCACTGAAGAAAATCTTTTTATGAAAAGCTTACAACGTGACTTTTATGATACATTGGATGTGTGGATTCAAACTTGTAATGGTTTTCTTTATCCATCATTTGGTTCTATTACTTTACCGGTTGAACTTTGTGGAAAAGTTGTGAACACTACCTTTATTGTGGTTCCTACTTTTGATCAATTTCAGGTTAAGCTAGGTTTTCCTTGGTTGACTTCCATGCATGTTGTTGCTTCACCTATCCATAAATGTCTTAAGTTCATTCATGATGAAGAAGTGAAGATGATTAATCATAGTCTATATCAACCTTCCAGGCCTAGAGATTGTGTTGCTCTTGATTTCTTTTGGCCTTCATTACCTAATTCATGTCCTCCTCGACCCGATAATCTTTTTTGATCATATCAAGCTTATAAACATCATAAAATTATTGAATTAAGTTCACCTCCTAGGGATCTTAATCATGGTCTTTTACCTACACCCTCAATACCTCCTTTAACTATAGCTTCTAGTTCTGTTAATCAAGTTCCTTATACCGAACCTATCAAAGATCATGTGATTGTTTCTCCTATGGATAATAATCTTATTGATCTTCCTAAAGAACCTGTGAAGGATCCTATGATTGTTCCTCCTAGTTCTCAACCTATTTCAAATAAATCAAAATGAAACCGATCTACTAATGAACATCATAAAAAGCATCATGCTCATGCTAAAGCTCAAAGATCTCTACCTTCTATAGATAAACCTATGCATAATATGGTAGAATAGACTGTTACTAATAATGATGTTCACATGCATGATTATGATGATTCTATTTGTATCTTAGATCCTATTTTGATTAATTTGGATGCAGAAGATACTCTTGATGATACTGATGATGTTAATGATGAATATGAGACTATTGACATTGACATTGATTTACCTAATATGCTTTGATCACAATTAACTCTTACACCTAGTGTTGAACATTGTGATTCTCAAGAGGATCCTTGTTTGGAACTGGCTATCATTCCTACTATGTTGGATATATTCCCTCTTGCAAGTTACCCACCTTCCCTAAATGATAAACAACAAGATGGGGAGAGTAGGCAGCACACTTGATCAGCTTGTCCTTTGTGGTAGCTTTTTTTTGTGTTTGTCTGCTTACCTGTGCTTCTCCTGTAATGTGTTTGCTCAATGTTGTTAGATTCTTTTATATGATCCTTGTTACTCATTTGGTGCAAAGTGATGAAGGAATCCAAACTGTTGTTCAAATTCTTCTATATGTATTTCTATTCTTCTACGCATTGTTCAATGTTATGTTGTAATTGTGCTATTGTTCATAAATGTTTCCTTGTGTAATCTAATTGGATTCATGATATGGTAGCACTAATTCTTTTTGGTCTCCAAGTCATGGTCTGAAAATATTCTTCTGTGTATATCTTATGTGATATTTCCTCCTTTGTGATTGTAGTTCTACTTTCTTTGGGGAATGATGTCAATTCATTTGCAATAATATCATATGTATATTATCTTATGATCATATTGACCCCATAGTAAGTAGATCCCTTCTATGTTCTCTGTATGTTTCTATGATATTTCCCTTGATTTTTCTTCATCTAAGGGCATCTCGACATGGAAACATAATCAGTGGAGTTGTTTATGTTTCCGTTAAAGCCATTGCTCCTGTTAAAGTGTCAGCAATGACTTTAACATGGGGGCATACACTCTGCTCACCTATTGCACACATGCACTTTCCAATACACACATATTTTTCAAGATACTTTTTCCTTTTTTGGATTAGTAATTAATCCTTAAAGCATGGATTTATATTTTAGGATCTCTTGATCCCTCCAGTTTCAAATACACATATATTTTGATCCCTTAAGGTCAGAAGTGTCCTTAAGACTGGATCTCTTTTGTTTTTTTGGTTTTATTCTTATGGAATAGAATATTCCTAAGGATGAATCCTTGATGGGTTGACTAGTGAGTAGCCACATTTACTAGGTGGTTCAATTCCATCTTTCTAGTTGTGCCATTTTCCTGTGTGGTTCACAATGGGACATAAGTTCTCATTGGGTGAGGTAATCACACCTTCTTTCTCTCTCTAGAGATGTTTCTCTTATTGTGATCTAGGAGTTGACAAAGACTTGAGTCCCTGGGGGCTTAATGTTTCTCTTTGTCCCTTGGATTAAGATAAGATTATCTTTTCATTTTGATCTCCTTTACCAAGAGTTTGCATCGAGTCCATACTCTTGCTAAAGTGGGGGCTTAATGTATCATCTTAAAATGGAAGCACTTCCATGATAAGAGAATTTAGCCCTCCAAGTAGGTGGTTTGGGGTCATGTTAAGCACCTTGATCAGGTCTTTGCATGTATTTGGCTTTCTCCCCACTTTCCACTTCTTTCCTGCACTTGATTTCTTCATTCTAGGTGAAATTAGGGTTAGGATCTTGAGGATTATCCTTAATTTCCCTCTTTCATGGCTCTATTTTCTAGGTAGGATTTAGAAATAGGTCCTCCTAGCCTTCATCATAGTAATCATAGGATTTTATGTCTATCCCTACCATTCTATCCTATTCTGATATCATTTCTAGGTTTCTAGGCATCCATAGGACCTCCTGACCTAGTTTTGACTGAATCCGGGCCCACGGTCAAATTTGAGGTTGATCCTGACTAGGTCAGGATCAAGCTTGAACTTGACTAGGTCAGGATCAAGGTCAAAACTGACTAAGCTAGGTCCAACCTTGATTTTTGCCCCCCTCATTCAAATTTCTAGGCATCGGGCTTTCAGGATATTTATTTTCCTGCCTCCGGGTTGGCCATTTCGGGTTTCGGGATGGTAAATCCTCTAATTGCATTTAATCTAGGTATATTTTCTAAAGGTTAGGACCTAATTGGGATTTAATTCTCCAAGGTTTCCTCTCTAGAGGATTGTGCCCTAATTCACTATAAAAGGAGGCCTTCCTCTCTAATTTTCACATCAAGTTTTCATGCTCAAGCACTCTCAAGCAAGGAGATTAATCCAACATCCATTATTCATACCTCACATCAAGTTTTCAAGATCTCAAATGCAAGCAAGCCTTCAAGAATTCAAGTGTTCAAGCATCCATCCATCAAGGAGATCCATTGTTAGCCATTGAAGGATTCAATCTCTTTGGAGCCCCCTTGAAGATCCATCTTTCTCCATTCATCCAAGCCTTCTCATATGCAAAGATCAAGTCAAGATTGGTGTTGAAGATCAAATACCATTGATTGGAGACATCCTACATTCATTCTACATCCATTGAAGCATTCCTACTTGTGGATTTGAGGATTCAAATCCTCTACAAGGACTTCAACATAAGCGAGGTGATTTGTTTCAATTACTTTGTTTATGCACAATATATTTCAATTCAATTTCAAGGTTAATTCCTAAATTAGGGTTTGACCAAGGCAAACCCCCAATACAACAAAAACCCCCCATTTTCTTGCATGTACAGATGCGTAATTTTGGATCTAAGAGCGAATTTGGATACCCTTTTTGGAAAACTTTTGAGATCTGGGAATAGAATCAAAATCGGCCTTCAAATAAAGAATGTAGCATTTAACCTTTTATGAGGGTGAAACCTGAGCTGAGCTCATCTTGGAGAAAGATTTATGGGTTTTCTCTGTCTTGGCATTTCTTGTTCGGATCAAGGTTGTAGAATTGCTCGAAAGTATACACAGACATCAGAATTTGACATTTTCCAGATTTTCCCTAATTTGAGGTTAGTATTGGTATTTCAATTATTCCATATTTCAAGCATAATTTCCTTTATAGGGAAATATTGGATTTACTCTCTCTCTCTCTTTTCCATATTCTTCATAAATTGATTCGATTATGTATTAACCTCTTGGTTGATCAAATTGGATCTCTTCTTTGGGAATTTGGGTTTGAGAATAGATCTCATATTTCTCCCTTTCCATTTGAATAGAGTTGAATCCATTTTAACCCTATTCATTTTGGTGAATCCATTTTAGCTCTATTTAGTTCCACTTCTTCTACCAGGAATTCATATCTGGCGCTTTGATCTGGTATTTGTAGAAGTGATGCCAAAGTTTCCATTACATCTGTTGCTTTGTTCTTTTCTCTTGGCACTTGCTCAAATGTAATAAGAATGCAGTACTTCTTAATATTTTTTGTTGGAGATTTTCCAATAGGCTAGTACTGACTGTATGTTTTTCATTGATGACAACATATGGAAAGTATCATGTGTGGAAGTCTTATGCAGTAAGCTTTCAGTATATGTAGCATGGACATGATATCAGCATGATATCATGGGCACAGAGGTTAACTATTAGTACAGACAGCTATATAGCAACTTATGTCAGCAGTGTTCCTGACAGAGTAACAGGTAGTGTTATGTGTATGGTTGTCCATACAGTTATCATGAAGCCTTGTGCACTTGGATATATATTGAAGACATGTTAGTGATGTTTTAGCTATGGACGCATAGTCTGATGATGAAGGCAAGTGAAGTTATGCAGTCGTTATTTGCCAGTAGCAGTTTCCTATGTTTATTCAGAAGAGCCAACAGAGATTTTATTGGTTCTTGAGTTGCACCTATCTTGAGGGTATGCGCCCTTGGATTTAAGCTTGGAGAAGTGTTATTGATGTTTGGTTAAGAGTGCATAAGTTAATTTAGCCCACAAAGAAAGTTCCAGTTATTTTGGTAGAGCCAACAGTGTGTAGCGTGCGTCTACAATTATTTTATTAGATAGGTCCCAGAATGTGTTGCATGCATAGTAGAGCTAATAGAATGTTTATTGGAGTTTTTTATGGTTTCTCTAATATGATTTCAAGGTGGTTCTAATAGGCCGACTTGATTATATCATTTGAGAGGAAAGATATTTATATGTAGTCATTTGTGATTGCTGAAGTGCAGTTCATGGTTTATTAAGAAGAGTAGAGCAGAGTGTTCGAAGTGTTGAGCCATCAGAAGAAGGTCTATGTGACCAATTAAAGTACTTGTGCTATTCATTGGAACTAATCCAGACAGCAGGTCAAATCGCAATTCACCAAGATCCAGATATAGTGTGTATTTATTATTCAGAAGGTTGTAGCCTTCACCCATTTGAGCAGTGATCTCTTAGATAGTGCATCCTCTCCCATAACGGGGAAAATTTTAAAAGACTCCTAATAGGGTTTGACCCTTGACTAGGTCTACTGTACTTAATATATTGTAAAGTTGCTCCTAATAGGGTAAAGGATCTTCTAACAAGGATCATTATACACTAGTATAGAATATTAGTGGGCATCAAGTCCCACCGAGGTTTTTACCTATTTGGGTTTCCCTGTAACCAAAATATTGGTGTTGTGTTCATGTGTTCTTTCATTGTTTTTATGCTTATGTTTAAGTATACTTAATTTTATAAAGAATTGAATCTTGTAGATAAGTGATTCACCTCCCCCCTCCCCCCCTCTCAGTTATCTCTTGGGACTATTCCTAACAATTGGTATCAGAGCCAAGTGTCTCAGAGAGAAATTTTAACAACTTTAGGTTGATCAAATGGCATACTTCAGGAAAGAAAGTCCTAAGTTCGATGGAGAGAATTATCTTGATTGGAAGAACAAGATGGTGACTCATTTGTAGTGTATTGCTTTTGAAGTTTTTAATGTAACTATCAAAGTAGCCAAGATTCATACCTTAGAAGACCTTGCAAAAGATGATGCTATTGATGCACAAAAGGAATTGTTTGATTAGAATGCTATTGATAAAGAAGCCCTTATCAGCACCCTATTTGATGGTGAATTTTTAGAAGTAAAAAAGATAAATACAGCCCACAAAATATGGAAGCACCTAGAAGACACATTTGAAGAAGACAAACAAGAAAAGGATGCGCATAGAAAGACATGGAAGAAAAGGTACAATACATTAGAGATGCTACCTAAGGAAAACATCAAAGCTTACAATTAAAGGATAAATGAAGCAGTTGTTGGAATCAAGAACAATGGTGGAGAGATCTCAGAAGAAGATATTATGGATAAGTTGATGACTACTCTTACTCTAGAATATGAAAGGAAGATCAACATCCTTGATGAGACCATGTAGATTACATCAAATTTCAAGAGAGAGACCTTGATCAGAAAGATCTCATCTTTTGAGATTTCAAGATTGAAGATAGAACCAAAGAGTGAGACAGCTTTCAAAGCAACAGTTCATGGTAAGAAATCTACAAACACTTCTGGTAATTTTGATGATGATGATGATGAAGAGAAAACATTAGATGATTTTATTGCTATGATTTCCAAAAGAGAAAAGAAAGGAAAAGGAAAATATGAAGGTCAATTACCATTTAAGTGCTTTTCATGTAATAAGATCTGTCACTTTGCATCTACGTGTCCCACTAGAGCTAGAAATTTCAAGAAGGATTACAAGCCTAAGTATTCTAAGGAATGCTACTATGTTGGAGATGGAGTTTTAGATGAAGAATCTAGTGAAGAAGAAATTAGAGTCATTTCTATTATAGAAAAGATGAATAATAAGATAGTTCATGAAGATAAGAAAAAGAATCAAGAACTAGCATTGATTTCACAAGCTGACATAAGGACAGACTGGATTATAGATAGTGGTTGTTCACATCACATGATAGGTGATAAAGGTAGGTTTGTTCATTTGGACAAATACAATGGTGGTATGGTCAGATTTGGAGACAACACTCCTAAACCTATAGTTGGTAGAGGAGCCATCGCTCTGGATGGAAAGAACAGTACAGATGATGTTCTTTATGTTGATGGTTTGAAACATAACCTTCTTAGTGTTGGATAGCTACTTGGAAAAGGCTATCAATTGGAGTTCAAAGATGACAAATGCATCATTAACAACAAGGATGGTGTTATGATTGCATCAGGCTCAAAGACAAGAGGTAATGTTTTTCAACTCAATTTAGAAGCAAGTTGTTTTGTTACTAAAGTTGATGATAGTTGGTTATGGCATAAAAGACTATGTCATATCAATTTTGATAACATAGTAAAGATAAGCAATGTTAAGGCAGTAAGAGATCTACCTAGCATAGCAAAGCCAGTTGATATTATATGCAGGGAATGTGTGATGGGAAAGCATGTGAGAAATTCCTTTAGGAGCAAGCAAAATTCAGCAGAGAACAAGTTGGATCTGATTCATACAGACCTATGTGGTCCAACTCAAACAAGATCATACTGTGGTGAAAGGTATTTCATTTTGTTTGTTGATGATTATACTAGGATGATGTGGGTTGCATTCTTAAAAGATAAGTCAGAAGCTTTTGACATGTTCAAAATATTCAAAGCTAAGATTGAGAATAAATTTGGACTAAAGATAAAATGTTTGAGATTGCATAGAGGAGGGGAATTCACCTCTGACAGATTCTATGCGTACTGCAAAGAACATGGCATAAAGAGACAGTTAAGTGCACCTAGAACCCCTCACCAGAATGGAATTGCAGATAGAAGGAATAGGATCATTCTTGATATAGCACGCACCATTATGATAGAAGGAAAACTTGCACACACCTATTGGAGAGATGTGGTCAATACAATAGTTTATACCATCAATAGAATTCAATTGAGGCTAGGCACTGACAAAACACCTTATGAGCTATGGTTTGGTAATGTTCCCATAGTAAAATACTTTAGAATCTCTGGAAGCAAGTGCTACATCAAGAGGGATGAAGCAGTAGGCAAGTTTGATGCAAGAAGTGATGAAGGTATTTTTCTTGGTTACTCTACTAAAAATAAAGCTTATAGATGTTTCAATTTGAGATTGAAAAAGATCATTGAAGTTATCATGTAAAGATTGATGAAAATTTTATGATTCAAGAAAGATATCATGATTACTCACCCATGATTGAAGAAGAACCTAGACCCTCCACTAGTGAGATAGTTATTGAGGAAATGTTTGACAGTATTGATGTGTTATTCAATGACCCTGAGACAAGTGAAGAAAATACTCCTAAGGTTGATGAGTCAGCATCACCTAAAGTTCCAAAGTTTACATCAAGAAATCATTCCAAGTCGGACATCATTGGAGATCAGAGTGGCAAATTCTTAACAAGATCACAAGCAAAGAACTCAGCTAGCAGTGAAGTGGTATGTTTACTATCTCATATTGAACCTTTAAGTGTTGAAGATACTCATAATAATTCAAATTGGCATAATGCTATGAAAGAACTTGATCAGATCATTAAGAATGACACTTGGGAATTGGTCCCAAGACCTAGTGATAAGAATGTGATTGGAACAAAGTGGATATTCAAAAACAAGATGAATGAAGATGGTATAGTAGTAAGAAATAAAGCAAGATTAGTATGTAAACGATATGCGCAAAGAGAAGGCATTGATTATTCAGACACATTTGCACCTATGAGTAGAATAGAAGCTATCAAGTTGTTTCTA
Organism: Chamaecyparis obtusa; assembly: GCA_027943335.1. Lineage (NCBI taxonomy): Eukaryota > Viridiplantae > Streptophyta > Pinopsida > Cupressales > Cupressaceae > Chamaecyparis > Chamaecyparis obtusa. The sequence continues at coordinate 603,607 of BSBK01005977.1, read as the reverse complement.
GCCTATGCTATAGTCAAAAACTTCAAAGTTTATCAGATGGATGTCAAGTTAGCATTCCTGAATGGAGACTTGAAAGAAGAAGTATACATTGAGTAGCCAGAAGGATTCACCTTATCAGATAGACCCGATATGGTATGTAGATTGAAGAAGGCCCTCTATGGACTTAAGCAAGCCCCTAGAGCATGGTGTGAGAGACTAGATGGATACTTAACAAAGATTGGATTCAAGAAAGGAGCAACAGATTGTAATCTATTCATTAGAGAGACATCTAAAGGTTTACTACTTGTAGCTATATTTGTTGATGACATTATCTTTGGAGGTAATGACAAACTCAGTGCTGAATTTGCCAAAGAAATGTAGAATGAGTTTGAGATGAGTATGATTGGTCCTATCAAGTACTTTTTGGGACTAAATGTGTAGCAGATAGAAAAAGGAATTTTCATAAATCAAAGTATGTGAAAGAGATAGTGAAGAAATTCAAGATGGATGATTTCAAGCTAGTAGGAACCCCTATGATCACTAGATGCAAGCTTACAAAAGAAGATGACTCACCAGTAGTAGATATAACATTGTATAAGTTTATGATTGGTAAACTCATATATCTTACTCAGACTAGACCTGATATTTCCAATGCAGTTGGCATAGTTGGAAGATTTGCAGCAGAGCCTAAACAAAGTCATCTCATGGTAGTAAAAATAATATTCAAATACTTGCAGGGAACTATAGATTATGGTCTATGGTATCCTAATTCAGATAATGTTGAGCTTCATGTGTACACTGATGTAGATTAGGCAAGATGTGTTGATGATAGAAAAAGTACTTTAGGTGGAGCAGTGTTTCTTGGTGATAGACTTGTCACTTGGACAAGCAAGAAACAAAATTGTATTTCTTAGTCAATAGCAAAAGCGAAGATGTTGCAATAGCCTTGAATTGTTCTACAATTTTTTGGATCAAGTAGATGATAAAATATTTTGGAATTCAGATTGATTACCCTATTGTTATTCACTGTGATAACACTAGCACTATAAATATGTCAAAGAACCATGTGATGCATGCAAAGACAAAGCACATTGAGATCAAGTATCACTTCCTAAGAGAGAAAGTGACAGAGAAAGAAGTCAAGTTGGACTATGTGAGTACTAAAGATCAATTGGTAGATATATTCACAAAGCCCTTGCCTAAGTATACTTTTGAGTATCTCAGGGAGAAGTTGGGAGTAATTCCCTTCCCTGATTCTGCTTAGAAGAAAGAAGGAAAGGCATCAGTCCTTTGGGACTAATGGAAGGTTGACTACTCTACCTCAGAAGTAGTACAGGTGCTTAAAATGAATGGCACCCTTTTCCATTGATGTCAAAGGGGGAGTAATATATAGAGTCATGAAAAATAGAAGCAAAAAGAGGAGTAATATACTAAGGGGGAGCAACATTCAGTTATGACAGCAGTATAGTTGAGGAAATGGAGAATGTTGAAAAATATTTTAGCAGATGGAGGATTCATCCTTGGGGGAGTTTTTAAGAGGAAATGGAGAATGTTATAAAAGAATTGTTCATTTGGGTTGGTGGTGGTTTTCATTCCACATGTTGCCATCAATGCCAAAGGGGGAGATTGTTGGACATTTTCCAGTAGGCCAGTACTGACTGTATGTTTTTCATTGATGACAACATATGGAAAGTAGCATGCATGGAAGTCTTATGTAGTAAGCTTTCAGTATATGTAGCATGGACATGATATCGGCATGATATCATGGGCGCAGAGGTTAATTGTTAGTACAAACAGTTATATAGCAGCTTGTGTTAGCAGTTTTCCTGATAGAGTAATAGGTAGGTTGTTCATATAGTTATCATGAAGCCTTGCACACTTGGATATATGTTGAAGACATGTTAGTGATGTTTTAGTTATGGATGCATAGTCTGATGATGAACGCAAGTGAAGTTATGCAGTCATTATTCGCCAGTAGTAGTTTCCTATGTTTATTCATAAGAGCTGACAGAGATTTTATTGGTTCTTGAGTTGTGTCTATCTTGAGGGTATGTGCCCTTGGAGTTAAGCTTGGAGAAGTGTTATTGATGTTTGGTTAAGAGCGCATAAGTTAATTCAGCCCGTAGAGAAAGTTCCAGTTATTTTGGTAGAGCTGACAGTGTGTAGCATGCGTCTACAATTATTTTATTAGACAGGTCCCAAAATGTGTTGCGTGCATAGTAGAGCTGATAGAATGTTTATTGGAGTTTGTTATGGTTTCTCTAACATGATTTCAAGGTGGTTCTAACAGGCTAACTTGATTATATCATTTGAGAGAAAAGATATTTATAGGCAGTCATTTGTGATTGCTGAAGTGTGGTTCATGGTTGATTAAGAAGAGCATATTAGAGTGTGAGAAGTGTTGAGCCATCAGAAGAAGGTCTATGTGACCAAGTAAAGTACATGTGCTATTCATTAGAACTGATCCAGATAGCAGGTCAAAGCGCAGTTCACCAAGATCCAGATATAGTGTGTATTTGTTATTCAAAAGGTTGTAGCCTTCACCCATTTGAGCAATGAGCTCTCAGATAGTGCATCCTCTCCCCTAATAGGGAAAATTGTAAAAGACTCCTAATAGGGTCTAACCCTTGACCAGGTCTACTGTACTTAATATATTGTAAATCTATTCCTAACAGGGTAAAGGATCTTCTAACAAGGATCATTATACACTAGTACAGAATATTAGTGGGTATCAAGTCCCACTAGAGTTTTTACCTATTTGGGTTTCCCCATAACCAAAATATTGGTGTTTTGTTCATGTGTTCTTTCATTTTGTTTATGCTTATGTTTAAGTATACTTAATTGGATAAAGAATTGAATCTTGTAGATAACTGATTCACCCCTCCCCCCCCCCTCTCAATTATCTCTTGGGACTATTCCTAATATTTTCCACCATGTTTTTATAAGGTACCATCTTGTCATCTTTCATTTGATATTCATCATTAATTTTATTAATGACTAATTGAGAGTCTCCATAAACCTTTAGTTCTGTCACCTTCCACTCTAATGCCAACTTGATTCCAATGACCAAGGCTTCATATTCTGCTATGTTATTAGTGCATAGAAATAGCAATTTATATGACTTTGGAATTGTAGATACTTAAGGAGTGATCAAGAGTATGCTTGCTCCTGATCCATGTTGGGTGTATGAACCATCAAAATATAGTTGCCATGTCTTTGCCTCAACATTCACAATCTCAAAATTTGGGAATTCTACTTGAACTGGATGATCATCTTGTAGTGGTGATTCTGCTAATTGATCAGCAATGACTTTCCCTCTAATAGATTTTTGGTCTACATACTCAATGTCAAATTCACTAAACATTGTGACCCATTTGGCTAGCCTTCCATTTAATGATTTTTTGCTAAGTAGATACTTCAAAGGATTGATCTTTGCAATGAGTCTTATCTTATGAGCTAACATATAGTGGTGTAGTTTTTGGGAAGCAAAAACCACAGCCAAACATACCCTTTTGATGAAGGTATAATTCAAGTCGTATTTGACCAAAGTTCTACTTATGTAATATATAGCTTTTTCTTTGCCTGATTCATCTTCTTATGCCAAAAGTGCCCCCAATGAATGCTTTGTTGCTGAAATATATAGGATCAAGGGTTTGCCTCTGATTGGTGGCATCAAAGTTGGAGGTTTTATGAGGTATTTCTCAACATGTTCAAAGCTTCTTCACACTTCTCATCCCATTTGAAAACTATATCTTTATGTAGAAGTTGGGTGAAGTTATGATGTTTTTCCACCAATTGGGATATAAATCTCCTGATGGATTGAATTCTTCCTTTTAATGACCTCATTTGGCTTATGTTTTGAGGTGCTTCCATCTCCATGATGTCTTTGACTTTAGCAGGATCTACTTCTATTCCTTTCGCTGATACAATGTAGCTTAGCAATTTTCCTGATTGGACCCCAAATGCACACTTTTTTGAATTGAGCCTTATTTTGAATTGCTCTAATCTAACAAAAGTTTTCTCTAGAATTGGTAGATGCTCCTCCCTTGAATGATATTTTTCTAATATGTCATCTACATAATCTTCCATGAACTTATGCATCATATAATGGAATATTGTTGTCATGGCCCTTTGATATGTTGCCCCGACATTCTTTATACCAAAGGGCATAATATTCCAATAGAATGTTCCCCATGCGCATGTAAATGCTATTTTATCTTGATCCTCAGGTGCTATCTTGATCTAGTTATAGCCACTAAATCCATCCATAAGTGAAAACATGGAATGTCCTACTATTAGGTCCATAATGGCGTCTATGCTTGGAAGAGGAAAATCATCTTTAGGACATGCCAAATTCAGGTCTCTAAAATCCATGCAAATCCTCATGGACTTATTTTCTTTTGAAACTGGCACTATATTTGAAATCCATTGGGCATAATCAATGGCCCTAATAAATCCCACTTATAGCAATTTCTCTAACTCCACTTTTACTAGCAAGGTTATATGTGGATGCATTTTCCTTAGCTTCTGTTTGACTGGTTTGGCTCCTTCTTTGATGTTCAAGTGATGCATAATTAGATTTGGGTCCAATCCCAACATATCATCATATGACCAAGCAAAATTGATTTTCTTTTCCTTGAAAATTTTGATGAATTATTTTCTCTCTTCACTAGATAAGGATGTCACTAGGTGTATGATCTTACACTCGGATTTTGACCCAATGTTTATCTTTTATGTAGGCTCGATCAAAATTGGAGATCTCTCTTCATAATGTTAAAGTCAAGAATCCAAACTTCCTTCCTTAGGTGCCTCAATTGGGTTTTCACCTTCAGAAACATCCTTTATTTCTTTTTTTTTTGGATCTAATGCTGCCACAACATGGTTTTCAACACTAGATTCTTTTTCTTTTTTACTTTTTTGGTTTTTTTCATTTTTAGATGGATTGAAAGTTTGGATACTCCCCTTCATCATTTCCTCCTGATATTCCATAGTAGAAGAAGGTTCAACCGCATTGAGATATTGGGACACCACATTGTCATTCAAAAAGGTTGGAAGGATGGTTGGTTCAATGGAATCCCATCTAATTAATTCCGGGTATATGAGAGTTAAAGAATCAATGCTTTGGCTTGGTTCAATGGGGTTTATAGATAAGACCTTGTTTGATGGTTCATACATTGTATCATTCAATTCTATGACATGTGCCTCTTCTAAATGTTCCAAAGAATTAGGATCAAAGTCTTCCTCACTAGACTCCTCTAAGGTTTCTGTTGGATAAAAGTCTCATGGATTAAACCTAACATTTGATTCCTCCATAGTAGGTCTCCATGAAGGTATGTAGGATTCACCTACCCATTGATTTATTTCAATTTCTTGAATTTGAATATTTTCTAAGACCACTTGATTTGAACTAGAGGCTCGATTATGATTTGGTGCTGCTATTTACTCCTTTTCTTTGTTAGAAGTATAGGTATGAATAAAATCTATCTCCTTATCATGGCATGACTCGCTTGAAAATGAGTCCCATTCCCATTGATTAGAATCTTCATCACTATGTGATTCTAATTGCAATATCTGATCATAGACTTTAGGATAGTTCTTTTGTGTGTACCCTTGTTCTAAGTACCCCAATCCTATATTTTCCTTTTTATCTCGCCATGTCATTTCAATTGGTTCTATGAGTCCTTCATTCCTTGTGCCCAAATGTCCTTGGCCTTTGTATCCCATCTTTTGCATTATTTGGAATCCTTTCCCATATTGATGTGTGGGAATGCTGATATTTTGGATACATTTTTCTTGGGCACTCGACTCCTCATCTTTATAAAGCCAATTAAGAATTTTGTTATCATCTTCATCCATGGATGATCAATATTTTCTCTCACAAAATGATCATTATATCTATGGGGTAGATTGGATGGCTTTCCATATGACTTGGGGGATAATGGAAAATCCATCATGGATAAAGAATATTCCCCTACTCTATTTTTCTTGATTTACATTGTTTATCAAAATTTATCATCATTTGGTCCATCTTTTGGTAATGCTCATATTTGGTGTATATTTGGATGGCTTTATCTGTGTCGTCTTTCTACTTCTCATTTGTATTCTCCTCACTAACCTATTCATTTCCCTTTGTCGATGTAACTAGGTTAGTGGGCCTTTGGATGGCTTCAACAACAATTTCACTTTCCATCTTTTCCTTTCCTTTTAATAATGGAATGTCCTTGGAACTTTTCCCTTGCTCTATTTGTTTAAGTATAGACCCTTATGTATTATGTGGGACTAAAGAGTCATTGATAGGCTGCACATTGTTACAATATTGTAATGGGTTTGAGTCCCCATTTACCATAATCTCTTGACCTAGAAAAGGGAATTTTAAACATTGGTGGTAAGTAGAAGGCACGGCCTACATTTCATGAATCCACGACCTCCCTAATAAGATATTGTAGGTCAACTTTAGGTCTAAAACTTGGCATATGGTCTCTTTTTGCATGGTACCAACTCTAATGGGAAGTATTATGACCCATTTAGATGCTCTTTCTTTGTCATTGTAGGCTTTGATGGTTATTTTCTTCTTTGGGTCAATAGCCTCCTCAAAAAATCCTAGGGCTTTTACCAAGTTTAGGGTACAAATATTTAAGCCGTCTCCTCCATCAATAAGCACTCTTTTCACTCTATGTTTGTGAATAAGGACTTCTATATGCAAAGGTAAATTTTGCGGGTGGTTTAGTGACATGTCATCTTATTCAGAAAATTATAAGCAATTAGGAGCAATGAGATGTCCCACCATATTTTGAAACTTGTCTGCATCTAGGTTTAGAGGCACATTGGTTTCTACTAAAGCTTTCTCTAGAATCTCCTTGTGAGTAGGTGATAATTTGAGCAATTCTAGGATTGAAATTTGAGTGGGAGTTCTTTGTAATTGATCAACCAAGTTATATTGCTTTGAAGATGATGATGTGCTTTGGTTGGGTAAAACAATTCTTGGAGCATTTGTAGGTAAAATGATTTTAGAAGCTTTCCCCCTAGTGACAACATTAGATGATGCTTCTCTTGGTTTCTCCTTTACCATGATAACATTTATGGTATTGTCCTCTTCAGTTAGAGTATTGATTATGTTGTCGTAGGTATGAGAAAAGTTCACTTTCTCACTACCTTTTTTTTTATTTTGATTGGCATTAGATGACTCACCCTTTTCATGGTTTAGAAAGGGGTTTTTGAAGGCCGTATGATCCTCATTGTTTTGAGGCCCTTCAATTTTGATAGTTCAATCATCTATTAGGTCTTGCACTAAATGTTTTAACTTCATGCATTTGTTGGTTTTGTGACCCTTATTTCGATGATACTCACAATGGTGAGAATCATTCCACCAATTAGGTTTAATTTGAGGTTCATAAGGTCTCAAATCAGGTAATTTGATAATCTTATTAGCAACCAAGGTTCTTAATGCGTTCTCCAAGGGTTCACCTAAAAAGGTGAATTTTCTCTTTTGATATGTGGAGAAAAAGGGTTTGGCTTATTCCCATTAGCATTATTAAAAGGATTATTATTAGCATTGGTGTTGGGATTGTTGGGATTGTTGTTGGAATTATTGGAATTAAAGGGAGCCTTATTCATTTGATTTACATTGTAGGAATAATTTGTTCCACTTGATAAGTTAAAAGGGGTTGCCTTCAAATTATGGGCCTCCACAACTCCATCGTTCACAAGATTTTTGTTATTATTCTTTAACCATAACTTAGGTTTATCGTTGTGATTTTTGGACCCTCTATTATTAACATAATTAGATACAAAATGGTTATTGTTTTTGTTGGTATTGGATTTATTGTCTTTAAACAATTTTATCTCTCCTCTCTTTACCAATACGTCCTCAATCTTGATCCTATTTTTGATAAGTTTTTCAAATGTTGGGGGACATTGAAGTTGTAATCGATAATTCATCTCCATGGTCAAGTTGTTTGTAAATATTTCCATCTTCTCCTTCTCAGGGATACTTTGTGGATACCTTGTGAAAATGGTCCTCCATGGTTGTAGGAATCATAAGAAGGATTCACCATATTTCTATTTGGTATCACACAATTTGAGCATTGTGATTTCATGCTCGATATTATAGGAGTAGTGGGTCACAAACTTAGAGGCTAATTCCTCAAAAGTCTTTATTCCTTGTGGGCGTTTAGAGAACCATTCCATGGCAGGACCTCCCAAGCTCCTAGGAAAAAGTCTCATTAGGTATGTAGTGTTATGCATGAACTTAATGCTTAAGGCACAAAACTCCCTTAGATGATCCTATGGGTCTGCTTTACCCATATACTTATTATATTTAGTAAAAATGGTATTGAAAGGAAAAGGTGCCATGACCAAGCTTTTGTCGAAGGGGAATGGGCACAAAGCTTCAATATAAAAGGGCTTAGGTTCGGCGGCCTTTTTCATCAAATCTATTTCTTGAAATGTTTTTAATTGTTTGGTCATAGCATTCATGGGGTTATCTACTTCTTGATTCTTCTTAAGTTTCTCTATATCATAGTCATATGGGAGCTTTACCCCCGCTTGGGCTAGGTTTAGGAAAAAATTCTCCCTATCCCTATCTATCAATTTCTCCATGACTTCAAGAAAATCATTATCTTGGGCCGCTCTATTAGCCCTTTCTTCAAGTGTTTCCTTAGGACCTTGATTAGCATTATTGATGTTATTGTTGTTCCCTCCACGGTTATAATCATGAAATGCAATGTTTCTATCCATTTCTTCAAGTCTTTCTTCAAATAATTTTGGGAGAATATCTCCTTGATTGTGACCTTTAAAAAGACTTTGGTATTCAAATTTATAGAATTTGTTAGCAATGCAAGTGCTATCTCCTTGTAAAGATACCCTTAGTTTGTGGGACCGTGTGGAAACTGACATCCAACAAGGTTTGATTCAAATTGATTCTTTGATTTGGTAATTGTTGATTTTAATTAAAGAGATTAAAAATGTAATATGAGCTTTCAATGGATATCTCTTTCACTTGTTTTATGTATTTCCAAACACAACAACCATGCATACACTTGTTTATTTTTACCCACTACACAATAAGTGTTTGATTTTAAAAGTACATTATCATGGGTTTTGCACAAAAAGACACTTCAAGTAATCTACCTAGCTAAAGATTGGTTCGTAAACATGGCTCTATAAGGTAGTCTTTGCTAATTTAACAAGGTTTTAGTCAATATTCCATTCAAAATGGATATTAAACTTTCATCCTCCAAGTATATTAAGAGGCTTCCCACCACCGGTATGTCAGATTTTTGGGCAATCTGTGAGAACTACTCGAGGAAGTTTGAAAATTTAACACCCTTTTGTCACACACCCCATTAAGGATGTATGTATTTCATTTTATAGTGGGCTGGATGATCATGACAAAGGTGAGTGTCTCCCACTTTGGGTTGTCCCTCTCACTGGCCCTTTTAAGGAAAATCTCGAGAGGCGTGCCCAACTAAAGATCTAGCATGTTCATGTAAAAGAAAGAAAGTGGGAAGAAGAAATAGGTTGTGGGAGTTTGATTCACCAAAAAGGTGAAGATAATATCCCTATCCACTTCTTAATCCCTAAACACAATTAACAATGTTCAATTTCCAACCCACTAACTAAAGGGATTCAAGTGTTGCTACTCTCTTCCACAAACAAGGGGTTTATTTGATTATGTGCTTGATTTCCTTAACCTTTCTTCTTAATCAAAGAGTTTAACACTTTTGGCATTTTGATTCACTAATAAAAGTGAAGAGCATAGTCCTAATGTTAAACTTCCTCAAACAAAGATAGGCTATTTTTAATTACTAGATTTTGAAAACACCAAAGCCACAATTTAAGTACAAAAATGGAAAAGTTTTAAGGCTTACCTTTTCCTTGTAGCTAGCAAAGGCTAGGGGCATTTTTGAGTAATTTTCATGTTTTAATGCTTACCTTGGTGATCAATCCTTTCCAATGTACTTTTCCTCCAACAAGTTAGTCAACAAAACCAACAACAATGAAGAAAACAAAATAAAATTGAAGAAACAAAGACAAAATTGAACTTTAGGCCTTATTTATCAAATTTAAGAAAACTTGATTAAGGTGAAAATATCCAATTTAATGAAACAAATTTTGCCTTATATGCTTCTACAACTTTGATGTAATGATCATATACCTTTCCTTCTTGTTGAGAATCCTCAAGAGCTAGCAAAATGTGAGCAATGTTCTCCTTTTTTATCTTCCTTGTCAAAGCTTTGTCTTCTTGATTGAATCTGCTCTCTGGCTTTTTTACTTTTCTATGATCTGTCATCCTACAAAGACATAAAAATCATTTTCTGACAGTCAGATTATGAAAATTTGCAGTTTATTCAAAAGCACTACAGAAATGATTAAAAGTGCTATTTAATTGTTTAAAAGCACTGCCAATCAGATCAAAAGCACTATTTAAACTTTTAAAAGTGCAGAAACAAAGAGTAAAAGTGCTAAACAATTAAGCAAAGGAATTTATAAGTAAGTAAAAGCATTGGAGAAATATGCAAATGCGCTTAGTACTCAGGGAATAAGCTCTGATAGAATTTAAGACAGAAGTCAGAAAGATTTAAAAGCGTTATTTCTTTGTGTAAAGGCACACAAATTTGTCATGGAAGCGCTGAAACAGTGATTAGAAGCATTGTTTAACTGCTCAAAAGTATCATTTGAAGTCTCAGAAGTGTTGTTTCACTGCAAAACTGAGAGTTAAACATGCAAAAATTTGAACAAATACGAAGATTATGAGATTTTTAGAAAGTGAAGCCTACTGCCCCATGGTGGGTGCCATTTTCAGTACTAGAAATTGTACCTTCATAGAATTAGTATTGAACAATAAATCAAATAGAAACTAAATAACCACAATTAGCAATTCTATTTAGCAAATAAAGAATAATTAAGCATTCTATGGCTCTCTAACTAAGAGTGTTAATGGTGAAGCTCTCAGCAAGCCTCCATTAATGACAATCCTAGAATGAGAAATGAGTGATAAGAAAAGCTAATTAATTCAATTCCAAATAGAAATGCTCAAATTAACTTCTAAATTTCCTTTCTAGCTATAATTCTCAAGAGGTTAGATGCAATTCTTAGATTTGTGGATTGTTTTATGAGTGATTTATGCCTTGCTTATATAGGATTTGGCAAGGGTAGGGGGTGTGGTAGAGTTGATCATGATTAGGCTTGATTTGAGTCTTTGGTTCCACCCTTTAAAGACAATTTAAATATTGTGTCCTCAAAGCTTGGGACAAGTAGACAAGATGAGTGGACAAGATGCTCTTTCAATTTGAGTGATTGAGATTGAATTTGGCTTGATCCATGTGAGTTCTTTTCTTAAATCCTATTGATTGAGGCTTTTTCCTCCCATGTGGTGTTGAGAGAAATCAGGATTTAATCAATTGATTTTTATTCATTTATTTAGCCAAGTGCGCCCCTTGAATGGGTTGAGTTTATTTAATTCCAAACTATATAATTAATTGAATTAATTGCACATTGATTTGATTTAACTTGATTAAAATACTCTTGATTTTGATTTAAATTGAATTGAAGCTTGATTTTAATTTTGATTGGCTAAATACTTGTTTTGATTCAATTGCCTTGATTTTGCCTTGATTTGCCTTGATTAATCACTTGAATGATCCTGTCCACTTTTTGGTGATTACACATTCTTTCTAGGTTATAGATTAGTCTCTTGTACAAGCAAGAAACATAACTGCATTTCCCAATCTACAGCAGAAGATGAATATGTAGCAGCAACGGTGAATTGTTCAAATTTAGTGTGGATTAAGAAATTATTAAAAGGTATGAAGGAGGAAACCATTGAGCCAGATGTTATTTTCTGTGATAACACAAGTACTATTAATATTAAAAGATTTGAGAATACAAATCTACACATCCCATGAATATCTGCAAACTAGAATAACTTGTTACAAGAGAAGAATGGAGACAAACTGCAATAGCTCTCAAAAGTAAAATTGCAATAGAGAAATTAAAAAGAACAATTACAAGATTCATCCTTAAAAAGAATAATGAGAAACCCTAAGTGAATCGTTAGAGAGGAATAAAAGGTAAAAAGAACCTATTACTCTAATACCCCCCTTAAGATGATCTTAGGGAAAAGCTACAAGCTAAAAGCTAAAGAAGTTAAAGAAAAACAAGCTGGAAAAAAAATTTGGGTCCCAGCAACAAAGCCTGATCAGGTACCCAATCACAACCAAATCTCTGTAAAGTGGAGAAATAGAGAAAACCTGATGGGAAAAACTCTACTCCAAAAAGAGATGAAACAACATGCTAAAAAAAACATGAAGGAAGGAAAGCCTCATTGAGACCCCCAAGGACAACTTCCTTCACCCCAAGCATCGAGTGCAACTAAAGGTGACAAGGTGAGGCAAAAGATTTAGTGAAGATATCAGCAACCTGCTCAGCTATAGGAATTTACTCCAAGATGAGAACACCATCCTAGATCAACTATTGAATGAAATGCATGTGAATCTCAATATGTTTGGTCCGTTGATGCTTTATTGGGTTGCGTGAAATGTGAATAACACCTTGATTGTCACACCATAGAATAGTGGGACTATCTGGAAGAAACCCAAAATCAATCATCATCTGTCAAAGCCATAAAACCTCCTAACTAGCTAGCACTGATGCTTGGTACTCTGCCTCTGTAGATGATAATGCATGAGCGGTTTGCTTCTTGCAAGACCGTGTGATAGGACCAGAGTAGAGACAAAAAACAAAGCCAAAAGTGGACTTCTAATAAATGGTATCACCAACCCAATCAGAATTTGTGAAGACAACAATGTGAGGATCTCCTAATGTGTAGGTAATTCCATACAAAGTAGTACCCCAAATGTACATCAAGATACATTTGACATCTTGCCAATGACTCTCATGTGAATCTTGCAAGAATCTAGAGACAAGGCCAATCACAAAGGAAAGATCTGGATGTGTGTGTGTTAGGTACAACAAACTGCTAATCAACTATCTGTACAAAGTAGAGTCTACTAAAGGAGTAGGACATGATGGTGACAAATCAACACCTGACTGAAAAGGTGTAGGGGTAGGCTTGCAATCAAGCATGCCAAATCATTGGATCATATCAAGATAATACTTCTATTAGAGTATGGAGATTCCATCTAAAGACTGAATAACTTGTAAGCTCAAAAATAGTGCAAAAGACCAAGATCTGTCATCTCAAATCGCTCCATCAATGCTCTCTACACACTCTAAATCATAAAGGATGAGATACATGTGATAAGAAGATCATCAACATATAGCACAAGAATCAAAAGATCACCCTTATGGAACTGAATGTATACTATAGGATTTGAGTGACAATGTGTGAAATGTGAAGAAAGCATAAAAGAGTCCATCTTCTCATACCAAGCCCTAGGGGATTGATTGAGACCATATAATGACTGTCTAAGTCTGCAAACCAAAGAGGAATCATGCGCAATACCCAGTGGCTGCTCCATATAGATCTCCTCCTGTAGGTATCCATGCAAGAAAACACTCTTCACATCCATCTGAAATATTGTCCATCCCTGTGAAGTAGCAAGAGATAGTACAAGGAAAATAGAGTTCATCTTGGCAATAGGAGAAAAGGTCTTGGAGTAATCAATACCCTCCACCTGTGAAAACCCCTTCGCAACAAGATGTGCCTTGTACTTATTGATCAAACCATCTGCAACATATTTGGTATGATACACCCACTTGCATTGAACCAACTTTCTCCCTTGCGAAAGAGAACATAAATCCCAAGTATGATTCTTCATCAAAGAAGAATACTCCTCATCCATGGCCCTATCCTACTCTAAGTGTCATATTGCCTATGAAAAAATCTGAGGGTCAGTAGAAATGGCCTGACTCAAAAGACTAGAACCTAATGTTTGTGCATGAGCATGATGAGTATCTGAAGGATCACCTTCCAAAGGTCATGCTGCATCAATAGTATCATGAGCCCACTTGGGCACTCATGAAACATCTAGTGGTGGTAGGGAAGGTGGATCACCATTTGAATCTTCCTCAAAGGATATGGAATCCTGTAGAGGAGAAGAGGAAGTACTAGGCAGTGATGTAGAAGCTAAAGAAGGAGGATCCATCTGTGGATAGCGCTCATCAAATTGAACATCTCGTCGAAACAAAACCTCTTTGGAATCAGGATCAAACAACCTATATGACTTCACATCCTCACAATAGCCAACAAATATGAGTGGTCAACTCTTCCACTCTATGGATTTCCTTTGAGCATCTGGAATAAATTCCCAAGCCTCACTACCAAAAATTGGTGCAGGGGCACCAAGGATCAACAAGGATGTTATGAAGACATCCAATGCAATCATGAAGATCATGAAGCCTTTAAAGACAATCAAGGAGAACTAGAGGGAAAAGGGGGTTAATTACCTCAATTGTGAATTATTCGAACCTATAATGTTTTAATGTCATGCAATGACATTTCCATGTAAGGCTTGTTTAAATGTCCTTAAAATGATCCAATTGATTGTACATGGACCATTAGTTTCCCAAGGAGTTTAAGATATTCTAGGTGTTATCTAGAAGTTTAGTAGGGTATTAAATAAGTCTTCTAAGTATTTAAGAACCTTAGATGTTTTTAATTTCATGTTTAAAAAGGTTTTAAGTCATTTTGAATATTTAAATATTTAAAATTTAGTCAAGTAACGGCTACATGGTTTTTAGAGGGAAATCCCATTTATGGGATCCTTAACTATTTGTAATCCTTGTAACCAGCCAAAAATGGTTGTGGCAGTTGTAATAGACTTTTATATACACCAAAGAAATGAAGATATGAGGAGAAGCCTGGAATGTACAGATGGAGAATACGGAATGAATAAAACATAAGTTTTTTGCTTGCAAATTGTGTGTTCAGTGGTGTTAATAGTCATTGTTTGGATTCTAAGTAAAGATACAATAAGAGAACAACCTCATACATTAATTATATCCATTGAATTCTCTGAGGATTATTTAAATTATTATTCCATAGGCTAGTGCAAATAATAGTGATTGTAAATGTGAAATAAGACTACATCTTCCCCATTTTTTATGTTATTTATACAGGGCTTCATGTGATCCTCAATTGGAGTAACCTACAAATAGACCAAGGGGTTTTGAAAGGCATTTTCCAACACATTAGATGGTTTGAAAGTCAATTACCATGACTAGTTTTTACTAATTGCAAAAAAGACACTATTATTGTATTTTCCTTTTGTAAGTTTGAATTTGTTTTGGTAACCATTGACCATTCCATGGATTCAAAGGCTTAGACTCCATGGAATGTGGCCTAAATAACATTGTATCATAGTACCCTAATCTTGCAATTACAGAAATTTGGAAGAAGGTGGTGATCATAGTCAGGAAATAAAGAAATTATGTTGAAATTGATGGCTCAAGTATTGCAGTAAATAAACTAGTTGAACAAGGGGTATCTATTATGATTTGAATCATCTAATATTTTCCTATTAATGGTGAAACAACTTTCTTTCATGTCTGGAAGTGAGTAGAGGCATGACATTTGGGAAGCCCTAGTTTCAAGGGTTTGAAGTGACCAAATTGGGGGTTTTTGTCTTGCTGAGGGTTTGGGTTTAATTCCTTTTGTATTTGTTCATTTGGGAGTATAAGTGGACTTTTTCCAGAAGTTGGAGTCTTGGGGAGGCATAGAACTAGTAGTTGCTTTGTAAATGCACCACTTTCAAGCTCGTTTGCAGGGGTACAATCCAAGAACTTGGTGTGGTTCCAAAACAACCATAGTCTATCTTTTGATATGTTAAATTATGGCATAAAGGGTGTATGGATCAGTGTTTTGTTCACCTGATGTTTTGAGAAAGTGTGGAGTTTAAAAGCCAAGAAGATATCTAGAGGGCTACTAGGTAGAACAATTAGGTCTGTGGGGCAGATTGAAGAGATTTGGTGAATGGGAGTGTGGGAGTGTCTTGATACCATTAAAAACCTTTGAATCCAAGTAAATATTTCTTAAGAATACTAATCCATTACTTAGGAACCTTGTGAAGAGTCTTTGCAAGTTTAAGCCATTTGAAGCAGTTGAGGGTTTGGGGAAGGTATAGTGCCTAAACCTCTCAAATTGTAACTATTTCTTATTTTCCATCAACCACCACCCTTACCTTTGCATCAAGTGGTATCAGAGCCCAGGGAAAGGTCTTGTGGAAATTTTGAAGTGGTCTTGTGAAGTTGGTTTCTTGGATCCTTAGTCAAGCCCTTGAAGTTGAAGTATCCTTTGAGGTGTAGCCCTGAGTTGATCCATTACCCAAGTAGATCAAGAGCCATGACTAAAGGAAAGGAAGGAGATTTGCCTATAAGGATGACAAACATGGAGTTGGAAAGGATAGTCAAAGAATAGTTCACGGGCAACAAGAAGTTGAAGGCATCCCTTGAGAAAGAAAAGAAATAGAAAGATGAGAAGGATAAGGTGATGAGAATCATGATGGAAAGTATATTGGCCTTGGAGAGAAGAGAGAAGAGCATCAGACAAGATGATGAAGTTGGAGATGAGGAAGAGGAATAGGTACCCCAAGAGGAAGAACCATTAGATCCTGAAGATCTAAGGATGGCTAGGTTTGCTAAAGTCATCAAGAGTGGTGATACAAGGGCAAGAGTTGATTTACCTATGTATGGAGGGAAGATGGATGATGAAGAGTTGATTGATTGGTTCAGTTCCATGGAGAATTTCTTTGAATGTGAAGATACTAAAGAGGGACAAAAGGTGAAGATAGCAAAGTCAAGGTTGGAGGGCCATTCTCTACTATGGTAGGATTGTGTTCAAGCAAAGAGATGGAAGAGTGGGAAGGCCAAGATTTTATATTGGTATGAAATGATGGATAAGATGAAGGCAAAATTTTTTCCCAATGACTATAGGGTGTAGCTATACAAGAAGATGCAAGGTCTTAAGAAAAAAGACATGGAGTTACAAAGGTACACTCAAGAGTTGCATAAGTTAGATATATGGGTGAGTCATGAAGAGGATGTTGAGGAGAAGATTGCTAGGTACATGGGGGGACTTAGGTTCAATATGGAAGATGAAATTAGTCTTGCTACCCCTAGATCAATTGAAGAATATTATAAGTTGGCCATTAAGGCTGAGCAAAAGATTAAGAGAAGACAAGAGAGGCAAAGTAGTACAAGAGGAGGTAGAGGGAGAACTAATTTTCAGAATCATAGTGAGAAAGACAAGGACAAGTCATACTCATCTAATACAAGAGGTGGGTATAGAGGTGGAAGAAGTGGAGGAAGAGGTAGTGTAGTGTTCACAAGTAGGTGCTTCCATTGTAATGAAGTGGGTCATAAATCTTTTAGGTGTCCCAAGTGGATTGAAGACAAAGGTAGAGACAAGAGGGTTAACTTGGTAGATGAAGAGGAATGCAAGGAGGAGAAGCATGAACCCATCTTGGCATCACCAGAAGAAGGAGAGTATTTATTCATGGGAAGAGATCATACACCATACAATCCAAGCATATTTAGATCAAATTGTTTGATTCAAGGTAAAGTATGCAGACTCATTATAGACTCAGGAGCAAGTCATAATGTTGTATCTCATGAAGTTGTTAAGAAGTTAAATCTGAAAACTTTTCCACACCCTAGGCCTTATTATGCAACTTGGGTAAATGTGGATCAGAATTTGCTTGTTAGTGATCAAGTTATGATTGAATTTTCAATTGGAAAGTATAGAGATAGGGTATTGTGTGATGTTCTTAGTATGAGTTGTGGGCATTTGATTTTGGGAAGAGCTTGGCAATGGTCTAGGAGGGTTATCCATGATGGTTTCACCAACAAGTACTTGGTTCATCATGAAGGCAGGAAGTATGAATTACAACCCTTATTGAAGAACCAAGAGGAGAAAATATTGATGTGTTTTGGGCAGGAGATAAATAAGAAGGTATAGTATGATACTAGATGGCATAGGGACAAGAAGGTACAGTCAAGAGGCAATCATGATAGTCCTAAAGGAGGAGAGCTTTGGGACATGGTTTTTGTGCAAGTTCAAACTATTAAGTGTCCTATGATGGAACCAAAACATAGCACTGGAGCAAAGGTGTTTGATTAGGGATCTTATCCATGGAATGGTTTAGAGATGAAGGACTTGCAACCTTCTCACTGTGCTTAACAAGGATAGTCAGAAAATCCATATTTTTCTTCTAATAATTTGTGTTTGAATGCAGGGTCTTCTAGGAAGAAGGAGATTACTTTGGGGGTTTACTTAACCCCTACATATTAGAGGTCATTCAAGACAAGTATTTGGCCATAGAAGACCAACTCCTGGGACAAGAGTTTCATTGGTGGTGGGGAGTATGGTGCAAGGGCACCAAGGATCAACAAGCATGTTATGAAGACATCCAATGCAATCATGAAGATCATGAAGCCTTTGAAGACAATCAAGGAGAACCAAAGGGAAAAGGGGGTTAATTGCCTCAATTATGAGTTATTAGAACCTATAATGTTTTAATGTCATACAATGACATTTCCATGTAAGGCTTGTTTAAATGTCCTTAAAAGGATCCAATTGATTGTACATGGGCCATTAGTGTCCCAAGGAGTTTAAGAGATTCTAGGTGTTGTCTAGAAGTTTAGTAGGGTATTAAATAAGTCTTCTAAGTGTTTAAGAACCTTAGATGTTTTTAATTTCATGTTTAAAAAGGTTTTAAGTCATTTTCAATATTTAAATATTTAAAATTAAGTCAAGTAATGGCTACATGGTTTTTGGAGGGAAATATCATTTATGGGATCCTTAACTATTTGTAATCCTTATAACCAACCAAAAATGGTTGTGGCAGATGTAATAGACTTTTATATACACCAAAGCAATGAAGGTATGGAGAGAAGCCTGGAATGCACGGATGGAGAATAGGGAATGAATAAAACATAAGTTTTTTGTCTGCAAACTATGTGTTCAGTGGTGTTAATAGTCATTGTTTTGATTCTAAGTCAAGATGGAATAAGAGAACAACCTCATACATTAATTATATCCATTGAATGCTCTGAGGATTATTTAAATTACTATTCCATAGGCTGGTACAAATAACAGTGACAGTAAAGGTGAAATAAGATTGTATCTTCCCCATTTTTTATGTTGTTTATGCAGGGCTTCATGTGATCCTCAATTAGAACAACCTACAAATCAACCAAGGGGTCTTGGAAGGCATTTTCCAACACATTATATGTTTTGAAAGTCAATTACCATGACTGGTTTTTACTAATTGCACAAAAGACACTATTATTGTATTTTCCTTTTGTAAGTTTGAATTTGTTTTGGTAACCATTGACCATTCCATAGATTCAAAGGCCTAGACTCCATGGAATGTGGCCTAACTAACATTGTATCATAGTCTCCTAATCTTGCAATTGGAGAAATTTGGAATAAGGTGGTGATCACAGTCAGGAAACATAGAAATTATGTTGAAATTAATGGCTCGAGTATTGCAGTAAATAAACTAGTTGAACAAGGGCTATCTATTATGATTTGAATCATCTAATATTATCCTATTAATGGTGAAACAAATTTATTTCATGTCTGGAAGTGAGTAGAGGCATGACATTTGGGAAGCCCTAATTTCAAGGGTTTGAAGTGACCAAATTGGGGTTTTTGTCTTGCTGAGGATTTGGGTTTAATTACTTTTGCATTTGTTCATTTGGGAGCATAAGTGGACTCTTTCCAGAAGTTGGAGTCTTGGAGAGGCATAGAACTAGTAGTTGCTTTTTAAATGCACCACTGTCAAGCCCATTTGCAGGGGTAGAGTCTGAGAACTTGGTGTGGTTCCAAAACAACCATAGTCTATCTTTTGATATGTTAAAGTATGGCATAAAGGGTGTCTAGATCAGTGTTTTTTTCACGCGATGTTTTGAGAAAGTTGATCACTTCTTATAAAGGCTCAGAAACTAGGTGTAATTCCAGACTCAGGGATTGGACATCTGATCGAGCAGTTTATCCTCTTCATAAAAATTCATTTAGTATGTTACACCAAGGACGTATTACTTGAAATGGGCCAGCAAAGTATATGCACTAGGTATCACTCAGCCATACATTTTTTGTTGCTAGAAGAAATAAATGCTGAAGGGAAACTATTCTATGATTGCAGGGAATGAATGCTAGAGTAATACTTAAACTGAAGTTATAGAAAAGTAAGTGTTGGAATGGAAACTACAGAAGTATAACTACTAACAAAATATGAAGACTCTTACTAACTATGTCATAGTAATTTTGTTGTTCCACTACTTTGGCTGCAAGAGGCGTCAGCTGATCTGTAGCTTTGGCTGCAGGAATAGTTCAACACTTGGCACTGAAATAGCATAAATGCAAGAAATGATTCTAACTAATATGAATCTATCTAACTGTGGATTTATCACCAAGTGGGCCCCCTTAGATGAGTATCCTAAATCACAAATATGCTCAACTGAATATCAAAACTTCATTTATTTATTCATTGAATGATGAAGTACAAAAATTCCATAAAATAGGAAAAGTGATTGCAAATTGTATTGATAATGAAACTTGACAATGCCCTCCTCTGTCTCACGCAGGAGTGGGGCTTTATTTAAAGGAAAAATCCTAACTACTTTCCTAACCATGCCATAGAAATAGGTGGATCTTTATTACAACACTATCGACTAGAAAGAAGGAAAGCTTTTAAGAATAAAACAAATTAAATCCAGAATGGAGGAAAGAGTTGTCGTGACAGAAAATCCAACTTCCCACTCGCACCTAGATCTTCTCAAGGAATTTAACATGTTGTCTTTCTCTTCACTGGAACTTCCACCTTGTTCTTTGGAAACCTTCAACTAGTGTTGCATTGAATGCTTCTCCGTTGGAAGTTGTAGGAAGACCGGGTTGACCACTCCATGAATGAATGTGCCATACCTGGTTAAAACAACATTCGCTATTCCAATGCACTATGCCTTCAAGGGTTAGGATAAGACATTTATGATAGTAATTATCAAAATATACATGATCATTCATATTCAAATAACTACTCTACTTATTTAAAACACAACATATCTTTCAAAATAAGAAATATAGTAATTCATCCAAGCATAGCATATTTAAGTACGTTTAAACCAAGTTATATGTATAATGGAAACATGCTATATAATAGCAGAAAAACATAGAAGTCTTGAGGTAAATGTATCAAAATAAGGAAAAAGGTCTAGTAGATGTCATCCTAGGGTATCTTAAAGTATGGCATTAATATGCCTCATCATTTTTCCCCCTACGAAGACTAGTGTATGTCCTCAGGCACTGAAGTATTTTTAATTTTTGCTAGCACCCTAAAGTCTCCTTGTGTTTTCATGATCATCAAAGTGTGCACCCTCCAATAAAATCCATTCATTATGTTAACCCTTACATGTTGGCTTAGCTCTAAATCTTCATCCATCTCATCATCCACATAATTATATAGTGGCCATAAGAGTACAGGGGGCTAGAAGGTGAGAGGCATCCATCTTTCAGGTCTCGGTTGTCGTCCCAATTCTATATACCAGTGAAACCTTTGAATCAAAGCTCTGAAGTTGATGACACTGTGTGGTTTTGCCTTTTTTAGAGACATGGTCAGTTTGGCCCATCTCTATTGCAATCCATCTACAACTCTATTCCCATCAACCAAGGACAATCTTTCAAACTCTATATGTACCTGCTCTCTATTTTTCAGTATCCTTCTCCTATGTGTGGAGTCATTAAAACCATAGATAATTTCCAACCAGTCACAGTAGATTCATTGAGGTGTTTTACTCTCAGGACGCAATGGAAGTGCAATATTGTGTTCAAATTCTCTATACCTATTCAATTATTCCCCATAATAGATTTCATTATTGACCCAAGAAAGTAATGAGGACAAATGTATGTCTCCCACAAATAATAGGGGATTATATTCAGTGTTTGATGGGACAACATAATTGTGTAGATAAAGCTCACAAAGAAGGTTCCTAATGAAGTCAAGTGATATCTCATATGCAGACATAAAGGCTTGAGGGGTATCTATGTTAGCACTTAAATCTTTGATAATTCTCATGAATTTAAATAGGAAGAATTGTTCCCTCAGGCACAGAGCATACACCCTAGGTGGTGGTCGACATTATATAATCTTGGGAACCAATTTGACAACTGAATCCATCTTATCTTGTAAGAGCTTTATTTCTTGTTTTTGCTGCCCCATTTCCCTTTTTAACATGTCCCTTTCTATTTCCCACATTGCCTTTTCATACTGAATCTTTTGAAAATAATCCAAGGACAAAGAATGCACTATTACCTGGTCTTGATTTTCCTATGGAACCAGGCATTCTAGTCCTACCTCATGACCTTCTTGTTGAACTAGTGTGGATGCTACCAAAACATCATCTACTTGCACATTCCCTAGATGGGAAGAAGATACATCAGAAACATCCACTTTCTTTGTTTCTTTTGGCCTTAAGGCTGCAGGGTCCTTTTCCATCACATTATCACCATCCATGGTTGGATTTTTCTCTTGTGGGTCCATGTCCATAGGTTCCTCAAGAGGAGCCTCATGACTTGAGCCAGCCATTATGGGTGAATCCTTTGTCTTTTTTCTTGTGTTCAGTCAGACACTGCATCGTACTGGTGTTTCTTCTGACACCGCAGGGCATTTCTGTGGAATAGTTCTTGTTGAGGCAGACATGGCTACAAGATGAATAGGGGCATCACGTACTTCATAACTAGACATTTTCCCTTTCTATTTCTTAATTTTCATAGCTTCCTAGGGACTATGAGTTTCTACAGGAACATCAATTTCTTCACCCTCCAAATTAGGGTTTGGAACTTCTACTGGTATGTCTTCTTTTTAAAGAGGCAGATTCTCCTGAGTTTTTTTGGGAATGGCAGGTTCTTCATTTTCAAGAATAGCTTCACTAGGAGGATTCTCCTGTGCTTCATGATGCTCAGGTTTTGGCCCTACAGGCATAGGTATATCCCTATTTAATTGAACATGAGGGGCGGCAAGAAATTCATCCCAAGTCATGGGAGAATTATCACGCATGGCTTTTTCCACTAATAATTTTATTAACCCATGATAGGTAACAACATTTTGCCTACCTTTTCTTGCTTCTTTAGAGATCAATTTCAACATGGAGTATAGGACATTTGGGACATTAATCAAGCATCCATGTCGTAAATGGCTCAGAATTTTAAAATGCATAGCATGTAGAAAAGAAAATCTTCCCTCGCAAGTAATATATCTTACAATATAAACAACTAATTGCGGGTAATCACCTGGAAGAGAGAGTTTCTTAGTACCTTGAATTCTACTTTCTAATGTAGTGTATGTGGTTAGAGAGAATTTAGCTCTAGCTGTGCAGGCATCATGACCATGCAAAAAAGGTTCACCTACAAAAGGAAGTCCAGAGACTTATGCTATTTGTACTTCTAAAGCTTCAACTCATAAACCTTTCACATATGCCACTCCATTATTGAATGTACACAAAAATTCCATTGCAATGGCTTTGTCATGACTGTTTAATTTGATAAAATAACTGAGCAACCCACAAGATTAAATTCCCAAACACTAGCCTAATCTTGCAACAATGACGTGTGATTGGCTGCTTCTAACCGAATAGGCTGCCCACTCATGTGTGTTCACTCAGAAGTCCCTACAACCTCAATTATTGACTTCAATTTATTTCACAATTTATCCTAATTTCTAAACTTCCCACTTTGTACTAATTCAGGGTTTCTTGCAATTTGCTCGGTAAGTATGGAAGTGAAAATATCAGAGAATATGTGAAAATTAAAGCTATATTTGGATTTCAGGTTTTTAAAAGGACTTTAAGGTCGTAACCTAACGTTGGAAAATTAATGATCAGACTATTGAAGCTTGTGTGCTAATAATGGCAATTAAATCAAAATCTTGGGCAAATTTTTCATTTCATATTAACGTACTACCCCCTACAAAAAGGATGTAGGTGTCCTCACATGCTTGATTCATAAGTATAACATTGCTTGGAAAGAATTACTAAATTTAATGAAGCTCAAAAGATAATGATGTTTAAATAAGTAAAAAGTATGTGAGAGAATAGATGATTGTGTACCTAATGTGGAAGTACCATAAATGTCGATATCCAAAAATATATAATGATGTGTATCGTGCAAAGAGAAGTATGGTATGGAAAAATGTGACTTATGAATGAATGGAAAAGAAAAAGGTGATGGGATGGAGTATTTATTATGGTAGAGAATATTTTCATGGGAAGCAAAAACTTTATTATAGTTGCAGTCATGCAGGATTAAAGTGATGGTGGAAAGTTGTAGCCAGCTGCAGGAGAATCACCCACAAGAGGAGGTCCATCTCCTCATTGAAAGTCTTTAGTTGGAGGAGGTCCAAAATCTATGGAGGGTGCGTCAGCTACATGATCTTGATTAGCTATAGGAGGTTTAGCTGTGGAAGGATAAATCTCAAACTACCACAGGAAGTCGACCTTAGTTTGTGGTTTGCGGTATAGGCGAAGTTTATGCCCATTTACCAATAACTTGAAACGTACTGGGTCGATGGTTGATAACTAAACTGCATGATTCATATAGATATTTTTAATTTCATAGGGACCTAGCCATTGGGTAGTAAGCTTACCTTGGGTTTCTTGATAGAGAGATTCATACAAGAGGGCCTAGTCACCAGGAGAAAATCTTTTATTGAGGATGTGGGATTCATGCCACCTATTTCATTGTATCTGGATCATCTTTGTATGATGTAAAGTTGCCTTTCTCATTTCATCCAGTTGGTTGAGCTGCAGGACCCTTTCATTTTGTGTTGTGCTTCTGGAAGATCAATATTTAACTGTAATGTTGTTCTCAATGTTTTATGTTCAAATTCTATCGGCATTACAAATTTTTTTCCATAGACCAGTTCAAAGGGTGTGAAATTGGTTGTGGTTTTCCAGGTTGTCCTATATGCCCAAACTGCTTCTTGTAACTGTGTACTCCAATCTTTTTTATGTAACTGCACTATTTTGGTTAGGATAACCTCTATTTCCCTATTTGTAAACTCAACTTGCACATTCACCTATGGATGATATGGACTTGATGTCATATGGTGAATACTATATTAATTCATAAGTGCAATAATCAGTGTTGATGTGAATTGAGCACCCTAATCAGTAACCAGTTCTCTTGGGACACCATACCTTGTGAAGATTTCTTCATACAAAAATTCAGCAACCTTGTTATCTCTAGCATATTTCATGGCACGTACCTCCACCCATTTAGTTACATAGTCAATACATACAATAATGTAGGAATTGTCATTTGAGGATGGAGTAATAGGTCCAAAAAAATCTAACCCCCATTTATCAAATGGAGTGACTACCACCTATGGTAAGAGAAGGATTTCATCAAACTTTGTTGGTCATCCCATCATTTGGCAAAGGTCACATTTCCTTGTATAGTTGACTGCATCTTTATGGAGGGTTGGCCAATAATATCTTGTGTTCAGTATCTTCATTGTTGTTCTTTTGGCTGCAAAATTCCCTCCACAAGGCTCATTATGACATGCATGGAGGATGTCATAGGTTTCATCCTCCCTTACACACCTTCTCAATATTTGGCCAGGCCCATTATAGAATAGACAATCAATAATCCATGAAAAATTGAAAGTTTTTTTTATGAGGAGTCTCTTTTCTTTTGGTGAGAAATAGGGAGGTACCTTTTGAGAGACCAAGTAATTGGCAATATCTGCATACCAAGGAGTTTTGGCTGAAATGGAGAATAGGTGATCATCAAGAAAGTTGTCATCAATAAGCTATGATTCATCCTTGTTCTGCAATCATGATAAAAAATCTGCAACTACATTTGACTTGCCTAGCTTGTCCACTATGGTGATATCAAATTCTTATAACAATAGAAGCCATCTAGCTAATCTTCCCATGATTGCAGGCTTATTTGAAAGGTACTTAATTGTTGCATGATCAATATGCACAAATATTTGGTATCATGTTATGTAGTGGCAGAATTTATTGAGGGCATAAATGACTGCCAAAAGTTCCTTTTCTATGACCATATAATTCAATTTAGCTCCTTGGAGATTTTTACTGATGAAGTATATTGCATGCTCTACTGTGTCATCTTTTTGTCCAAGCATGGCTCCTATGGCATGATATGAAGCATCCATATGTATGTGGAATGGAAGTTCCCAATTTGGTCCTCGCAAGACTTAGGATGTTGTAAGAACTAATTTTAGCTGCAGGAAGACTTCTTCACAACTTGGAGTCCAAGTAAACTCTGAGTCTTTGGTAAGCAAAGAATGAAGGGGACTGGCCATTTTACTAAAATCTTTTATAAACCTTCTGTAATAGCCTGCATGTCCAAGAAAACTTTAGACATCTTTTTTCTTGTTTGGTGTTGGAATGTTTTGAATGACTTCTTCACACATTTTTAAGACCTTGTCTAAGTTGTTCAAGGCTTCCTCATAAGTTTCACCATATGTTGTGAAATCATCTATGTATATCTCCATACAGTCATGAGAGATATCAGCAAAGATGTTGATGACTGCTCTTTGAAAGGTTGTTGGAGCATTATAGAGACCAAATGGAGGAATTGAGTAAGAAAAAGTCCCCCAAGGGCAAGTGAATGTTGTCTTTTCCTGATCCTTAGGAAAGATTGTTATCTCTTTCGAGCCTTCTAAGGTTGTCATTGTAATACCCCAAACTTGGCCTCAGTATATCAATCCTTCTAAACCATCAAAGTCCTATTATACTAGGCAATTATGTCTTCTAATGGACTCTACTTGACTTAGTGTCAAATACAGAAAACTTTAAATTTGTATTAATCACATGCTACATTTAATATAATGGCTAAACAAACCCTATGATTGATTAATTTAAAGTCCTAGTATTTTTATTAATTAAATCCCCTTCTTCTATTAATTTAAATAAATATATTTAAATTAATTCACATTTCCCTTTTTAACCCACTTGGAATTAAATATTACATTTAATTCTATTTTCTTCTATTAATTTAAATAAATATATTTATTTATTTAAATTAATTCATATTTCCTTTATTTATCCACTTGAAATTAAATATTATATTTAATTCTATTTTCTTCTATTAATTTAAATAAATATATTTATCTATTTAAATTAATTCATATTTCCCGTTTAACCCACTTGGAATTAAATATTATATTTAATTCTATTTGAGCACATGACTCCTAATTCTAACCAAACTCATCTTTCTTACCCACCCACTAAAATTAAAATATTGATTTCTTCAACTTTTAAAGTCTTCACTTCTCCTCTCAAGTAAAAAACAACCACATGGAAGAAATATACTTTGTCCAAATAATCCAAAACTCCACAAACTCGGATTTGGACTTTGGGGTCATTTTTGGAGGCTCTTTTGTGAGTCTTGGGCCACCTAGTGACCAAAAATCAACACCTAACCCTAAGTATATCAAGTGGGGAAGCTAAAATTGACTTTAACTACCCTCTAGAAGCCTCTTAACCTCTCTAAAACCTCACTTAAGCATTCCATACGAATTTGGGTAGGTTTCATTTTTCAAAGTGGATCCACCCATCCACCCCCCATCCACCCACTTTGAATTAAATAATTCAAATGAGAGAATCTCAACCCTTCATTTTCATAAAATCCTGACCATTGATTCTCCTAAAAATCCTATAAATAGGACTTCATTTCCCTTTACAAAGGGAGCCTTCATGAGCGTTGTTATTATAGATCTAAGGGATCCAAATTCTTCTATTATATCTTCTATCTATTCCTAAACCACACTCCTAGTATTCTCATAGCATTGCTTTCAAACATATAGTGCATTTCAAGGCATTTGGAGAGCTACATCAACCCATCTTTGGGAGAAGAAAGGAGGACATGGGAACTAAATCTTGGAGGGAGTTTGCATTTAATTTCATTCTTTATTTCTAAGTTGTTTCTCATGAAGTAGATTAGATTTGTTTGCATGTTTCTTATATGAATCTTGTGGTTGTTTCATTTTCATGCATTCTAATCCAATTCTAGTCTTACATTTTGGTGAACCCAGCGTGAATGACTAACCTTTTTGATATTTTTTTTTTTGTGATGTTTTTTTGCTTGTAGGGCTCTTGGGAAGCTTCCTCAACAATTTTTGCAAGATTGGACTATTTCTTCCACTTCTTCTTGTCTTCCATTCTTCCACTTTCTTGTCTCATTCTTGGCTATTCCCATTCCATTCTAAGGGTCTAAAATGAACTTCTAATGCATCTCATTTAAAGTTCTAAAGCTAATGAACTCTCACATTTGGATTTGGTGCACATAAAATGAACTCAAATGCTTCCATTTCCAATTTCTAAAGGCAAAATAAACCTTCACACTTAGCTTCAGAATGCTTAAAAAGAACCTCACATTTGGATTTGGTGCTCTTAAAATTGATGCAACTAGTTTTCAATCCAATCACTAAAGGCTAAATGAACTCTCATATTTGGATTTGGCGCACCTAAAATGAATTCAACTTGTTTCAAAGCCAATTTTTAAATGCTCATGAATCCTCACATTTCCTTTTGGAGTACCTAAAAAGAACTTCACATCTTTGATTTTTCTAAAGGCAAATGAATCTCATCTAAGTAGAATTCAAAGTAAATCAAAGTTCATTTCTTCAAGCTATGCTCTAATGTTCTTCAATCTTTTCAAATCTAGCTAAGTAGGGGTGAAAATTGATCAAATGTCTCTCAAATTTGCATATTCTAAGGTCAATTAACTCTAATCTTTTGCAAATATACATGATTCCAAATTGCTCACGCACAACAACAATAAGGTGAATCGCGTTGCTAGGATTTGAGGTATTCTATTACATCTCTACAACATTTCAATTTTGGGAATAAAATGAACCTCTCATGTGTATGGCTTGTGTGATTCAATACTTTCATAAACCACATTTCGATTTTGGGCTCTAAAAAGAATATAGATTCAATTCCACGCATAAGTGTTTCACATAATAATTAGGCCCTATGAACACTATTTGTGGTTCTTGAGAGAGTGGGCTTCTAGCGAAGCTCTTCTCAATGAGAGAATCCTTGTAGGTAGGGAGGATACTGAAAATATCTTGTGTTCCACTAGGTTTGTAGTCATTGACTTATTGATCGATGCATTCTCTCTCTGGAGAGATTGATAGACCATGAGTTGTTGACATCACGAACCTTGGTGAGACCATTTTAGTCTTAGCGTGTCAGATAAACCTTGTTTGCTATGTTTTGGTGAGGTGAAGAGGCTAGAGGACTATGCTCTACTCCCTTTTTGGGTAGTATCAGAAAATCAAATCCTTGGATCCAAACCAAGTCCCAATGTGGTCCCTTTTGTGAGTCACCTTTTAGAGAGGGTTAACCGTAAAGGACATTCCTTTTATTGGGTCAACCACGTGGATGGAACCTCAAGCGGTAATAGCCATTTTCACCATGGTAGTGACAACCGCTATATAAATGTCTTTGTGGAAGAAATCTCCACGATTGTAGTTTCTTGTCGGGCTGTCAGAACTCCTCAGCATCTCTGATAGATTAAATTCTTGGAATGTGTCAAAACCCCAGTGCGCTGGGATTGGAGTTCGCCCACTTGAAATTACAAAAGTCACAGAGTCAAACCATTACTACGAACCATAGAGCAACCAAATTTTTCTTGCTAGGACTATGTGCATAATTCAAAAATATTTTGAGAACATACACAAATAGTTCTTTAGGGAGTAGAAATACTAAGTCACTATCTTTCTTCATGTGCAAGGTTGCTTTGTCCCTTGCTCATTGTTTGAAAACAATGGTTTGCTTGAACTCCCTGATTGCTATCTTGCGTGCTTGTTTAACAAATAAAAATTGAGTTCCTGCATTTACAGCTACTTGATACTTCAAACCCATGTGCTTGTTAACAAATGATTTTAAAACATTCAAACATCCAAAATAGTTGAATCCTTTTCTGGTAAACATGGTCATCCCAAGCTTTCACATAGTTTTGTTAGGAAACCCTATGTCAGGAATGAAATAGAGAGCAATGGCTTCCAATCTATTTTTCCAAGGAGATCCTTTTAGCTTGATTTTTCCTTCTAATTCATCTATTTGAATTTGGTCTCATCTTGTGTCAAAACCTTGTCAAGACAACCTCAAATCAATTCTCAAACAACGGCTAGGTGTTGTGAACTTGTGTTCACCATCTTTTGGGAATCTACCCATACAACTAGGGCACAGTATCCTACACTTATGTCCAAATCATGTATCACCCAATCAACCAAACCAATCTTGATGAGGTTGTGTCATTTGATTTGTCCTAAATCAAGTCATCTATCAGTTGTCTTATCTTGCTCTTTTGGATTCACCAAAGATTGATGGTGGAAACTCGAGCATCCTCGCACAAGAAACCCAGAGAAGAGTCTAACACTGTAGCCCCTCTGAAATCAGTTCATGAAAGTAACCACCAACTCCTCCAGTATCAATACCAGAACAGAATCAAAATACCACCATGTCTCAAGGTGGAACCAGTCATGGCTCTCAAGGTCATCAATCTGAACATGGTGAGGACCGAGAACCCACACCATTTGAAATAGCCAATCACCAAAACAATGATGACTTTCGAAGAATGATGAGACATTTCTTACGAGAAGAGAAAGAGGCTTATTTCTTACAACTAGCTCAACAAGGAGCCAAACTTCCTCCTAATTTCAATGTTGAAGATATCATCAAACATGAGGAAGAAACTCCCATCACTGCTATGATGAAACAAATGCATGCCATGCAAGTCAAACTTAACCAGATAGAAAAAGAGAAAACACCCATGGAATTCTCTATGGAGGCTTTATGCCCCTTTCCATTCAATAAAGACTTGTACATGCCACCATTCCCAAAAAAAATGGAAATATCCAAATATGACAAATATGATGGAAACTCTGACCCCCAAGATCATGTCAGAGAATTTTGTACACAATCCATGGAGTTTATGCATGAACCAACTTCCTTAATGCACCTTTTCCCTCGATCTCTGGGAGGAGCGGCTATCAAATGGTTCTCTAAAATACCTCCAACTATCAAGACTTTTGAGGAGTTAATCAAACTATTTTATCAGCAATACTCCTACAACATCCAATGCCCAATCACCATGATCGACATTTGCAATTTGAAACAAAAGTCAGGAGAATCCCTTCTCACTTTCCTCAAACGTTGGAGGAAGAAATTTTCACTCTATGCTCGGCAGATTCCAGAAAATGAAAAACTTGAAATATTCATCAGCAACCTCATTCCGGAACTCAATTATCACCTCCAAATACAAAATCATACTTCTTTTGATAAAATGGTGGAAAATGCCATAAAAATTGAAGATGTACTTGTTCGTAAGGGAGACATATCCCTTTACAAGGAAAACAAGTTTGAAACAGGTTCTAATTCCAAACCAAAGGACAAAAACCAAAATGTCAAATTTTAGAATAAGAATGAAGGCATTGTCATAGATGGTGTTGTTGATACTCTCCATGCCCCATCTAAGGCACCAGCATTTAATCTCACTCTTGGTACCAAGGTCATCAAGGCTTCAGAACTGAAGACACCTGAACCTGCTAACAAAAAGTCATCTGAATATAAACCTTGGGCTTCAGATCCTAAATGAAAGTTTACTCCTCTTGGAGAATCTTTGGAATCAGCTATGAAAACTCTATTAGCTAATGACATCATATCTCTTCCTGAGATCCGACAATATGACCCTGAACCTAAACCAAAGTGGTAGAGAGAGAACGAGTTCTATGACTTTCATCATGGCAAGGGTCATAAAACTAATAACTACTTACACTTGAAACATCTCATACAAGACAAAATTGATCCTAAAGAGATTTTAATCGACAACCATAAGAGCAATAACGATCATACAGCATTCACAGAACCATTTCTGAAACATGGTCAGGAAGTTTCATCTTCTCAGCCTAATATGGGGGCAAAGGTCAATTATGCCTACCCTGGAAATAATGTTGTCATCAATATGGTTGAACCATGTCTCTCTAAGAGTTGCAATGTCATCACATTTGTATGAAGAGATAGAGATCACTCCTCAGCTAACGCAGTTACTCGATCACAAGCTCTGGCACATCTGAAAGGACAAATCCCAGATTCATCTAATGTCCCTAAGATACCTTTCAATCTTTCATCTACTTCCAAACAGAAGGTTGTTTCAAAATATTCCAATCCAAAAGATACAAGGCCTACATCTTATAGCATTGTTCAACAACTCCAGCACACTAATGCAAAAATCTCTATGTTTGAGTTGCTTTGAATATCTCCAGCTCACAGAGCCATTCTAGACAAAGCTTTGCTTGGATCCAATGTTCCTGACGACCTTGATTTAGACAGGTTCCAGACTATGGTTGGACATCTTACATCTCCTCAATACATCTCCTTCTTAGAAGAAGATGACAATTCATTAAGTCACCCCCATAATCAACCTTTGCATATAGAAGTCTTAATCCAAAACTGTCATGTCAAACGTGTGTTGATAGATGGAGGTGCTGGCCTCAATATTTGCTCCTACAAATTGGTGACACAATTGGAATGGTCAAAAAATGCTATTGATCCTAAAAAGAGGATAACCATAAAAGTATATGATGAACAAGAAAGATCCTCAAAAGGAACCATTGTCTCTCCTATCAGAACAGGACCTATAATCAGAGATGTCACCTACCAAGTACTGGATCTCCCACTAGCCTACAACATTCTTCTAGGAACACCCTGGATCCATGACATGCAAGCTATTCCATCAACCTATCACCAATGTGTAAAATTTCCCTATGATGGGGTCAAGGTCACTATACCAGCAGACATTAAAACTTCTTGCAATGCTTTGGAAGAAAGTGCAGACAAACTTGTTCCACACAACAGGGAATCCGCCACAAAACAGAGTAACACAACCTCTAACTCTAAAGTAGAGGATGTAATGAAGCAGGTCAAAATCAAAGACACCAGCATGGGAGAATATAGAATGGAACCTGTGTTGTCTCTCACTTCTCTCCCAATTTCACCTAAGTCTTATGGACAACCCTAAGAAAAGACAAAACTAGCAATCAAAGCACCAAAAGTCATCTATAATGGGAGCTTTATCACAGAGCAAGTGTCCAAGAAAGAATTTGAGGAAGAAATAGGTGTACTCGCCTGGTTATACAAAGAAGAGAGCCAATCCCACATAGTTCAAAATTGTGGCTCTCAATCACACAAGATTCTTGCAGAATCATATGGACCGGGTAGCAAGTTAAAGACTCAAATGGGATACACGGGAAAAGGACCTCTAGGAATAAGAGGCAAAGGTCTTATATCACCCATTGAACATTGTGCCTGGGCAAATAAGGATACTACAGGTCTAGGATACAAGAAGAAGCCTTTCTATCTTAGCAAGAATTCCTCTCATGTCATAGAGCAAATCAAGCCAAGAGAAACTCTTCTTGAGAAAGAAGACACAAAACAATCTGATAGTGATGATTCTGACACTACTGAGGAGCTCATTCCTTATGAGCATTTTCCTAAAGAAATAACAAACCTCCTTGATGCTAAAGATGATCCCATAAAGAGAATCAGTATAGTGGACACCCAAAAGACAGTCACCACACAAAAATTGACTGATCCTGAAAGAATGTTGACTGAACAGCTTGAACACAATAATGATTCTGAAACAGACTCCCATGAATATGAGTTCCACTCAGAATTTGAAGGAAATCTTGCTTGGGGAATTCATCCTGATTTCACCCATGTTCTTGATTTGGAGGAAGAATCAGAAAAAGATGAGCTTGTCACAGATGCCACTCATCAAAACTCACCTACACTTAACATAAATTTAGAGCGAAGTAATGAACCTCGTGCATCTGATTCACTTAAAAATAACAATGGAATCACTAACGCCGTTGAAATGATTAATGAACTAGACATTCTTAGTAGTGATACTATCTTTGAATTTGAGAGTTGGGTTAAAACCAATGATGATAACACCATAAGCGTAAACACCATTAGTCAATCTTTCCATACATTGACTATCCATCATCCTGACCTCATAGACCAAAACTTAGCTGACCCAAACCAAGATGTCCATATCTTTTCAACTAACTACACCCTTGTGTGCTACCTCATATAGTGGAACCCATGATGACTTCCATCAGTAAATCTAGCAGTAGCATGATAGAGTCGGACATCAAATATCTCAGTCAAAAAAGTAAAAACAAAAGGAAAAAGAGTTTTGAGGGTGAAAACAACTATGTGGTAGTCTCAGAACATAAAATAGTAAAAACAAAAGATGCATCCAAAGGTGAAAACCTCTCAGAGGCACCTAAGGATGAGATATTTGATGTCCTTCTGAGTCACTCATAGGACCGATCTCCAATATTGATTGAACCAACTCATTCTATCAACTTGCGCACAGCGGAAGAACCTCAATTAATCCATGTAGCTCAATCTCTGTCAGAAGAAGAAAAACAAGCATTCACTATGTTCTTATCAGAAAAGAAAATCAAATTTGCATGGAAATATTCTGATATGCCTGGATTAGATCCTCAGCTAATCATGCATCATCTTTCCATAGCTCTGGGAGTCAAACCTGTCAAACAAAAACTGTGAAAAATGCATCCTCATATTGCACTTCTAGTCAAAGTTGAGTTGGAAAAGTTGCTAAAAGCCAGATTTATCCGAGTCATAGATTATGCTGAGTGGATATCAAACATAGTCCCAATTTCAAAACCAGATAACTCTATCAGGATATGCACAGATTTTAGAGATTTAAACAAAGCATGCCCTAAGGATGACTTTCCACTACTGAACATTGATATGATAGTGGACATGACTGCTGGCTTTGAAATGTACTCTCTAATGGATGGTTTTTCTGGCTACAACCAGATCAAGATTGCTCCAGAAGATCAGGAGAAAATAGCTTTTACTTGTGCTTGGGGTACTTTCTATTGGAATGTCATGCCATTTGGTCTCAAGAATGCTGGTGCTACATATCAGAGAGCTATGACAACTATCTTCCATGATATGATGCATAAAACCATGGAAGACTATGTTGATGACACCTTAGCAAAATCAATGATAAGATTACAACATCTAAATGATTTGCGCAAAATACTGGACAGAATGGAGAAGTTTAGTCTCAGACTAAATCCTAAGAAATGTGCTTTTGGTGTAACTTCCAAAAAGCTCCTAGGCTATATTGTCTCAAAGAAAGGCATTGAAGTAGATCCTGCTAAAGTCAAGGCTATCATAGAGATGCCACCTCCTAAAAATATCAGTCAAATGAGAACCTTGCAAGGAAGGGTGCAATCTATCAGATGCTTCATATCTCAGTTAGCAGATATATCACAACCTTTCACAAACACATTATATAAGGGTGTGATTTTTACATGGAATGAAGAATGTGAAAGGAACTTCAACCACATCAAGCAATATCTTTCAAATCCTCCTATTTTGATGCCTCCCATTCAGAGGAAGCCATTGATTTTGTATGTCTCTTCCATAGATACCTCACTGGGGGCATTACTGGCACAACATGATGACAAAAATAAAGAGAGAGCCATCTACTACATCAGTAGAACCTTGGTAGCATATGAAAAGAACTATTCAAAGATTGAAAAATCCTGTC
The DNA here is from genome assembly GCA_027943335.1 of Chamaecyparis obtusa. Taxonomy (NCBI): domain Eukaryota; kingdom Viridiplantae; phylum Streptophyta; class Pinopsida; order Cupressales; family Cupressaceae; genus Chamaecyparis; species Chamaecyparis obtusa. The sequence continues at coordinate 568,041 of BSBK01005977.1, read as the reverse complement.
TAGCTGTGATTTTTGCATCACAGAAACTGAGACACTATATGTTAGCTCATACAACATAGTTGATAGCTAAGATTGACCCATTAAAATACTTATTGAGCAAGGCTGCCCTCACAGGTAGATTAGCTAAATGGGTGATGCTATTGAGTGAATTCAACATAGAATATGTTGAACGAAAAGCTATCAAAGGTCAAGTCATTGCTGATCAATTGGCTGAAGCCCCAATGTTTGATGACACACCATTACAGATGGAATTTCTAGACTCCTCTATCATGCACATATCTTCAAGGATTTGGAAACTTTTCTTTGATGGATCTTACACACAAAATGGATCTAGAGCCGGCATACTATTCATAACACCACAAGGATACTCCATACCTAAAGCATTCAGAATAAAATTTCCTTGTACAAATAATATTGCAGAATATGAAGCTCTACTTAATGGCATGAAGATACCAATTGAGTGGTGAGTGACAGAGTTACACATTCAAGGAGACTCCCAGCTCATTATACACCAAGTCAATGATGTATACCAGACAAAGGATGAGAAACTAGTTCCATACAAACGCATGGTTGATGACCTTAAGAAGTATTTCATCACAGTCACTTTTGAGAAAATTCCTAGAATAGAGAACAAGGCTGTTGATGCTACGGCAACATTATCATCTCTACTACAACAGCCAGAACATGAGCTACGTTATGAGTTCCTGGTGGAAGCATTGTCATTCCCTACATACGATTGTCTAGAAACCCACATGATCTGCACAGTTGTTGGTCATGATTCTTCCAGATACAAACCCCTTTTCTCATTCCTTTGAGATCAAATCATTCCCGATTCCTTTAACCACCATGAAAAATGTTCCCTTATCCGAAACGCATCGCAGTATGTCATCATTGGTAATGATCTGTACAAACGAAGTCTAGATGGTACACTTCTTAGGTGTTTAGAACATGAAGAGTCTCAACGTGCATTAGAGGAAGTCCATGACGGTATATGTGGATCACATTTCAATGGTTTAACACTAGCTCGAAAACTTATTAGGGCTGGGTATTATTGGCCAAACATGGAACAAGAGGCTATTACATATGCCAAGAAATGTCAAAAGTGTCAAGTCCATGGAAGCTTGATACATGCACCAGGGAGAGATTTGATCCTCTTTACAACACAATGGCCTTTTCAACAATGGGCATTTGATCTTATAGGGACTATTTATCCACATTCTTCAAATGGACATACCCATATAATTACAGCTACAGACTATTTCACAAAATGGGTAGAAGCAGTTCCCTTAACTCAAGCAACTGGTAAACAAATTTCTATGTTCATCTTGGACTACATCATTTGCAGATATGGTATTCCCCACTCTATAGTCACAGATAATGGTGGACAATTCAAAAATAAAGACTTGGATGATTTATGTGCCAAATTCAAAATCACACAACATTGGTCATCTATTTACTATCCTCAAGGGAATGGACAAGCAGAGGCTTCCAACAAGAATCTATTAAAAATCTTGCACCATACAGTTAATAAAACAGGAAGAGACTGGCATCTTATGATCAATCCAGCTCTCTGGGCCTATAGAACAAGTATCAAAACACCTACTGGGGCTACACCATTCACTTTAGTTTATAGGTCTGAAGCGGTACTACCTATTGAGGTTGAAATCCCATCACTAAGAATCAGAATGCATGGTCTAGTCACTGATGATGACTATAGAGTGTCTAGGTTGCAAGAACTTGAACTACTAGATGAGCGTAGACAAGCAGCATATGATCATCTCAGAGTGTATCATAAAAGAATGTCTAGAGGCTACAACAAGAAAGTCAGACATAGAGAATTTCAGGTTGGCGATCTGGTCTTGAGAGAGAATCCTAAAAATCAATCACATAGAGAACACAAGGGGAAGTTTGAACCCAACTGGCTGGGTCCCTTTGTTATCACTGCTACTTTTGGCTCTGGTGCCTATCAACTCTCAATGACTGAAGGAGAATAGCTCTGAGAACCAATCAACATTCTCCATCTGAAGAAATTCTATGCCTAGGGCATTCAATCTATGTTAAAATGTCCTGAAAAAATCTTTAAAATTGGAAAAAGTCATGAAAAAAATGAACATCTTGGTGAAAACCTAGCAATAGGCACCTTGATGACTCACAAAAATAGTAAAAAAAATATCAAAAGTACAAAAAAATGAAAAAAAATAAAAATGAACATCTTGGTGAAAACCTAGCAATAGGCACCTTGATGACTCACAAAAAAAAAAAGTAAAAAATATCAAAAGTACAAAAAAATTGAAAAATTGAAAAATCCAAAAAAAAAAGAAGAAAAGAAAAAGTGCCTGGGTGAAAACCTGGAAACAAGCACCTTGGTAGCAAAAATCAAATCTCTGCCAAGATGGTGAAAACCTGGTAAACGGGTGCCACTTGTTTCAAAACGCTCCATCTATCAGCGCAATCTTGGTCTTTTCCAACTTTCAGTCTTGCTTTAGTTTTTACATATCTCCCGGTTTTGTCTCTACATTTCCAATTTTCAATAAGTCGGTCTGTACACCAATCAGCTCAAGCATCTATATCCTATCAATGCTTAACACTTGGGGGCAATCAATGTCATATCCTATGGCCTTGACTATATCTTTAGACGTGTCATATCCAATTAGAGTCCTTTGAAGATTCATCCGGCTTAGTCAGTCTATCTAATTACTAAAAAAGGATTTTGCAGATAACACCAAAATAATCTATGATTCACATGCTTTTATCTCTTTGTATGCTTACTGTTTTACATTGAGATTATTTTTTTTTGCATATTGTGTCCCTTCGAGCTCTTTGATGATGTCCTTTACAAGATTTAGAAAGTGATGACCGAGGGCACAATCTTTTCTTTCTTTCTGCTTGGTTTAGTTCCAATGATCTAAAGACTTCATATAAGAGGGGTGTCCATCTGTAAGAGCCTTCATCTCGTATTGGATGGCCATGTGTACCTCGACTCCTTTTATATGGACACTTTGGTGAGGTTGGTTCTTCTCCTTGTCTATTTGAGTCACTTCTTTCTGCTACAAGTAAAATTGAAAACGCTCGTCCTGCTAAGTGAACGTAAGGGTCACTGCGAGCAACATTGAAATGCTTATCTTTCACTTAGCAAATGGAAGAAACTCTAGCGTGTCTGGTGTGTTTGTATGCAAGAAACATTTAGGTCATTCTAGCAACTGTGCTTGGATGCTTATGTCAACTTGCTAAATCAAAAGGAATAGGTGAACAAGTCATTCTGGCTTCTTGTGCCTTAATGCTTACACCGCATTCTGACAAATCTTAGACTAATGTCATATTCATATTCTCATGATAGCAATATCAGTGAGGGTTGTATGACATCTTATGATTGTTCGATACTAAATGGTCCGTAATTATGATTATCCAATAAGTCATTTGTCAAATGATAAATTTGGTCTTCCTGTCAAATCAAATAAATATGATACCTTTATTGGATTGAACTAAAAGACTAAAAAAAAAAAAAATCATCCATAGATGCATAGGAACATCAAGTCCATCAAAAGTTCATTATTTCATCATAATATATACATATATCTAAAAACAACAAAATTTGGACACATGAAATCCTCCTTTTATATATATATCATGGTGATTACATTTGGTACACATCATGTGTCTAGCAAAAAAAAAAAAAAAACCAACAAAACAACAAAATAACACTTGTGTCATCACTCTGCCCGTCCAGGTTCTGATGATGAAGAACCTCTGCTACTACTTTTGTACCTTGGTGGATAGACACCAATACCTTTGATTGGTCTAGCCATCCTCTGTGGCATTCCTCTGTCTCGGCTCTAATCCACTAGGACTGTCTGATGGTATAATCCCTTGTAATAAGCTGCTTCCCGACCAACTCTCATTGATTCTCTCATGACTGACAGAGTCTCCATCAATAGTTGAGATGCTCCTGGGAGTGTGACTACCCGTCGTCCAGTATCTTGCTCATCTTTGTAGGCTTCTGCCACAAACCTCCATCGATCTCTATTCACCATCACATCCTCTAGCTATTGTCTAAGATTATTCACCTATTGAGTCACTGCATTCAGTCACTCTTGTGTCTCCTCTAACATGGCATCAATCTCTATCATGGTCTTCTGGGATGCTTCCACACTACTCTGTAATGCGTCGTAGGCTGCCTGGGCACGATCTGCTCGAGCTCGTTCTACCTCTATCATCCCCCACATATGAGATGCTTTAGTCTGTGCACTATCTTCCCATACCCTATCCATCATACCTTGCAACCATGTCACCTCGCTTTTCGCTTGATCCACCCTTTCTTCTTCTACTGCCAGTTGTCGCCACAAGGCATCTCTTTCTTCCACCACCGCATTGTAGTCTTCTGCCAATGCAAATTGTCGCCACATTACTAGTTGCGGTCCTACTACTTGTGCTGCAACCATTGGCTTTGGTCCTGGTCATTGTACAATACGATCCAATCTCTATTGATCACTTTGTTGACCTTGTTCGAAGAAGCTAGAGAATATCGGATACCTCGGTACTGGTCAATGTATGATAGGATTCCATCTCTGTTGATCACCTTGTGGACCTTTTTCGAAGAAGCTAGAGAGTATCAGATAGTTTGATCTCCATGAGGCATATTGCTCCTGGGATCTGGCCTCCTGCCTTCTCTCATCAGTTTCCTCCCACCTTCCCTCACCCGCATCCTCCTGCCTCCCCTCACTTGCATCCTTCTGCCTTCCCTCACCCACATCCTCTGTCCATTCTCTCCATGCCACCTGCGACATCAAAGGACCTGGATCTCTCTGAGGATGTCTTATCATGAGCTTTTGCCTCACCCCTCTCCCATCCACACTCTCATCACTACCATCTTCATTCCTTGTACTTTCTTTCATTATGCCTACTGCCTTTTCTTCTCCCCAATAATGATATTTCTTTCTTCGCCTTCTTCTCTGATACACTTGATGCATTTTCTCTTGTAAATTTTCCACGGCCTTTTCTCTTGCTAAATATCAATCGTTCACGCCTACGCACCCTACCACTATTAGCTCATCTTGTCCTTATACCTATTGTATATAGCGTGGCGGCACTTCTTCCTAAAAAAATAAATCTTGTCAGAAAATCTTGAGATTTTCTTCATCCGCTGTACACATCCTCGTCAATCTTGCAATAACATTTGGTCAGAAATCTTGTCCCATCAAGCCCTATACTTCAACAGCTCCTAAGGGAGACTATTGCCTAGCTATTACTGTGATCTCTTTCCTCAAGAATTTCCCTCACAAAAGTCACCCGTGGTTCTCATTGCGTCTGCCTACTCTTGTCGTCCTATTGTTCATCCTATGAAGTGAACGTATGGGTCACTACGACCATGCTTATCAGATGTTGGAGCAAGTTCTTACTTGTGCATCTATGTAATATCCTCAGAAAATATTCAAAAAAAAAAAAGGGTAAAATGTCTTGAAAAATGTGTAAAAATATCAAATATTTTTGTCAAAAATCCTAAAAAAAAATAAAAAAAGAAAAAAATCACATACTTGAAAATCTGCAATAAATTTGTTCATAATATTTTCCTTATCTTTGTTTTGACTTCTGCTTGTTGGACAATCTTCTAAGCTCCTGAGGCATTTGTTCACATGTCTTAGGAAAGATGAGATCACTCTCTGTCTGCTATGTGTTTGTTTACACAAATGGATCATCGTCCTAGCTTTCTATGCTAGGTATGACATATCCACTTTTGCAACATCAAAATAAAGCTCTAATGACATGAAGTGCACTTATGAAAGCAAGTATCATCACCAATCATCTTTGCTCTGTCTAACATTCCTTCCATCAATCTTATCTAACCTCAATCTTTTTGAAAAATTGTCCTCGAATCAATTTTTGCCCAATTTTTTGAGGGGGCATCATATCTCTCTTTTGTCAATCCAATGAGGCACATAGCTCGGGGCAATCTAATCTCAAACCCTGAAAATCAATTTTGACTGGTATTTGGAAAAACTAACCTAGATTCCAAAAATCAAAACTCTGTTCTAGAGATAATCTTGAAATCTACACAACATTTGGGGCATATCAGATTCATCAAAATCCATATCAATCTGGTATTCTTTTAATCTTGTTAACTATATCAACATTTCGTAACTATCGGTTCATCAGTGCTATTTCCTTGATTCTTCATAACTGAAGGGTTCAGATGTGATACCAATGTGATTCTTATTGACAATCGGGTCTGGAATCGGTCACTAACTTCTTTGTAATCATAGGTTCATAATTAGTCATCTTATCACTTGTTTATAATCATCGGTTCATTGTTGGTACCATTAACAACATCTCAAATCTTTGGTCGATCAAGACCCAATCTAGACATCAATCATCATAGCAGACTATTCTTTGAACCACTACGCTTCACGCAGTAATTCAAAGAGGGGCAAAATGTAATACCTCAAAATTGGCCTCAGTATATCAATCCTTCTAAACCATCAAAGTCCTATTATACTAGGCAATTATGTCTTCTAATAGACTCTACTTGACTTAGTGTCAAATACAGAAAACCTTAAATCTGTATTAATCACATGCTACATTTAATATAATGGCTAAACAAACCCTATGATTGATTAATTTAAAGTCCTAGTATTTTTATTAATTAAATCCCCTTCTTCTATTAATTTAAATAAATACATTTAAATTAATTCACATTTCTCTTTTTAACCAATTTGGAATTAAATATTACATTTAATTCTATTTTCTTCTATTAATTTAAATAAATATATTTATTTATTTAAATTAATTCATATTTCCTTTATTTATCCACTTGAAATTAAATATTATATTTAATTCTATTTTCTTCTATTAATTTAAATAAATATATTTATCTATTTAAATTAATTCATATTTCCCTTTTAACCCACTTGGAATTAAATATTATATTTAATTCTATTTGAGCACATGACTCCTAATTCTAACCAAACTCATCTTTCTTACCCACCCACTAAAATTAAAATATTAATTTCTTCAACCTTTAAAGTCTTCACTTCTCCTCTCAAGTCAAAAACAACCACATGGAAGAAATATACTTTGTCTAAATAATCCAAAACTCCACAAACTCGGATTTGGACTTTGGGGTCATTTTTGGAGGCTCTTTTGTGAGTCTTGGGCCACCTAGTGACCAAAAATCAACACCTAACCCTAAGTATATCAAGTGGGGAAGCTAAAATTGACTTTAACTACCTTCTAGAAGCCTCTTAACCCCTCTAAAACCTCACTTAAGCATTCCATACGAATTTGGGTAAGTTTCATTTTTCAAAGTGGATCCACCCATCCACCCCCCATCCACCCACTTTGAATTAAATAATTCAAATAAGAGAATCTCAACCCTTCATTTTCATAAAATTCTGACCATTGATTCTCCTAAAAATCCTATAAATAGGACTTCATTTCCCTTTACAAAGGGAGCCTTCATGAGCGTTGTTATTATAGATCTAAGGGATCTAAATTCTTCTATTATATCTTCTATCTATTCCTAAACCACACTCCTAGTATTCTCATAGCATTGCTTTCAAACATATAGTGCATTTCAAGGCATTTGGAGAGCTACATCAACCCATCTTTGGGAGAAGAAAGGAGGACATGGGAACTAAATCTTGGAGGGAGTTTGCATTTAATTTCATTCTTATTTCTAAGTTGTTTCTCATGAAGTAGATTAGATTTGTTTGCATGTTTCTTATATGAATCTTGTGGTTGTTTCATTTTCATGCATTCTAATCCAATTCTAGTCTTACATTTTGGTGAACCCAATGTGAATGACTAACCTTTTTTATGTTTTTTTTTTTTTGTGATGTTTTTGTGCTTGTAGGGCTCTTGGGAAGCTTCCTCAACAATTTTTGCAAGATTGGACTATTTCTTCCACACTTTCTTGTCTTCCATTCTTCCACTTTCTTGTCTCATTCTTGGCTATTCCCATTCCATTCTAAGGGTCTAAAATGAACTTCTAATGCATCTCATTTCAAGTTTTAAAGCTAATGAACTCTCACATTTAGATTTGGTGCACATAAAATGAACTCAAATACTTCCATTTCCAATTTCTAAAGGCAAAATCAACCTTCACACTTAGCTTCAGAATGCTTAAAAAGAACCTCACATTTGGATTTGGTGCTCTTAAAATTGATGCAACTAGTTTTCAATCCAATCACTAAAGGCTAAATGAACTCTCATATTTGGATTTGGCGCACCTAAAATGAATTCAACTTGTTTCAAAGCCAATTTATAAATGCTCATGAATCCTCACATTTCTTTTTGGAGTACCCAAAAAGAACTTCACATCTTTGATTTTCCTAAAGGCAAATGAATGTCATCTAAGTAGGATTCAAAGTAAATCAAAGTTCATTTCTTCAAGCTATGCTCTAATGTTCTTCAATCTTTTCAAATCTAGCTAAGTAGGGGTGAAAATTGATCAAATGTCTCTCAAATTTGCATATTCTAAGGTCAATTAACTCTAATCTTTTGCAAATATACATGTTTCCAAATTGCTCACGCACAACAACACAAAGGTGAATCGCGTTGCTAGGATTTGAGGTATTCTATTACATCTCTACGACATTTCAATTTTGGGAATAAAATGAACCTCTCATGTGTATGGCTTATGTGATTCAATACTTTCATAAACCACATTTCGATTTTGGGCTCTAAAAAGAATATAGATTCAATTCCACGCATAAGTGTTTCACATAATAATTAGGCCCTATGAACACTATTTGTGGTTCTTGAGAGAGTGGGCTTCCAGCGAAGCTCTTCTCAATGAGAGAATCCTTGTAGGTAGGGAGGATACTGAAAATGTCTTGTGTTCCACTAGGTTTGTAGTCATTGACTTATTAATCGATGCATTCTCTCTCCATAGAGATTGATAGACCATGAGTTGTTGACATCACGAACCTTGGTGAGACCATTTCAATCTTAGCATGTCGTATGAACCTTGTTTGCTATGTTTTGGTGAGGTGAAGAAGCTAGAGGACTATGCTCTACTCCCTTTTTGGGTAGTATCAGAAAATCAAATCTTTGGATCCAAACCAAGTCCCAATGTGGTCCCTTTTGTGAGTCACCTTTTAAAGAGGGTTAACCGTAGTGGACATTCCCTTTATTGGGTCAACCACATGGATGGAACCTCAATCGGTAATAGCCATTTTCACCATGGTAGTGACAACCGCTATATAAATGTCTTTGTGGAAGAAATCTCCATGAGTGTAGTTTCTTGTCAAGCTATCAGAACTCCTCAGCATCTTTGATTGATTAAATTTTTGGAATGTGTCAAAACCCCAGTGCGCTGGGATTGGAGTTTGCCCACTTGAAATTACAAAAGTCACAGAGTCAAACCATTACTATAAACCATAGAGCAACCAAATTTTTCTTGCTAGGACTATGTGCATAATTGAAAAATATTTTGAGAACATACACAAATAGTTCTTTAGGGAGTAGAAATACTAAGTCACTATCTTTCTTCATGTGCAAGGTTGCTTTGTCCCTTGCTCATTGTTTGAAAACAATGGTTTGCTTGAACTCCCTGATTGCTATCATGCGTGCTTGTTTAACAAATAAAAACTGAGTTCCTGCATTTACAGCTACTTGATATTTCAAACCCATGTGCTTGTTAACAAATGGTTTTAAAACATTCAAACATCCAAAACAGTTGAATCCTTTTCTGGTAAACATGGTCATCTCAAGCTTTCACATAGTTCTGTTAGGAAACCCTATGTCAGGAATGAAATAGAGAGCAATAGCTTCCAATCCATTTTTCCAAGGAGATCCTTTTAGCTTGATTTTTCCTTCTAATTCATCTATCTAAATTTGGTCTCATCTTGTGTCAAAACCTTGTCAAGACAACCTCAAATCAATTCTCAAACAACGGCTAGGTGTTGTGAACTTGTGTTCACCATCTTTTGGGAATCTACCCATACAACTAGGGCACAATATCCTACACTTACATCCAAATCATGTATCACCCAATCAACCAAACCAATCTTGACGGGGTTGTGTCATTTGATTTGTCCTAAATCAGGTCATCTATCAGTTGTCTTATCTTGCTCTTTTGGATTCACCAAAGATTGATGGTGGAAACTCGAGCATCCTCACACAAGAAACCTAGAGAAGAGTCTAACACTATACCCCCTCTGCCATCAGTTCATGAAAGTAACCCACCAACTCCTCCAGTATCAATACCAGAACAGAATCAAAATACCGTCATGTCTCAAGGTGGAACCAGTCATGGCTCTCAAGGTCATCAATTTGAACATGGTGAGGACTGAGAACCCACACCATCTGAAATAGCCAATCACCAAAACAATGATGACTTTCAAAGAATGATGAGACATTTCTTACGAGAAGAGAAAGAGGCTTATTTCTTACAACTAGCTCAACAAGGAGCCAAACTTCCTCCTAATTTCAATGTTGAAGATATCATCAAACATGAGGAAGAAACTCCCATCACTGCTATGATGAAACAAACACATGCCATGCAAGTCAAACTTAACTAGATAGAAAAAGAGAAAACACCCATGGAATTCTCTATGGAGGCTTTATGCCCCTTTCCATTCAATAAAGACTTCTACATGCCACCATTCCCAAAAAGAATGGAAATACCCAAATATGACAAATACGATGAAAACTCTGACCCCCAAGATCATGTCAAAGAATTTTGTACACAATCCATGGAGTTTATGCATGAACCAACTTACTTAATGCACCTTTTCCCTCGATCTCTGGGAGGAGCGGCTATCAAATGGTTCTCTAAAATACCTCCAACTATCAAGACTTTTGAGGAGTTAATCAAACTATTTTATCAGCAATACTCCTACACCATCCAACACCCAATCACCATGATCGACATTTGCAATTTGAAACAAAAGTCAGGAGAATCCCTTCTCACTTTCCTCAAAAGTTGGAGGAAGAAATTTTCACTCTATGCTCGGCAGATTCCAGAAAATGAAAAACTTGAAATATTCATGAATAACCTCATTTCGGAACTCAGTTATCACCTCCAAATACAAAATCATACTTATTTTGATAAGATGGTGGAAAATTCCATAAAAATTGAAGATGTACTTGTTCGTAAGGGAGACATATCCCTTTACAAGGAAAACAAGTTTGAAACAGGTTCTAATTCCAAACCAAAGGACAAAAACCAAAATGTCAAATTTTAGAATAAGAACAAAGGCATTGTCACAGATGGTGTTGTTGATACTCTCCATGCCCCATCTAAGGCACCAGCATTTAATCTCACTCTTGGCACCAAGGCCATCAAGGCTTCAGAACTGAAGATACCTGAACCTGCTAACAAAAAGTCATCTGAATATAAACCTTGGGCTTTAGATCCTAAATGAAAGTTTACTCCTCTTGGAGAATCTTTGGAATCACCTATGAAAACTCTATTAGCTAATGACATCATATCTCTTCCTGAGATTCGACAATATGACCCTGAACCTAAAACAAAGTGGTGGAGAGAGAATGAGTTCTGTGACTTTCATCATGGCAAAGGTCATAAAACTAATAACTGCTTACGCTTGAAACATCTCATACAAGACAAAATTGATGCTAAAGAGATTTTAATTGACAACCATAAGAGCAATGATGATCATACAGCATTCACAGAACCATTTCTGAAACATGGTCAGGAAGTTTCATCTTCTCAGCCTAATATGGGGGCAAAGGTCAATTATGCCTACCCTGGAAATAATGTTGTCATCAATATGGTTGAACCATGTCTCTCTAAGAGTTGCAATGTCATCACAATTGTATGAAGAGATGGAGATCACTCCTCAGCTAACGCAATTACTCAATCACAATCTCTGGCACATCTGAAAGGACAAATCCCAAATTCATCTAATGTCCCTAAGATACCTTTCAATCTTTCATCTGCTTCCAAACAGAAGGTTGTTTCAAAATATTCCAATCCAAAAGATACAAGGCCTACATCTTATAGAATTGTTCAACAACTCCAGCACACTAATGCAAAAATCTCTATGTTTGAGTTGCTTCGAATATCTCCAGCTCACAGAGCCATTCTAGACAAAGCTTTGCTTGGATCCAATGTTCCTGACGACCTTGATTTAGACAGGTTCTAGACTATGGTTGGACATCTTACATCTCCTCAATACATCTCCTTTTTAGAAGAAGATGACAATTCATTAAGTCACCCCCATAATCAACCTTTGCATATAGAAGTCTTAATCCAAAACCGTCGTGTCAAACGTGTGTTGATAGATGGAGGCGCTGGCCTCAATATTTGCTCCTACAAATTGGTGACACAATTGGGATGGTCAAAAAATGCTATTGATCCTAAAAAGAGGATAACCATAAAAGCATATGATGAACAAGAAAGATCCTCAAAAAGAACCATTGTCTTGCCTATCAGAATAGGACCTGTAATCAGAGATGTCACCTACCAAGTACTGGATCTCCCACTGGCCTACAACATTCTTCTAGGAACACCCTGGATCCATGACATGCAAGCTATTCCATCAACCTATCACCAATGTGTAAAATTTCCTTATGATGGGGTCGAGGTCACTATACCAGTAGACATTAAAACTTCTTGCAATGCTTTGCAAGAAAGTGCAGACAAACTTGTTCCACACAATAGGGAATCTGCCACTAAATAGAGTAACACAACCTCTAACTCTAAAGTAGAGGATGTAATGAAGTAGGTCAAAATCAAAGACACCGGCATGGGAGAATATAGAATGGAACCTGTGTTGTCTCTCACTTCTCTCCCAATTTCACCTAAGTCTTATGGACAACCCTCAGAAAAGACAAAACTAGCAATCAGAGCACCAAAAGTCATCTATAATGGGAGCTTTGTCACAGAGCAAGTGTCCAAGAAAGAATTTGAGGAAGAAACAGGTGTACTCTCCTGGTTATACAAAGAAAATAGCCAATCCCACATAGTTCAAAATTGTGGCTCTCAATCACACAAGATTCCTGCAGAATCATATGGACGGGGTAGCAAGTTAATGACTCAAATGGGATACACGGGAAAAGGACCTCTAGGAATAAGAGGCAAAGGTCTTATATCACCCATTGAACATTTTGCCTGGGCAAATAAGGATACTACAGGTCTAGGATACAAGAAGAATCCTTTCTATCTTAGCAAGAATTCCTCTCATGTCATAGAGCAAATCAAGCCAAGAGAAACTCTTCTTGAGAAAGAAGACACAAAACAATCTGATAGTGATGATTCTGATACTACTGAGGAGCTCATTCCTTATGAGCATTTTCCTAAAGAAATAACAAACCTCCTTGATGCTAAAGATGATCCCATAAAGAGAATCAGTATAGTGGACACCCAAAAGACAGTCACCACACAAAAACTGACTGATCCTGAAAGAATGTTGACTGAACAGCTTGAACACAACAATGATTCTGAAACAAACTCCCATGAATATGAGTTCCACTTAGAATCTAAAGGAAATCCTGCTTGGGGAATTCATCCCAATTTCACCCATGTTCTTGATTTGGAGGAAGAATTAGAAAAAGATGAGCTTGTCACAGATGCCACTCATCAAAACTCACCTACACTTAACATAAGTTTAGAGTGAAGTAATGAACCTCATGAATCTGATTCACTTAATACTAAGAATGGAATCACTAACGTCGTTGGAATGATTAATGAACTAGACATTCTTAGTAGTGATACTATCTTTGAATTTGAGAGTCGGGTTAAAACCAATGATGACAACACCATAAGCGTAAACACCATTAGTCAATCTTTCCATACATTGACTATCCATCATCCTGACCTCAGACCAAAACTCAGCTGACCCAAACCAAGATGTCCATATCTTTTCAACTAACTACACCCTTGCGTACTACCTCAATGCAGCGGAACCCATGATGACTTCCATCAGTAAATCTAGCAGTAGCATGACAGAGTCGGACATCAAATATCTCAGTCAAAAAAGGAAAAAGAGTTTTGAGGGTGAAAACCACTATGTGGTAGTCTCAGAACATAAAATAGTAAAAACAAAAGATGCATCCAAAGGTGAAAACCTCTCAGAGGCGCCTAAGGATGAGATATTTGATGTCCTTTCGAGTCACTCACAGGACCGATCTCCAATATTGATTGAACCAACTCAGTTTATCAACTTGGGCACAGCGGAAGAACCTTAGTTAATCCATGTAGCTCAATCTCTGTCAGAAGAAGAAAAACAAGCATTCACTATGTTCTTATCAGAAAAGAAAATCAACTTTGCATGGAAATATTCTGATATGCCTCGATTAGATCCTAAGCTAATCATGCATCATCTTTCCATAGCTCTGGGAGTCAAACCTGTCAAACAAAAACTGTGAAAAATGCATCCTCATATTGCACTTCTAGTCAAAGTTGAGTTGGAAAAGTTGCTAAAAGCCAGATTTATCCAAGTCATAGATTATGCTGAGTGGATATCAAACATAGTCCCAGTTTCAAAACCAGATAACTCTATCAGGATATGCACAGATTTTAGATATTTAAACAAAGCATGCCCTAAGGATGACTTTCCACTACTGAACATTGATATGATAGTGGACATGACTGCTCGCTTTGAAATGTACTCTCTAATGGATGATTTTTCTGGCTACAACCAGATCAAGATTGCTCCAGAAGATCAGGAGAAAATAGCTTTTACTTGTGCTTGGGGTAATTTCTGTTGGAATGTCATGCCATTTGGTCTCAAGAATGCTGGTGCTACATATCAGAGAGCTATGACAACTATCTTCCATGATATGATGCATAAAACCATGGAAGACTATGTTGATGACACCTTAGCAAAATCAATGATAAGATCAGAACATCTAAATGATTTGTGCAAAATACTAGACAAAATGGAGAAGTTTAGTCTCAGACTAAATCCTAAGAAATGTGCTTTTGGTGTAACTTCCAGAAAGCTCCTAGGCTATATTGTCTCAAAGAAAGGCATTGAAGTAGATCCTGCTAAAGTCAAGGCTATCATAGAGATGCCACCTCCTAAAAATATCAGTCAAATGAGAACCTTGCAAGGAAGGGTGCAATCTATCAGACGCTTCATATCTTAGTTAGCAGATATATCACAACCTTTCACAAACACATTACATAAGGGTGTGATTTTTACATGGAATGAAGAATGTGAAAGGAACTTCAACCACATCAAGCAATATCTTTCAAATCCTCCTATTTTGATGCCTCCCATTCAGGGGAAGCCATTGATTTTGTATGTCTCCGCCACAGATACCTCACTAGGGGCATTACTGGCACAACATGATGACAAAAATAAAGAGAGAGCCATCTACTACATCAGTAGAACCTTGGTAGCATATGAAAAGAACTATTCAAAGATTGAAAATCCTTGTCTAGCTGTGATTTTTGCATCACAGAAACTGAGACACTATATGTTAGCTCATACAACACAGTTGATAGCTAAGATTGACCCATTAAAATACTTATTGAGCAAGGCTGCCCTCACAGGTAGATTAGCTAAATGGGTGATGCTATTGAGTGAATTCAACATAGAATATGTTGAATGAAAAGCTATCAAAGGTCAATTCATTGCTGATCAATTGGCTGAAGCCCCAATGTTTGATGACACACCATTACAGATGGAATTTCCAGACTCCTCTATCATGCACATATCTTCAAGGATTTGGCAACTTTTCTTTGATGGATCTTTCACACAAAATGGATCTGGAGCCGGCATACTATTCATAACACCACAAGGATACTCCATACCTAAAGCATTCAGAATAAAATTTCCTTGTACAAATAATATTGCAGAATATGAAGCTCTACTTAATGGCATGAAGATAGCAATTGAGTGGCGAGTGACAGAGTTACACATTCAAGGAGACTCCCAGCTCGTTATACACCAAGTCAATGATGTATACCAGACAAAGGATGAGAAACTAGTTCCATACAAATGCATGGTTGATGACCTTAAGAAGTATTTCATCACAGTCACTTTTGAGCAAATTCCTAGAATAGAGAATAGGGTTGTTGATGCTATGGCAACATTATCATCTCTACTACAGCAGCTAGAACATGAGCTATGTTATGAGTTCCTGGTGGAAGCATTGTCATTCCCTACATACGATTGTCCAGAAACCCGCATGATCTGCACAGTTGTTGGTCATGATTCTTCCAGATACAAACCCCTTTTCTCATTCCTTCGAGATCAAATCATTCCCAATTCCTTTAACCACCATGAAAAATGTTCCCTTATCTAAAATGCATCGCGGTATTTCATCATTGGTAATGATCTATACAAATGAAGTCTAGATGGTACACTTCTTAGGTATTTAGAACATGAAGAGTCTCAACGTACATTAGAGGAAGTCCATGACGATATATGTAGATCACATTCCAACGGTTTAACACTAGCTCAAAAACTTATTAGGGCTCGGTATTATTGGCCAAACATGGAACAAGAGGCTGTTACATATGCCAAGAAATGTCAAAAGTGTCAAGTCCATGGAAACTTGATACATGCACCAGGGAGAGATTTGATCCCCTTTACAACAGAATGGCCTTTTCAAAAATGGGCATTTGATCTTATAGGGACTATTTATCTACATTCTTCAAATGGACATACCCATATAATTACAGCTACAGACTATTTCACAAAATGGGTAGAAGCAGTTCCCTTAACTCAAGCAACTGGTAAACAAATTTCTATGTTCATCTTGAACTACATCATTTGCAGATATGGTATTCCCCACTCTATAGTCATAGATAATGGTGGACAATTCAAAAATAAAGACTTGGATGATTTATGTGCCAAATTCAAAATCACACAACATTGGTCATCTATTTACTATCCTCAAGGGAATGGACAAGCAGAGGCTTCCAACAAGAATCTATTAAAAATCTTGCACCGTACAGTTAATAAAACAGGAAGAGACTGGCATCTTATGATCAATCCAGCTCTCTGGGCCTATAGAACAAGTATCAGAAAACTTACTGGGGCTACACCATTCGCTTTAGTTTATGGGTCTGAAGCGGGTACTACCTATTGAGGTTGAAATCCCATCACTAAGAATCAGAATGCATGGTCTAGTCACTGATGATGACTACAGAGTGTCTAGGTTGCAAGAACTTGAACTACTAGATGAGCGTAGATAAGCAGCATATGATCATCTCAGAGTGTATCAGAAAAGAATGTCTAGAGGCTACAACAAGAAAGTCAGACACAGAGAATTTCAGGTTGGCGATCTGGTCTTGAGAGAGAATCCTAAAAATCAATCACATAGAGAACACAAGGGAAAGTTTGAACCCAACTGGCTGGGTCTCTTTGTTATCACTGCTACTTTTGGCTCTAGTGCCTATCAACTCTCAACGACTAAAGGAGAATAGCTCCGAGAACCAATCAACGTTCTCCATCTGAAGAAATTCTATGCCTAGGGCATTCAGTCTATGGTAAAATATCCTAAAAAAATCTTTAAAATTGGAAAAAGTCCTAAAAAAAAATGAACATCTTGGTGAAAACCTAGCAATAGGCACCTTGATGACTCCCAAAAATAGTAAAAAAAATATCAAAAGTATAAAAAAATGAAAAAAAATAAAAATGAACATCTTGGTGAAAACCTAGCAATAGGCGCCTTGATGACTCACAAAAAAAAAAGTAAAAAATATCAAAAGTACAAAAAAATTGAAAAATTGAAAAATACAAAAAAAAAAAAAGAAGAGAAAAAGTGCCTGGGTGAAAACCTGGAAACAGGCACCTTGGTAGCAAAAATTGAATCTCTGCCAAGATGGTGAAAACCTGGTAAATGGGTGCCACTTGTTTCAAAACGCTCCATCTATCAGTGCAATCTTGATCTTTCCCAACTTTCAGTCTTGCTTTAGTTTGTACATATCTCCCGGTTTTGTCTCTACATTTCCAATTTTCAATAAGTCGGTATGTACACCAATCAGCTCAAGCATCTATATCCTATCAATGCTTAACACTTGGGGGCAATCAATGTCATATCCTATGGCCTCGAGTATATCTTTAGACATGTCATATCCAATTAGAGTCTTTTGAAGATTCATCCGGGTTAGTCAGTCTATCTAATTACTAGAAAAGGATTTTGTACATAACACCAAAACAATCTATGATTCACATGCTTTTATCTCTTTGTATGCTTACTGTTTTGCATTGAGATTATTTTTTTTTTGCATATTGTGTCCCTTCGAGCTCTTTGATGATGTCCTTTACAGGATTTAGAAAGTGATGACCGGGGGCACAATCTTTTCTTTCTTTCTGCTTGTTGGTTTAGTTCCAATGATCTAAAGACTTCATATAAGAGGGGTGTCCATCTGTAAGACCCTTCATCTCGTATTGGATGGCCATGTGTACCTTGACTCCTTTTATATGGACACTTTGGTGAGGTTGGTTCTTCTCCTTGTCTATTTGAGTGACTTCTTTCTACTACAAGTAAAATTGAAAACGCTCGTCCTACTAAGTGAACATAAGGGTCACTGCGAGAACATTGAAATGCTTATCTTTCACTTAGCAAATGGAAGAAACTCTAGCGTGTCTGGTGTGTTTGTATGCAAGAAACATTCAGGTCATTCTAACAACTGTGCTTGGATGCTTATGTCAACTTGCTAAATCAAAAGGAATAGGTGAACAAGTCATTCTGGCTTCTTGTGCCTTAATGCTTACACCGCATTCTGACAAATCTTAGACTAATGTCATATTCATATTCTCATGATAGCAATATCAGTGAGGGTTGTATGACATCTTATGATTTTCCGATACTGAATGCTTTGTGATTATGATTATCCAATAAGTCATTTGTCAAATGATAAATTTGGTCTTCCTGTCAAATCAAATAAATATGATACATTTATTGGATTGAACTAAAAGACTAAAAATAAATAAAAATCATCCATAGATGCATAGGAACATCAAGTCCATCAAAAGTTCATTATTTCATCATAATATATACATATATCTAAAAACAACAAAATTTGGACACATGAAATCCTCCTTTTATATATATATCATGGTGATTACATTTGGTACACATCATGTGTCTAGCCAAAAAAAAAAAAAACCAACAAAACAAAACTTGTGTCATCACTCCGCCTATCCAGGTTCTGATGATGAAGAACCTCTGTTGCTACTTTTGTGCCTCGGTGGACGAACACCAATACCTCTGATTGGTCTAGCCATCCTCTGTGGCATTCCTCCATCTCACCTTTGATCCACTGGGACTGTCTGATGGTATAATCCCTTGTAATAAGCTGCTTCCCAACCAACTCTCATTGATTCTCTCATGACTGACAAAGTCTCCATCAATAGTTGAGATGCTCCTGGGAGTGTGACTACCCCTCGTGCAGTATCTTGCTCATCTTTGTAGGCTTCTGCCACAAACCTCCATCGATCTCTATTCACCATCACATCCTCTAGCTATTGTCTAAGATTATTCACCTGTTGAGTCACTGCATTCAGTCACTCTTGTGTCTCCTCTGACATGGCATCAATCTCTATCATGGTCTTCTGGGATGCTTCCACACTGCTCTGTAATGCGTCGTAGGCTACCTGGGCACGATCTGCTCGAGCCCGTTCTGCCTCTATCATCCCCCGCATACGAGATGCTTCAGTCTGTGCACTATCTTCCCGTACCCTATCCATCATACCTTGCAACCATGTCACCTCACTTTCCGCTTGATCCACCCTTTCTTCTTCTACTACCAGTTGTCACCGCAAGGCATCTCTTTCTTCCACCACCGCATTGTAGTCTTCTACCAATGCAAATTGTTGCCACATTACTGGCTGTGGTCCTACTACTTGTGCTGCAACCATTGGCTCTAGTCCTGGTCATTATACAATACGATCCAATCTCTATTGATCACTTTGTTGACCTTGTTCAAAGAAGCTAGAGAATATCGGATACCTCGGTACTGGTCGATGTATGACAGGATTCCATCTCTGTTGATCACCTTGTGGACCTTGTTCGAAGAAGCTAGAGAGTATCAGATAGTTTGATCTCCATGAGGCATATTGCTCCTAGGATCTGGCCTCCTGCCTTCTCTCATCAATTTCCTCCCACCTTCCCTCACCCGCATCCTCCTGCCTCCCCTCACCTGCATCCTTCTGCCTTCCCTCACCCACATCCTCTGTCCATTCTCTCCATGCCACCTGCAACATCAAAGGACCTGGATCTATCTGGGGACGTCTTATCATGAGCTTTGGCCTCACCTGTCTCCCATCCACACTCTCATCACTACCATCTTCATTCCTTCTACTTTCTTTCATGATGCCTACTGCCTTTTCTTCTCCCCACTAATGATATTTCTTTCTTCGCCTTCTTCTCTGATACACTTGATGTGTTTTCTCTTGTAAATTTTCCATGGCCTTTTCTCTTGCTAAATATCAATCATTCACACCTATGCACCCTACCGCTATTAGCTCATCTTGTCCTTATACCTATTGTATATAGCGCAATGGCACTTCTTCCTAAAAAAATAAATCTTGTCAGAAAATCTTGAGATTTTCTTCATCCGCTGTACACATCCTCGTCAATCTTGCAATAACATTTGGATAGAAATCTTGTCCCATCAAGCCCTATACTTCAGCAGCTCCTAGGGCAGACTATTGCCTAGCTATTACTGTGATCTCTCTCCTCAAGAATTTCCCTCGCAACAGTCACCCGTGGTTCTCATTGCATCTACCTACTCTTGTCGTCCTATTGTTCATCCTGTGAAGTGAACGTATGGGTCACTACGACCATGCTTATCAGATGTTGGGGCAAGTTCTTACTTGTGCATCTATGTAATATCCTCAAAAAATATTCAAAAAAAAAAAAGGGTAAAATGTCTTGAAAAATGTGTAAAAATATCAAATATTTTTTTCAAAAATCCTAAAAAAAAATAAAAAAAGAAAAAAATCACATACTTGAAAATCTGCAATAAATTTGTTCATAATATTTTCCTTGTCTTTGTTTTGACTTCTGCTTGTTGGACAATCTTCTGAGCTCCTGAGGCATTTGTTCATATGTCTTAGGAAAGATGAGATCACTCTCTGTCTGCTATGTGTTTGTTTACACAAATGGATCATCATCCTAGCTTTCTATGCTAGGTATGACATATCCACTTTTGCAACATCAAAATAAAGCTCTAGTGATGTGAAGTGCACTTATGAAAGCAAGTATCATCACCAATCATCTTTTCTCTGTCTAACATTCCTTCCATCAATCTTATCTAACCTCAATCTTTTCAAAAAATTGTCCTCGAATCAATTTCTGCCCAATTTTTCGAGGGGGCATCATATCTCTCTTTTGTCAATCCAATGAGGCACATTGCTCAGGGCAATCTAATCTCAAACCCTGAAAATCAATTCTGACTGGTATTTGGAAAACCTAACCTAGATTCCAAAAATCAAAACTCTATTCTAGAGATAATCTTGAAATCTACACAACATTTGGGGCATATTAGATTCATCAAAATCCATATCAATCTGGTATTCTTTTAATCTTGTTAACTATATCAACATATCGTAACTATCGGTTCATCAGTGCTATTTCCTCGATTCTTCATAACTGAAGGGTTCAGATGTGATACCAATGTGATTCTTATTGACAATCGGGTCTGGAATCGGTCACTCACTTCTTTGTAATCATAGGTTCAGAATCAGTCATCTTATCACTTGTTTATAATCATCGGTTCATTGTTGGTACCGTTAACAACATCTCAAATCTTTGGTCGATCAAGACCCAATCTAGACATCAATCATCATATCAGACTATTCTTTGAACCACTACGCTTCACGCAGTAATTCAAAGAGGGGCAAAATGTAATACCCCAAAATTGGCCTCAGTATATCAATCCTTCTAAACCATCAAAGTCCTATTATACTAGGCAATTATGTCTTCTAATGGACTCTACTTGACTTAGTGTCAAATACAGAAAACCTTAAATCTGTATTAATCACATGCTACATTTAATATAATGGCTAAACAAACCCTATGATTGATTAATTTAAAGTCCTAGTATTTTTATTAATTAAATCCCCTTCTTCTATTAATTTAAATAAATACGTTTAAATTAATTCACATTTCCCTTTTTAACCCACTTGGAATTAAATATTACATTTAATTCTATTTTCTTCTATTAATTTAAATAAATATATTTATTTATTTAAATTAATTCATATTTCTTTTATTTATCCACTTGAAATTAAATATTATATTTAATTCTATTTTCTTCTATTAATTTAAATAAATATATTTATCTATTTAAATTAATTCATATTTCCCTTTTAACCCACTTGGAATTAAATATTATATTTAATTCTATTTGAGCACATGACTCCTAATTCTAACCAAACTCAACTTTCTTACCCACCCACTAAAATTAAAATATTGATTTCTTCAACCTTTAAAGTCTTCACTTCTCCTCTCAAGTCAAAAACAACCACATGGAAGAAATATACTTTGTCCAAATAATCCAAAACTCCACAAACTCGGATTTGGACTTTGGGGTCATTTTTGGAGGCTCTTTTATGAGTCTTGGGCCACCTAGTGACCAAAAATCAACACCTAACCCTAAGTATATCAAGTGGGGAAGTTAAAATTGACTTTAACTACCCTCTAGAAGCCTCTTAACCCCTCTAAAACCTCACTTAAGCATTCCATACGAATTTGGGTAGGTTTCATTTTTCAAAGTGGATCCACCCATCCACCCCCCATCCACCCACTTTGAATTAAATAATTCAAATGAGAGAATCTCAACCCTTCATTTTCATAAAATTCTGACCGTTGATTCTCCTAAAAATCTTATAAATAGGACTTCATTTCCCTTTACAAAGGGAGCCTTCATGAGCATTGTTATTATAGATCTAAGGGATCCAAATTTTTCTATTCTATCTTCTATCTATTCCTAAACCACACTCCTAGTATTCTCATAGCATTGCTTTCAAACATATAGTGCATTTCAAGGCATTTGGAGAGCTACATCAACCCATCTTTGGGAGAAGAAAGAAGGACATGGGAACTAAATCTTGGAGGGAGTTTGCATTTAATTTCATTCTTATTTCTAAGTTGTTTCTCATGAAGTAGATTAGATTTGTTTGCATGTTTCTTATATGAATCTTGTGGTTGTTTCATTTTCATGCATTCTAGTCCAATTCTAGTCTTCAGTCATTAGTACCAAAGGTGTGTAAAGATATCAGTTGGTTACTTACAGTGAGCTAATCGGTAACATAAAGCAGAACAGACTAGTCGGTAAAGCCTATACTCTGAGCAACAGACAGTTTACTGAGTACCAGCAGACACTGACACCGACAGTCGGTAAACATCAAGCATCGCAATATACATCAATCAGTTTACACAGTGTTTACTGAGGATCACAGGAAATGACATAGTAATCAAGAATGGCATGTTCTTCTATGCAAATGGTTACAATGATTTGTAAAACATTTTACCAAGATCGAGGAACATTTAATGTAATGATATTCATTAAATACAATGTATATCTTTTGTAATAGATGATCTAGGTTATTATTGTACACCGTAGATCTTAGGGTTATGATTATAGTGTGTAACCTAATTTTGTTAAAGTGGTAAAAATATAACACTATATATTTATGTGTTCGCATCATTTTTGGTGTGAGTTGATATATGAATCACAGAGCACTTGAAGCATTTGCCTATCTTCAAGTCTATCAGTTAATAGAGCAGAACCAAGTACAGTAGAATTTAGATTGAGAAGAATTAGCAGAGGCTACCGAGCAGTTCAGAGTGGATATTCATCACAAGTAAGGTGATATTTTATCAGAGCTTATAGATCTGTAATAGAAAATTGAGTGTCAAATAGCAGATAAATACCTATTGCTTTCTAACAATTGTAATAGAGTTTTTGGATAAAATCTCTTAACATAGTAGACTTAACAGTCTTACGTAAATCTCTTAACCGAATGCACACTTCATTAGAGTTGCTAAAATCCTATAACTAGGTAGATATAGCTAATCTAGCATGTCACTCCTAACAGGGTGAGACCACCAGAAGTGATCAAAACTTGTAGCCCTAATAGGCAAACCTTTTCTATTTGCAGTAGTGAAGAATTTGTGGGTGTCATCCCCACCGCAGTTTTTACCTTCTAACAAGAGTTTATGTGTTACCAAAATACTTGTGTCATGTGATTGTGTTATGGATTTCATGTTGTTTACTTACTTATGTTAAGTGGATAAATGATTCATGCAATTAGATTCAAGTTATATTGATCGGTTATCACTATTTATAGTTTTAGATCTAAAAGGTTTACAAGTGAAGTTTATGAAGTCACTAATTCACCCCTCCCCTCTCAGTACCTATCTCTCCTAATTTCAACAATTGGTATTAGAGCATAGTTCTCTTATTGAATAGTTTAACCACTGAAGGGAAAAGATCTAAGTCATGGAGAGATACAAGCTTGACAAGACTATTGAGAATAAAAAGATACAAATGCAAATGTTTGTGGAATAGTATAAGCAAGCCAAGGAAGGACTGAAGAAATTATTGGATGAAAGAAAGAACCTAGCTAGACTATAGAATGAGATTGGTTACCATGAAGAACCTATTGATGACATATTTAAGCATATTGGATCTAGTTCTCAAAGCATCTCCGATGGATTTGAAAGCATAATCACTGATCTATTTGAAAAGAATCAATATTTAACTGATCAAGTGAAAGCACTACAAATCAGTCAAGAATCTCAGATGGTGAGAATGGTAGAAACAATGAACAAAGAAAAACAAGCTGAGCAAGAAAGAAACCTGGCAATTGATGATCGAAGACAGATGAGTGAACAACTTCAAACTAAAGAAAGTGAGATACAAAGACTCACTGGCCGACATTTCCAAGTAACTAATCAAGTGATGACTGTGAATGAAGAGGTAAATTGAGTGAATGCAGAATTGTCAAGAAAACTAGAAGATGTTGCAAGACTCAGAGAAGAAAATGAGAAGCTGAGAAATGAAGTGAAAAATCAACAGTAGCAAAATGAAATGAAGAAACTTTCTGAGGATAGCTCCAAGAAGATTGATGACTTTTTAACTAATTAGAGAAGATTTGGAAACAAATCTGGTATAGGCTACACCGGTGAAGGAGAATCATCACAACAAGATGAACAAATCAACATCAAACAAAATTAGAAACCTAACGTGTTGGCATGCTATTATTGTGGCAAACTGGGACATACATCTAATGTGTGCAGAAGCAAAGCACAAGGTAAACCTCATGTTACTCCTAAGTTTAATGGATATTGTTATTACTGTGGTAAGTTTGGACATCCTTCTTATGAGTGTAGAACTAAGAAAAACAATCTTACTAATAATACTACTATGGAGAAAATATGCTACACTTGTAACAAGCATGGACACACTACACGAGACTGCAAGGCAAAAATGAAGCAATTCTAGACACCTAAGGAGAAACCACAACGCATACCATACCAACCGAAGAGACAAGGTAAATCTTATGTTTGGGATTATAATACATGGACTAACTATGTTGTATGTGGTAGATATGGACACATTGTAGCAAACTGTTATAGGAAGAGTCGGATTGGACAATCAAGAAACTGGACAAACTCTGGGATGGCTTGTCTGCACTACCATAAGGTCGGTCATTTAAGCAAGAACTACAAAGACCGAGCACCAGATGAAAACCATATATTGGAAAGTGGATATACTATTGCTGATATCACGAAGTTAAGGAACACTATGTGGAAGAAGGCATCTAATGAGAATGTTGAGTCGAGTAATGTGTCGGTGAAACCTCATCCACTAGATTGGGTGACATCGGTACCTCCACTTAAAGTGAAATAGGTATGTATGGGACTGATATTTCAAAAGATCACATTTTACATATAGTTCCTTATGCATAATGTTCTTATACCAAATCAGCATGAATAAAGATGCACTATGGTTTAGTTGTCATGAGCTAACAATGTTATACAGTCGGTATAAGAGAGATCGAGAGTTGGTTACCCGTCAGTAATAACTATCTAAGGTTAACCAAGCATATGTATCAACTGATGAAGAAATCCTATGTTAACCAAACAGATGAAAGTTTTAGTAGTCACCAAGCTAACAGTTGTTTCATACCAAAAGTTAGATGGAGCATTTATTACATAAAAGTTTGAGCGGGACCATCGAAAGTCTATAAATACATGAGAACAGAGTTCATTTCTACAATGCGATTTCAAAGAGAAGAGAATTCAAAGAGCAAAGTTCGAGCTAAAATATTTTTAAAAGGATTCAAGGTTGCACTAGATCGAACCGACATCACTCTTCATGATACCAAGTAAGTTCATTTGCGATCAAACACTTCCTATCCTGTTGCTTGCCAAAACCCTAGAATTAATTTATGGCATCGACATTGTCTCCAAGCAAAACTCAAAGTGTTGAAGAGGAAGTTAATCTAATCATTAGGGCAAATTTCAATGAACCAAAATTTAAGCCACATCCTAAGGTCGCAGCATAGATAGATACAATGGGTGCATTTTTTAGCATACCAGAAAGGTTTTTATTGATAGAAGATGTAAGGTCTTATATTCACTGCAAAATCATAGAAGTTGGAGACTTTGAAACTGTTGCAGCATATCAATCACTCTATAGCCCCGATGGAAAAATGAAATCAGACTACAAGAAGATTGAGGAATCAGGTTTATAATATTTTACACACTTACCGCAATCATTCAAATCAGATTGGATTAGAATCATTTTGACCAGATATCACGATGACAAGTTCTGGCTGGATAAACCAATTGAGGTCAACAAGAAAATAATCAGTAGGGTTAATGGGCTCCCTACAAATGACAAAGCTAAGGCTTTCCGAAGTTCTTCATGACCGGATGTTGAGAAATACATTGGAGCATAATGGGATGGTCGAGCATTGAAGATTTTGATAATCAAGGACCCAGCAGTAAAATTTGCAGCACATGTGATTGGGTACAAGCTATTTCAATCGAGCAAACTCAACAACGTACCCTGCAGCGTAGTAGACATGGCACACAAAATTGTAGTGAAAGGTCACCAAGTTGATCTTGTCGAGTTACTATTTCATCAACTTCAAGATAATATGAAGACCATAAGGAAAAAGAAATCTAACACATGTAAGTATGGATCTCTACTTGCATGCATATTCATCTATTTACAAAATTATGTGCTTGGCACCGATAAAGTAAATTGGATACCGAATGTACCAATAACAAAATAGATTGGTGAAATGATGAACAAGTTAGGAAATAAGTTGAATGTAGATTTTGATGCATACTTCACTGAATTTCAATCTAAAATGCATAAGAGAAGTAGAATTCTGAGGGAATTAGTTCAGAAATTTGAAGATGACATATGTTTTGTGGTCAACACCAACTATACCTTGATAAAAGCAATTGAGCCTAGGATAAAATGGTTGGCACCGATGGGATATGAAATAAACCATGATTTCACATTGAAATCTATTAATACATTGCTTACAATACCAAAGGATCCCATAGCCACTAGGTTCAGAGTATATGAAGAAGCCAAATCTAGAATATCTACAAATAATGAGATCAGTAAAATAACTAGAAAGGTAAAGAAGATGAAGAAAGATCTCACTGCTAAATATGGAGATAAGTCTGAAACATCTGAAGGGATACTGGTTGAACAGGCAACCGAAGGTCAGCTATAGTTAGCTGACAAACCATTTGATAGTGAGGAGATCGAGTCCAACAAAGAGGAAGATCCCACACAGGTTCCTCCACCTGACATTCCTACAAAGATGCAGTCACCTATACATGAAGGTATGAAAACATGATCGTCAACTGCAGCACCACCTACCGAGAAAGAAGAAGCAGTAAAAGTAACTAAAAGAAGAGCAGCTACACCGACAAAGAAATACATTAAGAGAAAGAACAAGGTTGTAGCTAAGGCACCTAAGAAAAGGAGAAAATATATAAGAAATAAGGAAGATCTAGAGGATACAAAGACAAACGATGATGTAAATCAATTCAAAGTGGTTAGTAACAAGTCCAAAACAATAGATGAAGTCATTGAGGACATAATTGAACATGGAGACCTCGTTGATCCCTTTCTAGATAGATTTGACAAAATGTCAAAAGAAGATCAAACTAAAATTGAAGAGGTTGTCATCCAAATGATGATAAAGTTCAAGAAAGTTCCAATGGATTTTTCCTGTGCATTACCAAAGAAATTGGATGATATAATTACTGAGAAATGGGCTGTTACATTAGACACTGAGAAGAGAAAGAGAGAATGCTCTCTAGTTTGAGTAGCCGCACACTTAAGCGTTGGACAAGTTAGTGAATACTTGATCAAATACCAAGAAAACTTTATGATCAAGAATAAAGCCTTAATGATCATGGATGACAATGTAGCAGATATGGATGTCACAACTGATTCTATATGGACATCAATTTTGAAAGCCAAAGAAAAAGATGAGAAACAAGCATTTTTTAACCTGTCTAAGAAGAGACAAAATTCTAAAGGTAAAGGTATTTACATTGATGAAGGACCAGCAAAGAAATCAAAGAGTACCGGTATATCAGTTACTGATGTAATTGATATAACCGAGGACAAGGAAGAAATAAAAGTTTCACAGGATGCACCAGATAAAGTTGAAATCCAATTGAAGAAGAAAACTGATGACGATGTACTCATTGTAGACATCACACATGGTGATCCTGATGATTAAGATGATGAAGATGTAAATATTGCACCAAATAAAGATGAAGCACTAGACACTGAAAGTCTATTTACATCACTACTGGGTGAACTTCTTGTACTTGTTGAAGCAGCTGAAATTATTTCCCAAGTACAACCCGACAACTTAGATCCCAAGCAAAACCAAGATACCACAGGAGATCAAAACATAGAGGCACCTTCCACCAAACCAAAGCAAACAAATGAAATAAAGGATACACAAGAACCAAAGGCAACAGAGGTGATCCCACTGAACACCACAACCAAGACTCCTACTACAACAACTGAGACCACCACTACCAAGGAGTAGAAGAAGGAAGAACAAGTTCTAATAGGGAAGGACACTCTAAAGATTAGAGATAGATCTATTGCTATCATTGAGAAGAAATCTCCTTTAACACAGAAGAAGAAGAAGAAAGGAAAAGGGTCGGTCACCCTAGATGAAGTGATTATTATCCCTGAATGTGACCGGAGGACCCTAATCCCCAAGGACTTGAGTAAATATGGGGAGTTATGTTCAAGAAAGGTAGTGCAAGAGAAGCTAAAGCAAGAGCACAAATGAAAAGAAGTATTAAATGATGTGCAGGATATCCTCCAACAGGTCGTACCTAAGATATATATTGATGAGGATATGCCTATTATAGATCAACTTGCTACACTTGCTGAGAAGATCAATGTCCTGGACACCGATGTAGATAAATGAATTGAAGAAAGGGTAGAATCCAGAATGCAGCACAAATTAGCAGAGAAAATCAGCAAAGAAGTGGCATTACTTAAGGTCACCTAGACAATTTTTTAATACTTATTGAAGTTGTGTACTACAGACACCTTCACTGTTGAAGTCAATGAAAAGATCAAAGGTTTGGAAGCTGAAATATAGTTGAGTACCAATGCAGCTATCACTGAGCCACATGCTTTCCTAAAGCATATTCATCAAGTTTAGGAACTCTGGTGGTTGATAGCATATTTGAAGAAACAAGAAGTGCACCTAACAGATCAAGTTACTGAGTTGCAAACCGAACTCATTCCGTACTTGGAAATTTTTGAAGCACATATTGTCAAAGTTGAGCTATTAGTTGCAACACCAAAAATTTCAGTGTTAGAAAACATCTTTGACATGCATGCACAAGTCGTTCTTGAGCACATTGCTCTCACCAACTTGAAAGAGGAATGGGAAAACCTCTTGGAGTCACTGAAGAAAACCCATCAGTCAATTTTTGACAAGCTGTGAGTATACTACCTCAATTTTGTATTTGGCATTACTATCAAAAAGGGGGAAAATAATGTATCAGATGCTATTATGCCAAATATTATGTACATGGATGTTATGTATACTATATATTACCAGGAGCATGCATTGAGGGGGAGTACTTAGAAAAATTTTGATGTGTATATGTATATGGCGGAGATATAAGGAGATATAAGTCACATAGAAATTTTTTATCTTTATACATTCGAAGTTTTGATACTAATGCCAAAGGGGGAGATTGTTATCTCTATTGAGCCTTCTAAGGTTGTCATTAGTATCAAAGGTGTGTAAAGATATCGATTGGTTACTTACAGTGAGCTAATCGGTAACATAAAGTAGAACATACTAGTCGGTAAAGCCTATACACCGAGCAGCAGACAGTTTATCGAGTACCAGTAGACACTGACATCGACAAACAGTAAACATCGAGCATTGCAGTATACACCAATCAGTTTACACAATGTTTATCGAGGATCATAGGAAATGGCATAGTAATCAGGAATGGCACATTCTTCTATGCAAATGGTTACAATGGTTTGTAAAACATTTTACCAAGATCGAGGAACATTTAATGTAATGATATTCATTAAATACAATGTATATCTTTTGTAATAGATGATCTAGGTTATTATTGTACACCGTAGATCTTAGGGTTATGATAGTGTGTAACCTAATTTTTTTAAAGCGGCAAAAATAAAACACTATATATTTATGTGTTCACATCATTTTTGGTGTGAGCTGATATATGAATCACAGAGCACTTGAAGCATTTACCTATCTTCAAGTCTATCAGTTAACAGAGCATAACTAAGTACAGTAGAATTCAAATTGAGCAGAATTAGCAGAGGCTACTGAGCAGTTCAGAGTAGATATTCATCACAAGTAAGGTGATATTTTATTAGAGCTTATAGATCTGTAATAGACAATTGAGTGTCAAATAGCAGATAAATACCTATTGCTTTCTGACAATTGTAATAAAGTTTTTGGATAAAATCTCTTAATAGAGTAGGCTTAATAGTCTTATGTAAATCTCTTAACTGAGTGCACACTTCATTAGTGTTGCTAAAATCCTATAACTAGGTATATCTAGCCAATCTAACATGTCACTCCTAACAGGGTGAGATCACCAGAAGTGATCAAAACTTGTAGCCCTAAGAGGCAAACCTTCTCTATCTGCAGTAGTGAAGAATTTGTGGGTGTCATCCCCACCGCAATTTTTACCTTCTAACAAGGGTTTTTGTGTTACCAAAATACTTGTTTCATGTGATTGTGTTATGGATTTCATTTTTTTTACTTACTTATGTTAAGTGGATAAATGATTCATGCAATTAGATTCAAGTTATATTGATCGGTTATCATTGTTTATAGTTTTAGATCTGAAAGGTTTACAAGTAAAGTTTATGAAGTCACTGATTCATCCCTCCCCTCTCAGTACCTCTCTCCTAATTCCAACAAGATTTGGATCTGATTGTACCCACTATACCCATCTAGGAAGGAAAAATACTTTTTGCTTTCTAAGGAGTCCAATACTTGGTCAATGAATGGAAGAGGGCTAGAGGATAGTGGGGGTATTTCAAAAGTTGTTTATACCAAGTTGTTGCATTATATCCTTTGTCATTATGTTTATTGTGACTCCAAGATCTACCAATGCATTCTTAATGGCTATCCCATTAATAATGACTTCAACAACAGGGTTGCCTGGGTTAGAATATTTTGGGATGGTAAGCTTTCCTAACATAATGTCAGCTAGCTTACCTAACACATGCACTGTCTGAGGATCCTTTTTCTTGCAACTAGGTTTCTTAAAGTGAGCTTCTTTTATAGCTTTTCCATATGTGGGAACATCATTAATTTCTTGAAATAATGGTATTTGGACATTGACATTTTTTAATGGATCAAGGATGTTAAATTTGGTTTCCTCAATAGGCTTAGGATTGTTGGACTGCAATCTTTGTGGAAAATGTGGTCTAGTAGGGTGGCTTCTTTCAGCTATGGGTTGTGTTACTGGAAGGAGAATAGTGTTTTATGTTTGTGTATGCTCCTCTTGCAGTACTTCAGTTATGATTGGATGCTTAGGAGTAGGAAGAGTAGTCCTAGACCGAAGGTGTATATCATCAAGCGTGATTGCATAAGTAGGATAATGGATGGGATACTACATTTGGTTAGTAGTATACACATTTTGTTGAGGTGTGGGAGGCTTGTTGTTTGGGTTCGGCTATGGTTGAGTAGGCAATTGGGTAGGCTTTGGAGGTTGATTATTAGTTGTTGGTGGGAGTAAGAGTGCTTTATGTTGTGGTGGTTGAAGAGGTGGATTCAGATATCCTTGAGGTTGATTTGGCCATTGTTGGCCTCCTCTCCACTGAGGATTATGTTTCCAATTACCCTATGGTGGCTGCCATGCCACCTGAGGTTGTTTCTAGTTGTTGTCAATTCCCCTGAGGGTTTTGCCATTGAGGACTAGGGTAATTTTGTCACTAGTATTGATAGTTATTCCAGGGGGAATTTTGGTAATTCATAGAAGGTTTCCATTGATTAAAATAAAATGGATTGTTGAATGTAAGTGGGTCCTGAGGTGTACCTTGTCGATGTACCCATGGTCATTGTTGAGAAACAAAGAATAGTTGCTCGTCTGCCAGTTCCACAGGCTTATAGTCAGTTGGCATCTGGGTAGTTTCCATATTTGCAACCATCTTACACTGGCAATCTCTCTTCTTTTGTTGACAGTGTGGACATAATTCAGCCAAAATAGCTTCTTCTTCCTCGTGTTTCTTCTTTGCATGCAAGGTATCTAATTGCATGGCCATATTGTTGATGATATCCTACTTAAAGTTGGATAAGAGATGGGTTATCTATGATTTGGAAGTGCATGCACCATTTGTCTTTCCCATTATGGCTTTGTATCCCCTTCCTCTCTTACCAATAGCTCTTAAGTACTTGAGGCATATCTTCTTTATGTCATCCCAGGTGGATTGAGTTATGTCTCCTCCTCCCATCAAATCTAATGCTTCAGTGCATCCATCTTGTATACCTCTTAGGAATAGCAGCTTTTGTGAATCTTCATTAAGCATGTGCTATGTATTCCTTTGTAGGCTATATATAAACCATGAGATATAATCTTTAAGTGTCTCATCCTCTTTTTGAGTCATTTTAAAGATATCTTCTCCTCTCATATTAGCTCCTCGACAATACTCCTTATACTTGTTCAAGAATGCAGCCTACATTTATGCCCAATCATGCACAACATCACATCCTAGGCCCATAAAAAAATGCAAAGCAAACTCCTTAAGAGTCACCAGAAAGAATTTGAGCTTGTGAGCATCGGTGGTGTAGTCTTAACTTCTACATAGGATATCAAACTCAAAGAGAAAGGTATATGGGTCTTCTATTACTAGACCGTAGAATTTTGGTAGGGCAGAAGAAGGTATGTTTTTAAGGTTGTTATTGTCTTGTTGGTCAGTAATAGGAAATGGAAATGTGGTGGGATTTTCCATCTTGGAAGGATTCATAGGCTGCGAAGGTGGTAGATGATGAGGAGGTTGGTAGATGACCAGTTGTAAGGAGTTTTCTTATCTGACGGGATTCTCAAGAAATCAGGTTCTTAGATGGGAGAAGACTTATGCAAATGCATTAATTTTAGGTTGCTCTTTGAAAGAACCAAATTGTTCTTCTTCAAAGGATGAGGAGGATGGCATAGTTTCAAGGAGGTCAATGATAGCATCAACAAATGAAATTTCTTCTTCAAAGGGGTGATTGGATTGATTTGGCAAGTACCTTCCTCTGGCATCTCTTCTTTGATTATGCATACAGGTAGTAGGGAGTGATGCAATTTGTAGAGTTCCTCTAAAATTAATGTATTCTAATGAAAGCTGGAATAAAATAAATTCTAAGAATGGATTAGTGAGGACTTGGTTTGGCACTATCCCTGGCAACAGTGCCAAAAATGATCACTTCTTATAAAGGCTCAGAAACTAGGTGTAATTTCAAACTCAGGGATTGGACATCCAAACGAGCAGTTTATCCTCTTCATAAAAACTCATTTAGTATGTCAGACCAGGGATGTATTACTTGAAATGGACCAGCAAAGTATATGCACCAGGTATCACTCAACCATACATTTTATCGTTGCTGCAGGAAATAAATGCTGAAGGGAAACTATTCTATGATTGCAAGGAATGAATGCTAAAGTAATACTTAAACTGAAGTTGCAGAAAAGTAAGTGCTGGAATGGAAACTATAGAAGTATAACTGCTAACAAAACATGAAGACTCTTACTAACTATTTCATAGTACTTCTATTGTTCCACTACTTTGGCCGCCTGAGGTGTTAGTTGATCTGTAGCTTTGGCTATAGGAACAGTTCAACACTTGGCACTGAAATAGCGAAAATGCAGGAAATGATTCTAACTAATATGA
Organism: Chamaecyparis obtusa; assembly: GCA_027943335.1. Classification (NCBI taxonomy): domain Eukaryota; kingdom Viridiplantae; phylum Streptophyta; class Pinopsida; order Cupressales; family Cupressaceae; genus Chamaecyparis; species Chamaecyparis obtusa. The sequence goes on along the minus strand of BSBK01005977.1, from coordinate 533,717 downwards.
ATCTATCTAATTGTGGATTTCTCACCAAGTGGGGCCCCTTGGATGAGTATCCTAAATCACAAATATTCTCAATTGAATATCAAAACTTCATTTATTTATTTATTGAATGATGAAGTACAAAAATTCCATAAAATAGGAAAAGTGACTACAAACTGTATTGATAATGAAACTTGACAATGCCCTCCTTTGTCTCACGTAGGAGAGGGGCTTTATTTAAAGGAAAACTCCTAACTACTTTCCTAACCGTGCCATAGAAATAGGTGGATCTTTATTACAACACTACCAACTAGAAAGAAGGAAATCTTTTAAGACTAAAACAAATTAAATCTAGAATAGAGGAAAGAGTTGTCGTGACAGCAAATCTAACTTCCCACTAGTGCCTAGATCTTCTTAGGGAATTGTCTTGCTCTTTGCTAGAACTGCCACCTTGTTCTTTGGAAACCTTCAACTAGCGCTGCACTGAATGCTTCTCCACTAGAATTTGCAGGAAGACCAGGTTGACCACTCCATGAATGAATGCACCATACTTGGTCAAAATAACATTCGCTATTCCAATGCGCTATGCCTTCAAGGGTTAGGATAAGACATTTATGATAGTAATTATCAGAACACACATGATCATTCATATTCAAACTACTACTCTACTCATTTAAAACACAACATATCCTTCAGAACAAGTAATATAGTAATTCATCCAAGCATAGTGTATTTAAGTACGTTTAAACCAATTTATATGTCTAATGGCAACATGCCATATAATAGTAGAAAAACATATAAGTCTTGAGGTAAATGTATCCAAATAAGGAAAAAGGTCTAGCAGATGTCATCCTAGGGTATCTTAAAGTATGGCATTAATATGCCTCATCAAAAGTGTGGATTTTAAAAGCCAAGAAGGTCTCTGCAAGGCTACTAGGCAAAACAATTAGGTCTTTGGGGTATATTGAAGAGATTTGGTGAATAGGAGTGTCTTGATACCATTAAAAACCTTTGAATCCAAGTAAATACTACTTAAGAACACTAATCCATCACTTAGGAACCTTGTGAAGATTCTTTGCAATTTAAAGCCATGTGAAGCACTTGAGGGTTTGGGGAAGGTATAATGCCTAAACCTCTCAAATTTTTAACCTTTTCTTATTTGCCATCAACCACCACCCTTACCTCTACATCAAAAACTCTAAATGAAGAAACATCAGGCTTGACATGAGTCCAAGCCTCCTTAGGATTCATATGTCGTAATGCCTTGTGAGGCATCTGATTATGAATATAGGTGGCACAATTAATAGCCTCAACCTAAAAAGAAGCACTCATAGCTCAAGACTGTAGCATACAATTGGCCATCTCTCGTAATGTCCTATTCTTTCTCTCAACAATGCCATTCTACTATGGAGTATGTGGAACTATGAACTAATGTTTTAAACCATGCTCAGTGCAGAAATCTCTAAAAGTCTAATCCACATATCCCCTCCATTGTTAGTGTGTATATGCCTAACAGAAAGACCAGATTGTTTCTCCATAAATGTCTTAAAGATTTGAAAGGAATCAAAGACATCAGACTTGTACTTAGAGAAATACACCCATGTGCATCTAGAGAAATTATCTATGAAGGTGAGTACATATCGGGCACTAGAAAAAGATGGAGTGGGAAATGACATAAGATCACTATTTATCAACGCCAAAGGTGCAATAGCAGGTGAGGCTCTACCTGACAAAATAGGATCTTTGTGATATTTTCCAAGGGCACAGCCATGACAAACACCATCAATACAAGAAATCTAAGGCAACCCAATCACTAGCTCCTATGTACTCATCTACTGTATATATCTATAGTTGACATGGCCAAAACACTCATGGCAAAGTTTGCTCACTATGTCTGGATGAGAAACAAGACAAACACCTGTAGAATCAGATCTCTCGAAGCAATCAAACCTATATAAGTGAGACTCTGAATCAACACTCCTAGTAGCAAAAACCATATCAGGATCATGGAGGTCTCGAATAACCACATCATGTGGTGAGAAATCAATTATTTTACTAGATCTAGAATGGTAGATCTGGTAAATATTCAGGAGGTTAGTAGAGATGGATGGAACCAAGAGAACATCTTGTAGAGAACCACCATCCAATGAAATAGTTCCAGGATCTATAACTAAAAGTTGTGTTGAATCACCAACTACAATCTGTGTAATGGCATTATGAGCAAGTGAGGTAATCAATCCAAGTGATTGTAACATATGGTGCAAAGCACCTAAATCAATAACCCAAGGAGAATATGTAGGTATAGCTCATGCAAAAATATCATGACCTTTGTCGATGGAAGAGAAAGGAGGATGAGTGGAGGTGATATTATGTTGTTGCATGGATGCCTCTAAAGCCTCTAGTCATGTCCAACACCTAGAAACTAGATGTCCTTCCTTGCCACAAAAGCTACAAGATTCTTTTGATTTCTTCTTCTTCTTGGAGGAGGACTCACCTGACTTTGAATAATTTCCCTATTTGAAACTAGGATGTATTTTGGAATCTAATTTCTGAGATGGCTTGGAGGGACTCTCATTGCCAGCTAAATCTTTCTTGGGCTTCGATTTGGGCTTCTTGCTATTCGTAGGTGGTTGATCAACCAATGCTTGGTTCTTTGATCCTAAGAGAGAATCTATTAGAATCATAAAATAAAATGAAATGGAAAAGGTGAGGAAAGAATCCAAGAGAGTATGCAATGTAAGAGATATACCAAATACTTGAGAGAGAGAGAGAGAGATTTTCCTTCAAGAGATCAAATACAAGCTCACAAGAATGCTTCAAGAACCAAGGCAAGAACACAAGAATTTGAAAGGGGCAAAACAAGAAAAACCCCTTGTGAATTATGAATGAGGCTCAAAGCCAAAAGAAGAAGGAAGAATTGGAGCTCAAAGCTCATTACAATATGAGAGAAAGAATGAGAGAGTGGAGAAGATTAATTGAGCAAGTGTGTGAGAGGCATCTCTTTAAGTAGAGATGAGTGGAGGAGTTTGCATGTAACTCCCATCTTAGATGAATGCCACATTCATGTTGTGTGTGAGACAAATGTGAGATTCCTCTTAATGAGGAATATCTATTATCCTTAATAAAGGAATTACAAATATGATATGTCCTCCCACTTGGACTAGAGGACAAATATAATAGGATACCTTGGTGTATCCTTTAAATACATATTTTACCAAGGAAATATTAAATTCTAACACCCCTCTTTAATCTTTACTTGGGGTAATTACATCAAGGGGTATTAAACCTAAATTGTTACAATGAAATTCAAATTTCTCTCTAGAAAAAGGTTTTGTCAAAATATCTACAACTTGATCTTCACCTTTGCAATAGATGAGGGAAAATTTATTTTTTGTAATGTGCTCTCTAATGAAGTGGTGGTGGAGTGCAATGTGCTTTGACTTTGCATGGTAAATTGGATTCTTTGCCAAGGCTATTGCACTTTGATTGTCACAATACAATGGTGTAGGTTCTTGTTGAGGTAGACCCAAATCTTCAAGTATTCTTCTAAGCCATAAAGCTTCTTTAGAGGCATGAGTACAACTTTTATATTTAGCTTCGGTAGAACATAGAGAAACAGATTGTTCTTTTTAACTTTTCCAAGATATAGCACATGAACCAAGAGGAAAACAATACCCAAAAGTAGATTTCTCATCATTGGGGTCTCCACCTAAATCTGAATCAATAAAACCTTTTAAAAAGAAATCAAAATTTGCATCATAAAATAATTCTAAGTTAATAGTACCTTTAATGTAACATAATATTCTTTTAGCAATTTTGAAGTGAGTTTGTTGAGGTTTGGACATGAATCTTGAAACTAAACCAACACTATAAGATAAATCAAGTCTAGTGAGGGTTAGATAAATTAAACTACCTACAAGTTCTCTATAAGGAGTAGCATCTATGAATGGAGATTCCATATCTATCATTAACTTAGTTCCTAATTCACATGGAATTGAAACATGATTAGTATCATTCATATGAAATCTATCTAGAAGATCTTTAGCATATTTACTTTGAGAGATAAAAATACCCTTAGGGGTTTTCCAAATTTGCATTCCTAAGAAATAACGTAAAAGTCCTAAATCAATCATTTGAAATTTTTGATTAAGTTGGAACTTAATATCAGAAATTAAATGGTTAGAACTAGAGGTAAGAAACAAATAATCAACATAAAGAATGATAATAATAATGTCATCTTCACTATGCTTGATACACAAGTTAGGATCATTTTTACTTCTAGAAAAACCTTGAGAAATAAAGAAAGCATTGATTTTAGAGTACCACTCTCTAGGAGATTGTTTTAAACCATACATAGATTTATTTTGTTTGCATACTAGATGTTCATGACCTTCTTTAATAAAATCGGGGGGTTGAGACATATAAATTTCTTCATATAAATCACCATTTAGAAAAGCACTTTTAACATCCATTTGGTGAATAGGCCAATTCATTTTTGCAGCTAAAGAAAGAACAACTTTAATTGTAGGCATTTTTACAATAGGAGCAAAGGTCTCATTATAGTCTATTCCTTCAACTTGAGAAAAACCTCTTGCTACTAGTCTAGCTTTAAACTTACTAATATCATTATTTGCATTCAACTTAGTTTTGTATAACTATTTACATGAAACTAGATTTTTTCCATGAGGTAAAGTAACTAAATCCCAAGTATTATTAGAACTTAAACTATCATATTCCTCTTGCAGAGCGATTTTCCAATGAGGTTGATTTTTAGCTTGAGAAAAAGTTTGAGGATCATTAGAATGCATAAGAGAAGACATTAAAGCATAGTTACAATAATTAAGTCTCCTAAGTCTAAGACCACCCATTCTAGAAATATAATTATTACCTTCATTAATTAAATCTTTAAACCATTCAGGATTTCTCTTAGAAGTAATGGAAACATCACTATGTGAAGTAAATTCATCATTTTCATCATCACTATGAGGATTAAATTCATCATTTTCATCATCACTATGAGGATTAAATTCATCATCATCATTATGAGAAAAGTTATCACTATGAGTAGAAACATTGTTACTATCATCATCATCTTTTTTAATACTAGTAGGAATATAAATAGGTGCATTAGGAGTAGGGTTTAGAATAGGAGGTTGGTCCTCTATGAGATCAATAATACCCCCTTTAAATTCATCATCTTTGGCTTTGGAACAATCATGTACTTCATTTTCTGCAATAACAACATCTCTTGCAATATGCACCTTGTTAGTAGTAGGATCATAAACTCTATATCCTTTAGTGAATTCATCATACCCAACAAAAATAAATGGAGAAGATTTAGAATCTAATTTGTGCCTTTTTTGTTTGAGTGTGTGAACATATGAAATAGATCCAAAAATTCTCAAATATTGTAAATTTGATTTTCGATCAGACCACGCTTCCTTAGGAGTAATATCTTTCAAAGCTTTAGTAGGAGTTCTATTAAGAAGATAAGTGGCACAAGCCATTGCTTCAACCCAAAATTTTTAATGCAAATCTTTAGCATGTAACATACATCTAGCCATTTCCATAATAGTTCTATGCTTTCTTTCCACCACACCATTTTGTTGTGGTGTATAAGGAACAGTAAGCTCATGTTTTATACCAAAAGATCTCAAGTAAGAATGGAATGCATTGTTAACATATTCAGTACCATTATCTGTTCTAAGAATTTTAAGTTTAGAACCAGATTGCCTTTCCACAAACATATGAAATTCAAAAAATGTGTCAAGAACTTGATCTTTAGTATGCAAGAAATAAATCCAAATTCTTCTAGTGAAATCATCCACAAAGGTAAGAGCATACTTTGAACCTTGTATTGAGTTGTTCTCCATTGGACCCAAAAGATCACTATGAATAAGATGTAACTTATGAGATGCCCTCCATGAAGTACTATGAGGAAAGGGCTCCCTTTTCATTTTGCCACTCATGCACCCTGTGCATGTAATTTTAGATGGAACAAGAGGAGGTAATCCTTCAACGATGTTAGATTTTAGCAATCTAGAAATATAATCAGAATTCAAATGACCAAGCCTTTCATGCCATTTATTGAAATCAATATTCACTTTCAAAGAGTACTTAGAAGAAGCAAACTCATAGAATTTAAACAAGTTATCATGATCCATCTTAGCGTTACAAATAACAAGATCAATGTTAGGATCAATAATAGAGCACATATCCTTATGAAATTCAACTTTGTAATCTTGACATAATTGAGAAACTGAAAGAAGATTGGATTTCAATTTAGGAACATAAAGAACATTGTGTAATTTTCCATTTGGAACATTAACATCACAAACTCCATCAACTTGGCAACTACTATCATCAGCTAATTGAATACGAATATTAGTAGTATCAAGTTGTAAAGAATCAAAAACTTCAGATGTAACATGATGAGAAGTGCCACTATCAATAATCCATTCTAATGCATTTGAAGTTTTATAACAAGCAGTAAAAGCACGACGAGATTGATTACCTTGAAACTTATTTTGATTATTGTTATTTATTGGCTTCTTATCATTTTGCTTTTTAAAACAATCATTAGTTAGGAGACCATCTTTACCACAATAAGTACAATGTGGTTTCCGATTTTGTTGATTATTGTAATTATTGTTATTGTATGATGGTCTAGAATTAGACCTATTGTTTGAATTATTATAATTATTATTTGAAGAGCCATTATTATGATGATTATTGTTATTGTTACGATAATTATAGTTGTTGTTAGAATGGTTATTGTTATGATGATTATTATTGTGATGATTAGTATGAGACTTATTATTGTGATTTTGAGTTTTAGATACAAAAGCATGTTCAAAAGATTTAATAGTACCAAATTGCAATAATTTTCCTCCTCTTGATGCAACAAATTTTGAAAAATAGGATAAGTTAAAAGAGGAGCTAAAGTAGAAATAGCAAGTTGAGAGTGGATATTAGTGATAAATTGTTGAAACTCCTTAGGGAGACATTTCTTAAGAATTATAGTAATCAATCTAATATCTGTAAGAGTAACATTTAAACCATTTAACTGAGTTCTAATAGCATCAAACTTGAGTAAAAATTCATCCATAGATTTAAAATTTGTATACCTTAGATCTTCCAAGTTGTCTTGGAGCTGAATCTTACATGATTCAGAGGAGTTGTCGTAGGTTTGCTTCAAGATGTCTCATGCTTGATGGGCTTTAGTACAGTGTCCAATTAAGACTTAAAGGTCAGGACTAATGGAGAGTCCAATTAGACCTAGTGCTTCATCATTCTTAACTTGCCAAGCATCTTTGGCAATTTGAGCAGCAGAGGCGGCTGGTTCAGTAGTCGCATCTGTGGCAACTTCAAGAAAATGTTTAAAATGGAAAAGAAAATAAACATGCGTCTTTCATTGATGATAGTTAGAGCTATTAAGTTTAATTTTAAGGATTAGAGTAGACATGATGATAAGATAATAAAATTTCAATTATGAAATTTGAACAAAAAGAGATTTTAAGAAAATTTTAAAATTTTCTTAAATGCTTAAAAAACAAGGAGCTAGAAGAGAAAAAAAAATAAGATAAGAGTGAAATATCTAATAAGTAGATAAATTGAACAATGTTAAACAGTGAAATTGGATTTGTTTGACCAAATAGTTAGAAACAAAAAAAAATTAAACTTAAATACTATGATAAGATTGATAAATTTGAATAATAAAATTATTTTTAAGGCTAAGATTAAAAAAAAAATTGATGTTAGAGTAAAGATTTTGAACAAATGAATAAGTAATGAACTAAGATAATGATAATGAATTAAATAAAGGACCACAGATAAAAAAGAGTCAAAGATAGAGATAAACGATCAAACTATATTTAGATAAACCTACAGAAAAAAGTAAGTTATCAGAGAATATTCCTGCAAAGACACAATTAGTATTGATTTAAGCTGAAATGATGAAAAAAGGACTAAAAAATAAACTCTACCAAAAAAGAGCTAAAAAAAGGAGAATGCTACATGATAATGCCTGCAACCACCAGAGAGAAATTAGAGAAGAACAAAGACAACATATATCCAATCAAAAAGAGAATAAACTTTGCAAAGATAATGATGTGTAAAGCCTATTAGGAGTGATGAACTACAACTGATTGAGAACTTCATTAAAGAACTACAAGTGATTAGAGATCACCGAACACTGAAGTGTTATGTAAGATAATTAAATCAGTTTTATATTGTCATTGATGTCAACTAGTTTTGACAATACTTATCATGGTAATTGCAAATATCTAACACATCTGTAGAAGAGAAGAAAAAGATGAAGAACCGAGTTATCTACATTGAGGAAGATGGAAAGGACAAATGAGGATAAGGAATACTTTTGGTAACTTATTGATGAGTCTATGACTTCATATTTTTGAGTTGATTATGTTACATTAATTTGTTATGAAGTTAGAAGCAATTTGTTACAAAGTAGTGTGGTCAGTTAATGAAGCATTCCAGTATACACCAAGCAGTGTAGTGTATACCGAGCACAGTATAAACCAAGATTGTGTTCACTGACACATTCCTTTGTTAACTGAGTAGGAAGAAAAGAACTAAATGATCAGTTTAGTCGATGGAAGTTGATGAGCTGTAAAGTACCTCAAAATCAGAGTTGAAAATAAAGTTTGTTACGAAGATCAACGACTAACAAAATTTAAGGAAGATCTAAAGGATGGAAACAAAATATATTACTAACACATCAACCAAGGAAGGTTTAAGTGGAAAAATGGATGAAGGAGAATAAGCAGCAAAATCTGATGGATGAGAAGAAAATAGTTTACATGTCTATTTAAGAGACTAGGGTTTATTTATGAAAATTATGCCAGAAGAAGGAGACTGCAGAATGTTAGGATTAACAGTCCACAATACAACTAAGAGGGGGGGTGAATCAGTTGTATGATAGAATATTAAACTTTAAACTTTAAGCTTATCAATATTATATCCAATGAACACAATGAATGCCAACACAATAACACAATATTTTGGTTACGGGGAAACCCTATTAAAGGTAAAAACCCCAATGGGAATTAGCACCCACTAATGATGTATTGAGAGTATAGTAATCCTTGTTAGAAGATATAGCCCTGTTAGGAGATTATTGAAACATTACAATACATAGTCCTTGTTAGAGGACAAACCCTATTAGGAGATTATTAAAACATTACAATACATAGTCCTTGTTAGAGGACAGACCCTGTTAGGATTCAAGAATAAAGAGGGCTCACTACCCAAAGAAGGTTAAGTCCACCTTCTGAACTCACTAGTTCACAACAAGTGTATATGAAGAAATACATAATCTTTTGAATTGTTTGCCAGCAACTGTCTCTGCTTGATTAGTTCCAATGAAGTCCACCAACAATCCTTTGCTCTACATACAATAGGCACAAGTTCACAGCCTTCTTATATCACTTATCTCACATCCATATCTTTTCCAAAGAAAAGACCTTACATTTATACCTTATTACATTTTGCCAAGATCAGGTCGGCTCATAAGGCTTTCCTAATTAAAAAAAATTACATAAGCCCTTGCTAAGATACACACGATATCTAAAAAAAGTTTACAATGATTAGTACATTACAACAATTAAGGACCGACATCCTTAAATTATGCTTGTCAAACAAAAACACATGCTTCACTCCCTGAGTCAGCTTCAGAATAAGTCATCGCCAAAGCACACACCCTAGATGATTTCACCAATCATTTCATACCTTGCACTGACCAATGAACATCCATCAATACCTCTTCTATCATCCTTCAAGATCACATAGCTTGAATCCAATCCCTCTGAAATCTATACCAAAAACTCAGAGACTAACTTTGTCAATTCTCACTGTCACAGTCCAGTGACCAGTCTTTATCAAAATAGTTGTATCTTCCTTAATATGCATCCATTAATGATGTGATCTTAGATATAAGATCATAACATCCATCTAAACTCTCATCTAACTTCACAGCATCTGAAACATCTGTACAACTTTCGTACACTATGATTACTAGTTTGGTTCCTTTATAGAAGCATATGTTGACATCAGTGACAAAACACAAATGACAATAGTATGAGTGTCCATTTAGTAACATAGTGATTAAACATATTAAATGTCTCAATCACCACCCATGCATTAGCAATATCCAACAATCTCCCCCTTTGGCATTGATGTCAACATATGGGAAAATCTTATCCCAAAGTTGTATCAACCCAAAAGTCCTTCAACTGAACAATCTCCCCGAACAGTGAGGATTTTCTCATAACACCACTCCCCCTTTGACAACATTGGAAAAGGGTGCCAACTGCCTTCACATATAAACTTTCTTCCATGATCACTCCCCCTGAGGAGTAGATCCCTACATCCAGTCTAGAAAATGATGAGGCTCTGAGAACTTCTGGACTGATGCATCTCTACATTATTTAGTTCTGACTAGGAGGGGCCTGAACCCCTAACATACCTCTAAAATATTCAAAGGTATATTTTGATAGTGGCTTTGTAAAGATGTTTGCAATCTACTCTTTTGTATTGATATATTCAAGCTCGATTTCTTTTTCTACCACCTTGTCTCTTAAGAAGTGATACTTGATAGAAATGTGTTTAGTTTTAGAGTGCATCACCAGATTCTTTGACTTGTTTACTATGCTAGTGTTATCACAATGGATAACCATAGGCTCATTAAAAGTTATTCCAATGTCTTTCAGCATTTGTTTCATCCAAACAATTTGAATGCAATTTATAGCAGTAGCAACATATTCTGATTCAGCAGTAGATTGTGCTATACAATCTTGTTTCTTACTTAGCCAAGAAACCAACTTTTTCCCAAGGAAAAATGCACCACCACTTGTACTTTTTCTATCATCAATATTTCCTACCCAATTAGCATCATTATAAGCATGATGTTAAAAGCTATCATTCCTATCATACCATAAACCATAGTCTATGGTTCCTCTGAGATACCTCAGTATCCTTTTAACAACAACTAGATGAGTCTCTTTGGGTTCTGCCTGATATCTAGCAACAATTCCAACAGCATTAGCAATATCTGGTCTGGTGTGAGTTAGATATTGTAGCCCTCCAACCTTTGATCTATACAAATTTTGAAAAACACATTTTGATTCATCATCAATTGTTATCTTGTTTCCAGTCACCATAGGTGTTCCTACTAGTTTATAATCTTCCATACCGAATTTCTTAAGTAATTCTTTGAGATACTTGGTCTGAGAAATGAAAATACCATTCTCATTCTGAGTTATTTGCATTCCAAGGAAGAATTTCATTTCACCTATCATGGATATTTTAAATTCACTTTCCATTTCTTAAGCAAATTTCTTACATAAATCATCATTACCTCCAAAGATAATGTCATCCACAAATACTTCTACTATTAGGATTCTATCTTCAGTAGTTCTCAAATACAAATTATTGTCTACATTACCTTTTATGAATCCAAGTCCAAGTAGATACTTGTCCAACCTTGCATACCAAGCCCTAGGAGCTTGCTTCAACCCATACAAGGCTTTCTTCAATTTTCACACCATGTCTTTGTCTTCACATAGAGGAAATCCATCTAGTTGTTCTATGTATACTTCTTCTTCAAGATCTCCATTTATAAATGTAGATTTAACATCCATCTGATACACTTTGAATTTTTTGTGTGCAGCATAAGATAGGAATAATCTTACTTCCTCTATTCTAGCAATAGGAGCAAATGTTTCTTCAAAGTCTATGCCTTCTTGCTATGAGTATCATTTACACACTAGTCTTGCTTTGTTCCTTACAACTATTCCTTCTTCATCCATTTTGTTTCTAAAGACCCATTTTGCTCCTATAACATTTTTATTTTTAGGTCTTGGAACCAATTCCCAAGTATTGTTTTTCTTTATCTGATCCAATTCTTCTTTCATGGCATTTATCCAAGATTCATCTTTAAAGGCTTCATCTATATTTTTTGGCTCAACTTGAGAAATTAAACAAATTTCTTCTCTAACTTTAGATCTAGTTAGTACTCCCTGACTGGTATTGCCAATAATTTGATTTTCAAGATGGTTATTTTTTACATACCTTGGAGTTTTAGGAGTTTCAGTAGTCTTGCTTGTATCATTACAAGCCTCTTTTTAACTTTCTTCCTCAACAAGTTCTTCTTCTTTGACAATAGTATAAGTTTCTTTCACTTCTGATATCTTACTGATGTCATACATTCTTTCTTGTATCTAAAATTTCTCATCTATTCTTACATTGTTACTTTCAACCATCTTCCTTAATCTCAGATTGAAACATTTGTATACCTTTCTTTTAACAGAGTAACCAAGGAAGATACCTTCATCACTTCTAGCATCAAATTTCCCTATCTCATCATCCCTCTTGATATAACATTTGCTACCAAAAATTCTAAAATATTTTACAATAGTAGTGTGATCAAACCATAGTTACTTGCCTTCAAATTTGCCCTTGCCTCTTTTTTTTCTTCTAGAAATCGATGCAACAAGTTCTTCCATCTTATTTTCTTCTTCCATTATCTTCTCCCATTCCTCACCATACTCACCAAGATCTTCTCTCAGGTCTTCTTTGCTTGTGCTCAGAAGTGTAGATGCTTTCTTGTGTGTGGATGCCCTAAATGTAGATTCAACTTTAGGAGCATCTTCTCCTAATTCTGCAACTTCAAAAGTGGTTAACTTTGCAATCAACATCTCTCTACTAAATTTTGGAGTTAGGGGTATAGTTTCTTGAATAGACATTGCCTTGAATTTGTAAGTAGGGGTTAGAGATCTGAGAATCTTTGCAATGACTTCATCTTCATCATAAGTACCTCCATAATTTCTGATTCCAACTATAGCTTTTGTAACTCTTTGAACATAGGCTCTAATGCTTTCATCTTCATTCATTTGTAGCTTCTCCATCTTCATCTTCCAATTCTGCAATTTCTCTTGTTTGGTATATTTGTCTCCTTCATAGAGTACCTCTAGTCTATTCCAAATATCATGTGCCAAATCCAGATCTTTAATTTCAGTAAACTCACCCTCAAATAGTGTGTTGATCAATGCTTCTCTTGTAAACATTTTGCATGAAAATAGTTTATTTTCATCATCGGTAGCTGACCCTAAGTCATTCTCAGCTTTCAAAGTTTCCTTCTTCACAATCATCCAGTAGTCTATGCCCAAACATAGCAAATGTGTTCGCATCTTGTTTTTCCAACTATCAAAGTTTTCAGGATCAAACTTAGGACTATCCTTCCTATAGAATTCCATTCCTCAAGATCACCTCAAGTTGTTAAGCTTTCTCTCTAAGGACCACAAGCTCTGATACCAATTGTTAGGATTAATAGTCCACAATAAAACTAGGAGGGGGGGTGAATCAGTTGTATGATAGAATATTAAACTTTAAAATTAGCAATATCAGATCCAATTAACACAATGAATGCCAACACAATAACACAATATTTTGGTTATGGGGAAACCCTGTTAAAGGTAAAAACCCCGGTGGGAATTAGCACCCACTAATGATGTACTAAGAGTATAGTAATCCTTGTTAGAAGATATAGCCTTGTTAGGAGCTTATTGAAACATTATAGTGCATAGTCCTTGTTAGAGGAAAGACCCTATTAGGAGTCAAGAACAAAGAGGGCTCAATGTCCAAAGAAGGTTAAGTCCACCTTCTGAACTCACTAGTTCGCAATAAGTGTATATGAAGAAATACACAATCTTTTGAACTATTTTTCAGCAACTATCTTTGCTTGATCAGTTCCAATGAAGTCCACCAATAATTATTTGCTCTACATACAAAAAACACAAGTTCACAACATTCTTATATCACTTCTCTCACATCCATATCTTTTCCAAAGAAAAGACCTTACATTTTTACCTTATTACATTTTTCCAAGATCAGGTCAGCCCATAAGGCTTTCCTAATTACAAACAATTACATAAGCCCTTGCTAAGATACACACGATATCTAAAACAAGTTTACAATGATTACATTACAACAATTAAGGACTGACATCCTTAAATTATGCTTGTCAAACAAAAATACATGCTTCATTCCTTGAGTCAGCTTCAAAATAAGTCATCGCCAAAGCACACACCCCAGATGACATCACCAATCATTATGTACCTTGCGCTGACCAATGAACATCCATCAGTACCTCTTCCATCATCCTTCAAGATCACATACCTTGAATCCAATCCCTCTTAAATCTATACCAAAAACTCAGAGACTAACTTTGTCAATTCTCACTATCACAGTCCAGTGACACTTCTTTATCAAAATAGTTGTATCTTCCTTAATATGCATCCATTAATGATGTAATCTCAGATTTAAGATCACAACATCGATCTAAACTCTCATCTGACTTCACAACATCTGAAACATCCATACACTATGATTACCAATCTGGTTCCTTTATAGAAGCATATGTTGACATCAGTGACAAAACACAAATGACAATAGTATGAGTGCCCATTCAGTAACGTAGTGATTAAACATATTAAATGTCTCAATAACCACCCATGCATTAGCAATATCCACAAAACTATCATGTGAACAAAGCTTCATGCATGCTTGATCAGACTGGTTAAGGAGAACTGAACTGTAGAGATTACCGAGCGTCTGAAAGCTATAACTGAGAGACAGTAAGTCATTGATTATTGTTGAAATAGAATTGATATATTGATCAGAGGATTTGAATGAGCATAATATAGATTTGAACATCTGCAATAGAAGTTGTATTGTAATCAGATCACCTATTGTTATAGTTTATCCATTGTAATCAGATAAATTTCTTAACCGAATGGACTTGAAAGTCTTGTAATGTCATTCATAGAGTGTACATTTGTTATCCTGTCAACCCCATAGTGAATGTTGGTTGGATGATAATGATTATTTTTAAATCCTCTAACAAGGTCACACATTACAATGTTTTTTGTAACCTTTAACAGGGTTGGGTCCTCACCAACCTCACTTTAGAAGAGTGAACAATTTTTGGGTTGCCGGTCCCAGGTGGTTTTTCCCTTAACAGGGTTTCCACGTTAAATCTCTTGTGCTATGTGTTCATTGTGGTGATTGTTTGATTGTCATACTTTACATATTTCATATTGGATTTGATCAGTAATCACTATAAGTTATTAACTAGTAATCAATAAAAGCACAGACAGTTTACTATTTTATGTTACCGAGCTGCAGAAGTTTGTGTAAATTGTTTTTGGATATAAATTTTGTATTTGGGACTATGGATAATTGATTCACACCCCTCTCAATTATTCTAAAAAGGAGTGATAAGGTACTAAAAAATGACAGCAACAAAAGTGAATACGATGCTAAGACTATAACAATGACTTTCTCAATTCTCCATGACCCTTGCGATAAAAGATACAATCGACTCAAATTACAAACACTGGGAATACAAAAGATAACAACATACAATCTGACAGACAAAATCGAGAATCTAGAGCTGTAAAGACATAAGCAAATGAACTGATGGAAACAAAAAGGCTTAAACAGTCAAAAGGACAATTGCGGGTTGAATACAATGAAACTAGAGGTCGATATAGGCTAATTCACATAATAGATTGAGTGAGAGAAGAAATGGTGAGCAGAAGAAGCTTAATGCTAAAGTTGGAGCCTAAACCGTGACTTGGGGTGGAACGCTAGGTTTGACCTTGAGTAGCAAGGGATCTTAATGGTGCTGCTAACAATAGCACTCTACTATCGAGCAAGGAACCAGATGGATCAAAAAAGCTTTGATGCCACTAAATTAGAGTAATAAAGAAAAATAACAAGGAGTGTGGATTAGAATACGAGAACCTGTCGATTCAAATAACAGTGACGAGGAAGGGTTGCTGAAGTTAATTAAAGAGCAATATCTATGGTAGCTGAGAGTGGAAAAGATGAAAAAGGAAAGAAAAGGAGAATTCATGCAAAACTCACGCAAATGGAGAACTCATGCAACATAGGGGCTCATGCAAAGTAAAGTTGAAATTAGAAAGTACAGGAGGCACATGCAAAACAACAAATATTTAACCAATGAAGATTTGACAAAACATATACCTTGAAATTCTATCTAAACTAAATTCTATGGAAAGGGAAATGTTAAAAACTGAATCACACAAAGTCAATACCATTTTTTATTGTGCATGAGTTTTAAAAAGAGAATGACATATACTAAGATGAACAACAATGGTATAATATTGCCCAAACTCTGCCACAATAATATTAATAGTTACAAATTTAATTTCTCTCCAAGATTTAAGGTCAGAATATTAAGAACACGTATGCAAGCTTCCTATAACACTACAATTGTTGAACGACTTTAATGTTCACTAGAAAATGGAAAAAAGAAACTTGAAAAATGGGAAGATGATTGCGGGTTTGCAAGTATTGAGCGAGGGAGGAAAAAATGGAGAAGAAGATGACATTTTTTGCTTTGAACGTTATTGCCTGCAACAAAACGTTAGCCAAATGAAAATGAAAAACTTTAATGAAAAAATCTTGATACAAGAACAGTGAGCATGATAAAAGAAAAAAGAAGTAAAAATGATATTAAGAGTCGATGAAACAAAGGCAAACTGCCCTTAGATAGTACAATATGTTTTATTGAAGAAAATGAATATAACAGTATGCCGAAAATGTATAGATACAAAGTAATAATAGTATACTAAAACCGTTAAAAAAATTTATAATATAGGTCAATAGAAGTAAACAAAAACAACCCAGTTAGATTTGAATGAAAACACAAACATATTAGATTCAGATCCTGCACAAAAAGATTAGAGAAAAAAGAATAAAAATCTGCAAGAAGAATTTTAGAAACAAGATTTAAAGATGACTTGAAAGAAGAAAAAAAGGAACTTAGATCTGGCGGCAAGCCATCCAAATCTAAGATCACAAAAGATAGATTGAAGCAAAATAAAGAAGAGAAACTTGCAAAAACAAAAGTTAGAATCCCAAAAAAATTCTCCTTCATAGCTGAAATATCCTTCAACTATCCCTGCATGCACACTCAAAAGCAAGGATTAAACATGCTCTAATACCATGTTAGAATCATAAAACAAAATGAAATGGAAAAGGTGAGGAAAGAATCCAAGAGAGTATGCAATGTAAGAGATATACCAAATACTTGAGAGAGAGAGAGAGAGAGAGAGAGAGATTTTCCTGAGAGAGATCAAATACAAGTTCACAAGAATGCTCCAAGAACCAAGACAAGAACACAAGAATTTGAAAGGGGAAAAACAAGAAAAACCCCTTGTGAATTATGAATGAGGCTCAAATCCAAAAGAAGAAGGAAGAATTGGAGCTCAAAGCTCATTACAATATGAGAGAAAGAATGAGAGATTAGAGAAGATTAATTGAGCAAGTGTGTGAGAGGCATCTCTTTAAGTAGAGATGAGTGGAGAAGTTTGCATGTAACTCCCATCTTAGATGAATGCCACATTCATGTTGTGTGTGAGACAAATGTGAGATTTCTCTTAAGGAGGAATATCTATTTTCCTTAATAAAGGAATTACAAATATGACATGTCCTCCCACTTGGACTAGAGGAAAAATATAATAGGATACCTTGGTTTATCCTTTAAATACATATTTTACCAAGAAAAGATTAAATTCTAACAGAATCCAACTGTTTAAGCTTAGATTTCTCTCGATTCAAATGATCACAGAATACCTCAAAAGAGAGAATAAAAAATATGGGTCCCAAAGCATCCATGGTGGAATGGAAAGTAGAAGAGAAAATTTGAAATTTTCCTCGAAGCTTAGAAAGAATCAGGTAAATGCATTCTGTATCAGTCTTGATATTGCCACAAACCTGTAAGATGGATCTGATGGATTTGAATTTCATCAAGTAATCCTCAATAGAGGGATAAGAATTAGGTACTATGGAGGTCAATTCTGCTTCAATATGAAGTGCCCTGGATTCATTAATTATTCCAAAAAGAGTCTGAAACTATGTCCACATAGCCTTAGGAGTAGGACAATCATCAAGATGGAAAAGAAGGTTATCTGTAACATATAGAGACAACACACTCATAGCCTTATCCATTTTATTCATGTGCTGCATAATCTCATAGGGGCGAGTGAGATGAGGTTGTTCATCATCCAGACATGACCATAATCCATGTCATCTGAGAAGCTTCATCATGCAAGTTTTCCAGATGTGATAATTGTGCAAAGTGAGAAGCTCAACTGAAGCTGAATCTATCATGCTGATAATTGATCTAAGCACTTATTTGTTTTTTAATTATTATTATGAGTTTTCTTTCAGAACTAGATAGAAGATGCAGAAGGGTTTGTGATTTTGGTGTTTTGGTTTTCTGAAACAAATGACAGAAAGCAAGATAAAAATAACCTCCCCCCCCCCCACAAATAGAGAACCCAAACCCTAGTACAATCTAAATACAAGAAAGAAAGAACGTAATGTTTTAGAAAAATTTCTATTTACCTGAGAAATTTTCTAAACATAAATTCCAAACCTGAAAAGAGCTCTAAATGAGCTTTCCAACAATATTTCATTTTCAAAAAATAGAGCCCCGATGCAAAAGCTATGGCTCTTAGAGTGCACAGAGGTAACACAGCCTTTGATAGAATAAATAAGAAGAAAAATGAAAAAATAACAATTGCAAACCTTCAAATCTAAATGAATCTTTGAACGAGCTTTCCGACGATATCTTGTTTGAAGAAAATAGAGCCAAGATGCAAGAGTTATCGATCCCGGAGCACAGGAGGTTTGAAAACCAAGAGAATAGAGAAACCTATGTCTTTGATAGAAAAAATGGTAAAATCAGGAAAACACACCAGAAAATTTGGATTGGGCTTGGAATGAGCTTTCCTTTGGTATATTGTATTCCCAATTTCGATCTCAGACGCCCAAGATACGGGCAAAAAACCAACTACCTGTCAAAAATCATGCAAGAGGAGGAGAAAACAATGTCATCTTAGGAGATGACATCACCTTCGTACCCTATTGACAGTGGTGATGACCTTGGCACTTGGCAGACCCCATAAAAACTATGTGGGAATTACGAGTCAACCACAGGTTAACCATGAGTCAATTGACAGTGGCACTGATGGTTTAGCCCTGCGGTGACACCGATCGATAACATCAGCAGTTACACTGGCGATGATCACCACGGTGACACCGCTATGGTGATCACTTGGTAGAGCCACTATGTGGACCATAGCAGGTGGCGGAGCTGTGGGGTGCACCGCCCAAGAAAATTTTTATAATTTTTTTTGGATTGCGTATAGGCCGAACGACCTGTGGGCAAATTTTTTTTTGCCTCAAGGGTCGATGTTAGCCAAAGTTGACATATTTCATATTTAAATAGAGGTTTTTGGGCCCTACAAGCACAATGGTGAGGTTTGTTTGGGCCCAAAGTGCATGAAAAAACTAGTGACCACCTCGAGATCCGTGTTGGGGCTAGTTGCAAATTTATTTTTTCACAGATTCCAACTTTGTCCAAATTGGACAAATTTGATATGGATCTAGGGGTTCTTGGATGCTTTGAACGCAACTGTGAGGTTCACTTGAAGCCAAGATGACCAAAAAGAGAGGTCCCACCAGATTCAATAGAAAAACCCTAAAGTTCCATAAAACTTCAATACATCAAGAACAAGAAACAACATATTTGAGATTTGATACCATGAAAGATTTGAGAATACAAATCTACACAACCCATGAATATCTGCAAACTAGAATAACCTGTTACAAGAGAATAATGGAGGCAAACTGCAATAGCTCTCAAAAGTAAAGTTGCATTAGAGAAATTAAAAAGAACAATTACAAGATTCATCCTTAAAAAGGAGAATGAGAAATCCTAAGTGAGCCTTTACAGAGGAATAAAAGGTAAAAAGAACCTAGTAATGTAACAAATATATCAAAGAATCTTGTAATGCACACTAAGACTAAGCATATTTCTATCAAGTATCATTACTTGAGAAAGCTATTTCAAGACAAAGAAGTGAAACTAGAAGATGTGAATACAAAGGAACAGTTAGCAGATATATTCACTAAGCCATTACCTAAAGATGCTCATGAATACCTTAGAGGTAAATTAGGGGTGATTCCCCTAACTAAGGCTACCTAGTAGCATATAGGAGCATTGCATCAAATGGAACAAATCAGAATATCTAACAAATTGATGCAAAGGAGGTCACACTTTAGGAGTTGCCTAGAGTTGTGAAAAGTAAAGCAATAGATGTTGATCAGTCATAAGCAAGATGACAGAGGGAGTAATAATATTCAAAGAAATAACATGAATATATCTACATGGTGAAGATGAATGTCTTTGGAATTATTTTCAAAGAGGGAGAGATTTAGTAAACCTAAGAGTAAAGAAAAAGTGACCCTAAGTAAAGAGGGAGTGATTGAATAAGAAAAGAGACAAATTCGGTAAACTATTGAACAAACTCTTTTGGATTGTATGGTAGAACATGTGGTGTTCCATCAATTCCAAAGAGGGAGATTATTGAAAACTACAATTGAAATAATTGTTATATTATCATTGATGTCAAACCTTAACTGGTGAGATAGTTTCTATCTAGTAGAGTACCATATCTTTTGATTGATGAAGAGGATTTGAAAAGAGGAGATAACAAGAGGACATAAGGAAAGGTTGAGTTATGTGATACTACAATGGGTACTTGATTAGTTGGCACATTGACAAGGTAATGTGTTTTTTATCTTTAACACTAAGTGAAGAAGTCAATAGATTTGAAGCATAGGCTTAACCGAGTAAAAGAGAAGAAATTTAGTTTAAGCCAAGTGATGCTAATGTTGACCGAGTGCTAGTATAAGCTAATCAAATTTAGTGTCGACCGAGCATCAGTAATTGTCGAGTATCAGAGAATTAACCAAGCAAAGACAATGTTTGCTGAGAAGAAAAGTTTTAGAGACGACCGAGATATACAGTGATGACCAAGTAAATGAACACAATAATGATAGGGTGTCAATAATTTACAGTTTGTGAAGGAATTGAGAATCCCAACTAACATAGTTGAATTGTTAGGATATGTAAAATGTGTTGAAATTAATAATGAATGATCTAGAGCATTTAATGCATGATAAACCATTTTCTTATGGATTCAAAGAGAAGTTTGGAGAAGTATCTAGAAGGATAAGGAGGAGAATAAAATGATGGAAGGATTTGATGAATCTGACCTAAACCTAAAATCCATGGAAGAGATTAAGCAACAAAAGATTAATCTACCTGGTCAAGGAGGTATAAGGATGACCTAATTGTGAGGTTATGAAGAGTGTGGTGGAAGAGGTTGATGTTATTGACTGACGAATCTAAGTAGAAGGCTAAGGAGAGCTGTGAAGAGCATAATAGAGTTGAGGTGATTGCTTGAAGGGATTTATGAGTGGATCAGAGATGGAGATGGAAATGAAGTTCAGTCAGTAGATCAACATATGAGCATATTGGATCTGTATTTGCAAAGTGATTTTTATATTTTAGATCAAAACCTACTCTTACTTTCTAACAATTGTATCACTCAAAATCCTTTAATCAATGTTGACCTAACAGTCATTTTGTAAACCCTTTAATTAAGGTGACATTCTAATGGAATGTTCTTAAGCCCTCTAATCAGGCCACTCTATAATGTTCCCAACCACAACATGATTGAAAAAACATCCTTTGGATAGCCTTTTAGTTTCTTGTATGGATCAAGTGTGTCTATAACAGTCTGTGTTAAATCATACGGTGGAAGACCGTCCAGTGGTGAAGAGACCGTACAGTGGCAAACCATCCGATGGTGAAGAGACCGTATGGTGGAAGACTATCTAGTGGTGAAGAGTTCATACAGTGGAAGACCATCTGGTGGTGAAGAGGTTGTGTTAGGATTAGGTAATACTGAGAGGGGGGGTGAATCAGTATTACAAAACTTTGATCTTTTCAACTTTAAACAATTATAAACAATCCAAAGTAACACAAAAATGAAAATAATAGATAAGCATAACACATTACTCATTACACCATGATTTGTTCTCGAGGAAACCCTAGCTAAAGGGAAAACCCTGGTGGGGATGGTACCCACAAATATGCACTAAAATATAATATCCCTGTTAGGAGATCTAGCCATGTTAGGAGCTAATTGTTACATAGTACATTTCCTTGTTAAAGGAATACAAAACCCTATTAGGGGTATACAAAACACCTGATTAAAGGTGGTGAGCACACTGCTCTTACAATCAATACTGGTCTCAAAAGAGTTCTCAAAAAAGGGAACAATACAAGAACTTATCTTGCTTAGATAGTTCCAGTTATAGCTCGGCCTCTTATTGATCTTGCATCTAATCCTTGCTCTTATATTTGCAAACTTATTCCATCATCATAATCATAACCATGCCTCACTTTCACAAAAGCAATCTGTACTTATACAAAATCAGCCCTCCAGTCGGCTTCACAATTACCATACAAAACATAACAATAACTCATGCAAGTGATATTTATGGAGTCGACACTCTTACATTACCAAAGAGTTGGAAATATAATTTATTGACTTTTATTAACATGTTATAATATCCACTATGCTTTCCTTAATCTTCGCAACTATTCATGTACCCTATTACACTATTTTATTATCTTCGCATACCTTCTGAACACTATATCTCACAAATCTGGTAACCAAAACTCATGTGATTTTAAATGAAGCATGTATACATCCCAAAATACCTCCAATTAACTTCACAAGCCATAATACCTCATATGTCTTCATCACTGATGAAAATTGTGGCACTATACTCTGTTATCCTGATTCTGGACTTAGTCATTTTCATGACTGTGACTCCAGTTGCAATCTTCTTATCATGTGATCACTTCAAACATAAGTGTTTCCATAAATGACAACCCTCAAGTGATTCCAAGTGTTCCAAAACATCACATGCCAACAATCTCTCTCTTTGGCATTGATGACAACACTTAGAAAAATGACTAAGTGTCATAATGCAACTCCCTTCTTTTCTTTTTCTCTTTTCTATTTTTCTTTTATTTTCTTCTCTACATATAACTCTACATATTTCTTTCTCTTCCTTATTTTTCCTTTTTCTTCCTCTCCCTTTGACATCAATGGCAAAGGTATATACAAAATTGTAAAACTTAAGCACAAATGATTCAGTGCTTACTCACCAGATTTAAGACATCTTGGAAGGAGTTTTCCAAGGTCTTAACTTCTTCAATCCATGAACTTATCAATAGTTCACTGACATGGATTAATCCATTCAGTACATATGACATTGTCTCTATTGTCTTAAGCTCAGTAAGAGTAGGTACATACATTGAGCCTTCAACTTTTATCATCTCTGAGAGATGAGTCTCCAACATTGTGAGCTTAGGAGTCAATAGGCTTCTCAATAAGCCAAATCTATCTGCAACTATCCCTTTCTCTGTTTACAGTACTCATATCTTGTCCAATAGTTTGGATGCTTCCTTATCTATTTATCCCATAGTTTGTGAAGATGATTCACAACTGTCCATTAGATTATCAAGGTTAGCCCTGTCTTTGGCTATGATCTCCTCAATGTTCCTTAAATGTTTGTAGAGGTTTATGCAATAGCTGTAAATTTTCCTGCCTTGTGCTACACAACTCTTGGCCTTAAGAGTGGTAGCCTTAAGAATGTTTAAGTCCCATGAAATGGACTTACAAACTTCACTCAGCTTCTTCTCCAAGAAGTTCTTTTGAGCCTTTTCTTATACTCTTTTTAGCAATGAGTCAAAATGATTGTCGAAGCTATCCAATACCATACCAAGATTCTCAACTTCATCTTTGTCTTTGAAGATAATTGGTGAGGGGAGTAGCTTGTTTACTATTTCTACAACCCTGACCATTACCTTTTCTCTTTTGTCTCCTTTATGAACTTATCACTCCTTAGCTTTGGCCAAGGCCAAAAATGATAGTCTCATCAGCTCATCTTCATCCATGTTGTCCACATCAGAACTGACTGGTTTGGCTACACTTTCCAATAGTAAAGATGTGTCCATTCTAACTTCAAAAACTTTTTTTGATTTTACCTATTCTTCTTTCTTTTCCTCTTTACCTTTGTCTCTTTTTCTTTGGGACTGTCTTTCTTGCTTGTTCTTGTGGATCTTCTGGGAATAACTATAGGAACCACATCTTGTGTTTATTCCTCTTGAGAGGTTGACAAATCAACAATATCAACAATAGGAGCTACTGTCTTTTCTATCTCTAAAGGAATAGATGCATTGGTGGCAATGCTAGAGGATGCCTCCATCTTATTTCTGATATCTATT
This sequence comes from Chamaecyparis obtusa, assembly GCA_027943335.1. NCBI lineage: Eukaryota > Viridiplantae > Streptophyta > Pinopsida > Cupressales > Cupressaceae > Chamaecyparis > Chamaecyparis obtusa. Next base: position 509,476 of record BSBK01005977.1, on the reverse strand, counting down.
AACTACACTTATGTGATACCCACCATCACAGTGATGTCTTCAACATTCTTGTCGACTTTCCTTTTTCTTGTTACCTTTTCTTTCTCTTCTCTGACTTTCTCATACTTTTCCCTATATTTTCCCCATCTTTCTTGGGTAGGGTCCTTTTTTGTTGCCAGTACATGCTCCACTTGCATAGTTAGCACTTTAACACTTACCTCATATCCCATAGGATAGCGCCACTTAGTTCTAGGCTCTACTGCCTCAAAGTAGACACAATTAGTTTCAACCATGAAATAGATAGTTTCCTCATATTTTTCCACTAAATTCTCTAGAATTATGTACCTTTCTTTCATCTACCTTTGCAGTATCTTGATCATGCCAAACAATTCTCCATCTATCCAATCCTTCTTCTAGCTTCTATAGTATTCTGAGATCTGAAGTCCAGTGGGTTCATTGACTTTCCATGCTCTAGGATGCATGCCAGGAAAGTTGTGAATGATATGAATGTACATGTGAATTAGCAATGAACCAAACCTAAATGCCTTAGATTTATCTTTCTTTATATCTTTCACATTCTCAATAAACTGTTGAGCTAAAATTTCGCAAAGATTATACTTCTTGTTCTCTTTTACCATTTTGTATGCCATCATGATGACTCCACTAGATACAAAATTAGGTCTGCTACTATAAAACAACTTGTAGCCTAGCAAAATTGCTACCAATCTGACATCTTGCAAATAAATATCATTTACTGTCATTTCCCTCTTCTCCCACTTTGAATGCGTTAGGGTTTCAGCTATATTTCTTAAGTTCTTTTCTTATATAGGTAGGGCCCCTTCATTATCAAGGCATGTGATCTCATGTATCAATTGTGCACATATCTTAATAGGTTGTTCACCTATCCATAAAAATTGGTCATGAACTCTACTAAGAATGATCTTAAACCATTCAACTTATGTTAATTCTGTGAGTCGAGTTAACTTAAGGATTGACTGATCCTTTAGGTGCTTAAATTCTTCTACCATAGATCCATTAGCTTCAATCATACTATTCAATTCACTGAAGATGTTAACCTCACCAATGATTTCATATTTGTAGTGTATGTAAGCCCTAATGTCTTCTACATGCAACACGCCTATAGGGGTTTGAGAAAATGCTCCCTCCAGATCATCCTCACAGGATTTGTATGGATGCCTCTTGAACTTATGCCTAGGCCTATCTAAAACATCATAAACTATTGGTGCATCCATGAATTCTCAAAGATATTAGGTCTAAATACCTTAACACACTTGAATTCGATGCTTTGCTTCACGCAATCACGTAACCACTCTGCCAGATGACTGATAACTTTCTCTATTTTGTTCTCCTTAAGCGTTGATCAACAAATGGTGTAGATTTGAGATCCTTTAAGTCCTTTTATCCATCGCAAGCTGAGTGTGTGTATTAAATACATGTAGCTCAACTTTGCATGCCATTCAGTCGATACAAAACTCATGAACATAGAAGATGAAACTCCAAGTGCTGCACTCTCATCCACAGACTCCACAATGTCTGGACACATCATTCCTAAGCTTGCATGAGCTTACTCCACATATACAAGGGCTGTATAATTTTTGTTTACTGCATCCAATTCACCCCATAAGGCCATGTGGCCATTTAGGTCAATGCCTCAAAAAATGCATCATGCGAAGACATAGTATCATCTACTGTCTCTCCCTAAACCATTGCTTTGTTTAAAACTTTCACCTCCATATCTAGTCATCCTCCTTTCTCTCTGATTTCTTGAAATGACTCCCAAAATCATCCATGTACTCATTGAAACTCTTACCACTGTCACCAACATTTTTCCTTATAACCACATGAGATGGTCCTCTTGGTTCACTAGGTCCTCTTGGTCCTCTTTTGTTGTCTTCTCCATTATATTTGCAAAACTTTGCAATGTGACCTAGATTGTTACATTTGTAACAAGTAGGTGTCTCCTTGTATCTAGATTAGTTTGTAATTTACAATACCTTGTTGTATGCCCAAAGTTATTACATTTTTGACATGTGATCTTAGATGTTGTTTCTTCTCTGATATAGTCTTGCTTGTACCTGGACTGGTTAGGTTTTTGCAATTTGCCTTCTTGTGTCCATATTCATAGCAATTAAAATAATAGTTGGAAAAGGGCCTAGAGTTACCTTTACTTCTACAATCTCTTTTCATGTGTCCAATTTTGTTGCATCTGAAACATCTACATCTAAATGGTCTGAACTGTTCTCTAGGTTTTTCATGAGTAGGTCTCTCCTCAGGAATAGGCCTTTCTTTAGTCTTTACCTCATTTAATTCTTCTTGGGTTTTTGAACTTTTGGCTTCATTGAATCCAACTCCAGACATATCTCCTTTAGGCTTTTGTCTTGCTCTGTGTTCATCAATCTTTTCACTACTCATGTGTAGCTTCTCAATATGTAATTTGGCTTGAGTGGGTTCACCTTTAATGATCTGATTATATTTTTCCAATTCCTGATATTTATCTTTGTATTGGTCAAGTTCAGTCTTCATTTCATACTTATTTGCTTGTTAGACTCTTTTAGTGATTCTTCAACTTTGTTTCTTTCATCCTTTTCATGTTGAATTTATTTAATCATTAAAAGATTGATTTGTTCTTTCTCCTACTCCAGCTTCTTTATTTTGTCTGATGTGTCATTGTATGAATCTTCTTTGATCTTCTCCATAAGGTCTTGCCTCTAACTCTTTGCAATCTCAAGTTGTTCTTTTAGTTTCCTCATGAAACCTTTTGTTCTTCTTAATTTAAATTTTAGTTCACCATTCTCAGCTTTCATCTTATCCAGATCTTCAAGTGCAACCTCAAAGTTCTCTTGCATGTCTCCTGAATCCATTCTAATCTCCCTTAAGCTGTTAGGATTTCTCTCCAAGGGCCAATGGCTCTTATACCAATTGTTAGGATTAGATAATACTGAGAGGGGGGCTGAATCAGTATTATAGAACTTTGATCTTTTCAGCTTTAAACAATTATAAACAATCCAAAGTAATGCAAAAATGAAAAGAACATATTGATAGGAAACTTGCATACAACAATATGACATTTCCACATAACCCATTATAGATCTGAAGCAAATAAACACTTAGAAATCCCAATGTAAGAGAATAGACAACATACCCACAAAAATGTGACACAAGATATATCCTGGGAAACCCTCATGAGGGAAAAACCCAGTCTCCAAAAGCATCCATCACCATATATTATTCAACAAAACACCATTGCAATACAACCATGGAAGCCTTCAAAGCCCTAGCCACAACCAAGCAATCCATGTGAACAAGCATGAATCCACACATCCCATACCATGCTTCCAACCTTCACAAATGCTACTTTTGGCTAACTTGTTTCCACATGTCTTACCTAAACAACTACCCTTGTGGTTGCTTTTATAGAAACAAGCTTCCACAAAACCACCAAGTGGTATTACATAAACCATGTGCTAAAACCATATGCTACCAAACCCTATTGACCCACATTTAATATTAGGTACTTTATTTACTTTATTTCCCCAACATTAAATAATTACCTCCAATTATATCACAATGTTACAATACAACTCTCAAGGAATATTCCAATGGAATCCCTACATGTTGCACGTCCATCTAGGTGCAACATTTACATAATAAAATAAATAATATAATAATAAACATTATTATGCAAGGTGTACAACACCATTTTTCAAAACAATCTCCCACTTCTTGTATACATTACATAAGGGTCAATAAGTAGCCACATAAATAAACCAGGGAACAATCCTTCCTAGCACATACACCATCATGAACCAAAAATACACCATGTGCTCCATCCAAGTACCCAAAAAAAATCAAAGTATCCACCATCTCATACATGAATGATCCCACCTCCTATTATGCCAAAGCCACGTGACATACATAGAAGCCATCCAAAGAGAAATCCACCCAACCTGTCACATAAGAAATAAAAAAATCCTGTACCAACTGATATCCCAAGCACAAACACTCAGTCCAAAGGTAATCACATGTATTTTTAGCTGTCAAATCCATAGCTGAAATAACACCCACAGCAAGGGGTAACCAATCCAACTATCCGTACCTCTAAGGTATACCAAGTGAATCCCAAACCAACATATCCAACCTATAACTTGCAACCACAAGCCTCAAGAGCACTACCTACCACATACACACCAAGAAGCTCCCACTGCAAAAGTTAATGTCAAATGTGAAAAATAATCCACTCACAACATCTCATAAAAGTGAATCCATGTAGTATCAAGGACATCTGCAACAATGTGCAACATATAAATCAATATCCTACAAGAACAACTCTCACAGCAAGTCTCCAACACTCTCCCAAGTTTTCCACAAACAACAAAGCAAAGAGATAAAGGAATAACGATGTCATCTCTCACATGACACACATGAACACAAACTAGTGATCACAAACTCCAACCAATCTCAAAACCAATGTAAGTGAAACCGAACATATAGGAAGATAACCAATACCAAAGAGACCATGCAAATCATAACATGTACCATGTCCTTCTACACACACCTCTAGATGTGAAATGTGCCAAGTATGATCTCCTCCATGAAACCCCAAACAAGAAGCCACAACAACACCCAAACCATACCATATAACCAATCATGGATGTAAGCCTCTCACAAGAAGATCAAACTCATAACCATTCCTAATCCAAGGAACATGCCCAATAAAACCATCTCCTAAACTCAACCATGATGATATCATAATAGCAACATATGCACAAGGAGATAGCCAATGCTAAAACCATCTCTCAAATGAACCCTCCAGAACTAACTCACACCATAGCTCAAGATCCATACCCATGAAAGATAAGCATAAACATAATACACCTGAGAAGAAAAAAAGGGCTATACCTCTCAAGTAGTAAACCACCGAGTAGACCAAGAGTGGGGAATGATAATGATCATCAAGATATCAAAGTCTCCAACCAAGACTAATCTAAGAACACTCTCCTCTCAAGTCCATATCAAGTGAATGCTCCTCAGTATTCCTACTGAAACCATCAATTTTCCCAGCACATACATCTCTAATCCCAAGAGAAAATCAACATCACCTCTGTCTCTAAGTATCCATGAGCGCCTATAACCAATCAATGCATGCAAACTCCAAATGCAACATAGCAATATCATGAAGTATCTAACAAATGATCAATGTACTCAATACCAAGAAACTAAACCAAGATCAATGTCACAAATCCAACCTAGGAATTAGGATCATAAACATGACAACCATGATCTAAGCCATCTCAACAAAAAAGGGATACCATGCTCCATATGAACATACCATAACATGCCAAACTCTAAACGCGTATCAAGAGTATACCATGACATAATAATGAAACCATCCTAAAACCAAGGATAACATGTCAAATGAAAGCATAAAACCACACCTCTACCAAGGACCCCATGAGTCCTCAAAATGTCACTGTCTCCACATACCATGAAGATAACCACCACCTACAAGTGCACCAGCAAATGTCAAAGATGCTTCTGCAGCAACAGGATCTAAGACACCCTCCAACATCTGCAAGCACTCAATCTATATCACTACCAACAACTCCCACTCAATCGTGGTACCAAGTCACCCATGGAATCATGATATCCATCTCCTACACCAAGAAGATACAAAACCAAAAACCAGTCCTGCACCGCCACACCATCACTGTCACAAGCTCCTACTAAACCGTGTATCCAAGATATCCATGACATCATGATGAAACCATCCTCTAACATGAGAATCAACCAAAGCATCAAGCCATGAAAGAACTCAAAGCTAGCAATCATGAGCTCCCCAAAAGAAACCAAAATAACCATGATCCTCAACCAAGAAGATATGCTACCATAACCAAATTAAGAATGCCAACAAATAATCATCAACCAAAATACCTATCAGCATAACATAGTCAACCATAATCCTCCACCATGATTGTACCTGGTGTACACACTAAATAGTGCACTTCTATGAATCATAACAATCAAGAACACTCAAGAATAAGGTCTCAAAAATTGATCCATAGCTCCCTAGGCATGGAGTGCAAGGGTGTTTAAGAATGATCTCAGCTAGAGCTATTAAGCCAATAACCTTGCTAGTAAACCATGAAATGGGAGATTCAAATGAAGACAAGGGAAAGAATGCCAATATCCCCAAGAATTAAATGAAATACAATACAAGCTTGATTAAGATGAATATGCAAGCTAAACTATGGAAATGAAAGAACAAGTATTACAAAGCCTCCTAATTAAGCTAGATGAAGTAATCTAAAGGACAAAGGAAACTAAGCTAAATATGAAGCTATGAATGCCATGATAATGCAAGAAATGAAAATATGATAGCATGTAGATGCAAAAGCCAAGATTGCTCCAAATCTTCAAAAGCTCCAAAGTGACCTAGAAAACCTACAGCATAACATTAGTATAAAAAGTTGGGGATCTAGAATGAAGAAGAGAGCTCTCCTTTTATAAGAAATGAGAAGGAATGGACCATGGAGATTAAGAGGCAAAAGATTTAATCAAGGGTGGAGCTTGAAAGTGGAGCAATCCATGTGCACAAGTATCCTCCAATGAGAAAATAAGAGTTGACTTTTGTGCCCATATGAGACAAAGTGTTTTTTCCCTTTTTATAAAATGTTTTATTTGTGCAACTTAGGATAAGAGGAAAAGTGGGGGGCTTTTTATTTATTAAAAGAGGAGGGAAATCCTTTTAAATAAATAAAGACTTTAGGATAAAATGGTTAGCCCATAGAAAATAATCGAATAAATGATAGAACTAGGATTTGATCAAGAATAAGCAATTGATGATTTAGCAAATAATGCTAGCAAGGGGCTAATAGTCTAGATGACCATTTTTAGGTGTATACACCTGGTAACAACATCTCATCCCCTCTACATGAAGACAAATCAATAAATCATGTGACAAAACCATGCCACCAGTCTGAATATGTACCAATAATGAAAGATCAATGGGCATAGACAACCCATATCCAAGCCATAAATGCAACCTGTAAGTATAGACCACTTACACAAATGCACAACTTATAGACCCAACAAGGCATCATACATATCCAAATCAAACTGATAACCATGTCAACATGAGACCAAACTAATATATAAATTGAGTATGCAATGACATCAAATCCAAATCTCCAAAATAAACCATGTCATAAACTCACAATGCCACCATAGTTAAATAAATCCATAAACCTGTTTAGATCTGAATGTCACCAAATAAATCATGTCAAACCTGCACCAAATCTAAACCAATGCGTAGAGCTCTCCAAGAGCTTTCCGTCGACTATTTGAAGTCCAAAATCCGACTTCATATGCCCAAGTTATGCCCGTTTGAAAAAATTAGCCTCCTAGGCCATAAATACAATAATCTGGATTCCAAAAAAATGTCATATGCCCCTGAAAATAATTTCTCCAATATGCCCCCAAAAATAATTTTTAATTTTGCTCTTGGGTCTAACTCGACCCCAAAAATAATAACCAGGCATATAATACAAAAAAATGTCATAGTAAAAACATTTAATAATATAAAACTTGGCGGAATTAAATATATAAATCAAAGTTTTTATTATTAAAAAACTTTATTTAATACCCCGTTGGGGGGTGCCCCACGGGTCTACAGCAATTGATAATTCGTAGGTACTGTGATAGCCACAGTACACTGCGGACTACCGCAGTGGGGGGTGGTGGCCCTGCCCAAAACATTTTTAAAAATTTTATTTTTATTTTTAAAACAAAAATAAATCTGCCCCCCCCCCCCCCCCCAATTTGCGCAATTTTTTATTTTTTATTTTAAATTCGATTTCTCAAGTCTAATGGGGTAAATTTTGACGGTCGTCACAGCCTGCAAGCAAAAAAAAAATTGCATTTTCCTTCAACTTGGTCGAATATGGACATATTTTATATCAAAATTTATTGAAAGGCCAACCCAGATCCAATGGTGAGGTCCATTTTTATTTAGGAGGTCATTTATGCAGACTCCCCTCCAAAACCCTCATTTAAATGAAACAATCCAAAACCCTTTTCACCAACAATTTTCCATGCCCAAAATCTGCCAACAACCCATCATAACAACAAACCCAAAACCCTCAGATCTACAATAACAACCTACAAAATCCATATATCTTTCCATTTTTAACATTATTTCATGCATTCCCATGGATTCAACATAGGGTTACAACACCACAACCATTGCTCTGATACCACTTGATAGGAAACTTGCATACAACAATATGACATTTCCACATAACCCATTATAAATCTGAACCAAATAAACACTTAAAAATCCACATGTAAGAGAATAGAAAACATACCCACAAAAATGTGACACAAGATATATCCTGGGAAACCCTCATGAGGGAAAAACCCAGCCTCCAAAAGCATCCATCACCATATATTATTCAGCAAAACACCATTGTAATACAACCATGTAAGCCTTCAAAGCCCTAGCCACAACCAAGCAATCCATGTGAACAAGCATGAATCCACACATCCCATGTCATGCTTCCAACCTTCACAAATGCTACATTTGGCTAACATGTTTCCACCTGTCTTACCTAAACAACTACCCTTGTGGTTGCTTTTATAGAAACAAGCTCCCACAAAACCACCAAGTGGTATTACATAAACCATGTGCTACCAAACCCTATTGACCCACATTTAATATTGGGTACTTTATTTACTTGATTTCCCCAACATTAAATAATTACCTCCAATGATATCACAATGTTACAATACAACTCTTAAGGAATATTCCAATGGAATCCCTACATGTTGCGCGCCCATCTAGGTGCAACATCTACATAATAAAAGAAATAATACAATAATAAACATTATTATGCAAGGTGTACAATACCATTTTTCTCAACACATATAAGCATAACACATTACTCATTACACCATGATTTGTTCTCGAGGAAACCCTGGCTAAAGGGAAAACCCCGGTGGGGATGGTACCCACAAATATGCACTAAAATATAATATCCTTGTTAGGAGATCTAGCCTTGTTAGGAGCTGATTGTTACATAGTACATTTTCTTTGTAGAGGAATACAAAACCCTATTAGGGGTATACAAAACACCTGATTAAAGGTGGTGAGCACACTGCTCTTACAATCAATACTGGTCTCAAAATAGTTCTAAAAAAAGGGAACAATACAAGCACTTATCTTGCTTAGATAGTTCCAGTTATAGATCAGCCTCTTATTGATCTTGCATCTAATCTCTGCTCTTATATTCACAAACTTACTCCATCATCATAATCATAACCATGCCTCGCTTTCACAAAAACAATATGTACTTATACAAAATTAGCCTTCCAGATGACTTCATAATTACCATACAAAACATAACAATAACTCATGTAAATGATATTTATGGAGTCGAAGCTCTTACATTACCAAAGAGTCGGCAATATACTTTATTCACTTGTCTTAGTACATTATCATATCCACTATGCTTTCCTTAATCTTCGCAATTGTTCATGTACCGTGTTACACTATTTTATTATCTTTGCATACCTTCCGAACATTGTATCTCACAAATATGGTAACCAAAAATCATGCACTTTTAATTGAAGCATGTATACATCCCAAAATTTCTCTAGTTAATTTTGCAAGCCATAATACCTCATATGTCTTCATCACTGACCAAAACTGTGGCACTATACTCTGTTATCCTGATTCTGGACTTAGTCATTTTCATGACTGTGACTCCAGTGGCAATCTTCTTATCATGCAATCACTCCAAACATAATTGTTGCCATAAATGACAACTCTCAAGTGATTCCAAGTGCTCCAAAACATCACATGCCAACAAGTCATACGGTGGAAGACTGTCGGGTGGTGAAGAGGTCATATGGTGGAAGACCGCCTAGTGGTGAAGAGGTCGTATGGTGGAAGACCGCTCGATGGTGAAGAGACTGTATGGTGGAAGATCACCTGGTGGTGAAGAGGTTGTACGGTGGAAGATCGTCCAGCGGTGAAGAGACTATATGATGGAAGACCATCTAGTGGTGAAGAGGTTGTACAATGGAAGACCTCTCGGTGGTGAAGAGGTTGTACGGTGGAAGACCGCTCGGTGGGAGACCGTTTGGTGGAAGATTGTTTGGTGGTGAAGAGACCATTCAGTGGAAGACCGTTTGGTGGTGAAGAGACCGTATAGTGGAAGATCGTCCAGTGGTGAATGCCTGCTAGAAGTTGTATGATGTCCTTTGTTCCTTCGTCAAAAATTAAATGTGATTGTTACAGACACAAAACAATAATTCACAAGTTAGAAGACACAAGATGAATTAACAATGATAGTGGTATCTCTAAAAGTTGCACCCTGACTAAGCTCCAAAAAATTAGTCACTTTGAGAAGCATGCAAACACTCCAAGGTTGTGGGTAACCTATAGCTAGATTGAATCTCCAAATTCTAGGTCGGTTCCAATATGATACTTCACCTAAAGTCCCAAAACTTAACTTTATGAGGAAAAGGGATAGAAGGATAACAATAAAACTGAAATCTAACTCTAAAGGGTGATGTACCAAACTAAAACTTGCAGCATACAAAAGAATATTCCTAAAAATACATCTAAATGCAATCATAAACTCACACAACCCATTTATTTATGTTCATGCATAAGTATTTCACAGAAAGGTATGATAAATTATGTGTTTAGGAAGGAAAGATAAACTTTCACAACACAAAAGACTATGAAATTTTCTTTAACACAAACTAAAATCTACAACAAAACATTTGCAATAAATAAGAAGGAAAAATGCTGCATAAAAATGATTTCCAGTGTATTCCTATATCTGCAAAAATGAGTTACAAGCTAAAGCAGAATGAGAAAAGGGACTGAAAAAAAGTTACAAGGCTCTCAAAACTGCATAAAAATAGAACTAATTACAAATGAGTCTCAACTCATACTTATACAATTTCCACCTAGCTATATCATTAAATAATAGCAATAAAATCTAGGCCGGATTTAGCCTATCAGCCAATTTGTTAGCCCTTTAAAGGACTTAAAAAATGCATAAAAGTGGCCCAAAAGTCATGTCTCGTGCTTATCAACATAAATATCCTCCATACATTCAATCTTATCTCTCAAAAGCTCTCAAAAATATCTGAAAAGCAATAACTCCACTTAGAAATTTCAAGTCTATCTCCATGATGTTAGCAGTTGGTCACAACATTTGTAAAATATAAATATCAGAGATATTAATTAGATAAATGAATTATAAATCGTTTACAATTTTAATAATTTAATAAGATTAATAATTAATTAATAATTTATTATCTTCATAAATATTTAATTATATTAATAATGTTTATAAAGTGATGATTAAAATCACTTAATAACATTATTAATTTAATAATATCTATGAAAATAATAAATAATAAACGAACTACTAATAATTATTAATAATTATTAATAATTATTTAAAATAAGAATTTTATTATTTACTTTTAAAAATTCAAATAAATATATTACATTTTAAACTATATTATTAAAATGATTTATAAACTATCATTTTAATAATATAGTCTTCTTACATTTTAAGACTATGGAACTTTGGAAAAAGAAATGAAGTGATAAAAATTAATCACTTATGCATACAACAAAGTGTATTGTGTGAGCCAATGCTTGGAGAAAAAATGAAAAATAAAGTAAGGCCAAAAAATCCCTTCCTTCTTGGTACGTAGCATATGGAATAAGGGTATTTCACACCCTAAAAACACTTCATTTTTTTCATTGCTTGCATTTCATTTTGTTGGGAATGAGATGCTACTCTAGTCGCCATGAGAAAATAGGAGGGTTTGATTGTGATTTTGTGTGAGATATCTACTCCTTGTGCCGCCATGGATGAGGTAGAGGGTGCGAGTTTGAAGGCTGTTGCTCCATCTCATGGAGTTTTTTTTGTTGTTGCAGCCGCTATGAAGAATGAGGGTTTGAAGGATTTTTTGCAAGATATTTGTAGAATATCTTCTTTTATCTTTGTTGTCTCTACCATGAGGCTTTCTTGAAGGATTTTGAAGGCCATGACTTGCGTTTTGAAGTTCTCTCCAAACATATTGCAAAAAATGGTAAGTAGCTTTGGCATTTTAATTTAGAGAAGGTAGAAAGATTGTTGCATCTTGATAGAATCCATTTTTTGTTTTGTAAGTCTAAAACTTTACAAAATAAATGTAGATTTATTTTCTTCTTTTCTCAACAATCTGGAAATGTATGTCTTTTTCTCATGTTTCCATATCTATGTATTTTTTTATGTTGTAGAGAGGCATATGAAGAATAAATTTGGCTTGAAAGCATTATGAATTTCTAAATTCCATACTTTTGTACAAACATGGCTTCCTCTTTGAACTTTCTTTTAGTTATCCAACCTGAGGGTTCTTTGTGCTTTAAAACTTATGAAAATAATGCAAACATTTTCTCCTTTTCCTGCTCTTGAAACTTTGTAACAAAAACATGAACATATGAACATACAAACACAAACCTTACCACTGCATACTTTGGAATCTCTAAATGAGGACTACTCCAATGCTCTTGATTGTTATCAGATTTTGATCACTGCTTGGGCTACTTTGATGCATGCATAAATATGATCATAACTTATTTTTCTTGGCAAGAGACTTTGTTCTATTTGAGCTTGACTGAAAGCATAATTATTTAATGAAGCCTCTAGTGTTCTTAGACAATCATGTCAATGTTCTTTTGTGACTAATTTATAGACATGAAGTCTATTTTATATTGGCTATCCTCTCAAGAATCCCCTTTATGGTCAATGTGCTCATTTTATTGCTTCTCTTTTCCACAACTTACTGATTGTCATGCCTTCATTTATGGACAACAAAACTACACTTGGAACATGAATTGAAAATAGCCTCCTTAAGCAAGACTTTAGCTTTTTTCTCTGTTCCCCTTAATGGTTCCTTGTTGCCTCTAAACTTGGTCTTATTCATAGCAGTAGTATTAAATGTATGTGATCATCTGCTATTTCTTTATATATATGCCTCTTATTAGCAAGCTGGGCTCGAACCCTTGTGGGAGCCACATTTATGTCCACTTGCTAATCAGAGTCATATATATTACACATAGAATACACATGTTAAAATAAAATTGCATTTTATTTTGGAAATAATTGATGACTATATGTGGGGTAGGATAAATATGAATTTAGACCAGTCATTTCTTGGAACTATATTCTAGTCCTAACCCATTATTTTTACACATTTTTGTAGGACACAAGGTAGTAGGGCAGCAAGGATCAAGGAGACTCAACATAGCGAGAAATCAGGGGACAATCCAACATACACCAATCATTTCAGGCAATGACTAGCCCCTATTCATGCATCATATCTATTCTATGCTTGTACATGTATTCATGCATTATTTGAAAACAAAATGCAATGAACTACCTCTAGCTAGTTTCACGGCTTGTGTGGAGCATAAATACATATAACTTTGATGAATAAAATATTACATTCTCAAAAAAGAGTCACAAAGTGTCATTTTTTTATGTTTTGATATTTTCCTCATTAAATGTAATACTTCAATCATGTATCAAACTTTTCAAAGTTATTGCATTTGGTTTCAAAATCACATGAAGTAAAAATACACCTTTCTTTGAAAACATGATAGCTCTACCAAATTGAGCTTAAGTGAAAATTTTGGTAACATTTTTGGTGATTTCTACTATATGTCTACTTGCTAGACATTATGACCAGTAGCCTAAAATAGTCCATTGGGCACAAAGTCTCTTGGAATACTAAAAAATAGACTCAAAATAGCTTTGAAATTGGTTGTAACTCACTTGTGACAGAAAACCCTTGGAAATTTAATGAAAATTGGGAAAGCTAAAACTTAAACTAACTTAACCGTGCTTGACAACACTTAAGGAAAACTGCAAAAAAAACTAGCCTAACTAGCAACATAACATGCTAAACAAAACCATTGACTGGTTGGCTGAAGTAAATTCATTTTCTCTTCAAATTGCAATGATGCACACACCCATAGGCAAATACATGAAGATGGAAAAATGAAACATATTTAACCAACTTATGCAACATTTCTTGAAAGATGAAAATCATTTCACTTACTTCACCACGTTGATTAGAAAGATTGACAATTTGTGATAAATCAACATGTTGGACTTGATCTTTTTCATCAACATCCTCATAATCAGGTGCTCACATAAATGAGGCCTTCTCACTTAGCTCCATATGAGCTAGGCACCAAATTGGGCAGCCTCTTAAGAGCATGAACTTAGAGCTTTCTTTGCTGGCTTCTTTATTTTCTTCCTTTGAGTCTGGTTCATCATGGCTCTCTTGCATAATTGATAGCCATGTTAACTCTTCTTCCATAGTCAAAGGTCCATCTACTTCTGCTAGGACAAATAATAGCTCATCAAAGCTATCCACTTGCGAAAGGCTCGTAGGAACCATTGTTTCAATATCATCAAGCTTTACACAAAAATGTTCTATGATGCAATCAAAACAACCCTCTGCAAGATTATTGTCACCTTCCTCATCTTGGAAAGCTTCCTCTTATACTGAAAGCTCATAAACTAGCAAATCAACATCATGATTTATATGTTCCAGCTATGGAAAACTTACTGTTGAGGTGATCACAGCCATATCCTCTTTATCTAGCTCAACAAAACCAAGAAGTTCATTCAACAACTCAAATGAAATGTCTTTTTTAACACCCTTTTCTTTCTCATCTTCATTCAATTGCTTCACGAAAGTGGGAAGCTCAACAAAAAAGGGTAGTTCATCATTCTGCTCTTGAGCCTTTGTTACTTTATCATCCATCTTTGAACTAACAGTAGCAACCTCATTTTCAGCCCTCTGATCATGGACTGGCTCACATGGAATAACCTTTAAAAGGTTTGGTATTATAAATTCAGGATGTTTGGTCCAAGAAGGCTGCCATGGCTGCTCAATACTTTGATGAGTAAATTCATATTTAATCTGAGGATTAAAGTAATGATTTGGCTAACATTTCTCATTCATCGAATCATGTATGTGTTGTTCTTTTTTATTGGAAAGACTATGACCCCTAAAACTTGGAATTTGAAACCTTAAAGAACTACTTGGAAAATGAACAGAATCACCTAACCTGTAACTTGGAAACAAAAGCTTAGGAACCTCTTTGTTTACAAGTTGACTTGGGGCACAAAGGGTTGATTCAATTTGTTGCCTTTGTATTTGTGACAACAAGTACTTTTTCCGTTCCTCTTTGACTGCAACTTATCTAGCAAACAACTCCTTCTCATTCCTTAGATCCTCCACCTCCTCTTGATGAGTATAAGCTTGATAAGAAAAATTGTATTGTTGCATGCTATACTTATGTTCTTTATCTATATTCCTCACTTGCTCTTGGAAGTTTGATAGAATGTCATCTAGGTTCATGTGTGCAACATGCTGGTACTAATTTTGAAAATCAATAAAATGGCTATCTTGGTGCCACTGATGTACATAAGCATGCTGCCAGGAAGCTTGCACAGGGGTGAGATGGTGGTAAGCGTATGGATCTTGTTGGCTATTTGTTGTTACAATGTCATTTTGAATGAAACCAGTAGTATAGCTGTTTGGATATGGTTGATAGGATGATGTATGGGGAGTACTTTCATGGAAAGGATGATGGTAAGCCATGTTTTTATGAATTTTCTTCATGCTGAAACATCTAGATAAGATGGAAAAAATATTGAATCATTGAAAATTAGAAAAACCAACTTGTTTTTTCACATACCAACACTTTATCTTCTTGAAACCAGTAGATGTTTGCTTAGAGTCTCCATGTGTGTTGTAAATCTGCCTCTTGAAGGCCAAAATTACTACTGTATACACCAACAACAACAATACATGAAGTCTGAAAAGAGTTGAAAATTAACTCTTGAGTCCCATTAGGCGTGCTAAAAACTGTTATCTCTAAAAGTTGCACCCTGACTAAGCTCCAAAAACTCAGTCACTTCGAAAAACATGGAAACACTCCAAGGTTGTGGGTAACCTATAACTAGAATGAATCTCCAGATTCTAGGCCGGTTCCTATATGATACTTCACCTAAAGTCCCAAAAATTAACTTTATGAGGAAAAGGGATATAAAGATAACAAGAAAATTGAAATCTAACTCTAAAGGGTGGTGAACAAAATTGTAACTCATTTTTGTAGATACAAGAATACATTGGAAATCATTTTTATGCAGTATTTTGCCTTCTTATTTATTGTTGATGTTTTGTTGTAGATTTCCATTTGTGTTAAAGAAATTGTCATAGTGTTTTGTATTGTGAACGTTTATCTTTCCTTCCTAAACACATAATTTCTCAGACCTTTCTATGAAATACTTATGCATGAACATGAATAAATGGGTTGTGTGAGTTTATGATTGCATTTAGATGTATTTTCAAGAATATTCTTCTGTATGCTGCAAGTTTCAGTTTGGTGCATCACCCTTTAGAGTTAGATTTTAGTTTTCCTGTTATCCTTTTATCCATTTTCCTCATAAAGTTAAGTTTTGGGACTCTAGGTGAAGTATCATATAGGAACCAACCTAGAATCATGAGATTCATTCTAGTTATAGGTTACGCAGAACCTTGAAGTGTTTCCATGTTTCTCAAAGTGATTGAATTTTTGGAGCTTAGTCAGGGTACAACTTTTAGAGATAATAGATAGCACAAGAACATATGCGAGGTAGATGGTCACCAAAACACCAGCGACACCATAAATAATTCACATTCAATAATTGTTAGAGTAAAGTGTTAATTATGTTAATTAATATTTACTCTCTTCTTAAGATGTCAGCTCTTTTGCTTTAGTTGTTTATATTTAAACACACATGCACAAGTTGTTTTAAACTCATGCACTAGTTGTTTAAACATAAACTTGCATGCATTAGTCATGTAATAGTTAAACTAATTATTACATGCACTAGGGTTGCCTTTCGAGGCTTTCAATCTCCTTTATATGGATGTTCCATTGTATATTTTATTCATTCATTAATTTGAGGATATTTTCTTCTTCATATTTTTGAGTCAAACCCTTGCCCTCTTCTTGTCTCTACTTCCTTGTAACAGGTTTATGTATGCAGGTGATCTTCAGATTTTGTGGATTTGTATTGCTCAAATCCTACATGGTATCAGAGCCTAATCTGCTACAGCTTGTTCATGTTTGAAGGATTCAGATTAGGGCTTTTTTGGTTATTTTTATTGAAATTAGGAGGTCCCTAAATTTTGGTGCACTTTGAGCTCAAACGGACCTCACCGTTGAGCTTGCAGCGCCCAAAAACCCCTATTTCGATATAAGGCACATCCAATTTGGACAACTTTGCATTTTGGGGCTTTTTTTTTAAGGGACCATAAGCTTAACACACTTCATGAGGTGGAAATTGTATAGATCAACACGCTTCCTGAGGTGAAATTTGTACAAATTAGCACACAAAATGAGACAAAATTTTTACTGTTTGGCACATAAATTAAGATTAAAAATTTTAGCACGCAAATCAAGGCAAAAATCTGAATGTCCTGACATAGATCCCGAGGTGCGCATGTGATTTTGATTTTTTTTTCCATTTTGGCCGGTGATGGCCATTTGGCCGTCAAATTTAAGCCAGTGCATGTAGTTTTAGCCCCTAGTCATATGGTGATTAGGGGTCCATAATTTTAGCCCCAGGGGGCTTCCATGCTGTGACGACCATTTGGCCGTCAATTTTAAGCCTGTGAAGTGCTGATGTCAGCACATCTAGACACCATTTTGGGCCCTCTAGAGCACTCGATGGTTTTTTGCTCATAACTTGAGCATACATTGTCAAAATTAGGCAAACACGATATCGTCGGAAAGCTGGTTCCGAGCTCTATCTAGATCTAGAGGTTTGAATTTCAGATTTTGCTTTTTTGATAAAAAAAATTTTACTGTCAAAGCCAGATGTTCAGTTTTGCACTCCAGAAGCTCTATCTTGCGTATTCGGACTCCGTTTTGGAAAAATGAAATATCGTTGGAAAGCTTGTTCTGAGAGCTTTCTAGTTTTATGAGTCATTTTTCTAGATTCTATTCCAGGTATATTTTATTTAATTTTTTGCATTTTTGCACTTTGGTGGATATCTTAGATGTTATAGGTCCTGGGATCTCTTCCCTTTAAGGGATGACTCTTTTTAGGTTGTTTTTTTGTTTCAGTAGCCTTCACTCTTCTTTGAGCATTGTATACTTCACTTTTGTAGCATTCTTTTATGCACATGCACTGAGATAAAGTGTCATTCTATTACATACTTAGAATCTTGAACATGTTTGTGATATTTGTACTCGCACTCCATTATAAAGTGCCATGGGGGGGGGTTTGATGTTTTCCTTTGTTTGCCATCTACCTTTGTCAAGTGAGTGTTCCTTCTACAACATTAGCCTTAGGGTATCTTTATTTGTGCTTGTGCTTTCTATGCACCTTCGATGTTCCTAGTTCTTCACGATGCAGTTCTTATTGGCACTCTTTTTAGTGTACCTGTTGTACACACTAAAATATGCACTTCTATGAACCATTGCATGCAAGGTTGCTCAAGAATGAGGCCTCACAAAGCGATCCATAGCTCTCTATGCATGGAGTTGCAAGGGACTATGAGTTTTGCTCTCAGCTAGAGCTACAAGAAAGTGACCTTGCTAGTCAACCATACAATGAGAGATTCAAGTGAAGACAAGGGCAACAATGCCAATATCTCCAAGAATCTAAATGGAAATGAAATGCAAATGCAACTAGTATGAATGTGCAAGACTAATCTATCAAATGAAGTGCAAACTAAACTATGAAAAGAAATAGCAATGGATTACAATGCCTCCTATTTAAGCTATGTGAGCTTATTCTATTGCATAAAAGGAAATCTAATCTATGATGCCATGAATGTAACTATGAAAGCAAAACTATTATGAAATGCAACTAAAATGATGAAAGCAACAAGTCTTCAATGTCTTCAAAAAGCTCCAAATGTACCTAGAAAACCTGCAGCATAACAATAGCATAAAACAAGGATATGTATCTATATGCAAATGGAGGAGAGAGCTCTCCTTTTATAAGAAATGAGGAGAAATGGACCATGGAGATTAAGAGGCAAAAGATCTTAATCAGCGGTGGAGGTTGAAAGAGGAGCAATCCATGTGCACAAGTATCCTCCAATGAGAGTGAAGTGTTGACTTTTGAGCCTCATGTGAGACAAAAAGTGCTTTTTCCCTTTTTATAAAATATGAATAATGCTTTATTTGTGCAACTTAGGATAAGAGGAAAGTGGGGCTTTTTATTTAATTGAAAGGGGAGGAAATATTCCTTTTAATCAAATAAAGACTTAGGATAAATGGTTAGCCCAAGGATAAAAATCCAATATATGATCAAAATTAGGATTTGATCAAGAAATTGATATTGTTGAAAATATTGATTAATGATCAAAATGATTCAGGATTGATAAATCAAATAAATGGGGCCCAAAGTCTAGGCGACCATTTTAGGGTGCATACATTTGCCCCTCTTTGACTAATGTGTGATCGATTTGGGAACACATGTAGTCAAAGAATGAAGTTGAAATGTGAGATCGATCTGGGATCACAAAACAACTCAGATATGAGGTCGATTCGGGATCACATCTGGACAAACATAAACAAAAGCTTAGACCAACACCGTCGCTGCTAGGTGCAAATCAAGCTTTAGACAAAACTATCACCGTCGCTGCTAGGCAATAATCAATGTCTAAAAACTGGGAGATAAGAATCTCAAGTTTTGAGCAAAAGCTCACAAAAGATGTCTAAATCAAGAAAATCAAGAGAATTAGGGATGAGAATCCCATAAATACTGCCCCCTCGGAATCGAAATCGAAATCTGTTAGAGGAGAGACAGTGAACTGATAAAGATTTGACCAAATCATAATGAAATCATAATCGAATGTAAATGATAACAGGATAACCATTAG
The DNA here is from genome assembly GCA_027943335.1 of Chamaecyparis obtusa. Classification (NCBI taxonomy): domain Eukaryota; kingdom Viridiplantae; phylum Streptophyta; class Pinopsida; order Cupressales; family Cupressaceae; genus Chamaecyparis; species Chamaecyparis obtusa. The sequence goes on along the minus strand of BSBK01005977.1, from coordinate 489,502 downwards.
GCAATGAAACATGCCCCAGCGATGAGCTAGAAGAAAAGAGATAGGGCGAATGAAAGACTAGAAAATTGAGAGACATGAAAAGGAAGAAATTCCACCAAAAATCAAATTATGCCTCAAAAGGTCAGTCAACTGCTCAGAAGAATGAGAAAACTTGAAAATGTGACTTGGATTTCGATTTCGAGTCTGAAAATGGATAGAAAATGATGTGATATGAAAGACTAGAAATGAAAGATATGATCAAGAAGAATCAGAAAATGAGCACAGTTGACCAACTAGTCTGTAGATGCTAAAAAGGAGAGCTCTCTCCATATGCAAGGTGCAGAAACTAAACTAACATGAACCTAGAAATGCAAGCTACTATGAAAGTGGTTGACTTGCAAGGTCACAACGCTTATAGACATCTAATTATCATCATCGAGCGTTATTGGTAGCGTCGTAAGATCATACAATGCACACTAGTATAACTATGTGAATATGAATATGATCTTTATCAGATAGAAATGTGGAAATCTTACCTAGGCATCAAAGACATATAGGTCAAGATGACTAATGCAGTAAGATTACCTAAGTTTGATATGGCGAGATTATGCTTGTATCAAGACACATGAAAGTCAGGATAGCTAAAAGCATGCACTCGCAAAACAGTCAAGGATAATACCTTGTCAATCCATAGTGTCAAGTAGGACCAGCATAAATGCTCATGACAGTTAGGATCAACAAAATATACCCACAAGCAGATAAAGAAAGAAAACATGGTCTTATTCCCTCAGTCTTCTAGCTATGCATCATCGAAAACTTCTCAGGGAGAGACCACTCATCAAAGAAATCCTCATAAATAGCACACAAAGAAAAATAAAGTCAACATATCTCAACAAGTTGATTGTTTAAGTGTGTGTGTGTTGGTCATAGAGTCAAACTTTGAGTATTGCATCTGCAAATGAGAAATATCACATCATACTAGACTGCAGGTAGGACATCTGATAAGTGTTGAGAAACACTCGATGCAAGCGTAGTGTTGAAAAACACCATTGGGTTGGTGTTGAAAAACACCATTGGAACCAAGTTGCCCAAGAAACCCAGATGCACAAAGAGACCCAAGATAAGCTTAAAGCAACAGATGCCCCCTAGACTAAGACAAGAATCAATTCCAGGCTAGGAGAGGCAAAGTGAGAAGTGGAGCGAAAGAGCGCCATGCAAGACTGATAGACATAGGTGCAGAGGGTCTCAAGCAGCGCCTGTTTCCAGGTTTTCACCACTTGATAGATTTTTTCAGGACTTTTTTATAATTTTTTTGTATTTTTGCTACCAAGGCGCCTATTGCTAGGTTTTCACCAAGGCACTTTTTTAATTTTTTTTTGAATTTTTGAATTTTTTGTATTTTTTTGTATTTTTTCAGGACTTTATATGCTTTTTAAGATTTTTTCAGCATCATATATGAATTTTTTTAGTATTTTTTCAGGATCATAAAATATGTACAAAAGATGCCCCCAGACAGAATGGGCATCAAACTCTTTAAGCAAGATCACATCATGTAGTCCCAATATCCAGGAAGGTGAGGGACAAGATGGATAAGCAAGCTAGTGAATGAGATGGAAGAAAGGAGAATGAGGGTGAACAGAGGGAAGAGATCCTCAAGGTCAAACTCCTCAAGAGTACCCAAGCTAGGGAAAAATTGTTCTCATGTAAAACACATTTGGACAAGCAAGGAAAGCCAGCATAGGATAAGCCTCAAAAGCGTAATGCAAAAGAAGGAAAGGATGCAGTCCAAAGGAGTAGACATGTCAAGAGGCTTCATAACATCGTGTTTACTCTTTTTTTTTTTAGATCAAGACCAAAGGGGAAAAAGATAGCGAAAGGCTAGAATGAATGAAGGAAAATAAATATGGAGGCTAGACATGAATGGAATGGAAGCAAGATCATCGTAAGATAGCTCACAAAATAGCCAAATATTCAAGTATAGTTTAGCCTTGTCAAGATCAAAGACAGAAGATGGAATGGATGAAACATGTAGAAGAACTACGCATGATGCCTGATTGCCAGGTTTTCATCATGGTACTTATCCAAGGTGCCACAAGGGAGTGGTTTTCACCATAGGACGAATTTATTTCTCTTTACTTTTGCTCAAGAAGTGCATATTTTAGTGTGTACATTTCCAGCGTTTTCAAATCCGTGCCACTCTGGAAAACGGGTGCCCATTTTTTTTGAAATTTTGCAAATGGTATCAAAAGTTTAAGTGTGATATATCGTTGGAAAGGTCTTTCCGAGCCTAATCCAACCATGATGGTTTCATTTTCAGATTTTATCATTTGATTAGATATTTTTGCAGATTATCTAATTTTTCATATACTAATCATTGGTAGATTTTGGATTTTGATTCTCCTAACTCTTGTTGGTCTAACAAGTTGTGGTTGTAGGTGCTCTCATTACTTGAAATTTGTCAAAAGAATGCATGTCAAAGAGGGCTACTAATGGTTTTTGTAGGGCTGCCCAAGCATAAAAACAAAAAAAATAAAATTTCATTTCTTGCTTGTTGTTATTTTCCTTTCATTTGTGGCATTTACTAATTGTATTAGGAATCTTAATACCTTGTGAAAGGGATCTTGAGGTGGTAGGAGAAGTATGCTCTTCACCTTTAGGTGAATCAGAAAATCTTGACCCATCTTAAGGTTTTGGAAGCAAGGGGGTAATTGATTTCTTTGCTTGGTGTGTTTGGGAGAGATTCTTGAGATAGGGGAGTATGCTCTTCACCCTTGTGGTGAATCAAAAACCTTGAACCTCAAGATTTGATCCATTTTTGTTTAGTTTAGGAATCCTTTAGCGGGCCTGCTCTTGAGCAATCAAGAGGAACGACCCAAGTGGGGACAACCTTGTCATCATTTTCCTTGGTGGCGAGTGATTCCAACTCACTATAATCTCAAGGCTATTGAGGACACAAAACCTTGGTAGACATAACACTTGTCTTCGCTTGATGTAAGTACTTGTGGGATTGTGACCATGAGGAAAACATTGAGCAAGAATACTTAAGGTACTCTTGAGGCCGCGAGGTCCTAGTCCTTTACAAGGAGCAAGAGGGGTGTTGTGAACGGAAACCCTTATTAAGAACCATAGATTAGAAACCACCTTCTTTTAGCTGCTTATCTTCTTAGTGCAAGGATTGATCCAAGTGGTTTACCCGGATCACCTTAAGATACTCACCATATGTGTCCCTTTGGTTGTGTTGTTTGACACTTCCATGACAAAGCCAATATCTCTTGTGGGCAACCACTTGGTGTGAGGCAAGGGGGCATCAAGTTGTGGGCTAAGTTGATGAGTAATGAGCCTTGTCTTGTAGGTAGATTTGCTTGAAGTGTCTTCTATTGTGTGATACCAGTGTAAATGTTCTTGACATACAAACAATCGGTAGCATTCATAGGGTGCTTTTTCAATTTTGATATCACAAGTGCTTGTCTTGGCAAGGTTGCTTTTGCCCTTGTTTCAAGTGTTTGAAGACATGTTTGATCCCTTACTGTTTGCAAACCTGTCTAATTGCTATTGAATTTGTGATAGAAATCAGACATTTTCACCCTCACATTCAAAAACTTGAAATTAGACCTTAAAAAATCAAAATTTTGCACAAATTGGTCAAGATCAACATCAGTATCACATTAGCCAAAGAGAAATATCGCATTAGAAGGTTGTTCTTGGTGAGAAAGTTTGTCTCTAGAATTGTGAGCTACATTCTTGGGAAATTCTCGTACTCTTATTGTCCAAATAATTTTCATTTAATCTCAATTTCAATTATATTTTGGCCTAGCCCAACCTCCTGATTCAAAAGTGCAAGGGTAGTCACCCTTTGATTTGAAGCACCTCTTTGATAGTGTTGGTAAAGCCCCTGCTTCTATCTTTTCATTTCTCTTTGGACAATAGAGAACTTTGATTATCCTAGTTTGGTGTTGACATTTTGTGAGGTCATCCTATTACCAGTCTTCCTTGGTCAGTCTAGATCTTAGATCCTAGGTGTTGTCATGTTGCTCAACATCTCAATGAACGTTATGGTATCAATTGCACCAGATGGCTCTTAGTCTTCTTCTCTCTTCTCCATTTCCCATGTTCTTCTAAAGTCTTCTATTCCCATGGGAAATTCTTCTTCTTCTTCTTGATTCTTTTCCTCTTATTATCTAGTCTACTTTCTTCTATTCATCTATTCATTTCTTCCATGCTTGATTCCTCCTCTTCTATAACCATGAATCTTGACTATCTTGTTAAGGAACCTCTCTTAAGAATAGATGATCTTGAGCTCATTGACATATTCGAAAAGTGTTGTTCTTCCAAAATTCTCATGAGTGATGAATTTATAGCAAAAATAAAAGAAAAGATGATTAAATCAGATGCCTTTGCTAGAATCATAAACATGATCATATCACGATCTTCTTCTTCCAAACATTCTTCATCATCTAAACCTTCTCATTCTTCTTCACCTTCCAAGTCTTATCATGACTCTTCCAGACATCATTCACATTCTTCATCTTCTAAGTCTTATCATGATTCTTCTAAACACTATTCACATTCTTTATCTTCCAAATCTTATCATGACTCTTCTAAACATTATTCAAATTCCTCATTATCCAAGTATTCTTCTTCCACTAGGTCTTCATTTTCTTCTTCCTCAAGATCTCGTTCTTCTTCTACTTCTCCTAAGAGTCTTACTTCTCTTCAGAAGACATACCATAAAGAGCAACATGATAGTCCTTGTGATGTCTCTTCCATAAAGAGTGACACACCTACCTTTGATGACTATGATGACTATGATGACTATGATGATGGACAATGTAGCAATACTTATGACAAATCTATTCCTAAGAGTTCTCCTCGTCGTGTGCTTAGGCTTACTAAAGGGTCATCCTATTGGATAGATTGTGATGGTGATCCATATGATTCTGATTTTGAGAAAAATTATGATATTTGTTGTGAACAATATGATACATCTACTTCTATTGAGGAAGAGAAAGCTTTCCGTGCTGATTATAAACGAAGATACTATGAGCATGTCTTGTCTAAAAACTCTCATGCTGAAAATAAAGATTACACTCTCCAGCAGGATCATGTTAATGCTGAACCTTTGTCTTGTGATGGTCCCCTTCCATCTGCCACTTCCTCCAATATCCACACATCTCCTAAAGCTGCTAAGTCTTCTAAATCTTTCACAAATCCTTCATCCAACAAAGATCCTAAGACTTTCCATGCGGTTCCCTATAGTTATCCTCAAGGGCCACCTCTTAAAGATACTCAAGATAACCTTCACTTGGCTGCAAATACTTTCAATAATGTCAAACCTAAAGAGCCTAAGCCTTCATCCGCTATAATGCCTATTTGAGCTAGTCCTTCACCACCTCTTTCAAAGTCTTCCATACAATCCCAACATGCTTCCTTGTCCTTAGAAGTGGCTCCATGTCAAGAGGACTCTAAAAATGATAAAGAAAAAAACATAAAGAAAGATCAAGATCAAGAACCCTCCATGTCATCCAATTCTTTTCATGATGTCTCTTATCCATTTCATGGTTCTTTTGATCCTTTACACCCTTCCCCATTCATTCCACCATGTCTTAATTCTTCCTCTAAGCAAGATCAAGCTACTACTTACACCGTTGAGCTTATTGATAAACAAAATAACCTTACTACACTTGCACTTTCCAAAGATGATACTTCCATTAAGGTTATTAAAAATGGTGTTGTTACTTCTGATGTTAAGCCTATTGAAAATCAAGAAAAAAATGATGCACTTATGCTATCCAAAGCAACTTGTCAAGATCAAAGTCTTCCATCTTGTTCTACCACTCCATGTTCACTTCCGCTTTCTGCTCTTCCTAAATCTTTGCAAGCTACAAACGATCCTATCAACAAAGTTTCTCCTATTCAAGATGTGCAAGATCCTATTGAAAATCGTAATGCTCGTTCTAAAGATGCTGATATCCTTGGTTGTGATATAGATGTTGATGAACTTATTGATTATCCTTTTGCATCTTCCACTTCCATCCTTGGACCTCCTCCACCAATACTAAGGGCTTCATGTCCTCCTTCCATCTTGGGTCCTTATGTCCCTTCACTTTCCCCTCCTAATTCTCCTAATTCGTCATCCATCTTGGGTTCTTATATCCCTCCATCTCCTATCTTTCCTCAAGATCAACATAGATACATACCCTTGAATCCTTTTCATCCACCCACCCATCTAAACCGGTCATATCCTCCTTCTTCTTCCACAAGTCCCAAGTCTTTTGGAAGTAGCTTGAATGTTCAATACAAGAAAAAGAAACAATATAAGAATCCATCTAAAAAAGAAGATCACCATGTCTCCTCTAATCGACATAGAGGCATAAAGTCAAAAGAGATATCCAAGAAGAAAACTACAAGACAAGTATGGGTTCCAAAATCCATCATTCAAGATATTCTCTCTAAGACATCAAAAGGAAATGAAAAGCCTAAGGCTATATGGATCCCAAAGTCTCTCTTGAAAGAGTCTTATGTTGAGCAAAAAGTGAAGTTGACATTCAAGCTTCCAAAGGCTTCCACTTCATCTTCTTCCAAAAATATTCTTTCATTTCATGCGCCTGAACCACAACCTCTGCTATTTGAGAATTATAACAAGCACACCAATCCTCTCTTCGAGGAGCCACATAGCAATAATGAACATTGAGAATATGGTTTACATTTCCTCCATTTTTCCCATCACCCTTCAAGGTGTGTATTGACGTTGATCTTACCTTTCTTTCCATCTACCTTTTCACATTCCTTCCATTCATTATCCTTCTACCTTCTATCATTTTTCCTCATTTGCCTATTCCTCATGCCTCTTCCTTTCCCCTTCAACATCTTTGAGCATATCATTTTGAATCCTTGACATATCATGGTTTATCCTTTCAAGGAGCATTATCTAAAAAGCTTGCTTTCTTCCAAAAAAAAGATACAATCAAAAAAATAAAAAAATTCAAAAAATAGCAAAAAAGAAAAATAAATTGAAAATGTGCCATGGTGAAAACCTGGAAACAGGCACCTTGGTAGCAAAAGTAAAGAGAAATAAATTCGTCCTATGGTGAAAACCACTCCCTTGTGGCGCCTTGGATAAGTACCATGATGAAAACCTGGCAATCAGGCATCATGCGTAGTTCTTCTACATGTTTCATCCATTCCATCTTCTGTCTTTGATCTTGACAAGGCTAAACTATACTTGAATATTTGGCTATTTTGTGAGCTATCTTACGATGATCTTGCTTCCATTCCATTCATGTCTAGCCTCCATATTTATTTTCCTTCATTCATTCTAGCCTTTCGCTATCTTTTTCCCCTTTGGTCTTGATCTAAAAAAAAAAAGAGTAAACACGATGTTATGAAGCCTCTTGACATGTCTACTCCTTTGGACTGCATCCTTTCCTTCTTTTGCATTACGCTTTTGAGGCTTATCCTATGCTGGCTTTCCTTGCTTGTCCAAATGTGTTTTACATGAGAACAATTTTTCCCTAGCTTGGGTACTCTTGAGGAGTTTGACCTTGAGGATCTCTTCCCTCTGTTCACCCTCATTCTCCTTTCTTCCATCTCATTCACTAGCTTGCTTATCCATCTTGTCCCTCACCTTCCTGGATATTGGGACTACATGATGTGATCTTGCTTAAAGAGTTTGATGCCCATTCTGTCTGGGGGCATCTTTTGTACATATTTTATGATCCTGAAAAAATACTAAAAAAATTCATATATGATGCTGAAAAAATCTTAAAAAGCATATAAAGTCCTGAAAAAATACAAAAAAATACAAAAAATTCAAAAATTCAAAAAAAAATTAAAAAAGTGCCTTGGTGAAAACCTAGCAATAGGCGCCTTGGTAGCAAAAATACAAAAAAATTATAAAAAAGTCCTGAAAAAATCTATCAAGTGGTGAAAACCTGGAAACAGGCGCTGCTTGAGACCCTCTGCACCTATGTCTATCAGTCTTACATGGCGCTCTTTCGCTCCACTTCTCACTTTGCCTCTCCTAGCCTGGAATTGATTCTTGTCTTAGTCTAGGGGGCATCTGTTGCTTTAAGCTTATCTTGGGTCTCTTTGTGCATCTGGGTTTCTTGGGCAACTTGGTTCCAATGGTGTTTTTCAACACCACCCCAATGGTGTTTTTCAACACTACGCTTGCATCGAGTGTTTCTCAACACTTATCAGATGTCCTACCTGCAGTCTAGTATGATGTGATATTTCTCATTTGCAGATGCAATACTCAAAGTTTGACTCTATGACCAACACACACACACACTTAAACAATCAACTTGTTGAGATATGTTGACTTTATTTTTCTTTGTGTGCTGTTTATGAGGATTTCTTTGATGAGTGGTCTCTCCCTGAGAAGTTTTCGATGATGCATAGCTAGAAGACTGAGGGAATAAGACCATGTTTTCTTTCTTTATCTGCTTGTGGGTATATTTTGTTGATCCTAACTGTCATGAGCATTTATGCTGGTCCTACTTGACACTATGGATTGACAAGGTATTATCCTTGACTGTTTTGCGAGTGCATGCTTTTAGCTATCCTGACTTTCATGTGTCTTGATACAAGCATAATCTCGCCATATCAAACTTAGGTAATCTTACTGCATTAGTCATCTTGACCTATATGTCTTTGATGCCTAGGTAAGATTTCCACATTTCTATCTGATAAAGATCATATTCATATTCACATAGTTATACTAGTGTGCATTGTATGATCTTACGACGCTACCAATAACGCTCGATGATGATAATTAGATGTCTATAAGCGTTGTGACCTTGCAAGTCAACCACTTTCATAGTAGCTTGCATTTCTAGGTTCATGTTAGTTTAGTTTCTGCACCTTGCATATGGAGAGAGCTCTCCTTTTTAGCATCTACAGACTAGTTGGTCAACTGTGCTCATTTTCTGATTCTTCTTGATCATATCTTTCATTTCTAGTCTTTCATATCACATCATTTTCTATCCATTTTCGGACTCGAAATCGAAATCCAAGTCACATTTTCAAGTTTTCTCATTCTTCTGAGCAGTTGACTGACCTTTTGAGGCATAATTTGATTTTCGGTAGAATTTCTTCCTTTTCATGTCTCTCAATTTTCTAGTCTTTCATTCGCCCTATCTCTTTTCTTCTAGCTCATCGCTGGGGCATGTTTCATTGCCTAATGGTTATCCTGTTATCATTTACATTCGATTATGATTTCATTATGATTTGGTCAAATCTTTATTAGTTCACTGTCTCTCCTCTAACAGATTTCGATTTCGATTCCGAGGGGGCAGTATTTATGGGATTCTCATCCCTAATTCTCTTGATTTTCTTGATTTAGACATCTTTTGTGAGCTTTTGCTCAAAACTTGAGATTCTTATCTCCCAGTTTTTAGACATTGATTATTGCCTAGCAGCGACGGTGATAGTTTTGTCTAAAGCTTGATTTGCACCTAGCAGCGACGGTGTTGGTCTAAGCTTTTGTTTGCCCAGATGTGATCCCGAATCGACCTCATATCTGAGTTGTTTTGTGATCCCAAATCGATCTCACATTTCAACTTCATTCTTTGACTGCATGTGTTCCCAAATCGATCACACATTAGTCAAAGAGGGGCAAATGTATGCACCCTAAAATGGTCGCCTAGACTTTGGGCCCCATTCATTCAATTTATCAATCCTGAATCATTTTTATCAATAATCAATATTTTGAACATTATCAATTTCTTGATCAAATCCTAATTTCGATCATATATTGGATTTTTATCCTTGGGCTAACCATTTATCCTAAGTCTTTATTTAATTAAAAGGAATATTTCCTCCCCTTTTGATTAAATAAAAAGCCCCACCTTTCCTCTTATCCTAAGTTGCACAAATAAAACATTATTCCTATTTTATAAAAAGAGAAAAAGCACTTTTGTCTCACATGAGGCTCAAAAGTCAACACTTCACTCTCATTGGAGGATACTTGTGCACATGGATTGCTCCTCTTTCAAGCTCCACCGCTGATTAAGATCTTTTGCCTCTTAATATCCATGGTTCATTTCTCCTCATTTCTTATAAAAGGAGAGCTCTCTCCTTCATATAGATAGATATCCATGTTTTATGCTAATGTTATGCTGCAGGTTTTCTAGGTACATTTGGAGCTTTTTGAAGACATTGAAGACTTGTTGCTTTCATCATTTTAGTTGCATTTCATAATAGTTTTGCTTTCATAGTTGCATTCATGGCATTCTTAGTGTAGATTTCCTTTTATGCAATCTCACATAGTCTAAATAGGAAGGATTTGTAATCCATTGCTATTTACTTTCATAGATTAGATTTCTTTTCAAGCATTGCATTGTTATCATTTAGCTTAGTTTGCATCTTCATTTTAGTTGCATTGCATTGCATTTCATATTGGATTCTTGGAGATATTGGCATTGTTGCCCTTGTCTTCACTTGAATCTCTCATTGTATGGTTGACTAGCAAGGTCACTTTCTTGTAGCTCTAGCTGAGAGCAAAACTCATAGTCCCTTGCAACTCCATGCATAGAGAGCTATGAGCCGCTTTGTGAGGCCTCATTCTTGAGTAACCTTGCATGTAATGGTTCATAGAAGTGCATATTTTAGTGTGTACATTTCTGGCGCCCACCGTGGGCGCCAGAAATGTACACACTAAAATATGCACTTCTATGAACCATTACATGCAAGGTTGCTCAAGAGTGAGGCCTCACAAAGCGGTTCATAGCTCTCTATGCATGGAGTTGCAAGGGACTATGAGTTTTGCTCTCAGCTAGAGCTACAAGAAGGTGACCTTGCTAGTCAACCATACAATGAGAGATTCAAGTGAAGACAAGGGCAATAATGCCAATATCCCCAAGAATCTAAATGGAAATGCAATGCAAACTATATGAGAATGCAAATCTAAGCTAAATGATAACAATGCAATGCTTGAAAAGAAATCTAATCTATGAAAGGAAAGTGCAAACTAAACTATGAAAGGAAATAGCAATGGATTACAAATCCTTCCTATTTAGACTATGTGAGATTGCATAAAAGGAAATCTACACTAAAAATGCCATGATTATGCAACTATGAAAGCAAACTAAATGAAATGCAACAACAAGGTCTTCAAAGCTTGAGTGTCTTCAAAGAGAGCTCCAAATGTACCTAGAAAACCTGCAGCATAACATTAGCATAAAACATGGATATATCTATCTATATGCAAATGGAGGAGAGAGCTCTCCTTTTATAAGAAATGAGGTGAAATGGACCATGGAGATTAAGAGGCAAAAGGTCTTAATCAGCGGTGGAGGTTGAAAGAGGAGCAATCCATGTGCACAAACATCCTCCAATGAGAGTGGAGTGTTGACTTTTGAGCCTCATGTGAGACAAAAAGTGCTTTTTCCCTTTTTATAAAATAGGAATAATGCTTTATTTGTGCAACTTAGGATAAGAGGAAAGTGGGGCTTTTTTTATTTAATTGAAAGGGAAGGAAATATTCCTTTTAATTAAATAAAGACTTAGGATAAATGGTTAGCCCAAGGATAAAAATCCAATATATGATCGAAATTAAGATTTGATCAAGAGATTGATAATGTTGAAAATATTGATTAATGATCAAAATGATTCAGGATTGATAAATCAAATAAATGGGGCCCAAAGTCTAGGCGACCATTTTAGGGTGCATAAAAAGCGTAGTGTTGAAAAACACCATTGGGGTGGTGTTGAAAAACACCATTGGAACCAAGTTGCCCAAGAAACCCAGATGCACAAAGAGACCCAAGATAAGCTTAAAGCAACAGATGCCCCCTAGACTAAGACAAGAATCAATTCCAGGCTAGGAGAGGCAAAGTGAGAAGTGGAGCGAAAGAGCGCCATGCAAGACTGATAGACATAGGTGCAGAGGGTCTCAAGCAGCGCCTGTTTCCAGGTTTTCACCACTTGATAGATTTTTTCAGGACTTTTTTATAATTTTTTTGTATTTTTGCTACCAAGGCGCCTATTGCTAGGTTTTCACCAAGGCACTTTTTCTATTTTTTTTTATTTTTTGAATATTTTAATTTTTTTGTGTATATATTTTTTTCAGGACTTTTTATGCTTTTTAGGATTTTTTCAGCATCATATATCAATTTTTTTGGTATTTTTTCAGGATCATAAAATATATACAAAGGATGCCCCCAGACAGAAATGGCATCAAACTCCCAAGCAAGATCACATCGTGTATTCCCAATATCTAGCAAGGTGAGGGACAAGATGGATTAGCAAGCTACTGACTGAGATGGAAGAAAGGAGAATGAAGACAAATGGAGGGAAGAAATCTTCAAGGTCAAACTCCTCAAGAGTACCCAAGCTAGGGAAAAATTATTGTCATGTAAAGCACATTTGGATAAGCAATGAAAGGCCAGCATGGGATAAGCCTCAAAAGTGTAATGCAAAAGAAGGAAAGGATGCAGTCCAAAGGAGTAGACATGTCAAGAGGCTTCATAGCATCATGTTTTACTCTTTTTATTAGATCAAGACCAAAGGGGAAAAAGATAGCGAAAGGCTAGAATGAATGGAGGAAAATGAATATGAAGGCTAAACATGAAAGGAATGAAAGCAAGATCACCGTAAGATAGCTCACAAAATAGCCAAATGTTCATGTATAGATCAACATTGTCAAGATCAAAGAGAGAAGATGAAATGGATGAAATATGTAGAAGAACTACGCATGATGCCTGATTGCCAGGTTTTCATCATGGTACTTATCCAAGGTGCCACAAGGGAGTGGTTTTCACCATAGGATGAATTTATTTCTCTTTACTTTTGCTACCAAGGTGCCTGTTTCTAGGTTTTCACCATGGCACATTTTCAATTTTTTTCAATTTTTTGCTATTTTTTTTTCTTTTGAAATTTTTCTATTTTATTTTTATTTTTTTCTATTTTGGAAGAAGGCAAGCTTTTCAGATAATGCTCCTTGAATGGATATTTTAGTGTGTACATTTCTGGCGACCATTTTAGAGTGGACTGATTTACTTAAGATCTGGAAGAATTTATAGCAAAAATAAAAGAAAAGATGATTAAATCAGATGCCTTTGCTAGAATCATAAACATGATCATATCACAATCTTCTTCTTCCAAACATTCTTCATCATCTAAATCTTCTCATTCTTCTTCACCTTCCAAGTCTTATCATGACTCCTCCAGACATCATTCACATTCTTCATCTTCTAAGTCTTATCATGATTCTTCTAAACACTATTCACATTCCTCATCTTCTAAATCTTATCATGACTCTTCTAAACATTATTCGAATTCCTCATTATCCAAGTATTCTTCTTCCACTAAGTCTTCAATTTCCTCTTCTTCACGATCTCATTCTTCTTCTACTTCTCCCAAGAGTCTTACTTCTCTTCAGAAGACATACCATAAAAAGCAACGTGATAGTCCTTGTGATGTCTCTTCCACAAAGAGTGACACACCCACCTATGATGACTATGATGACTATGATGATGGACAATGTAGCAATACTTATGGCACCTCTATTCCTAAGAGTCCTCCTCGTCGTGTGCTTAGGCTTACTAAAGGGTCATCCTATTGGGTAGATTGTGATGGGGATCCATATGATTCTGATTTTGAGAGGAATTATGATATTTGTTGTGAACAATATGATACATCTACTTCTATTGAGGAAGAGAAAGCTTTCCGTGCTGATTATAAACGAAGATACTATGAGCATGTCTTGTCTAAAAACTCTCATGCTGAAAATAAAGATTACACTCTCCAGCAAGATCATGTTAATGCTGAACCTTTGTCTTGTGATGGTCCCCTTCCATTCGCCACTTCCTCCAATACCCACACACTTCCTAAAGCTTCTGAGTCATCCAAATCTATCACAAATCTTTCATCCAACAAATATCCTAAGGCTTTCCATGCAGTTCCCTATAGTTATCCTCAAGGGCTACCTCTTAAAGAAACTCAAGCTAACCTTCACTTGGCTAAAAATACTTTCAATAATGCTAAACCTAAAGAGCCTAAGCCTTCATCCGCTATAATGCCTATTTCAGCTAGTCCTTCACCATCTCTTCCAAAGTCTTCTATACAATCCCAACCTGCTTCCTTGTCCTTAGAAGTGGCTCCATGTCAAGAGGACTCTAAAAATGATAAAGAAGAGAATATAAAGAAAGATCAAGATCAAGAACCCTCCATGTCATCCAATTCTTTTCATAATATCTCTCATTCGTTGCATGGTTCTTTTGATCCTCTATGCTCTTTCGCATTCATTCCACCATCTCCTAAGCAAGATCAAGCTACTACTTACACCGTTGAGCTTATTGATAAACAAAATAACCTTACTACACTTGCACTTTCCAAAGATGATACTTCCATTAAGGTTATTAAAAATGGTGTTGTTACTTCCAATGTTGAGCCTATTGAAAATCAAGAAAAAAATGATGCGCCTATGCTATCCAAAGATCCTTGTCAAGATCAAAGTCTTCCACCTTCTTGTTCTACCGCTCCATGTTCACTTCCGCTTTCTACTCTTCCTAAGTCTTCGCAAGCTTTGAATGATCCTATCAAAGAAATTGCTCATATTCAAGATGTGCATGATCCTGTTGAAAATTCTAATGCTCACTCTAAAGATCCTGATATCCTTGGTTGTGATATAGATGTTGATGAACTTATTGATTATCCTTTTGCATCTTCCACTTCCATCCTTGGACCTCCTCCACCAATACTAAGGGCTTCACGTCTTCCTTCCATTTTGGGTCCTTATGTCCCTTCACTTTCCCCTCCTAATTCTTCTAATTCGTCATCCATTTTGGGTCCTTACGTCCCTCCATCTCCTATCTTTCCTCAAGATCAACATAGATACATACCCTTGAATCCTTTTCATCCACCCACTCATCTAAACCAGTCGTATCGTCCTTCTTCTTCCACAAGTCCCAAGTCTTTTGGAAGTAAGTTGAATGTTCAAAACAAGAAAAAGAAGCAATACAAGAATCCATCAAAAAAAGATCACCATGTCCCCTCTAGTCGACATGGGGGCATAAAGTCGAAAGAGATATCTAAGAAGAAAACTACAAGACAAGTATGGGTTCCAAAATCCATCATTGAAGATATTCTCTCTAAATTATCAAAAGGAAATGAAAAGCCTAAGGCTATATGGATTCCAAAGTCTCTCTTGAAAGAGTCTAATATTGAACAAAAAGTGAAGTTGACATTCAAGCTTCCAAAGGCTTCCACTTCATCTTCTTTCAAAAATATTCTTCCATTCCATGTGCTTAAACTGCAACCTCTGCTAAACATTCTCCATATTCCTTCTTGTAGTCCTTCATTCATGTTTCCTCCATCCTCTCGCCACCCTTCAAGGTGTGTGTATTAATGTTGATCTTGCCTTCTTTCCAGCTATCCTTTTCACATTCCTTCCATTCATTATCCTTCTACCTTCTATCATTTTTCCTCATTTGCCTATTCCTTCTGCATCTTCCTTTCCCCTTCAGCATCTTTGAGCATATCATTTTGAATCCTTGACATATCAATGATTTATCCTTTCAAGGAGCATTATCTAAAAAGCTTGCATTCTTCCAAAAAATAGAAAAAATATTCAAAAAATAAAAAAATTAAAAAATTAAAAAAAAAAAATTGAAAATGTGCCATGGTGAAAACCTGGAAACAGGCACCTTGGTAGCAAAAGTAAAGAGAAATAAATTCGTCCTATGGTGAAAACCACTCCCTTGTGGCACCTTGGATAAGTACCGTGATGAAAACCTGGCAATCAGGCATCATGCGTAGTTCTTCTACATATTTCATCCATTTCATCTTCTCTCTTTGATCTTGACAATGTTGATCTATACACGAACATTTGGCTATTTTGTGAGCTATCTTATGATGATCTTGCTTTCACTCCTTTCATGTTTCGCCTTCGTATTTTCCTCCATTCATTCTATCCTTTCGCTGTCTTTTTCCCCTTTGGTCTTGATCTAATAAAAATTAAAAAAAAAAAGTAAAATATGCTATTATGAAGTCTCTTGACATGTCTACTCCTTTGGACTGCATCCTCCCTTCTTTTGCAGTGCACTTTTGTGGCTTATCCTATGCTATCCTCTCATTGCTTGTCCAAATGCGCTTTACATGACAATAATTTTTCCCTAGCTTGGGTACTCTTGAGGAGTTTGACCTTGAAGATTTCTTCCCTCCATTTGCCTTCATTCTCCTTTCTTCCATCTCATTCACTAGCTTGCTTATCCATCTTGTCCCTCACCTTCCTGGATATTGGGACTACATGATGTGATCTTGCTTAAAGAGTTTGATGCCCATTCTGTCTGGGGGCATCTTTTGTACATATTTTATGATCCTGAAAAAATACTAAAAAAATTCATATATGATGCTGAAAAAATCCTACAAAGCATAAAAAGTCCTGAAAAAAACACAAAAAAATCAAAATATTCAAAAAATCAAAAAAAAAAGAAAAAGTGCCTTGGTGAAAACCTAGCAATAGGCGCCTTGGTAGCAAAAATCCAAAAAATTGAAAAAATGAAAAAAGAATCCAAGTGGTGAAAACCTGGAAACAGGCGCTACTTGAGGCCTTTGCACCCCTATTTGTTAGCATGCATCCTCGACACTTAACTACTTGTCATCATGCCTTGACATTATTTGGCCTAGTCTGGAATTGGTCTTTGTCTTTGTCTAGGGGGCATAACTGTTCGCATAGGTCCTTTTGGTGCGTTTGTCTCTTGGGGCATTTCACAACAGGTGTTTTTTAACACCACCCCAAACAGTGTTTTTCAACACTACCCTTGCGTCGAGTGTTTCTTAACACTTATCAGATGTCTTACCCAATAGTCCAAAGTATGATGCGATATTTCTCATTAGCAGATATGATACTCAGAATTTGACTCTATGACCAACACACACGCACTTAAACAATTAACTCGCTGACGATATGGTGACTTTATTTTTCTTTGTGTGCTGTCTATGAGGATTTCTTTGATGAGTGGTCTCTCCCTGGGAAGTTTTCAATGATGCCTAGCTAGAAGACTGAGGGTATGAGAACATGTTTTATTTTTTTTATCTGCTTGTGGGTATATTTTGTTGGTCCTAACTATCATGAGCATTTATGCTGGTCCTACTTGACACTATGGATTGACAAGGTATTATCCTTGACTGTTTTGCGAGTGCATGCTTCTAGTTATCCTGACTTTCATGTGTCTTGATACAAGCATAATCTCGCTATATCAAATTTAGGTGATCTCACTGCATTAGTCATCTTGACCTATATGTCTTTGATGCCTAGGTGAGATTTCCACATCTCTATCTGATAAAGATCATATTCATATCCACATAGTTATGCTAGTGTGCATTGTATGATCTTACGACGCTACCAATAACGCTCGATGATGATAATTAGATGTTTATAAGCATTGTGACCTTGCAAGTCAACCACTTTCATAGTAGCTTGCATTCTTAGGTTCATCATAGTTTAGTTTTTTGCATCTTGCATATGGAGAGAGCTCTTCTTTTTATCATCTACGGACTAGTTGGTCAACTGTGCTCATTTTCTAATTCTTCTTTTGAAGAGTATCTTTATTCCTCTAATAGTCCTTCCAAATATCGCATGGGTGACAAACTTATAGCAAAAATAAAAGAAAAGATGATTAAATCAGATGCCTTTGCTAGAATCATAAACATGATCATATCACGATCTTCTTCCAAACATTCTTCATCATCTAAATCTTCTCATTCTTCTTCATCTTCCAAATCTTATCATGACTCTTCTAAACATCATTCGAATTCCTCATTATCCAAGTATTCTTCTTCCACTAGGTCTTCATTTTCCTCTTCTTCATGATCTCATTCTTCTTCTACTTCTCCTAAGAGTCTTACTTCTCTTCAGAAGACATACCATAAAGAGCAACATGATAGTCCTTGTGATGTCTCTTCCACAAAGAGTGACACACCTACCTTTGATGACTATGATGACTATGATGACTATGATGATGGACAATGTAGCAATACTTATGACAACTCTATTCCTAAGAGTCCTCCTCGTCGTGTGCTTAGGCTTACTAAAGGGTCATCCTATTGGATAGATTGTGATGGTGATCCCTATGATTCTGATTTTGAGAGGAATTATGATATTTGTTGTGACCAATATGATACATCTACTTCTATTGAGGAAGAGAAAGCTTTCCGTGCTGATTATAAACGAAGATACTATGAGCATGTCTTGTCTAAAAACTCTCATGCTGAAAATAAAGATTACACTCTCCAACAAGATCATGTTAATGCTAAACCTTTGTCTTGTGATGGTCCCCTTTCATTCACCACTTCCTCCAATACCCACACACTTCCTAAAGCTTCTGAGTCATCCAAATCTATCACAAATCTTTCATCCAACAAATATCCTAAGGCTTTCCATGCAGTTCCCTATAGTTATCCTCAAGGGCTACCTCTTAAAGAAACTCAAGCTAACCTTCACTTGGCTAAAAATACTTTCAATAATGCTAAACCTAAAGAGCCTAAGCCTTCATCCGCTATAATGCCTATTTCAGCTAGTCCTTCACCACCTCTTCCAAAGTCTTCCATACAATCCCAACATGCTTCCTTGTCCTTAGAAGTGGCTCCATGTCAAAAAGACTCTAAAAATGAAAAAGAAAAGAATATAAATAAAGATCAAGATCAAGAACCCTCCATATCATCCAATTCTCTTCATGATGTATCTCCTCCATTGCATGGTTCTTTTGATCCTCTACGCTCTTCCGCATTCATTCCACCATCTCCTAAGCAAGATCAAGCTACTACTTACACCGTTGAGCTTATTGATAATCAAAATAACCTTACTACACTCACATTTTTCAAAGATGATACTTCCATTAAGGTTATTAAAAATGGTGTTGTTACTTCCAATGTTGAGCCTATTGAAAAGCAAGAAAAAAATGATGTGCTTATGCTATCCAAAGATCCTTGTCAAGATCAAAGTATTCCATCTTCTTGTTCTACCACTCCATGTTCACTTTCGCTTTCTACTCTTCCTAAGTCTTTGCAAGCTTTGAATGATCCTATCAAAGAAACTGCTCCTATTCAAGATGTTCATGATTTTATTGAAAATCCTAATGATCACTCTAAAGATGCTGATATCCTTGGTTGTGATATAGATGCTGATGAACTTATTGATTATCCTTTTGCATCTTCCACTTCCATCCTTGGACCTCCTCCACCAATACTAAGGGCTTCACGTCTTCCTTCCATTTTGGGTCCTTATGTCCCTTCACTTTCCCCTCCTAATTCTTCTAATTCGTCATCCATTTTGGGTCCTTACGTCCCTCCATCTCCTATCTTCCCTCAAGATCAACATAGATGCATACCCTTGAATCCCTTTCATCCACCCACCCATCTAAACTGGTCATATCCTCCTTCTTCTTCCACAAGTCCCAAGTCTTTTGGAAGTAACTTGAATGCTCAACACAAGAAAAAGAAGCAATATAAGAATCCATCAAAAAAAGAAGATCACCATGTCCCCTCTAATCGACATGGATATATAAAGTCAAAAGAGATATCTAAAAAGAAAACTACAAGACAAGTATGGGTTCCAAAATCCATTATTGAAGATATTCTCTCTAAATCATCAAAAATAAATGAAAAGCCTAAGGCTATATGGATTCCAAAGTCTCTCTTGAAAGAGTCTAATATTGAACAAAAAGTGAAGTTGACATTCAAGCTTCCAAAGGCTTCCACTTCATCTTCTTCCAAAAATGATCTTTCATTCCATGTGCCTAAACCACAACCTCTGCTAAACATTCATCATATTCCTTCTCGTATTCCTTCATTCACATTTGAGAATTATAACAAGTACACCAATCCACTCTTTGAGGAGTCAAATAGCAATAATGAACCAGAATATGGTTCACATTTGGACTAGAATATGGTTTACATTTCCTCCATTTTTTCCATCACCCTTCAAGGTGTGTATTGACGTTGATCTTACCTTTCTTTCCTTCTACCTTCTATCATTTTTTTTCTTCATTTGTCTATTCCTTCTGCATCTTCCTTTCCCCTTCAGCATCTTTGAGCATATCATTTTGAATCCTTGACATTTTATAGTTTATCCTTTCAAGGAGCATTATCTAAAAAGCTTGCCTTCTTCCAAAAAATAGAAAAAATATTCAAAAAAATAGAAAAATTCCAAAAGAAAAAAAGAAAGAGAAAAAATTGAAAAAAATTGAAAATGTGCCATGGTGAAAACCTGAAAACAGGCACCTTGGTAGCAAAAGTAAAGAGAAATAAATTCATCCTATGGTGAAAACCACTCCCTTGTGGCACCTTGGATAAGTACCATGATGAAAACCTGACAATCAGGCATCATGCGTAGTTCTTCTACATTTTTCATCCATTCCATCTTCTCTCTTTGATCTTGACAATGTTGATCTATACACGAACATTTGGCTATTTTGTGAGCTATCTTATGATGATCTTGCTTTCACTCCTTTCATGTTTCGCCTTCGTATTTTCCTCCATTCATTCTATCCTTTCGCTGTCTTTTTCCCCTTTGGTCTTGATCTAATAAAAATAAAAATAAAAATAAAACATGATGCTATGAAGCCTCTTGACATGTCTACTCCTTTGGACTGCATCCTTCCTTCTTTTGCAATGCGCTTTTGAGGCTTATCCTATGCTGGCTTTCCTTGCTTGTCCAAATGTGCTTTACATGACAATTTTTTTTCCCTAGCTTGGGTATTCTTGAAGAGTTTGACCTTGAGGATTTCTTCCCTCCGTTCGCTTTCATTCTCCTTGTCTCCACCAGCTTGCTCATCCATCTTGTCCCTCACATTGCTAGATATTGGGACTGCACGATGTGATTTTGCTCATGAGTTTAATGCCCATTTCTGTCTGGGGGCATCCTTTGTATATATCTTATTGATCCTGAAAAAATACCAAAAAAATTCATATATGATGCTGAAAAAATCCTAAAAAGCATAAAAAGTCTTGAAAAAATACAAAAAAATAAAAAAAAAATAGAAAAAGTGCCTTGGTGAAAACCTAGCAATAGGCACCTCGGTAGCAAAAATACAAAAAAAATGAAAAAAATGAAAAATGATTCCAAGTGGTGAAAACCTAGAAACAAGCGCTACTTGAGGCCTTTGCATCCCTATTTGTTAGCATGCATCCTCGACACTTAGCTATTTCCCGTCATGCCTTGACCTTATTTGACTTGGTCTGGAATTGGTCTTTATCTTTGTCTAGGGGGCATAACTGTTAGCATGGGTCCTTTAGGTGCGTTTGTCTCTAGGGGCATTTCACAACAGGTGTTTTTTTAACACCACCCCAACAGTGTTTTTCAACACTACCCTTGCGTCGAGTGTTTCTTAACACTTATCAGGTGTCTTACCCAATAGTCCAAAGTATGATGCGATATTTCTCATTAGCAGATATGATACTCAGAATTTGACTCTATGACCAACACACACACACTTAAACAATCAACTCGTTGAGATATGTTGACTTTATTTTTCTTTGTGTGCTGTCTATGAGGATTTCTTTTGATGAGTGGTCTCTCCCTGAGAAGTTTTCGATGATGCATCGCTAGAAGACTGAGGGAATAAGACCATGTTTTCTTTCTTTATCTGCTTGTGGGTATATTTTGTTGGTCCTACCTGTCATGAGCATTTATGCTAGTCTTACTTGACACTACGGATTGACAAAGTATTATCCTTGACTATTTTGCGAGTGCATGCTTTTAGCTATCCTGATTTTCATGTGTCTTGATACAAGCATAATCTCGCCATATCAAACTTAGGTGATCTCACTGCATTAGTCATCTTGACCTATATGTCTTTGATGCCTAGGTAAGATTTCCACATTTCTATCTGATAAAGATCATATTCATATTCACATAGTTATACTAGTGTGCATTGTATGATCTTACGACGCTACCAATAACGCTCGATGATGATAATTAGATGTCTATAAGCGTTGTGACCTTGCAAGTCAACCACTTTCATAGTAGCTTGCATTTCTAGGTTCATGTTAGTTTAGTTTCTGCACCTTGCATATGGAGAGAGCTCTCCTTTTTAGCATCTACAGACTAGTTGGTCAACTGTGCTCATTTTCTGATTCTTCTTGATCATATCTTTCATTTCTAGTCTTTCATATCACATCATTTTCTATCCATTTTCGGACTCGAAATCGAAATCCAAGTCACATTTTCAAGTTTTCTCATTCTTCTGAGCAGTTGACTGACCTTTTGAGGCATAATTTGATTTTCGGTGGAATTTCTTCCTTTTCATGTCTCTCAATTTTCTAGTCTTTCATTCGCCCTATCTCTTTTCTTCTAGCTCATCGCTGGGGCATGTTTCATTGCCTAATGGTTATCCTGTTATCATTTACATTCGATTATGATTTCATTATGATTTGGTCAAATCTTTATCAGTTCACTGTCTCTCCTCTAACAGATTTCGATTTCGATTCCGAGGGGGCAGTATTTATGGGATTCTCATCCCTAATTCTCTTGATTTTCTTGATTTAGACATCTTTTGTGAGCTTTTGCTCAAAACTTGAGATTCTTATCTCCCAGTTTTTAGACATTGATTATTGCCTAGCAGCGACGGTGATAGTTTTGTCTAAAGCTTGATTTGCACCTAGCAGCGACGGTGTTGGTCTAAGCTTTTGTTTATGTTTGTCCAGATGTGATCCCGAATCGACCTCATATCTGAGTTGTTTTGTGATCCCAGATCGATCTCACATTTCAACTTCATTCTTTGACTACATGTGTTCCCAAATCGATCACACATTAGTCAAAGAGGGGCAAATGTATGCACCCTAAAATGGTCGCCTAGACTTTGGGCCCCATTTATTTGATTTATCAATCCTGAATCATTTTGATCATTAATCAATATTTTCAACATTATCAATCTCTTGATCAAATCTTAATTTCGATCATATATTGGATTTTTATCCTTGGGCTAACCATTTATCCTAAGTCTTTATTTAATTAAAAGGAATATTTCCTTCCCTTTCAATTAAATAAAAAAAGCCCCACTTTCCTCTTATCCTAAGTTGCACAAATAAAGCATTATTCCTATTTTATAAAAAGGGAAAAAGCACTTTTTGTCTCACATGAGGCTCAAAAGTCAACACTCCACTCTCATTGGAGGATGTTTGTGCACATGGATTGCTCCTCTTTCAAGCTCCACTGCTGATTAAGATCTTTTGCCTCTTAATCTCCATGGTTCATTTCTCCTCATTTCTTATAAAAGGAGAGCTCTCTCCTTCATATAGATATATATCCTTGTTTTATGCTATTGTTATGCTGCAGGTTTTGGAGCTCTCTTTGAAGACACTCAAGCTTTGAAGCCTTGACATTTTAGTTGCATTTCATAATAGTTTTGCTTTCATAGTTACATAATCATGGCATCCATAGTATAGATTTCCTTTTATGCAATAGAATAAGCTCACATAGTCTAAATAGGAGGGATTGTAACACTTGTTATTTCCTTTCATAGATTAGTTGCATTGTACTTTCTTTTCATAGCTTAGATTGCATTCTCATCTAGATTTGCATTGCATTGCATCCATTTAGATTCTTGGAGATATTGGCATTGTTGCCCTTGTCTTCATTTGAATCTCTTCAGAAATATCGCGCGATATAAAGATACTCTTCAGAAAGGGTGCATAAAAAGCTCAGAAATATCGCGCGATATATCTCTGTATAGCGGTGCGATACTTCGCACTTGCTAGAAATATCGCCTACTTTGAAGAGAAATATCGCGCGATAGTTCGCCCTTGACAGACTATCGCCCGGCCTGCCTGGAGTATATCGCCCACCAGTACTGAGGTATATCGCCTGGCATAAGGCGAAATATCGTGCGGACTGAGAAGTATCGCCTGGTGTCGGGTGAAGTATCGCGCGATACTGTGTCTGTACCTGGCAGTGACCTATTTTTGAGTTATTTTATCTATCTTGCAAGTTTCGGGTTCTTAGCTATCTTTTTGAAATTTTCTGAAATTTCTAGCGTTTTCAAATCCGTGCCGCTCTGGAAAACGGGTGCCCATTTTTTTTGAAATTTTGCAAATGGTATCAAAAGTTTAAGTGTGATATATCGTTGGAAAGGTCTTTCCGAGCCTAATCCAACCATGATGGTTTCATTTTCAGATTTTATCATTTGATCAGTTATTTTTGTAGATTATCTAATTTTTCATATACTAATCATTGGTAGATTTTGGATTTTGATTCTCCTAACTCTTGTTGGTCTAACAAGTTGTGGTTGTAGGTGCTCTCATTACTTGAAATTTGTCAAAAGAATGCATGTCAAAGAGGGCTACTAATGGTTTTTGTAGGGCTGCCCAAGCATAAAAACAAAAAAAAATTCTTGCTTGTTTATTTGCTTTCCTTTCAAGTGTGGCATTCACTAATTGTATTAGGAATCTTAATACCTTGTGAAAGGGATTTTGAGGTGGTAGGAGAAGTATGCTCTTCACCTTTAGGTGAATCAGAAAATCTTGACCCATCTTAAAGTTTTGGAAGCAAGGGGGTAATTGATCTCTTTGCTTGGTGTGTTTGGGAGAGATTCTTGAGATAGGGGAGTATGCTCTTCACCCTTGTGGTGAATCAAAAATCTTGAACCTCAAGAGTTAATCCACTTTTTGTTTAGTATAGAAATCCTTTAGCGGGCCTGCTCTTGAGCAATCAAGAGGAACGACCCAAGTGGGGACAACCTTGTCATCATTTTCCTTGGTGGCGAGTGATTCCAACTCACTATAATCTCAAGGCTATCGAGGACACAAAACCTTGGTAGACATAACACTTGTCTTCGCTTGATGTGAGTAGCTCATGGGATTGCGACCATGGGGAAAGCATTGAGCAAGAATGCTTAAGGTACTCTTGAGGCCGCGAGGTCCTAGTCCTTTATGAGGAGCAAGAGGGGTGTTGTGAACGGAAATCCTTATTAAGAACCATTAGATAGAAGCCACCCTCTTTTAGCCGCTTATCTTCTTAGTGCAAGGATTGATCCAAGTGGTTTACCCCGATCACCTTAAGATACTCACCATATGTGTCCCTTTGGTTGTGTCATTTGACACTTCCACGACAAAGCCAATATCTCTTGTGGGCAACCACTTGGTGTGAGGCAAGGGGGCATCAAGTTGTGGGCTAAGTTGATGAGTAATGAGCCTTGTCTTGTAGGTAGATATTGCTTGAAGTGTCTTCGATTGTGTGATACCAGTGTAAATGATCTTGACATACAAACAATCGGTAGCATTCATAAGGTGCAATTTTATTTTTGATATCATAAGTATTTGTCTTGGCAAGGTTGTTTTTGCCCTTGTTTCAAGTGTTTGAAGACATGTTTGATCCTCTACTGTTTGCAAACCTATCCAAATGCTGTTGAATTTGTGATTGACATCAGACATTTTCACCCTCACATTCAAAAACTTGAAATTAGACCTTAAAAACTCAAAATTTTGCACAAATTGGTCAAAATCAACATCAGTATTGCATTTGTCCATTCTTGGTGAGAAAGATTATCTCTAGAATTGTTAGTCACATTCTTGGAGAATTTTAGTACTTTTATTGTCCAAATCATTTTCATTTATCTCAATTTTAATTATATTTTGGCCTAGCCCAACCTCCTGGTTCAAAAGTGCAAGGGTAGTCACCCTTTGATTTGAAGCACCTCTTTGACAGTGTTGGTAAAGCCCCTGCTTCTATCTTTTCATTTCTCTTTGGACAATAGAGAACTTTGATTATCCTAGTTTGGTGTTGACATTTTGTGAGGTCATCCTATTACCAGTCTTCCTTGGTCAGTCCAGGTCTTAGATCCTAGGTGTTGTCATGTTGCTCAACATCTCAATGAATGTTATGGTATCAATTGCACAAGATGGCTCTTAGTCTTCTTCTTTCTTCTCCATTTCCCATGTTCTTCTAAAGTCTTCTATTCCCATGGGAAATTCTTCTTCTTCTTCTTGATTCTTTTCCTCTTATTTTCTAGTCTACCTTCTTCTATTCATCTATTCATTTCTTCCATGCTTGATTCCTCCTCTTCTATAACCATGAATCTTGACTATCTTGTTAAGGAACCTTTATTAAGAATAGATGATCTTGAGCTCATTGACATATTCGAAAAGTGTTGTTCCTCCAAAATTCTCATGAGTGATGAATTTATAGCAAAAATAAAAGAAAAGATGATTAAATCAGATGCTTTTGCTAGAATCCTAAACATGATCATATCACAATCTTCTTCTTCCAAACATTCTTCATCATCTAAATCTTCTCATTCTTCTTCACCTTCCAAGTCTTATCATGACTCCTCCAGACATCATTCACATTCTTCATCTTCTAAGTCTTATCATGATTCTTCTAAACACTATTCACATTCTTCATCTTCCAAATCTTATCATGACTCTTCTAAACATCATTCGAATTCCTCATTATCCAAGTATTCTTCTTCCACTAGGTCTTCATTTTCCTCTTCTTCACGATCTCATTCTTCTTCTACTTCTCCTAAGAGTCTTACTTCTCTTCAGAAGACATACCATAAAGAGCAACGTGATAGTCCTTGTGATGTCTCTTCCACAAAGAGTGATACACCCACCTATGATGACTATGATGACTATGATGATGGACAATGTAGCAATACTTATGGCACCTCTATTCCTAAGAGTCCTCCTCGTCGTGTGCTTAGGCTTACTAAAGGGTCATCCTATTGGATAGATTGTGATGGTGATCCCTATGATTCTGATTTTGAGAGGAATTATGATATTTGTTGTGAACAATATGATACATCTACTTCTATTGAGGAAGAGAAAGCTTTCCGTGCTGATTATAAACGAAGATACTATGAGCATGTCTTGTCTAAAAACTCTCATGCTGAAAATAAAGATTACACTCTCCAGCAAGATCATGTTAATGCTGAACCTTTGTCTTGTGATGGTCCCCTTCCATTCGCCACTTCCTCCAATACCCACACACTTCCTAAAGCTTCTGAGTCATCCAAATCTATCACAAATCTTTCATCCAACAAATATCCTAAGGCTTTCCATGCAGTTCCCTATAGTTATCCTCAAGGGCTACCTCTTAAAGAAACTCAAGCTAACCTTCACTTGGCTAAAAATACTTTCAATAATGCTAAACCTAAAGAGCCTAAGCCTTCATCCGCTATAATGCCTATTTCAGCTAGTCCTTCACCATCTCTTCCAAAGTCTTCTATACAATCCCAACATGCTTCCTTGTCCTTAGAAGTGGCTCCATGTCAAGAGGACTCTAAAAATGATAAAGAAAAAAATATAAAGAAAGATCAAGATCAAGAACCCTCCATGTCATCCAATTCTTTTCATAATATCTCTCATTCGTTGCATGGTTCTTTTTTCTGAGTTTTCACTGCATGGAGCCTCATGTGAGACAAAAGTGCCTTCATCCGCTATAATGCCTATTTCAGCTAGTCCTTCACCATCTCTTCCAAAGTCTTCTATACAATCCCAACATGCTTCCTTGTCCTTAGAAGTGGCTCCATGTCAAGAGGACTCTAAAAATGATAAAGAAAAAAATATAAAGAAAGATCAAGATCAAGAACCCTCCATGTCATCCAATTCTTTTCATATATCTCTCATTCGTTGCGATATTTCTGAGTTTTCACCATAGGACGAATTTATTTCTCTTTACGGTGGGCGCCAGAAATGTACACACTAAAATATGCACTTCTATGAACCATTGCATGCAAGGTTGCTCAAGAATGAGGCCTCACAAAGCGATCCATAGCTCTCTATGCATGGAGTTGCAAGGGACTATGAGTTTTGCTCTCAGCTAGAGCTACAAGAAAGTGACCTTGCTAGTCAACCATACAATGAGAGATTCAAGTGAAGACAAGGGCAACAATGCCAATATCTCCAAGAATCTAAATGGAAATGAAATGCAAATGCAACTAGTATGAATGTGCAAGACTAATCTATCAAATGAAGTGCAAACTAAACTATGAAAAGAAATAGCAATGGATTACAATGCCTCCTATTTAAGCTATGTGAGCTTATTCTATTGCATAAAAGGAAATCTAATCTATGATGTCATGAATGTAACTATGAAAGCAAAACTATTATGAAATGCAACTAAAATGATGAAAGCAACAAGTCTTCAATGTCTTCAAAAAGCTCCAAATGTACCTAGAAAACCTGCAGCATAACAATAGCATAAAACAAGGATATGTATCTATATGCAAATGGAGGAGAGAGCTCTCCTTTTATAAGAAATGAGGAGAAATGGACCATGGAGATTAAGAGGCAAAAGATCTTAATCAGCGGTGGAGGTTGAAAGAGGAGCAATCCATGTGCACAAGTATCCTCCAATGAGAGTGAAGTGTTGACTTTTGAGCCTCATGTGAGACAAAAAGTGCTTTTTCCCTTTTTATAAAATATGAATAATGCTTTATTTGTGCAACTTAGGATAAGAGGAAAGTGGGGCTTTTTATTTAATTGAAAGGGGAGGAAATATTCCTTTTAATCAAATAAAGACTTAGGATAAATGGTTAGCCCAAGGATAAAAATCCAATATATGATCAAAATTAGGATTTGATCAAGAAATTGATATTGTTGAAAATATTGATTAATGATCAAAATGATTCAGGATTGATAAATCAAATAAATGGGGCCCAAAGTCTAGGCGACCATTTTAGGGTGCATACACCTGTCACCTCTCTCTTGTCAACATTATGGGGGGTTTCTATTGATCGTTCTTCTACTTCCTTGGTTCGATAATGTGAGCTATGTATTCAGTATTTGTTCCTATGTACTAGGCGGATGCAGTGGCTGGGTACCTATGCATTTCGGTGAGATGGATCATTTACCATATAGACACTCTTTCTTTCATATTTTTGGATGCACTCTTCCAACTTTGATTGATCAGCTCTTCAGGCTTTTGGTGTTTATGCCATCTATATCTTTGAGTTCAAGTGTTTGCCTTGGTTTGCCTCCTGATTCGAGTAGTGTCATTTGAGGGCACTCATGCAAATTACAGTCTTCTCTACCTAGTCATATTTCAATGGAGGATCTTCAGATCAGTAGTTACTTTTTGACAGAGTTTGCATCCTTTTACTTCGGTGATGTTCTACATGTTCATTCTTGTTCCTATTTTTTGGAACATTCTTAGTTTTGGAGGCTTCTTTAGTCTATCAGATTAGTCTTTGTCTCTTTTTGGAGTAGAGTTTTTCCCATGTGGTTTTCTCTATTTCTCTGCTTTATAGAGACTCTCCTTTGTACATGGGTACCTTTATCAGGCCATGTTGCCGGGACCCATTTTTATGCTTTCAACACTGTAGTTTCTTTTGCTTTCTTCTTGCATTGTTTGTAGTTGCATTGTTGCTCATCTTAAGGGGGGGTGTTAGAGTAAAGTATTAATTATGTTAATTAATATTTACTTCCTTCTTAAGATGTCAACTCTTTTGCTTTAGTTGTTTATATTTAAACACACATGCATGAGTTGTTTTAAACTCATGCACTAGTTGTTTTAAATATAAACTTGCATGCATTAGTCATGTAATAGTTAAACTAATTATTACATGCACTAGGGTTGCCTTTTAAGGCTTTCGATCTCCTTTATATGGATGATCCATTGTATATTTTATTCATTAATTAATTTGAGGATATTTTCTTCTTCATATTTTTGAGTCAAACCCTTGCCCTCTTCTTGTCTCTACTTCCTTGTAGCAGGTTTATGTATGCAAGTTATCTTCGGGTTTTGTGGATTTGTATTTCTCAAATCCTACAATAATAATAGTGCTACAAACCCAAAATAATGAATGCTAATTATCCACAATACCACAAGTTGTATTAATGCCAAAAATGCAAATAGATGTATACAAAGATGGTGTTTCAGAGTTGCCAGATTTGAAACAAACAAAGCATAACAATTTTGCGCATAGTGAAATATCAGAATGATATTTCCAATGATAGACTAGGGTGGCTGTGAACCACCAAAACTGCAACAAACCAAATAGGGAGGATCTTTCACCTCTGAAATGGTAGCCAACAGAATCCCAACAAGAATTAGCAAATACAAATAAAATATCAAATCGAGCAACATGAAAAATACATGCTACACGTCGGTCATAAATACCCCTTTGGAGAAACTCCCAAGGGTTTACAAAAGAATGCCGACATGACAAACACCAATAGACAATAATAATAAAATGAGCACCCTTTTATTAATTAAATGTCCATTTATAATATTATTTAAATTTTGGGACCATTAATTAATTAAAAATAATTTATTAAAAATGGGGACATTACACTCTTAACAAGGTGATTAAATCCTTTAACAGGGTCACACCTAACAATGTGTATTATAAACCTTTAATAGGGTTGGCTTCTCACAGAGCTCACTTCAGAAGAGTGAAAATTTAGTAGTATGTTACTGGTGGTTTTTCCCATATTAGGTTTCCATGTTAAATCCTGGTGTTATACTCGTGTGAAATTTATTTGATTTGTTGTTGAAAGTTTTTTATTTTGCAAGTTGATTACTTTTGGACAGTGGACTGCAAGTTTTATGTTATTGATATATTCTATAGAGATCGAGTGAATTAATGAATACATCTAAGTTTGTTGAAGAGTTTAAAATTTGAGTTGATACATCTAGACCCGAGGATAACTGATTCACCCCCCCCCCCGCCCCCCGCCCTCTTAGTTATTCTAAAATCATTCTAACACTTACTTCCTTAGTTTTCTTATAATAAATTTTAACAGATTTATTCTCTCCTTGTGTTAAGTTTTGCATCATGGTTAGCAATTTTAGTTGGGATTGTCAAACAACCAACGTTTGCCAAAAATTCTCCTTTTTTTCCACATGACAAGTGGTTAATTATTGAGGATAGTTCTTTATGTACCACTCTAATTCTTCCTTTCTCAATAGCTCCATGAAGTCCAAATGTTTGTCCTTATCTATATGCTTTCTCAAATCTCCCATATAGACTCCAAAAGTAATATACACTCTAAAGATTCAATTGTGTTGATTCTAAAAGTAAGGATCTTGATTGTGTGTCCATAGTTTTAAAAATTTGTCTTGGGTTTTGTGCTAACTTAGGTTTATATGTCGATTGCTTTGCCAATTTTAGTGTTCCTTTTTGTCTCCTTCCTTATCCTATTTTGGGGCTTTGTTTCTCTACCCTTATCTCTCTCGAGCTTGGTATCATAGTATTATTTGTCTAGTGTCTCATTCCAAGGGTTATCTAGTTATTCTCTTTCTTCCATTTGTTCTTGCTTCTCTTCTTTCTCTTCTTCACCTTTCTTTGGTACTACTTATGTAATAATTCTCCTACTTTTATACCTTAAGGAGGGTAAGTCTTTGTTCAAGGGTTATGACTCTTTGTATTTTCTCTTCATCTTTTTGTTTATAAATGTCCTTTGATTAGTTAATAGCCTAACCAATTCATCCATGGTTAAATTAACATCTTTCCCTTTCTCTTCTTATTTCTTTAATTTGCTTATACTTTGATTAACCATTCTTTCTAAATAGTCATCATTAAAGGTTAGAACTTTAGTTAGATGTTTACGAATTCTTAAAATCTATTATCTATTTTATTTTTGTTAACTAAATTTGGTTTATGCTTAGGGATTGATGAAGGTTATGGAAAGGTAGGATTATCTATGTTACAACTTACCTCCATTGATAAGCATTGATTATGCATGATCTTCTCAAAATTGCTTGACAACCCTTTGGTTCCTTTTAACAACACACTTATCTTCTACAATGTTTTCTCATTCTTCTTCCTACTTTCTTTTCCTATTTGTTCAACAACACCCACATTAGCATGCTCAACAACACCCCCAGTAGTGTGCTCTAACCATAATTTTGTGGTAATCTTCATTCTTATTCGATGCCTTTCTTCTCTTTTCGTCATTTGCTTTTATATTTTCTCTTTAATGTTTGAAAATGATCATTCTTTCTTTTCTCCAAGTCTATATGCTCCTTAATTTCTCTTGAATTTCTTTAATTTCCTTTAGCTGTGGGTGTTTTTGATTTGGTATTGCATTAATCCTTTATTATTCCTCATGACATAAATATCTAATAAATTTTCTTCATAGTCACATCCTTTAAGAGGTCTCTCCAGACCTCCCCCCTTTTCTATTTCCCACCCCCCTCTAACAAAGTAGACATCAAGAGAACATGGTTTCATTTTATCATTTTAGGTTCATCTTTAGTTTTATGTCTTGTGATCCAGTATGAGGTTTGAAATTAAAATATCTCTTGGTTAACCTCACTAAAACCTAGCTAGGGTCTTGATAATGAAATCAATATTAGCAAGAAATCAGAGGGATGCAAGCTAGAGTTCTATAGCCAAAGAATTTCTCTTGTCGTAGTCTTCTACCTTGAATTTAATCTTATTGAGACAACAAGGAAAAGTTTCCAAATCCTATCTTAGTTACAAATCAGAGAAAAAATTACCATATACACACAACATATCATAATTTATAATTGTTTGTATTCATGTACTAATATATTCATTGCATTGCTTCTAACTCCTTATATCACATATTCTTCTTAATGCATCATAACTCACCATACTATGCCATATTCTAGTGAATAGATCTCACTATCTACTTATAGATATGATAGGGGACATGACCCTTAAATAAAATCCCCAAACTACATTCTATCTTCCCAAGCTTGTATTTCCGACCCTTCTTTCTAGTTAGATATGAAGTATTTCCAAATAATTTTCTATACTCTTTTTGCTGCCCAATAATTGAGAAGCATAAATCTGCAATTTTATCTCATTCCCCACTCAAATTATCATCCATCTCATTGATATCTTCTCCTTCCCCATCTCAACAGATTTAGCTACCTTTTCTTCAACCAATTCAACACCATTTGTCATTTATCCAATAATGGCCTCATCATCTTTCATTGAAGGGATCCTGATTATCTTCTAAAACTCTTGTTGAATCCCCACTCCTTTTTGTGCTTTATACTTCCTCCTCAAGTCTTATGTATTTGCTATTGACCGCTCAACTCCATCCAACATGCTAGTATTATCCAAATTCAAACAAGATTAGGGTTTCCTTACAGGATGATGCTATCCTCCTTGCAAAATAACATTCTATACAATGCTGAAATTGTGGAAAATACAATAGATTTTTTTTAAAAAATTTAGCAATTGATCTTTACGATCTAAATCTCCTATACTATAAAACCACACAAAACCTGGTGAAAAAACACTGTATTTTGATCATTTACATTTTTTTTTAAAAACCAATGTTTTGTGCCATTTTGCAATAAGAATAGCCAACAAATTCCTTATGTGCCCAAGAAACTTTGTTTGCTCTTCATTCAACTTTGTTCACTGTCCTTATTAGTACTTGTCGATAGGCTAATCAAGTACTATTGCAATTGTATGTGACTGAATGTGACCTCTAAATCAGGCACAACACAACATGGTCATTATTCACTTGATAAAATTTGAGAGAGAGTATGAAGAACTCAATCCAAATTCCATGGTGAGGCAACCTGTTGCCTCCTATGTGAATGGGGTGTTTGAATACTCTCAGAACGAGAGCCAACAGCCGGGAGACCAATTCAACAATGGAGGATTTCCAAGAATCAAATATGAGCAAAATGAAACTAAGCTAAGAATGAATGCAATTAATCTAGAAAACTTTGAAAGAAATATGAAATGCAGATTTTTATTTGATTTTGAAATAAAGATGATATTAGACTAAGAACAAGTAAGCAAATTCAATCTAAATGTGAAATGCAATTACACTAATATGAGAAATTAAACTAGATAATGCAATAAAAGAGCTTTGAAAATAATGAGATATGAGACTAAAAAATGCTATAGTGTAGATGCTCTCAAAAATTGCCCTTTCTGAATGAGAAAAAGAGGCTCATTAAATAGAAAAGCCCGGAGAGGAATGAAGAGTTTCTTGATTTGAAACTCCTGACTCTTCATTCCCCTTTGAGACAAAAAGGTATGAATTATTTAATTAAAAGA
The DNA here is from genome assembly GCA_027943335.1 of Chamaecyparis obtusa. Taxonomy (NCBI): domain Eukaryota; kingdom Viridiplantae; phylum Streptophyta; class Pinopsida; order Cupressales; family Cupressaceae; genus Chamaecyparis; species Chamaecyparis obtusa. Next base: position 455,588 of record BSBK01005977.1, on the reverse strand, counting down.
ATGAAATTTGCCACATGTGGGGAGTGACCTTTCGAGTAATTTGAATTATTAAATTCAAATAAAGAGATGTCCATTCAATTTAACTAAATATTTATTAATTCCTTTCAAGGGTATTTAGCTAAAGGGGGTGGAGTTTAATTTAATTAAAAGTACTTAGGACTTCATAATTAAATTAACTTATCATAGAGATTATTTAGCCAAATAAAGTCTAGGACTTAGGAATTATTTTTAGTGTTTGATTATTGCAATTTATGGTCTTTGCAATTGACATCAAGTCAAATTAAGTCAGATATGAGAGAGAAAATTGCCTAGGGAACTAGGACTTTGGTGATGTAAAATCGAGATAATGCACCAAAATTGATGAAATTAAATAGGTGCCAATTTTGGGGTATTACAGCAATGAGTTTTGGATTTCCTAGTTTAACTAATGATTAAAACAATGTCTCTGGACCTATCAAAAACATATTTATTATTGTATTATATATTTTATACTTTGTATAGTAAAATGTAAATTTTTAACTTTATCATATATAAAAATTATTTATTAAAAATTTGATTGGCTAAATCATTTGAAGTGTTATACACGAAATTTATGAAATTCAATTCTGTTGCTTTATTGTAGGCAAAATTCATGCATTAAAAAATGTTTTGTTCTTCTTTTTTTTTTTTTAAATAATGATTTTAAACTATTTTTTATTATAGATTATAAGATTTTAAACATTTATATTTAATAATTATATTTTTAATTTTTACAATTATGACTTGAAATAAACTATGAGTTTTTTTATTAATTTAAAAATTAAATAAAATAAAATTCATTTAAGATATATTTAATTAATTTAAAGTATATAATAAAAATTTTAAAACTATTTTTAAAGTAAGATTTCAATTTTTAAATTAAAAACATAATAAAAATTTAAAATCTAAATGACACTAGAATGTTAATTCTATTACAATTTACAAATTATTTAATATACAATATTATACTTATTATTAATATTATTATATAAATATAACTATTATAAAATTCTAATTTTGTACATCATATATATTACATTATTAATTGTTTAATATAAAAATAAATTATTATTTTATTTTATTTTAATTTTTTTTAAAGATAAATTATAATTATAGTTAATTATAATAAAATTACATACAAATGACTACTACATAAGACGGTCACTTGCATAGACTATCTTTGATCTTACTGACATTAAAATTATTTTCTTTCTTTCTTTCTTTCTAATTGTATCATCAATTTCATCCCTAGTCCTCCTAGTAGGTAACATGATATAATGACACAACCTATAAAAAGTGCTGAAATTCAAATGTCGTCGATATAAATAAAAATTGATATGGTAGGTTAACATCTCATCCCCAAAATGAAACAACCTTAAATAAACGACACAAGTTTGCTTGCATTGCGCGGAGTTCGATGGGGAGGGCGACCAACCTTCGAAGTATTGCTTTGAATACTCCAACGGATTTAAGGATATAGCTTTATATCTTCAACCTCTAAGAAATTAACAAGCGAGAAGTAGCAGGCTGCCAATGAATACAAGCTCGTCGCAGGAGGCCGAGTATGGACAAACATTTAATTAGCATCATTCACTCTTCACCAGCAACATTTTGTTGTGGCATGCACACTTAATTATTACTCATCAATAAAAACCCCAAGCTGCAAGGGTTGTTTCATGCTCCCAAACATTGAATAAAGGTTCAACATTTTTCCGACTCTTCTTACATTTGAGTTCACAGTGGGCTTCAGTTTACCATCTTCTGCAATCTTCACTTCTCTCTCCAAGGTTCGATTTATTCATTCCTTGCGCTTTTAAGTCTGTAGCTTGAAATCTGTACATGGTTTCTGCTTTCCCCAAACAAAACAGTCTTTTATCTATTGGACTTTATTTTTTCGAAGTATGTGAGTTTTAAATCTCTAAGTGTTTTACTTATTCGCTGTAATTAAGGCTGAAGCCTCAAGTCTGCTCCAAGTTCTCTATTCTTAGAGCTGCATCACTTTTCTTTGGACATGTTTGAATCACGTCTAACTTGGGTTGAGGGCATTTTTCTGAATAATTCAATAGATCTTGCATTGATCCTGTCGAGACAGTTGATGACTATGATTATTGACGGTGCTTTCTCAATGATTGCATCTTCTGAGGCATATAGGGATTTTCCGGCTCAAGTCTTTATTGATCCTTCTTTCCTTATCTGTATTTGAAGCCTTCCTTCCTTTTACCCAATAATTCGGTATATGCATTTTGGGTTACGCCGTTAGTTTTAGTTGTGAACTACTTGTATTTATAGGAAAAGCATAACCTTGGACTACCCGTTTAGCTTTAGTTTTGGTATCTTTTATCTGTAAAACCAGTGTCTAGTTACGCCCTTCTCGAATTACTCATCTGAGTTACTCCTTTAATCTAATTTTTGGCCGTGTTTTGGGTCTTACCGGCCATTTGAGTTATTCCTATGACTTTCGTTTTGCTCTAATTGTAGTTGTAACAGTAGTACTTAATCATGTTCATTTTGAGTTATCCCTTTAGTTAGTTTTTAATCTGTGAGTTATTCTTTTAATATTTAGTGTAGAATTGGCTCCACTGTGTACATATAAATATTGGGCGACCCTTCTAGCTTTTGTTTTGGTTGACGGTTTTAGCTTTAAAGGTTTGAGTAAAAGTACCGGTGTGGCAACAGTTTTCATTTGGGAATGGTTTTTAACCCGAATTTCATCAATTTGTTTCTGGTTATTGGTGGGCTTTAACATAATTAGTTTGGCCCCTTTTTCCCAAAATATCAATCGCATCTGAGCGGTATCTCAAATGAGATCGGCGTGTTTGTATTTTTAAAGGATGCAGATTAGAGTGTTTACAGGCTTAAAATGCTCAACATCATTTTGGTCTTTCATATGGACATTAACGTAACTTCCGTTTCTCTTTCGTTACGTGTATAAGTTCAATATCTGATTTGGGTATACGTATACTTTATTGTAGACTAGACTTTACATTCTGTTCGATTTGGGTATTTGTTTGTTTTATTGGATGTGAAATAGATTGTATAATATGTTTAGAATTCTGAATTTCTCGTCTCATTTTTTGTTGGGTTACCTCCACTAGTTTTTAAATTTATAATTGCGTTTTTTATCTCCTTTAACAATTTTAATCTATGAATTGATTATTAATGGTTTGTTTGTTGGCATTGCTTTTGATGGCAGTTACGGACTTAGCTTGATGTGAAAATTTGCTGTAGATCATTGCTGCATAAAACACGGTTTGTGGTGTTGGGAGAATATTTGATTAATATCGTTAATATGGAATCGTTGTCAAGTCCTCTGATGATTTTGAGCCAAGCAGGAGGTCCAGAAAGAATGGCACTCCTCATTATAGGAACCCTAGGCCTCATTTCTATTATAAATAAATTGAGTGCAATCCTAAAATGGACATGGGTAACCTTTTTACGTCCTGGGAAGAATCTAAAGAAGTATGGGACATGGGCCATTGTTACGGGTCCCACTGATGGGATTGGGAGGGGCTTTGCCAAGCAGCTAGCTAAGCGCAAGATGAACTTGGTCCTGGTGGGAAGGACCCTTTCAAAGCTTTCAGATCTTGCTGATGAATTGCAGTCTAAATACAAGATTCAGACGAAGACTGTTGTGGTGGATTTCAGTGGAAACCTTGTTGAGGGCATGAGCAGGGTAGAGGAGGCCATTAATGAATTGGATGTTGGTTTACTAATAAACAATGTGGGTGTGTCATATCCATATGCCCGATTTTTTCATGAGGTTGATTCTGAACTTTTAAAGAATCTAATTGCGGTTAACATTGAAGGCACTACTAGGATGGTGCATACTGTGCTGCCCTTTATGTTGAAAAAGAAGAAAGGTGCTATTGTTAACTTGGGTTCTGGTGCTGCCACGGTCATTCCCTCAGATCCACTCTACACTGTGTATGCTGCTACCAAAGCGTAAGGATTTCACAACCTTTTGAACGTAGTTGTATTTTTAGGATTTGAAGGTTTCAGTAGCGTGCAAAATTTGATTGGATGGGTTCTTCTTGATTCAACACATCAGAAGAGTTTTGATTTTGCTTGTGCTTGTCTGGGGCAAAAATGAAATTAGTGTTTTAGGGTTTTGGATATGCTCTATTCCAGTTTGAACTCTGAGTTTGGATTTATGTATTTTTCCGAAAGGTTTACAGGATTGCTGGTGAATTATGTATATACACACACACACACACACACACACACATTGTTAGTTGCATATAATTCAATTGCTTTGGTTGTACTTCTCACCTGTATTATGTTCAATACTTGGGAGTTCTGTGCCTTGAGCTGCAAATAGGAGGACTAGCTAAGTTTGGTTTTGTTTTGTTAACCTTAATGACTGCACTAGTAGAAAGCTAAACATAACATATACAAACTTACATACTGTAAATTTGATCTTTTGAGGAGTCAGCCATATGTGTCCTATGGTACAAATAATTGGATACCAACACCATTTGAAAGGAGATTTCAAGCCCCTAATAAGGGATCGAATACAGGGCCAAATGCAATTTGACTACTGAACCATGGATATTGAATCATAGATTTAGCTACTGAATTCTAGCTTTAACTCAATCGATTGCGAGTCTCTCTCTCTCTCTCTCTCTATATATATATATATATATATACCGTTTGGGCATTCCAATTTCACATCCATTGCCCCTAACAGAAAACTAAAGCTATGCAATTACTTATCAAATGACTTGAGTCTGGCAAAATATTATAAATAGTGGCTTGTTGTCTGCTTGAATGCATGGGTGAAGTACATTAACATTTGAATTGCTTGTTGTCTGAATTGAAGGCATGAGGCACATGTCCCTCCTAGATAGAGGGGCAGCTTGCCTAATACAGATGTTAGAATTTGAAGCCAGGACTTCCTTTTTTTTCTTGTGGGATGCTTTTCCACTGAGCTACTGGCCCTTTACAATCCAGATTGTGGATTGTTCTTCCAGCTGTTTTACTTCACCATTCTCCTGTTGCTCTATTCCTGTATGCACAGTGATTAAGTCACTATGGTTTGGATTCTTTGAGCTGGGCAAACTTGTTGCTCTGCAGTTTTATTTGAATAATGTGTTAGAAGGAATTGATTTTTGAGCTAAAGAGAGAATTTAGATTCTTCGAGCTGTACAAACTTGTTGCTCTGCAGTTTCATTTGATTAATGTGTAAGAAGGAATTAATTTTTGAGCTGAGGGAAGATATCTGATAAAGTGACTGCAGGAAGTTGCCTATCAATTGCAGCCCCCCCAACTATCCTGCTTTTAGCTTTCTGGTTGAGAAGAGAGAATTGCTTCCTAGATTGTAAGTTCAACTTTGGGAATATCTCAGATAAAAGTTTCCCATTTGCATAATATTTCACAACGTACTGCCTCATAATACCAGTGAACCTTGTGCAAGAACAAGCCAAATTATATTAATTATGAGTGAAAATTTGAATTGTGGATGCCTGCAACTTAGAATTCCTGGTTTCACAGTGCAGAGTTGCATATGATATTGAGTATTTGTTTCAGAGGCCTTGTTATAATGCCCATGGGATGAGTCCTATCAGGGAAACCAATCATAGTATTCTTCCAGATCCTTTATTCCCATATGGAAAAATACATACCTTGAATTTGGTACATCTTCTTAAATGACCTTGTTACAGCTAGGATAGTTCAAATTCCATGTCTGTAATTTCAATATTAAACATAGGAATTCATCAAACATGTTCCTGATGATGAGGAAGCATTTTTTGTACCCTGAAGACCTAAATATTGCCTTCCAATTCCTACACAAGATGTGCCTGCACAAGCTGCAGCACCAGATCCTTGACACATGAAAATTGTTTAGATTTTCATTTCTTTTGTGCAAAGAGATCATCCGGCTTCTTCAATTTCTGTTTTCCCACATCAAGTTGATGACATAGGGTCTGATTGACTTGCTTGGGACACATATCCAAGTATCTATGGCGGGAAAGACCTTATGTACAAATGCTAATTTTCTTGCCAATTATTTTTACCTTGCATTCTCCATAGTAATGGTGATGAATTTGATTTAAGAGTTGATCCTTGTCTTCTACATTATGCTGAAGTTTCCTACTTTGTCTCTGTCTCTTCCTCCTCCTGCCCACGCCTATCCCTTGCCCCTTCTGTTCATTTAATGCATTTCCCTGTTTGCTCCTTTAGTGTATTTTCCTCAGCCTTGCTTGGTGTGATGTAAAAACAGAAGCACCACATTGCTCAGAACTCCGTTGCTACAAGAGCAAAAATCTTTTTGCTTCATCTCCATAATCTCTTATGCACCAGTGGACTTTTTCGGTCTGCAAGTGCTTATATTCAGTTAAACTTTGTTGAAAGACATTGTTTGGACTATTTAAAATTGAACTTTACTCTATCAATGTTGTGCCTCTCAATTCTTGTTTTACTTGTAAAACAAAGTACAGAAGCTCCTTTTTTTCTGCCTTGACTACCGCAGTTTCTTCTTCCAGAGAGAAACATCTCACATTTAGTTGTATGAGCTCATCTCATACTTTTTCCTTCTTGAGCTTCAGTGTGAATCCTCATTCCTTGTTGTATGAGGCATGAGCTACTCTTTCTGGGGAGTACACACAGCTAGCTTTTTGCTGAAGTTAATGACAACCTGACAACGCATTTTCAGATTCTGTATTTTGTCCATTCTACTGATTGAGTCATCTCTTTGTGTTTCCTGACACTGTAATGTATAAGTAAGATGTATTTTATTTTCTTATTTAGATTTGGTTAGTGATTTCATGAAAAGCTGGTCAAATATGAAAAATCAAGCTCTAACTGTGGAGGAAATGATCTGTATAGAAAGTTTGTCTCCTTTTTTAAATATCAATGAAGTTGGGTTAAAAGTATAAGATAGCATGGGGAAGATGTCTAGGTTTAATGCAAGTTTTACAATGGTTAGTGCACTTTAGAATTGAGTGAAATGAGTGTGTCTATACATAAGGAGTCTCTTTGTAGTATTCTTAGTTGACAAAGGAGGGTGATTAAGATCTGCATGTGGATAAATTCAAGTTGAAGCTTTATTTCTTGGTCAATTGCTGTAAGTTCAATTTATTAATAAGTACTTTTGGTTGTAATTCTTAACAGATATGTTGACCAGTTTTCAAGATCACTTTATGTAGAGTATAAGCACAGTGGAATTGATGTCCAGTGCCAGGTATATTGTAGTTATTCTTTTCTTAAATGATGATATTCTACCTTTGCAGCTTTTAAGTTTTAATTTTCATTCCTTACCCAAATAAAAAAGATATAGTATTATTAGAGCTCTAACCATGGAAGGTTTGAATGTGAAAATTCTGCTGAATTACACTGTAGCTACATTATTTCCCAGAATCTGTAGACTTATGGACATCAACTGACAGACTCAGGAAAAGCTGTTTGTCCAGAGTCAAATATAGAGAAAGTTAAATAGAATTTTTTAGGTTAAAACAGTGCAGCAAGGATTACAAATAGTACAGCAGCAGCCTATGATCTACATGAAGAACAGAATAGAACAAGAGGAACACCTAAGTATGCTAATCCTTATAAGGGGATATTATATACACCACCTATTCCCGTAAATCTTTAAGATTTGGGACCTAGAGTTTCGAAAGATTGCCATTTCTTTTAGAAAACTCAAAATTTTCATGTAGCTCTGTCATGACTGTGATCTGTAAGTGGAGCTTGCTTGGTTTGACCATAAATTTTCTCATTAGGTTCAGTATTCTCTCAATCAACTTGTTTTTGGCTTCTTGAAAGAGGAATATTTTTATCAGCCCAATGGCAGAAAAATATATACTATTGACAAACTTGTTAACGAGAAGCACTGTAAACACTTTACATGTTCCTAATTTTAGAGTGACCAGTAAAGCAGTTCCTTGAGGGAGGTGGAAAAACATTTTAATATGACAAGAATATATGACAGAACAACCAATCCTATTCTCATCTTCTATCATAGGAAAATAACCCAGATCCTTTAGAGAAGTGGTGCCAATAGTAGGTTTGGTGGGAATCACCAATCAATTTCTTTGTTGTAGTACCCCAACTATTGATCGATGTACTGATACTATTCAAAGGACCTTGAATCACTTCTCACTCGACAAAGAGCTATAGCATGCTTGTTTAAATCATGGATAGGATTTGTAAACAAATATTCTGTTGTAGACTTAAGTTCTTCCAGGAGGCTGTGTTTTCATTACTGAAGTGTTTGGAAAATAAAGTTTCTTTTGATAAATGTGTGAGGGGAGGTTTCAATTGTAGATTCATGGAGGTCGGAATTTATGGAATCGGTAGAAGATCCAAAGCATTTTATTGCCTGGCTGTGGAAGTGCTCGCAAAAGACAATGGGCAGGGATTCTTGTAGACATTAAATGATTAAATCCCCCAAATTCCTATTACCTTATTTCTCATGCCTCTTTTAAGATTTGCCTATGATGAAGATGGAATCACACCAAGACCCACAATTTAGTTGAGCAAACCAAGTTACAATAGCAAATGAACTTTTCTGATATTATTATATTCCACAAGTGCTTGATTACAATAATGTAGGCCAAACTGTTCAATGCATCAAAGTATGAGAATAAGGTGAGTATGTATTGGATACACTCAAGAAGAGTCGTAACATTTGAAAACCAGGCTAGTCACCAAGTGAGTCACTGTGAAGGAGACTAAGTAAAACATGACTTGCTAATAATATAAGACGCTTCCTCGGAATGTGACATGTCTGTGAGAGAAGATGCCCCTCACAATGTGACACATCTACAAGGAAACACCTAAAGAAGCTCGTCCTATGCATAATAAATCTAGTTAATCAAATAAATATGCAGAATATTATGCATGCTAACACCTCCCAAGTCTTTACATTCATTTGTGATTTGTAAGAAGAGTAGTCTTCTTGCGTTTCAAATACCTTTCTTGTCTGTCCACCACTTAGCCCCAAGTTTGCTTTTATATTCATGTTTCTGCACTCCAGTTGAGTGCTCTTAATCCTGACTTTTCTAATATAATATACTTAATATTATATTAACTGAACACATTTATATTATGTTATATTAATTACTATATTATACTATTATGACAATATAAGGTTAATATCATTCACAAATTAATTATTCTATTTACCACACACACACACATCATAGTGTACCCAGCCACACTGAACCCAGGGGAAAAAATTGCTGCAATAGACCCTGTTACTGCCAGCGTAGATTAATTTTCACTTTGCAGTCAGCAGTTCATCAACTATAGTCAAAACCTTGATCATTTTAAAATTTAAATCAATGAACACTTAGGTGCACTTTGCAGCAAAATCATTTAGTGAATTGGCTTCACAGTCTCCAACAGTATGCAACACCCCTCCCCCCGGCCCCCCGCCGCCGTCCCCAAATTGAGACTCTTTTTTTCTTGTCCTAGAAACTCGTCCCAGCGTCCCCCCCATCTCGATGTCCCCCCCGCGCAGGTGTTAAACTGCTATTTTTAGCTTTTCTGCATGTGAAATTTGACACATTCTGCAAAGATATTACAAAAACTTTCAATCTCTGAAGTATTAGGTGGTTCAAAGATTCTTCTATTTTAGTTAAATCGATTTCCTTCCTTGAATTCCTTTCATTTCTATGTAAGCTGCATTGAAGGAAGCTACATTTAGGTGTGTAATCTCTGGTTCATATTGAGATTTGTTTGGCTGCAAGTTTATAATCGTTGGCGCCTTCAAGAAAGTTTGATAAAGAAAGGCAGCAGTTTCTCACTACCTGAATACCCTCCACCATGAGAGCCTCTACCCCTGCCTATTCCTTGTGCCATAGTTGAAGAAATTTTGAGTAGATGAAACTAGAGGAGGCATTCTTAGTGACTGGGGATTGTATCCCCTCCCAAGTATCTGCAACTTCACTCATGAACATACCATGATTTTTGGAAATCTCTTTTGTGTAGTAAAGATAATTTGCAAGTCCATTTGATTTCTTGGTAACAACAACAGAGAGGGAAATGGAGTTGGAAGACTTCTTCCAAGATATTGCATTTTACACTTATTGCTCGAGGGGAGAGTGCTAATAGCGAACAATCTCATTTGATTTGACTGAAAAGTACCCAAACACCCTCCATTCTGAGGTGGTTATATCGTGGTAACTTCAAAGGAGTGATTTGTGATTGCTCTTACTGTGTTTGGGACAAGGGATTGTGGTTGTGCCTATAAGAATGAATTTTGACCTAATTAAATTCAGCTTGATGCCTGCATCTCATTTGTGATGGGTTGTAGATCTTCTCTTACATTTTGTCAAATGTTTGTTACTATCTAGTTTATGTTGTGGGTGTCCTGTGTTATGTGAATGGTCAATATTTAGTTGGTTTTGATCAAATGTATTTTTGATGATGTTGTTTGTTGATGTGAGTTTTGTTCCACTACAACATACAAAATCGAATACTTAACATTCCAAGATGAAATATCAAATTTCCAACTTTTTCTTGAATAAGATCATTTCTCATGCTAAGCTTGCAAAGTAAGATCATGAAATGACTTCAAGGTTCCTTCAATTGTGGATACTCACCTAATTAAATAATGTGATTTGTTGGTAATCACTTAGGGGACTTATTCTATCCATTCAATGGATATCAATTGCTTCTATAGATCTGGCTTCACAATATGCAATGAAAATATATTTTGATTTTCCGACTCTTGAACTCTCAACCTAAACTTAAACTCAACTTCTACTTCTACTTCTAACTAGGAATGGAAGTATGGATGAACTTGGACTCTACTAGATGCGACTTTGTCAGCGACTCCACCCACCTAGTGCAAGCTTCTAAGGGTATACTCAAATGGTTTCCAAATCAATATCTCCTCTTCAATCCCATCAATGGATGCTAACTAAAGATTGAATATCAATTGAACTTAAGTACAATCACTAGCTCACCACACTAGGCACACTTACAATTAGCAAGGGGCTAGTGGCCTTGTTTATATTCGAGTCAAGCAAGTAAACATCCACAATTTCTTTCATCCAACTAAACTACTTCTCATAACATGAAATGAAATCTACTCCAAGTGAGGCCTTGTTTATATTCGAGTCAAGCAAGTAAACATCCACAATTTCTTTCATCCAACTAAACTACTTCTCATAACATGAAATGAAATCTACTCCAAGTGAGGGATTGAGGAAACCATGCAACACATCAAAGCAACATTAAGTAATTCACCATAAAGACCAACCATGAATCATCAATCACTTTGATAACATTATAGCAACAATTTCAACAAGTCTCTCCCTTAGCTAACCTATTCTAATCTTCTAAGCTTGAGTTACAAATGAGAAGGCCTTGGGCTTTTATGGTTGTGTTGGTTCTCAAAATTGCAGTTTGGAAAAAAGCACCAATTTATAACATTTACAATACCAAACATACAATTTTGGCCAACGAAGAGGAACAACCCTAAAGGGTTAATTCCTCTACTCTTTTGATCATATTAGGATAAGGGCGGGTGTACCTTCAAGTCCTCAAGTCTTTCAATAATATTTTAGCAGTTTTGATATTCTCCCACCAAAACATTCATACTACTAACACTCAGAACTCCTTACTCTAAAACCTACTCCTATTTACGAAAAATGAAATAAAAGAGCTTCCAAAATAAAAGAAGAGTTATCATGAGATTGATTCCCTTCACCATTGGGTTATGGAGTCTTCATTCATTAAATCCTCATGTGCAACTTTGTGAGACAACTTATACCACCATCAACCGTCCAATTCTATTCTTGTAATACCATTGTAATCATCACACATAACTAGTTCAATAAAATTTAATTCCCACAAGAGGAAACCAATTGAACAAGAAAAAACCAGACAACAACTTCATTGTGACTTCTTGATTGTCAAGTCTATATGCATGACATGCAATGATTTTAACACAAGTCTTAAAGATAGCCATTGAATTCATACATCCAATACCACAAAGGACCTAATTTAATGAGTAAAGAAACACACATAACACCATTTGAGCAAAGGATCTGTTTATATATTTCTTCAAAAAGATTTTCTGTACATTTTTCCCTCTAGCTGTCCCCATTTATAACATGGTTGTGGTTTCCCTTGTGTAGGCAAGGGAAGCAACAAGCTTCCAACTGTTTACATTTCACAACCTTTCAAAAATATAATCGTAATTACAAAGGTTAACATTTTAGAAGAAACCCTACATATCCTAATCGTTATAATAGCCAAAAAGAAGTCGTTATTCAATGATTTTCAAAAGAGGGGGAAAGCGCCTATGTGCATTTGGTCGAACATTTGTTGGATGTCATCATGGAACCGTTCAGGATGAAAACCAAATGTTTCAAACATAGGCCACAACTCAGCCTTGTCCCGCTCCTTCTCCGGCTCGAACATATCGCTCTGGTATTCGCCATAACTGGTAGAATGATCCCAAGCTGCAGACATGAGATTTCTTAGAACATCTTGCTGGTTCTCTTTGTCGAAATCTAGATTTGGCTGAAGAACAAGTTGTGGATTCTTGTTCGATGACCCCTCAGCTACTGGAAGACCCATTTTGTTGTCAAAATTAGAAAGTGCTCTGCATTATATATGATGGCTGCCAAGCTTTTCCTTATAAGGAAATCCCCAGTTACTGATTTTGTAACGAATTTATGTTTAAAGGATATTAATGGTGCTGACAGACCATTAATAGTTTTTGTTAATTCTTTTTGATCTCAAAGTATGCCTGCAATAATCCAGATGGTATCATCACAGTCACATTACCCTAACTCCTTACTGACAATGGCTTGCCATTTCGCACCATCCTACCGCCCATGATGTGATGTAGCAAGTACGATGCAATGTCGCTAAAACTTTAAACCCAAGCTTTACGAAATAGTGGTGTTGTTGTTATTTCGCAAGTCACCGATTATTCAGTCTGCACTATAGCGATGTCGCTATTTCACAATCCTCAACATAGCCCCCCTGCAAAACAGCGACGAGAATCTCCCAGCCTGTATCATCATGCTTGGTAAGGTAACACATACATATTCCTGAAAATTTAAAAAAGGATTCCAATAGGTTGTTCCATTACAATGAAGAGCCAAGATTAATTTAAGATCAAGAGCCAAAATTAACTTCTACAAACCCTAATTAGGGTTGCCATAATATCAACCAATTACATGAAGGCACCAACCTGTGGGCCAATAAGAAAATCATAGAGCTTTTGAGACGCAATGAGAAAATTGTAGACTTGGCGCAATATGATTGATCATGCTTGCAATTGGAATTTCCTGATTGGTAGAAGACAACTAGGTACCACCTCATCATCCTCATCTTGTAGACTTGATCAATCCTTTGGTGATAGGGAAATATCTCTTGATACTTAATATTGTCAAGCCTTCAATACTGATGGCATATTCCCAAATTGCTTCATCTTCTCGAATCTTCTTCATCTTTGCAAATTTTCTCCATCTTCATTCTTGGAAACTTTCTCATTGTCATGACTTGAACTTGCCAACTTGAATCTTGAACTTCTAGAAGTGATGAGGTCCTTCATGTAGCCGGGGCCTTCAAAGCAAACTTGATAAAAAAAATCTTGCAGTTGTAGACTTTGTGAACTTGAATCCCATCTTGATCTTGATTGGAAAACTGGTTTAAATCTCCTCACTTGAAACCTTCGAGCTTGAGCTATCTCCTTGCAACATTCGCTTGCTTGAAATCTTTCTCGTCATTTTAGGTCCTTGAGGTTGAGCTTGATCTCCTTGAATCTCTTTGCCTTCCAAGCTTCTTCCTAAGCTTCTCCTTCTCCAATGATCACCTTGCAAAACCAAGAAAGAGGCCTCATTAAGCTCAAGAAGTGACAGACATAAACAAAATGAGGAAAATCTGAAAGTTTCATGAAAAGAAATTACATCAACACCATGAAAAATCTGAAAAAATAGATAAGTTTCTACTATAGCATGCCCAGATTTCCTTCATCTCACTTTATCCCTGACTTTGAATGAATTCTGCCCCTTAAGCCTGCCGCGTTGTTGAATTTCAATTTCCAAGATCATGAAGGAGATCGCTGCCTTGTTGAACTTCAATTTCCAAGATCATGAAGGAGATTGCTGCCTTGTTGAAGATGAACTTGCTGCCTCTTAGTGGTGTAATTCGCTGTTTATAGCAGTGACTAAATTGCTTTGTGTTGGTGATGAAATGACTTAGTTTACTTCTCTTATATAGGCGATCTGAACTTGAAGGGGCATGATCCTCTAAGTAGGCCGACTTAGTCATGATTAACCAATGAAAATGATTTGATTTAATTGTCTCTCAGCCATGTAGACTGACTTAGACAAGGGGAATTAATGATTTTAAGTATTTATTTTCCCTCTCATCAAAGTTGCTGCCGCCATAGTGCTTTGGCTGAGTTCCTTCTTAGTGCGGAATTTAGACTTGATTGAGGATAAAAGAATCCTTTGAGGGTGGTGGAATCCGCCATCCATAGAGGATTTTTCCTCACGCCACTCGATTTTCCACCACCAAAGTTGTCTTCTCAAAACTTGCCTAACTGCATCATCATTCATTTGTTCAATTCTTTTGCAAGTTGGGAGGAAGAGAAACATGTTTTAAGCTTCCAATAGCAAGATGGAAACCAGCACTCCAAGAGGAATCTGAATTTCTCATTCAACCTTAATCTTCATCCCACCCAAAACTCAGTCCGTGTTTTCTTTCAGTCTTGATGCCTTAATCTCAGCTTTCCACACTCCAAACCAAGGCAGGAGATTTGCCTAAGGAAAGGATTTCTCTATTGGGACAGAATCCTTGAGCACTTGAGGATTCTTTTTTAAGATTCTTCGTCCCACCTCCATTTCCATCTTCACCATATTCTGATCCATCACCCCGCTGAAGTTGATCCAATCTACTTATCAATCTCATCCTCTCTTTAGTTGTTCTTCGCCAAGTAATTTGAAGGGGGGGAGGATGTATGTTCTAGTCTCTATAAGCATGAGGCAGAAATCATGGATGCTCAAGGATTTTAAATCTTTCTTCACCTTTGAACTCAGATTTCTCGCCTTCCTCACGACATCACCTCATCTCCTTTCTCTTGCCCCTCTTATCCAATTTAGAAGCCAAAAGTTTAAGTTTTAAGCACACTAATGCAGGGCAGAAATCAGGTCTGCAAGAGGATTTTCCTCACCTTTTCATCAACTTAGTCTCAGACTTGCCCAATCAAGGCCACTTTTGGGTTTTAAATTCGTACCTTATATGCTAAATTGGAAGGGAAGTGGGTTTGTTTGTTCTTAAGACCCCAAATGCTGCCTTCACCTAGTTATGATTGTGGGCGGAAATTAGAGAGTCCAGAGGATTATAACCCTTGGAGGGTGGCAGAATCCGCCACCCTTCAAGGAATCCTCCTTGATCTTAGTCTCTCCTACTCAAGATTTAATCCAGTTCATTCAACCCCTCACTCTTTTGGATCAGATTATTGTCAACTTACATTTCATTCAAACCCATGTCTTTGGCTTAACCTTTCTTACTCTCATGACAAATTGAAGGGGGAGCCAAATTGTGCTTTGAAGGATCAGAAAATCCTTGGTAGGGGGCGGATTCCGCCCCTACCAGAGGATTTCAATATTTTCCCCACATCAAAATTTCATTCTAAACCCTCTTATTTTGCCACCAAACCTCCTGATTCCACCCTCTTAATCTTATAAACTTTGTCATGCCTACAAAGGATGTTGAATTATCTAAGTTCTGGGAGGGCGGAATTTCCACCGCAGCGAGGATCCAATCCTAGGTAGGGGTTGGATTCCGTCCCTACCTGAGGATTTTGGCATTGTCTCAGAATCTTGGCCCTTAATGATAAGTAATTCCTTCAACCTTATCAGTCTGATCTCACTTCCCAAGTTTTTGGCCTCTAAACCTGCCTATTTGCTCCACTAATCATGTCAAGGACCTGCTCATTGGCGGGATTTGAGAGTAGCACAGGATTTTTGGTGATAGAGAGGGGAGGAATTTAAGGCTCCTTGAGGATTTGAATCCTTTTGTCCTATCTGCTACCCACACTCAGCCTATCTTGCCTTTCCTCCTTAAGCCTTCTCAAGCCCACCAAAGTGAAGCTGCAAAGGATGTCCTATCTACTGGTCACATCTGATCTGACTCAAACACTAACACCTCTAATCATCTATGCCCAAACATCAAACCCGAGCATCTGGAGACTTGAAATTGTTGCTAGCTAAGACCCTAAAGACTTCCTAAGAACACCTAAGACCACTGCTAAAGAGAAAAGAGGGGGTCCCCATTTGCAATGGGGCGATGGTGTGAGAACCTCACAACACTGTGTTCTTTGAGTCTTTTGTTGTAGAGTATTAAACTTTTGCTCATACTTCGGAGTGAATTCGCTGTCATGGTGGTCTGAGTCCAGGATATTGTTTGTGTTTCTTCTCAATTATCCTTGCAAATGATTTGGGTAAATTGCAAATAAATAACTTCTGCTAAAGTTTAAATCCATGCCCTAATATCAATGTCATGCCTACTTTTTATGATAGCTAACCAATCCTTGATATTTGGTAGTTGCAATTTTATTTTACCAGGATATTTCCTGGATTATATGCAGGAATTGTTGAGTTGAATTATTTTGGCACTATTTTTTTTTAATTCAAAATGCCTGCAACTGTGTTTATGTAGTGTGATTGGATCACAATTGATGAAGGCTGAAACAAAAATAAATGGACTAGTTACAGTACTGATCTGTCTAATGAGATTTAGTTTCTGTAACGGTCAGTAAGCATGATACTTTACTATGCCGAGGGCTAATGATTATGTGGTTGGTACAACTTCCAACACTAATTAACTTAATCTGTTGGTACTCTAATGAAGTAGATCATAGTTCCAAAAACTACCAATAATTTACAAGACTATGATTACTCTGTGGATTAGACAAGGTTTTCAACAATAACTCTCCAATAACTCATGATTCAACTCAAAAACTTGGTCAGCCTTGAAAAAAGGCAGTCTGCCCCCAAAACAATAATTTTCATCATTTTTCAAATTGTTTTTTTGGAGCATTCGAGCATTTTTTTTCCCGAGCCTTTCAGCATGCATCATGAAGCTTTTTATCATTTTCAAATTGTTTTTTGGAGCATTCAAGCAGTTTTATTTTCTGGGCCTTTGAGCTTGCATCATGAAGGTTTATGTGGCCTCAAAGGCTGTAATTTGGACTTGGCTGTGGGGGATCTGCTCCTCGACTCTGTCTTTTATCTTGACATGGCACCTGCCAGGGGACTGCCCCATGACCCTGTTGGATGCTCTACTCCTGGACCCCTGCAAGGAGTAGTGCACCTTTGTCCAGCTAGGGGCCTGGTGCTGCTGTCCCCAGACGTTGCTGCCCCCAGACCCTTACTCCTTGTTTTAAAAAGCAAAATAAAAAATTGTTTTGGGCCTATGTTTTCCACAGATAAAATTTGTGTAATATTATTACAGATATGGAAGTTTTAATCATATGACATTGTTATGTAAAATGAAATTGTTTTCTAATCTATAAATAAATGAAAATATACTTCTGACCTTTTCAAGTTCAGTTTTATGTATGTGTTTATATAACGATTCTACCAATTTATGTGTTTTTTATTAGTTGAAAATTTTACCAAAGAAATTTCAGAGGCTTTGAAATTTTCTGGGTTTCCCAAGTTTTGTAACTATGAATTATCTCACATCATAGGTTTACTGTTGGGGCTATTCTGCGGTACGAATAATTATTTGCTGTTGCTCTTTGTTCACCAAGAAGCTGATTGTTTCACTTTCAAATTTTATGAGGCTTTATTTGTCATCAATGTTGATGTTGCATAGTTTTATCTTGTTGTAGTCAATACCTTTTCAGCTAGTTTTGATTTTTTTGGCAGATTTATTCAGTGTTTTGCTCTACTTAACAGTTTATGTTCATTGCTGTAAAGATAAATTATCTCATGAAGTGAATTTCCTTCTATAAATTTCTATACAAATATTTAAAGTTGCTTGATGTGTGTGTAGGTTCCTCTCTATGTTGCTACTAAAATGGCTTCCATCAAGAGAGCTTCATTACTCGTGCCTTCAGCTGATACTTATGCACACTCTGCATTAAGATGGGTAGGCTATGAGCCGCGTTGCACCCCATACTGGGTGCACTCTATCATATGGTGGTTGGCAAGTGTGCTGCCTGAACCTTTGGTGGATGCATATCGATTGAAGTTTTCTGTTGCTATCCGTAAGAGAGGTCTGATGAAAGATTCTAGGAAGAAAGAATGATCTCCTCATTGTTCTAGTTTACAAACTTGAATCTTTAAGTATTATTCTGTAAGGGAGTTAATTAGGCCTAAAAGTGTCCAATTGTGTTTTTACAATGCCATTGTTCAATCATAAAACATTCGGGTATGTATTTTTAAGTTTCATGTTATATTTAATTTCTTTGATTTCATGTTCTATTCATTTGGCAACCCCTTATTGTTCATTGCCATACAATGAAGTAAATTTTTGAAGATATTTGCAGAATGCATTTAATGCTTTGAAGTTTAGTACTTAATTCTTTTTGTGATTTTGTATCCACCTCTAAATCTTTAGTGACGTGCTTTATGTCATGTGTCATGTGCATTTTGCTTTCAAAATTTTTGGTAAAATGAAAAAGAAAATACAGTTCAGAAAATTATATCATTCTAACTT
Organism: Chamaecyparis obtusa; assembly: GCA_027943335.1. Lineage (NCBI taxonomy): Eukaryota > Viridiplantae > Streptophyta > Pinopsida > Cupressales > Cupressaceae > Chamaecyparis > Chamaecyparis obtusa. The sequence goes on along the minus strand of BSBK01005977.1, from coordinate 436,934 downwards.
GGTTTAGATTTGTGCTTTCCTCCTGTGGATTCTAGTTCTTTAAAATCAATCAGTTGTAAGTTCAAAATATAGATGGTTTTAGATGTCCACTTGAAATAAGGAAATGTATTTATCTTAATATCTGAGAATCTATTGCTGGTATTGAACAGATTCATAAATTAGATTTGTGAATGTTTTTGATGATCGATTGTTATCTTGGTGATTCACCTGAAATAATCAGACAAGAGTGTTTAATGCAGGCTTTCTTTAGAAGCTATTTGAAGAAATAGCAACATGGAAGATATTCTGGATAAAAATTAAGGTCGACAATCCATTTTGATGTAATAATTTTAGTTAAAAATCATTACTTCTCTGGAGCAAGATAATTTTTCTTGGAAATTTTGATTGATGTTATGGAATGTTTTGGTAGAAGCTTGGATCATGTGTCATGCTCAGAATTTAACCCATATTCATTTCACTACAACCTTGCTAAATGTCTGCTGGAGGTATGCATTGCTTTGCCTGATTGTGCAGGAGGATTTGAATCTAGGCTTGCCCTCACAAGTGCCTAGCCATTACCACGACACACTATGATATAGAGTGGAGGGAAAGATGTTGGACTCCTACCTCACACCTGAAACTTTTCTAGGCTTTGACTTCATGCCTAAAATCTCTTTAGGCTCTGATGTAAACATGCAGGTTGTATGTGTACTTACTTAGGGGTCGACTTTTTGCGATGGGAAAACAGAGGAGTTTAAGCACTGTTAGAACATAGGTGTTTGTTATTATCAATGTTGTGAGTGCTGTGTTCATTTGGGTGCATTCCTGTAGTGCTACAGTAGCAGAGTCTGTTTTCTGCATCTTTATTATTGTAGTTCTATGGCTTTTTGGTGCTTAAATTTTTTTTTGATTGGAATGGGCTCTCTATATTATCTTCGCATGCTTGCTTGTCTTCTTATTGAAATGACACATGCTTTTGTTGGTTTCGGTGGTCTGAATTTGAGTGCAAAGCAACTTTGAACTGATGCTTAAGCAATCTTGAACTGATCTTTTCCTAACAAGTCTTTGGTTTGGATGTTAATTGAGTTTCAAGAATTTGCCCTTGCCATTCTGCACCTTACAACTACAACATGCATTGCTACTAGCGAGGGTTTGGCTTGTTACAAGTACTTAAAACTAAAAGTTAAAGACAATAAAAACTGATTCTAGTCTATAAGCCGAGGTAAATGTGCTACACTACAGTTCATCAGCTTGTGGATTAAAATAAGCACTTAATTAAACCAAATACTATTCTAAATGCATGACGCAGTCAATCATGTGTGCAAAATTGTGAAGCATATGCATTTGGGAAAACCTTTTTGGACAATATAACTCCAGGAAGAGTGAGCTTCTTCTCATGGCACCAATTCATAATGAATAATAGTTTTACATAGCCTCGACAATATTGACAATATAAGTATACACTCTCTTCAGTAGGTATCATAAGTATGAACACAATTGATTATGACTTGTCTCTACATAGATAAAGGTCTTCGTATGCATTGAGTTTGCTTGACACGTTGCATCTTTGTAAGGATTCAATTGACTGGTCTACTCACTATCTTGTTGTGCAACTCTTAATGTATCAAAATGACATACCAAATAGCCATTAAACCCTGAGGATGTCAACCTCTATTCACCTGATCTATTCTCTTTGATCAGTAATGCCTCTCCTCAGCTTTGAACATTAGAATACTCTCCTCATATCTGATTATCCCTTTCTCTGATAATACCTCTTAATTTGGCCTCGAAAGAACCAATCAATTGGATTATCCTCTCCTTCCTTTGTTCTGTCCCCTCTTCTCAAATTGATTGCATGTCGCCAAGGAAAAGTCAAGGGCTGTCTGCTTGTTATAGTGAACCTCAAGAAACAACATAATGGTCTAAGCTTGCCTACACAAGATCATTTTGACATGTAATTGTGCCCTATTTGTTGTTGCGTGGTTATCTAGCGAACATTTGCAATCTAGGCACATAGAATCTTGTCCAAAACAATGGGCTCAATTGCCATGCAGGTTGTGGAAAACACCTTAACATAAAATGATAAAAAATATCAATTGTGGGGTAAAATTGCTCATGTTGCTAGGCAATGTGAAGTGTCACCTAAGAGATGGGTGTAATGCCCCGCCAAGGAACCCATGTTAACTTAAAACATGCTACTAAGTTTACAAAATAAAATTTTTCAAGAGTTTACACAGCAATGTATATTAATGCGGAAACAATACAATATAATACAACTCATATACACAAGTGTGACTCAAATATAGATTACAAATCTCAAGGGTTTATTGATGTAGATTACGTAAATGTTAATTAATCTACTCATTGTTTTGCCTTTTAATCTTAGCTTTCGCTCATGTTTCTTAAAAAAAACACGAGCACATGGATCAACCAAGATTTAATCTCCACCCTTGTTCATTCTTTTGCCTCTTTATCTTGACTGTCCGCTCATTTTCAAATTTCTTTAAAATGAGTCTCTCTTTTCATTCTCTCATCTTCTTGTATCTTGGTTCATACTTGCATCTTAACTTATCTTGTATCTTGAAATCTTACATCCTGGGATCTTTCACATAGGAGTTCTCATCTTGCATCTTACATCTACAATAGGTCATCTTGATTTGTGCTAAAGGTGATATAGTTAATTTGTCATTTGTTTTTTTGAGCACTAGTTGAGATCTTGCATTATCATTTAGCTATCTTTGCTATTTACTTTCTTGCATGGATAATAATCTTTCATCTTGTTAGCTTAGATTTACTTTTCTTACACTCTTGCATTTCATCTTAGCTTAATCTTACATCTCTTGCATCTCATCTTAGATTACTTTGCATTTGCATTCATCATGGGGATCTTGGATACTTGCTCTCTCATTGCTTGATATCTACTTGAATCTTCCATTCTATAGTGCACTTTGCAGAGATATTTCTTATTGGGTTCATTTGAGAGCCACCATCTTTATCTACATGATTTTTGCACGCTATGGATAGGAAGTTATAAGCCGCTTTTTAAGACTCCAAATTCTTTAGATCTCTTGGATATAAGGGTTTATAGAAATGACCACACTTTTTGGCTCACACAAAGTACTCTCAAAATCATAAGCTTCAATAGAACAAGGTTGACAGTAAAGATTGAGACCTTATTTCCCCATGTGAAATGTGAAGAACCGGAACTGGCTTCTTCCAAATCCACTTATTTTATTTAAAATATTTACAACACTTGCTCAAGAAATTTTTTAATTGCAATTTAATATTCAATCTTCATCCAAGTCAACTATCGAATTTTAATCACTTTAACAACTCAGAAGAAACATCATAAAATTTGATATAAAATCCAATAACATCACAATACTTTATTGCTAAAAGATTAAGACCTGGTATTAATTATTTGTTTGCAGATTATAACTATCTTTTCAAAAAACTTGGCGCAACACCAAACAATGTTAGCAACTCCTTGTAGAATGCAGATAGCCACCCATTTGAGCCCGTGCCTGGCTGACAATTTGAATGCAAGCCTGAAATGTAGAAAACGACTCCTTGGAGTCACGTTAGCTGTATGAAGGGTGACGCAGCTTCACCCAATGTCACGCACTGTGCCTTAGCAGTATCACAGCCTTGCGTGATGATTGCAGGGCTGCCAGGAAACAAATGCGAGCCCCTTTACAGAAAATTGATGGTCTTTGGCAGTCACATGAATATCAAGAACATGCCATGACTGCTCTAATACATACGCAGGGCCTTGCAGCAAATTAACAACATCTGCAGCAGTCACGTGAGCTAACAATGAAGCTCCTCGAATTCCCAATTAAAAAACGCAGTCATGTAATTAATGTGGGTTTCTAGATTTTGTGAATTCAATCTCAATATAATTAATTCAGCATCTACAAATGATCCGCCTGTAGAAAATAACTTCACCAAAAACTCGAACACCAATTTATTAATTGCAACATCAGCAATTAATTAACAACAGATTTCCCAATAAAAACAACCTCAACAAATTCAAATGCAATTATCAAATGAAGAAACACAGAACTCCAAACAATTTCAGAACTCCAGCAGGAAGACAAATCAAACCCCAGAATGAATAAATTGATTTGCCTACAGAACAAACTTCTCATAAACCCAGTATACATAAGCACTGGATTTAATTCAAAATCAACAGCTTCAAAATTCGCCACCAATCTGTGATGGCTCAAATTGCTAGAAGAGGAATCAATCCTCAAAACCCTAGCCAATTTCTCACAACCAAGAGACTTTATAAATTTTATCAAATCAACAATGAATGAATGAAAGTGCTTTTTTCGAGTAGAATATATAGCTTTTTCGGAAAAAGCACAATTTCACTTTTTTCATTAAAAAAGTTTTTAAATGACCTCTTCACTTTATAACATTAAAGTTATAAAGTATTAAAGTTATTAAATTAAAATAATTTAATTTAATAATGATAACTTTAAAAACCAAAAGCCTCTGAATTCTGCTGACTGAAACAAACTCATTTTCGACATCAGAGCCTCAAACACCAATTGTCCTGCCGGAAATAACCCACTGCCAAAAATAGACAGCTGCTAAAAATAGACTTACTATAAATAGTAAGTCTCTCAAACTGGAGATTCCCTGAGACTCAATCCTGAAACATCTGACGTTTTGTGCAGACACCCTGCTAATCCAGGCCATACCCAAAATATCACTTACTAAAAATAGTAAGTCGACCAAATTGACCCGAACGAAAAGCAGATATGATAAACTAAACCTCCAGAATGGAGTCCCAACACTGGCTCCACAATCTGACCCCCTCTGAATGTTTGATTAGCTTGCGAGGGTCGCCAAACCAATCTAATTCGAAAGTTTGAAAAATGGGGACATTACATGAAATATGCAACCAAAACACAACTATGCAGGACAACCTCCATACCACATGATAATAAAATACAATTATAAGGTGATCACATATCATGTAAAAGATCAATTCAAAATTAAGTTCAAAATAACAATTACAAAAAGCAACTCGTGCATTCCAAAAATACTCCAAAGCCTTTGGTATACAATTTTTAAAAGTCAACCTAAACCCCCAAATCAACAACAATGATACAACAAGGTTTAGACAACAATCTAATATATCAAAATTTCAGACATATAAAGAAAAACATAATTTTCTTAATTTAAAAATAGTTATAATCCAATAACTAATTATATTAATCATTTAATATATGTAAAAATCTTATCATAGTTACCAACATTACAAATGATATAAACATTAAATCATTATAACATCATTAAGAAAATATATAAAAATTAATTATAAATTACTAATTTATAATTAATCTTAATAACAAAATCTAATTAATAAATATTATTAACAAATAATAATAATTAATTTTATTTATTTAAATAGCTATTAATAAAATAATTTTTTTTTTTTAAAAATAACAAATAAAAATTAAGGGGGAAGGGGGTTTGGGTCCCACAACCCCTCTCTTACTGCAACCTACAAGGGTGGGGACCCGCCGACAATTCCTGTCTGTTGGCGGTAGGGGTCCTGCCAGTACGGTAGGCCTTGCCGACCCACGAGGGGAGGCTATCGTGCGACCCCCTTTGTGGGAAGGCGGGGATTGGCAACCCGCCTACCCACAACCCACATGGTGGGGGTTGGGGGATGGGGTTCCCGCCCCCACCACTATATATATATATATATATATATATATATATATATATATATATATATATATATATATATATATATATATATATATTTTAAAAAAAATAAAAAATAAAAAAATCCTTGAGAACCACAATATATATATATATAATTTTTTAAAAAAATCCTTGAGATTTTCTAAGTAAAAAACCATCAAGTATAACTTTATTTATTTATTTATTTTAATTAATTAATTAATTTTTTTTCCAATAGATATTCTTAAGTTTTCCCCAATTGTTTTACCTCCAACGAAATCCTATGATTTTTAATTGATCCAAAACAAACATAATTTTCTCAATTTTGAAAACACTGGTTTTCTATTCTAGGTTTTCCGAGATTTTTTCACACAAAATTTTAATAATCAATCCAAACAAAAATATCGAAAGATTAAACAATAGTGATAGAATCATGATTTCAACAATCAATCCAAACACGATCTAACAATCACAAAGTATAAAATCTTTTTGAAAGAAAGTTTAACATGGGTTTTTCAAACCCTACTTGAAAATTCATCCAGTGATTTGAAAACCAAAACAAAAGCTTCAAAATCCAAGCTTTGAAATAATTCTTTAACTTCCAAGCACTACGACTCTCCAAAACCTAATAAACGTAATGAAATAATAACCCAAAACCCCATAATATAGAAAACCTAACAAACTAGATTTTTAAAACATACAACTCCAAAAACAAGATGAACTCCACTAAAAAATAAATAAAAGAATTACTTAACTCGAAATTACCAAAAATAAGAACTCAACTCCAACATTGTTTTTATCAAACTCTTCTGCATGATTTAGTTTTAATTTTAATAATACTAATAAGCACTTTTCACTTAATAAATTTTAACTTTATCTCTTAATTTGAAATTGATTATTAATCCCTTTTTAATTGTGTGCATTCAAAATGCATAAATTATAACTCAATTATAATTAATATTTTTAGCACAATTTAATAGGCAAAATTATAATTAAATTATAATAAATAAATTTAGCACAATATAATATACAACTTGATATTAAATATCAATTCATATTATTTATGCCATTAATTTATATTATTTATTTATTAATTAATTTAATCTTTTATTTCCACAATTAGACTTTTTAATTAAGCCTTTTAATTTAAACAAATGTATTTAGTTAATTCTCACTAAATAAATACCCTCATATCCAATCTTACAATATTTAATAAGATTTAATTATTTGATCACATAATCAAACCTATAAATTACTTAACCATAATAACACAAAATCACATCAACCACATGACATGTCAACATGAGAAAAAACTGACTAAATCCAAAAACACAAAAATCATATTGAAGGAAAGAGTTCACGAATTCATGTCACCTTGACGAATTCAAACAAGAAACTCAATTAGATACTTGTCCATTAATTCAGGACAATAAATGGCTTGGGTTGGGATTCAACCTGTATGTCATCTCCCATCTCTTACCATTGAGATATTGCAATAGGTCACGCTCATCCTGGCAATTTAGGGAAGTCGATGTCCGGTACCTGAAATCTGCATAAAAGATGAGCATGTACATACACGTATAAATACATAACAGACAATGATGAAGATTGACCGATCATGGATCTTGCAAGCAAGTAACTACGACTCCGTCCCTCAACCACATCAAACACATCAAATAGAAATATAAAACATACATACCAACCATATACATGCAAATATGGGGTCAGTAAAACTATAAATGTAAATGACATCCTAACATATAGATCACTGTCATGAAATAACCATAACATATACATCATCATACATATTTAATTGACATGAGAATAACCATACTTATCTAACTGTATACACATGATATAACACACTATCCAATGACTCATAATAAATCAATTCAATGAAAAGTCATGCATCAATAATCCAAATTTTAAATGCACACATAAAAGTGGCCTAAAAGAGTCTGACCAATTAAACTGAAAAAAAACTATAGGAGGGGTATTACAATGGGAAAGACACATATGTTCCACCAGTCATAACAATGGTCCCTAGATTATGCATTAATCTATACATAGAAATTGACGATGAATGGGATAAGGAATAATGTGGCCAAGGATGACAAGGGAACAAGTATCCAATACATATGATTCACTTGTTTGTTCACCATACTATTGGCTCCCATTCTATTCTTTGATCTTTTGCTCATGTCTTCACTTCCATGTTACCATGCTAGTAGTCCCCATAGAATCGATTGCCAAATGTCATGAACACTACTCCATCCAATAAGTCTAAATTATATTATGAATTGACACATTGCATAAGTGAATCCAATACACACTTTCCTTTCATATTGCACCTTGTATTGAACTAACACCTGGAAGGGTTACAAAATCACTTGAGGCACTTGACATTTATACAAGCAATTTGTAACCATTTAGTGACTAGCAATAGTTGATGTAACTTTGCAGTCTTAAAAATCATTTGAATAGTTACAATTGCACTTGTAGCAATATAATTTTTTTTGTAGCCTTGCCTCAAGTCATCCTCATAGCCCTTGGACATGGAATACTACTGTATATGAGCCTTGCAATGCTAACCTTGCCTAGCCCGCTTGAATTGATCCAAATTTTGTGTCATACCTACCAAAATACACAACTTTTGGTTTGCAGAAGTTTAACTAGTCAAAACACTAGATGACTATTGATTGCTTCTCATGGGATTGTGATTTGCTCCACATGGGGTCCTTAAAATATGAAGACATCAAGTACAAAAAAGATAGATTTTACTAATGTTGGCTATGGAAAACGTTGTATAGACACCGGTTTGGATGCATAATACCAAACTAGAAATAAATGCCAAAAATAGGAGCTTAGATAGGGATATTATTTAAAGACCACGTCCCCTATTCTAGCTACAAGATAACAAGATATATTCATTAGAAATAGAGATAGAAGGGGCGAGAGAGAGATTTGATGTATAATGAGATAATAAATGTAATGAATTGTCTGTTGATATATGAATGTAATCAATTGCAAATTCTGATATATTGTGTGTATATGATATTTAATTTTGATTTACAACTAGTAAAGTATCTGAAATATCTTTCCTTCTTGCCACAATAGGACTGAGTTTGAGGTAGAAGACTACAATAGCAGAAGTCCTTTGCATATAGAACTCTTGTTTGTATTCATTAGATTTCTTGCTAACATTGTCTATTGTCTTTTACAAATATTCAACTTAGATGAAGGATCTTGGAAAATTTCAAACAACAAATTACATGAAAACATTCTTCCAATGCATACGCATCATACGACATTAACTATTTTGTAACAAAGAGATCATAAGTGTTACATGCCAACAAGCATATGACATTACATGCTAACACAAAAAATAAAAGCAATAAACAAATTCCCACTTGCCATGAGCATTGTCATTGCCTTGTGAGATCCATAGAGCTCTACAAATTGTCCTTACCTCATTGGATCCATAGAGCTGTAGAGATTATAAAGGTACATAATCAAGAATCAAATGCTCTCAGAATATTGTTGTCTTGCCAACTTAATATTTTTTATGGCTCACATTATAAGTCATGTGCTATTTTGTTGGCTCCACTCAAATGACTCATCCAAACTCCATACTCTCTTGTACCAGTGGAGTTCAGTTCCAAACATAATAGTCAACACAATGGAGGATTGAGCTTCTTGTAACTATTATTGTGTATACTAAAATATAGAGCAAACCAATGAGAAACAACACATAAAGCAACTTGGCCCCATGGATCGCAATATCTTTTAAGACTCCTGACAAGTTATCTTCCATGGGCCCTTTGGAGCATTTCACTTTTGGACTCTTCAATACAAGGGTTGAAGTTAGGGATCATATATCTTTGGATGCTATAGTAAAGTTGATTTTGGGGGTAGTAGAGGATCTCTCCCCTTGATTGAAGTCTTTGGAGGATGATATTCTGTGGAAGATTGTCCATATAAGGAAATGCGGTTGTCCTAAATGTTAGTCCATTTTCCTGTCAATGCAAAATCCTGTGAAAATGGCCTGTTCCCTGCAAATGTTTTGTAATGTTGTCCTGCCATGCCTGCAAGTCATAGTTTTAATGTGTGATGAAAATCCACTTGATTTCATGTTGTGTGCTCTTAGCCCTATGTTCTTCCATGTGTCACCTTGCTTCAGTCCAGATTGTGTCTCATAAATCGCAAAACCCAGGAAATTATTCAAGTTTTGAGGTTTGTAGGAAAATATTTTTAGAATCTGCCACAGTGTTGAAAACCCACAATGTTTTTAAAAATCCATGATGTTTTCGGTCTGTGTGAAAACCTTCGTTATTTTTGACCTTATGCCTTCCAGCTTTTGTGCACTTATCTTTTGGCGTCAGAAACCTTGTGTGTTTTCAATTTTTTCGTCAAAAACCCTGTGTGTTTTCAACCTCATAGTTTCCTGTTTGCTGGCGTTCCCTAATTGTGCAAGTGCGATGGATGGTGGATCCAGGTCTACAGGCTCTTCTTGATTGGTTGTCGCATGGCCGCATGTCAGACTTTTCTGACATGCGATCATGCGACCGCTTGCCACCTGTTCGCGTGGGTCCCAGTTCTTCTCAGTTGCCAGGTGTGGTTAAAGCTCAGACATAATCGGTGGTTGTCGTATGTTCACATGGTAAAGATGCATGGTGTTTATCCTTCACGCTTTTGCGACAGCTATTCAATTTTCTTGTATGGGCGTGCAGTGGGACCTGTCTGCTCGGTGGCAATGACGTGTCACTTTTCTATTGGTTGTCTGCGATGAGTTGGATTTCATGTCAGCGGGGCCCGGTGTCAGAGATTTAAGATCTACGGTCGGCGTATGATCGCATGGAATATTCTCACCCCATGCAATCACGCACCCACCATTCGATTGGATGCCGATGGGTTTGTTCGCAGTGGGGCCATTTGGGCTGAGGTGTCATCACTTGATCCGATGAGCTGGGCGATGATTTGGACTTGTCAGTGGGCCCGATATTCTTAGGCGGAATGACAATGCAGAAGAGATCTATGGTTGCCGCATGATCGTGAGGAATATTCCTCCCCTTTGTGATCATGCGACCACCGTCCGATCTTCCCAAAAGGTAAGGTTTTTTTCGGCGGTGGGTCCAGTGTTAGGTGTTGCGAAGATGGAAGCTTTTCATTGGTTGACGGGTTTGTGACAAGGCATGCGACAATGTAAAGGGGGTGAGGTGGCAGTCTTGTTGCCTTGTCGCATGATCGCAAGGGCCATCTTTCGACCATGCGATCATGCGACAAGGGTGTCACGTTGGCAGGTAGCGGCGGCGATTATGCTGGTAGTTAAGGTTTGCGGGTTGTCGCATGTTCGCATAGCCCGTCTCCGTGCTATGCGATCATGCGACAACTGTTGTACGTCGCCGTTGCAGAGTTAACCCGAGGTGTTTGGATGGGTTAAAAACATAAAGCCCGCGAAGTATGAAGATCTAACAGCGGGGATATAAAGTTGATCCCGGTTTAAATTGTGACCGTCGATTCATTGCTGGCACCGTAAGATTGACCGTTGCTTTTTAAATTCAAATCTCTGAGAACGTTTCCTGCAACCAGAAAGGACTGAAATTGATGACAGAAAGGGCCAGAGTTGGTAAAACTAATTTTCTCCACCGCTCCAGTGTGCTCCAGGGTGTGAGATGATTGCAGAAGAGATGTTTCAACGCGCAGAAGTTAATGAAATGTACCAAAAGCAGTTGCAAGGTCACTTCCAGTTTGAATTTTGTAGATTTTTGATTGATCTTCGGTGCCTTTTTAGAGTTTCTCATGATTGAAGATCAGATGTTGATTAAGTGCATTTAGGACTTAGTGTTTTCCCTCCGAATTGTATCAGATTTTGATGAACTTGAAATGCCTAATTGATGGAAAACCCTAACCCTAACCATGGTTACCCTTAGCTTGTTGCATCCTAACTTGTGTGGGATTTCAAGGTAACCATGGGTATATATGTTGTTTTTGTTGATTTTCAAAAGGTTCCAGCTTCGAAGTTCTGAAGTGTTCCTAGTCCTGGATCCAAGATTGTAACACTTTTGCATTCGGTATTTTGCTGATGATAGAGAAAAAGTTGCAGGTCTAAGCTGTAATTTGCAAGCTTGACTCCTCTGGATTGATTGTTTACACTTAAGGATTCTTCATACTTAATACAAGTACATGACTCTTATCTCTCCTTTGTGTCAACTTAGATAGATTCTGAACTTTCTAGTCCTCTGCATATTGTTTTATGTATATGTATCCATTCTTGAGTTCTAATCTAGGATTAGATGAAATGATGCTTTAGATGGGACATAGATCTATCTTATTGTCTATGTAAGGATATCTCATAAGTAGTAAAGGGGATTGTAGGTGTGTTTATGGCTTGGAATCTCAGCTATTGTCTGGTGTGTGTAGCATTCATGTTCTAGGAGATCTTGCCTAATGGATGAGGCACTGGCCTAAATGATTATCTCTTTATCAACAAATACTGATTGTTGTTGTTATGATCCCAAAAGCATAAGTTAAGAACCATCCTTTTAAGTTTTGAGTATTTGGTTGTATGTGGTTCTACCCATAGTAATGGAGAGTCAATGAGTGTGTGGTTAACACTTAGTACTTTCTTACTATCCTCTTATCTATTATTCAAACCCAGTCTTTGGTGTGTGAAGTATAATTTATACTGGGTTAGGTGCACCCCCCATGGTTTTGCAGAGCCAGAAGTGAAGAGGGCAGTCTTGTCCCTATAGTTGGTCCAGTTGCCTTGTAGAGCTCACACTTAGATTTAACCAGTCCTAACATCAGTCTCAAGGCATATTGGCAGCCCTAAGTGGCATAAGCGTCATTTTGGACACCAACACTAAACATGTATGTGCCTCCTAGACCTAGGTTGTTTGAAGGGTAAGGAAGGGTCTAGCAGTGGCTTAATTGGCCATCCTTTTTGGTTTTTTTAGCAGTTTGTATTCAATTGTATGTATTATCAGCTATGTTTAGTGTGTGATAACTTTGTTGCTGTTCCTCAATAGTTTTTTTTGTTGTTGTTTTCTTTTTGTATGCTTAATGTCTCTTCTTGTAAAGGGTTTTGAGACCACTTTGATTTTTTTTTCCGCTAATCAAAACACAAGAAGATTTCTAGTCTACACCTACAACAAAGAAATTGTAAACAAAAGAATGATAAAAAATAACAAACTTTTCATCAAACAAATATTTTGGACAAGTGATATGCTCAAAATGATTAGTTGATTGTTGAACATGAATGTTGGTCATTGAGTTCAACACCATAACCTTGCCTCGCATGTAATTCTTCTTGAAAATAGCTTGTGGAGGAGTGAATTTATAGATTTTTTATGAGAATTATTGATGGATGGTATTAGATCTTGTGCAATGAAGGGATCAGATTGATCCATTGGAGTATAAGAGGGTTACAAGTGGTATCATATGATTGGCATATATAAAAGGTCAAATTTTTAAAAGAGATGGAGGTTTGGAGATTTATCTAATCTCGATGTAGGGTGAAGATTGAAAAATGATTTATCTAGAGCCATGTGTCCTTGGAGCCTTCTATAAAATTGATTTTATTTATTTTAAACAAAGTGGCAGAGGAATGCACAAATGATTAATTAGTTTTTAAACTTGATTTTTTTATTCAACTAACAATGAGCTATATATAAGAGGAATTAAATAAATTTTACACATTTAATTTGCTGGAATTAACTAGGTTAGATTTATTTAATTAAGGTGGGAATATGAGTAGAAATGTTGAATTGGTTAAATTGACTAATTAAATGAAAATAATTTATTCAACTAATGTTGAAAGAATTTTTAGATTGGTTAAATAAATAAATTAACATTAATAGAATGATGTAATGCACCGAATTTGGATGTAATTTAATTAAGTTAATTATTATTATTTTTTAAATATTGATCAAAGCAAAATATTACAAAGAAAATAAATAGCAGTTAAAGAGGTGATTGCAAAGAAAGAATAATATTACAACATTAAATTACAATAGAACAAACTGTAACAGTTGGGATCACGAGCTGCACAAAACAAGATTCAACTAACCTAGTTGATCGAAATGACTCCCTAAACATAACATCAAATACAAAAAAACTACAAACCTATATAGTAGCATTGTTGGAAATTCCCAATAAGAAATTACTTAAGGCATTTACATAAAATAGTACAATGAACCCATCAAGCTTGAAACTTAAGGAGCTTGTGGAGATGGCTTGCACATTTGATCCCTCCTTTATGAAGTTGGAAAATTTGGTTTTTGATCTCATCCAGTTGCCTACTATATCTACCACCATAACTCTGACCAATCTTTAGCTCCCATGCTTGAAACTTGAAGAGTTTACGTAGCTATATAGAACATTTCATATCTCCTTCTTGAAGTTGCAAAAAATGATATTTTATCTCATTCAACTTCTTATGGCGTCTAGTTCCATCCTTATGCTCAATCTTCAATCGTGAACATAAAAGAATTTGTTGGAACATACTTTTTGAGTAAAATATTAGAATATCTACTTCTTGATGAAAACTATGATTAGAAAAATTAAGTTAAAAGTGGTTCTAAATTTAAATAAGGACTTTTTTAATTAATTAATTTAATTATAAATAACAAAGGTCAAAATAATAAAATAATAAAGTAATGTTGGCCTAACCTATTGTTATGTTCTAGACTCTTCTAGGAGGTCTTATGAGATGGTAGCTCAGTATTGTGCTGATCAATGATCAATTATTTCATCTCTTTGTATTTGTAATTCCTATTAGAGTTGTGAAGTGGGTTCCTTGCTTGCAGTTTTGGAGGTCGAAGGCCCTCCCTAGTTTGCAATTGTAGTTTTGGTGGTTAGTGTGCATGTGAATTTTGTACCTAGTTGTGGACACAACACTTCAGTAAAACATTAGAGGTTAGCAAATCAAGAAATCTACAAATGAAACAATATAGCTAACCAAGCGATTTACTACCTTCTAGTAGGTATGAATTTGATATTATCAGATTATGACCAATACCAGTGACAATGGCGCAATACCTAAACGAAAGATTTAAATGATTGAAAGATGGATGAAAATGAATACAGCTTAATCTATATTTTTGGATTTTTTATGCAATATGATGAAAAACTGATATGAATTGATCTAGAAATGAATGTAAATGATTTGCAAATCTAATCTAACAATGCTATGGAATACTATGAAAATGGATTGAAAACAATGAAATAAAATTGCAAAATCTCACAATCGCCTGTTCGCAAGAGCTTGATTCTCCAAGTAATTGAAAGCACAGTTGAAGGATGGATGATTTTCGAAGATTGAAGAAGATCCTTTGTGAAGGGCTGAGCCTCATTTATATAGAAATCCAAGATTTTTGAAAGCTCATGGAAAGCCAAAAATCTCTCCTTGATTAACTTAGATTGATTTTTGAGTTATCCGGAAATCAGAATTAGTTAACTCACAAAATCATGCAAAATCATCTTTTTAACTCAAATCAGAAGTTTAGATCACTTTTTAACTTGAAATAGATGTTGAGTTCAAAAAGATAACAAATTGAATTGATTTATTGATTTAAAGTTTAATTGCTTTTCTGAATGTGCATGGATAATTATGAATTAATTTAATAATTCAAATGAATTATTCTCAACTTAACTGATTTTTGAATTAAAATAATTGATTTATGGGTTGATCAATTATTTAATCAAACTTTATTCCAAAACTATAGCATTAAATTTGACAATTTGATTTAATTAATTAAATAAGAATTTAATCAATTATTTGTAAGATTTTTGATTTATTGTCAAAATTAAATAATATTAATTAGGAATAAATAGAATTAAATCCAATTAAATGATTAAGTAGCAGAATTAAGTCTAATTAATTAAATATTCAACTTATTCAATTAATCAAATTTAGGATAAATAAAAGAATGTCATTTATCGCCAAATAATATTTAATTAGGAGATAATTAGGATAAATTAGGAATATGTAGGAAATATTCCCCGATGCAGAATTATGATAAAATCGATTAGGGTTTCAATGATTTGATGCGCAGATGTGCCTTTGGTTAGGACTTTAGTGTTGATTTCGATCGATTTGTCGATGTAGGAGGTCAATGGTCCTATAGCCCATTTTTGGGGTATTACAGTTAGCAACTACTCTAGTATGCTAATTTGCACAATTTTGTCAAGTCTCTATTGTAGACAAAATTACAATAATATGTATTTGAAGACATTAATGTTATATGAATTTGTTGTCCAAATCAATTTTACCTCAATGATTAATTTCATACATTTGTGATTGGTTATTGGCATGAAAATTCATAATTAGAAATAATCTAAAGATTCCATCCATCAATTATACTGTAATAAGAAAGCATCGTGTGTATGTTCGATCCAAATCATAGGTTTAGTGATCCTTCTTATATTGGTGACACTTTGGAATAACAGTTTCTGATATAGATCGCGTAGCCATCCTCAACCCATCAAGTATTCAATGATATCTGCGTGCCGAGTGTGACTTGCCATATGGGTAAATTGCCAAGTGCTGAGTGTTGAGTTTGTCTTCCTGTACTGGTGTGTGGGTAGAGTGCCAACTCAGTGCTGTACAACTATGATAGTAAAATGTAGAATGAGGACTTGAAAGTAGGAGTTCGACTATCATTACATTTTTAGTGCCAAATTGTGATTGTCACATTGCAAATGATCAAAGGCATTGATGATAGAAACGTTATTATCATTACACCACAAATATAGCTTAGATCCATTTCCAATATATGATTAGATGTGATATAAGTAGTGAGGGATGTATCATAAGTAGAGGGTCATTGATTGTAGTAGAAGAGGGATCTTGAGGTTTTCTAGGCTCATAGGGTATGTTACACACACTAGCATATGTGATGAGGGATTTGATGTTGGCAATTTGTTTGAGTAGGATATCATGATGTTGTCATTATGGCAACATATATTCAGTGTTAAGACAACATGATCTAAGGAGGAAGTTTTGGATGAGAACCTATGAAAATTGTCTACGTATAATAGTGTTTATCTATTTACACAAAGACTATTTTAATCACCGAAGTTCACATAAGTACTTTCAGTGCATGTGCACTTGAACACATATTATACAAGATATATTAAAGCTACATCTAAGAGCGCAATATTGTATGACATGTACGGACAAAGATATCAATGTTTTATAGAGACAGTGTTGAGCCGACCAAAACCGAGCATCGATCAGTAATTGATTATATTGAGTTAAGGGATTATTTTTTTTTATCAAAATAATGACTTAACTAATTAGGGACGACATCCTAGATGTTAACCCTAAGGCATAAAGAGTTAATATTATGTTTTGATAATATGGAAGCCGACTGATAAGCTGTATTTGAGATAGCTAGTATAAAGAGGAATATTATATGCGAAGTTGAAAGTAAGCAAGTAATGTAAGTAATGCGAAGTTGTAAAGAGATTTTGTATTGATATATTATGCGAAATCTGATATATGATCAAATCAGTGCGAGTTGATAACAAGTTTTGTGAAGAGCCTACAAGATAGATCAAAATATTGAAGAGATTCAGCAACAGTAAAAGGTTTTTGTATTCTATCTTTTGTATTGAAGATTATCATTGTATATTGCATGTTTGGGCAGTGAGCTCATCTTGCATACATTCATATTTTGTAATATCAACTCCTAACAGGGTTGAGGCTTCTAACAAGGCCTAAAGTCCTCTAACAAGGACAAAGACACTATATAGATATAATAGACTCCTAACAGGGTCAATATCTCTAAGCATATATTTTTGATTAGTGGATCATTTGTGGGTATCATCCCCACTGAGGTTTTCCCTTGGTCAGGGTTTCCTCGAGAACAAACATGGTGTTATGAGTTCCTTTATTTTATGATTGTGTTTATTATTCAGTTTAGTTTCTTATGGAAGTTACAAGTTAATTTCATATATCCATAAGTGGGCAAAAGTAAAAGTTTTTGAAATACTGATTCACCCCCCTCTCAGTATTTCCTATTTCTAAAAATTGGTATCAGAGGACAATTACTCAGAGAAGGCCTTAAAACTTGAGTAAGATCTCTATGTATATGGATTAGTTGCAGAAAAACCTAGATGAAGCTCTTGAATAGATTGATATTCTTACTGACAAAAGAGATACTCTGAAGAAAAAATATGATAGTGCAAAAGAATACATTGAGAAACTAAAAGATAAGATAGAAGATTTGAAATCAAAGAAAAAACCTACAAATCAGACCAAGGATAGTGATGAAGTTTCAAAATTGAAAAAGAAGAATGAGATCCTAAAGCACGAATTAAAGATTGTAGACCTAAAGTTAAGCTTGAAAGATGATAACAACAAAGTTGAATCAAATCTAAAGTCTGAAAATGCAAATCTAAGATCTAAACTTACCAAAGTAACATCTGAATTTGAGACTACAAAGTTACAGTATGCTGAACTTGAGAAATACAATACAATTGTGAAAGGAGAACTAACTCAATCCAAGCAACATCTTGAGAAACTATATTCCAACAATGAAAAAATTGATGAACATATTTATTTTCAAAAACCTTCTTATGATAAAACTAGTCTTGGATATTTCGTAGAAAAATTCTCAAAGAAGATTGAAAAATGTAAAGAACCAAATCTAGAAATTCAACAACCTAAGAACAAAGAAGAAGAAAAACAAAACAAAGACATGAGTCTAACCATTCTGAAGATGTACCTAAACAACCTAAGCAAGATGGATCACCTAAAGAAATGAGAAGTGAATTCAAAGGTAGATGTTTTTCATGCAATTCATTTGGACACATTTAAAAGAGATTGTACATGTAAGAAATTCAAACCTATCTCTAGTTATTGTTATAATTGTCATGGTTTTGGACATAGAGCTATTGATTGTAAGATACCTAGATCTAATGATAAAAATAATAGTAGAATATTTAGAAATACTAACCCTGCAGATAAAAGACCTATTGGAGGAAAAAATAATATAAGAAATAGAGTTGTGTTGTAGATGCAACAATTTTGGAGATATTGTCAGAAATTGCAGATCACAAATTAGTCAGTCAAGACCGAGATATGGAAACAATGTTATAATTTTCTAGATTTGTAATAACATGGGTCACACAACGAGATATTACAGAATGAATAACATGAGGAATTCTAATCCTAGAAGAAATGTGAACTACACCAGAAGAAATATGGATACCAACAACAGTCTAAAGGGAAATAGCAGTAACATGGAAGAAGTTATATTTGTCAAAGCTACAGATCAAGCAAGTGCATCCATAATATCAGGAATTCATTCAGGTGAAGTATTTGATATTGGAGTTTATGAGTAAATAACCCACAACTCCCAAGAACACCTGCATGCAAAAACCTATCACATAAAGAGAGAGAAGCAAGAAGCTAGAGAGGCCTAAAAGTATGGATCCATGAAAGAGGAGACATTATTGATGTGCAAAAAAAAAAGTTGCAATTCAATAAAATGAATATTTCTCAATTAAGATTACAAGAGAGATCAATCCTTATAAAAAGAGATTGAAACCCTAAAAGGGTGAAAAAACCTAGGTTGCATGATAATAATTAATAAAGCAATCAATTATTATATGCCTAAAGTTTATCTTAAGTAGAAAGAGATAATAAGTGACTTAGTAATTAAATCAATATGATTTAATTAATAAGTAAACACTTTATTACTCTAACACCCCCCCTTAAGATAAACTTTGGGAGAAGCTAAAAACCTAGAAAAAACTACTAAAAGCATATGGGTCCTGACAACAAAAGGCCTGATCAGGTACCCAAGTACAAAAGAGAGTCTCTGAAAAATGGAGAAATAAAGAAAACCACATGGGAAAAACTCTACTCCAAAAAGAGACAAAGAATAGTCTGAAGGACTGAAGAAGCCTCCAAAACTAGGATTGTTCCAAAAAATAGGAACAAGGATGAACATGTAGAACATCATTGAAGCAAGAAGCTGCAAACTTTGTTAAGAAGTAACTAATGATCTGAAGATCCTCCACTCAAATATGACCAGGTAGAGAAGACTATAATTTTCATGAGTGCCCTCAAATGACACTGCTTGAATTAGGAGACAAACAAAGGCAAAAAACTAAAGTCAAAGATACAAAATACTGTAATCTGCACGAGTGCCCTCAAATGACACTAATTGAATAAGGAGGCAAACAAAGGAAAACACATGAACTTGAAAATATAGATGGCATAAAAACACCAAATGTCTAAAGAGATGACCAATCAAAGATGGAAGAGTGCATCCAAAAATAGGAAATAAAGAGTGTCCATATGGTAAATGATCCATCTCATCGGAATGCATAGGTACCTAGCCATTGCATCCGTTGAGTAGATAGAATCAAATACTAAATACATATCTCACACTATTAAACCAAGGAAGCAGTAGAACCAACAATAGAAACCCCCCCATAATGTTGACAAGGGAGTAATGACAAGTACACTAAAAAGATTGTCCAACATGAACTGCATGATACCAGGAACATCGAAGGTGCAAAGAGAGTACAAACACAAATAAAGATATTTGAGGCTACTATCGTTGGAGGAATACTCACATGACAAAAGTAGATGGAAAAAAAAGGCAAACATCAACCCCCCCTAGCACTTTATAATGGAGTGTGAGTACATAGAGCACGAACATGTGTAAGATCCTATACATGTAATAGAATGACACTTTATCTCAGTGCCTGTGCATAAAAGAATGCTACAAAAGTGAAGTATACACTGCTCAAAGAAGAGCGAAGGCTACTGAAATAAAAGAACAACCTAAGATGATCCATTCCTCAAAAGGAAAAGATCCCATGACCTAAAACATCCAAGATATCCACCAGATTGTAAATATGCAATAAATTGAATAAAATATGCTTGGAGAAGAATCTGGAAAAATGACTCACAACAATGGAAAGGTCTCAGAACAATCTTTCCAATGATATATCATTTGCCCAAAACGGAGTGTGGATGCGCAAGATAGAGCTCTCAGAGTGAAAAACTGAACATCTGGCTTTGATAGTAAACAAAACTATCAAAAAAGAAAAATTAGAAGTTCAAACTTCCAAATTTGGATAGAGCTCGGAACCAATTTTTTGACAATATCTTGTTTTCTCGATTTCGACACCGTATGCTCAAGTTATGAGAAAAATACCAACTATTGTGCTAGAGGGCCCAAAAATGGTGCAAATGATGCTGATGCATACTGACATCAACAAATGACAGGCTTAAATTTGATGGCCAAATGGTCGTCGCAGCAAAAAAAATAATTAATTTTTTTTGGAAATCACCGTACAGCCTTGGGATGCATGCCAAGGCAATTCATTTTGACCTCAATTTGTGTGCCAGGGTGGTACCATTTATACCTTGATTTACATGCTAGGGCCGTATAATTTTTGCCTCAATTTGCATGCTAGGGTGGTACAATTTTTGCCTCAATTTACGTGCCAAGGCCGTATGACTTGGCATGGAAATTTTTTTTGCTTTAGAATGCAATGACGTCTAAATCGGGTGTGCCTTATATGGATCTGGGGTTTTTGGCCATTGCGAGCTCAACGGTGAGCTCTGTTTGAGCAAAAAATGCTCTAAAATACCAGTGACTTCCTCGGGATCCGTGCTAGGGCTAGTTGTAATTTTTTTGCCACAGATTCCAACTTTGTCAAAATTAGACAAATTTTATATGGATCTAGGGGTTCTTGGATGCTTTGAACATAACCGTGAGGTCCATTTGAAGCCAAGATGTCCAGAAAGAGAGGTCTCCCCTATATTCAACAAAAAACCCTCTAAAACTATAGATTTGACGAACACGACCGAATCTCTCAGGAAGAGGACATGGGAAAACAAATCTGAAGCTCCGATACCATATTGGTGTTGATGAGTAAACAACCCACATATGCCAAGAAAACTTGTACGCAAACACCTACCACAGAAAGAGAGATCAATCCTTATAAAAGGAGATCGAAACCCTAAAAGGGTGAACAAACCTAGGTTGCATGATAATAATTAATAAAATAATTAATTATTATATGTCTAAAGTTTAGCTTAAGTAGAAAGAGATAATAAGTGACTTAGTAATCAAATCAATATGATTTAATTAATAAGTAAACACTTTACTACTCTAACATTTGAAAGTTTTAATCAATTTTAAACCCATCTCAAACTGATTAAGCATCAAATTTCATGAATTATGCATCAAAATAAGCATCAGAATAGTATAGAGCTTAACAAAAATTGAATCAAGCCTTGTGAAATTAAGATAAGATAGTAAGTGATATAAGGAAGCTATGGTTAAGAGCGTATCAATTTATGAGCATGTATGCGGTTAGAGAAAGAGAAAGAAGTTTTGCAGGTAACCATGAACAACTTTTTGGCATGTATACACTTATGCAATTAATGCGATGACAATGTCTTGAAGGATTTGATAGATACAAGTGGATTATTGACATTATTTGATCATTCAAGTATATAGAAGAGTCTTAGAGAGCTAGCCAGTGGAGATTGAAAGCAGTTTGCAAGATTTGGAGATAGATTTTCACCAGATCTACATGGAAGCCCTAAATCATGATTTCAAGGTATTTCACTAAGTGTTTATTGTTAGAGTACTTAATTTTTAGTGAAATCATGGATGTATCCCTAGTTTATAACATTAAGGACACACCTAGACCTAAGGTGAGAAAGGAATCAATAGAACCCTTTGAGGAAGATATTAGTTTAGCATTATCGGCTATACCAGACGGTGTCTTGCATTTGGAAGATGTAAGAGGATATTTGAAATGTAAATTTGAGACTATAGGAGACAATAGTATGAATGAGGAGTATGACAAGATATACAAACAATATATGACCTATAAGGAAGGATATGAACATTTAGGTCAACTAGACATTATCAAATACATGTTTCACTATGAATTTCAGAATGATGAATGGACTAAGATCATTTTAAGTAGAAATCATAATGAGAAATTTTGGTTGGATGATAGAGTGATAGACATTACAACTAATTTGATACACGGGGTAATTGTTGGAGATTTGCCAGCAAGTCAGTGCTGACTATATGTTTGTCATTGATGACAACATATGGTAAGTAGCATGTGTGGAAGTGTGATGGAGAGAGCCTTGAGCATATGTTTCATGGATATGTTATCAACATGATATCATAGACACAGAGGTTGATTTTGAGTAAAGACAATAGTATAGTTGTGTATATCAGTGAGTGTTTATGACAGGTCCCAGGAACAGTTTTGTATATGATTTACAACATAGTTGCAGTAGAGCCTTGTGCATTTATATTTATGTTTTAGACATATGTATGATGTTATGTTCATGGACACAGAGTCATATATGCAGTACAGGTTGAGTTATTAAGTCTCTAGTTGACAGTCACAGTTTCCTGAGTCTACTTGGAAGAGCCGACAATGTTTATATGATTGCAGTAGTTGCGCCTATCATCTCGGTATATGCACTTGGATTTATGTTAAGAAGAGATTTAAGGATGTTTGGTTAAGAGTGCATAACATAATTTAGCATGAGGAGAAAATATCAATTAATTTGGTAGAGCCGACAGTGTGAAGTAACGTGTTCAATCATATTGAGTTGGACAGGTCCCAGTTAGTGTTGTGTGCTTAGTAGAGCTGACAAAGATGTTATTGGAGAGTTTTATTATTTCTCTAATATAATTTCAAGGTAGTTCTAATAGGCTGACTTGATTATATCATTTAGAGGAAAGTTACTTATAGGTAGTCATTTGTGATTGCTAGGTATGGCTAAGAGTTGAAAGATAAGAGCAGAGCAGAGAGTGCAAAGTGTTGAGCCATTAGTAGAAGGTCTATGTGACATAGTAGATAGTTTATGCTATTCATTGGAACTAATCAAGACAACAAGTCTACGCGTAGTTCACCAAGATCTAGCTATAGTGTGTATTTGTTAAATAAAAGGTTGCAACCTTCACCCCTTTGAGCAATGTGCTCTCAGACAGTGCGTCCTCACCCCTAACCAGGTTAATTGTAAAAGACTCCTAATAGGGTTTGACCCTTGACCAGGTCACTGTACTTATTGCATTCTAAAGATCAACTCCTAACAGGGTTGTAAGATCTTCTAACAGGGATCATAATACACTAGTGCAGTTCTTAGTGGGTGTCAATTCCCACCGGGGTTTTTACCTATTTGGGTTTCCTCGTAACCAAAATTGTGGTGTTGTGTTAAGTGTTCTTTCATTGTGTTTATGCTTAAAGTTATTATATACTTAATTGGATAAATAATTGAATCTTTTAGATAACTGATTCACCCCTCCTCTCAATTATCTCTTGGGACTATTCCTAACAATTGGTATCAGAGCCAAGTGCCTCGGAGAGAAAGTTTAACAGCTTGAGGTCCATCAGATGGCATTCTTTAGAAAAGAAAGTCCTAAGTTTGATGGAGAGAACTATCTAGACTGGAAGAACAAAATGATGACACATTTGTAGTGCATTGCCTTTGAGATTTTTGAAGTAGCTACCAAAGAAGTTGAGATTCCTTCACTAGCAGATCTTGCAAAAGAAGATGAAACCTTGAAGAAAAAGGAAATGTTCACTTCAAATGCTATTGCCAAAGAAGCCCTTATCAACCCCCTATCTGACAATGAGTTTTCAGAGATCAAGAAAATAGACAAAGCCTATAAGATATGGAAGTACCTAGAAGACATGTTTGAAGGAGATATTCAAGCCAAGAATGCATGCAGAAAGACATGGAAGAAAATATACGATACATTAGAGATGCTACCTGATGAGAATGTCAGAGCTTACAATCAAAGGATTAATGAAGCAGTTGCAGGAATCAGAAACAATGGTGGAGAAATCTCAGAAGAAGACATAATGGATAACTTGATGACTACCTTGACACCAGAATATGACAATAAGATATGCATCCTAGATGAAACTATGCAGTCCACAAAAGAATTTAAAAGAGAGAATTTAATCAGCAAGCTTTCAGCCTTTGAGATATCAAGATTGAAGACAGAGCTTAAAAGTGAAACAACATTCAAAGCTTCAGTATATGGTAAGAAATCCTTGAACACCTCTGGTAATTTTGATGATGATGATGATGAAGAGAAAACACTAGATGATTTCATTGCTATGATTTCTAAAAAAGAAAAGAAAGGAAAAGAAAAATATGAAGGTCAATTACCATTCAAATGCTTTTCATGTAATAAGATTGGTCACTTTGCATCCAAGTGTCCTACAAGAGTTAAGAAGTTCAAAAATAATTACAAGCCCAAGTATACAAATGAATGTTACTATGCTGGAGATGGAGTATCAGATGAAGAATCAGCAGAGGATGAAATTGGATTCATTGCTCTTGAAGATGAAAAGAATGTGCAAGAGTTAGCACTGATTTCATAAGCTGACATCGAGACATATTGGATCATTGACAGTGGTTGCTTACACCACATGACATGAGACAAAGATAGATTTATACATATGGATAGATACAAAGGAGGCATGGTTAGATTTGGAGACAATACTCCTAAACCTATCAGTGGTAGAGGAACCATCACCCTAGATGGAAAGAACATCACTGATGATGTTCTATATGTTGATAGTTTGTAGCATAACCTACTAAGTGTTGGACAGTTGCTTGAAAAAGGTTACCGGTTGGAGTTCAAAGATAACAAATGCATCATTAATAACAAAGAAGGAGAAATGATTGCATTAGGTTCAAAGACTAAAGGTAATGTCTTTCAACTTAATCCTAAAGCAAGTTGTTTTGTTGCTAAAGTAGATAACAGTTGGTTATGGCACAAAAGACTATGTCATATCAATTTTGATAACATAGTAAATATAAGCAATGTAAAGGTAGTAAGAGATCTTCCTAGCATTGCAAAACTAGTTGATGCAATATTTAGGGAATGTGTGATGGGAAAGAATGTAAGGAATTCATTCAGAAGCAAGCATAATTCAATAGAGAACAAGTTGGATATGATACATACAGACCTATGTGGACCAACTCAAACAAGATCATACTATGGTGAAAGGTATTTCATTTTGTTTGTTGATGATTATTATAGAATGATGTGGGTTGCATTCTTAAAGGAAAAATCAAAAGCATTTGACAAGTTCAAAATATTCAAAGCTAAGGTTGAAAAGAGTTTGGATTGAAGATTAAATGTCTGAGATCAAATAGAGGAGGAGAATTCACCTCTGATAGATTTTATGAGTACTACAAAGAACATGGGATAAAGAGACAACTAAGTGCCCCTAGAACCCCTCAGTAGAATGGAATTGCAGAGAGAAGGAATAGGATCATTCTTGACATAGCGCACATCATCATGATTGAAGGAAAGGTTGCACACACCTACTAGAGAGTTGAGGTCAATACTGCAGTCTATACTATCAATAGAATTCAGTTAAGGCTAGGCGCAGACAAAACACCTTATGAGCTATGGTTTGGGAATGTACCTACAGTAAAATACTTCAAAATATTTGGAAGCAAGTGCTACATCAAGAGAGATGAATCAATTGACAAGTTTGATGCAAGAAGTGATGAAGGTATTTTTCTTGGTTACTCTACTAAAAGCAAAGATTATAGATGCTTTAATCTAAGATTGAAGAAGATAATTGAAAGTGCTCATGTTAATATTGATGAGAAGTTTATGATTCAAGAGAGATACCATGATTATGCACCTATGATTGAAGAAGAACCTAGACCTACTAGTAGTGAAGCAATTGATGAAGAAATGTTTGACAACATAGATGTTCTATTCAATGACCCTGAAACAAATGAAGAAGAAACACAAAAGGTGGATGAAAAAGTCACATCTAATGTTCCTAAATTCACATCTAGATATCATTCAAAGGAAGACATCATTGGAGATTAGAGCAGAAAAGTCATGGCAAGATCAAAAGAAAAGAGTTCCATAGCAAATGAAGAGGTATGTTTACTGTCACAGATTGAACCCTTAAGTGTTAAAGATGCATGTAATGATTCAGATTGGCATGAAGCAATGAAAGAAGAGCTAGATCAGATAATTAAGAATGACACATGGGAATTGGTCCCTAAGCCTAATGATAAGAATGTAATAGGAACAAAATGGATATTCAGAAATAAGATGAATGAAGATGGAACATTGGTAAGAAAAAAAGAAAGACTAGTATGTAAAGGATATGCGCAAAGAGATAGAATTGATTATTCAGATACATTTGCCCCTGTAAGAAGATTGGAAGCCATAAATTTATTTCTAGCCTACGCTACATTCAAGAACTTTAAATTATACTAGATGGATGTTAAGTCAACATTCCTGAATGGAGAGTTGAAGGAAGAAGTATACATTGAGAAACCAGGAGGATTTACTTTATCAGAAAAACCTGATATGGTATGTAGATTGAAGAAATCCCTCTATGGACTTAAGCAAGCCCCTAGATCATTGTATGAAAGACTTTATGGTTACTTGACTAAGATTGGATTCAAGAAAGGAGCAACATATTATAACTTATTCATAAGAGAGACATATGATGAACTATTGTTAGTTGATATATTTGTTGATGACATTATATTTGGTGGTAATGACAAGATTAGTGTAGAATTTGCTAAAGAGATGGAGAGAAAATTTGAAATGAGCATGATTGGTCCTATCAAGTACTTTTTGGGATTGAATGTGCAACAGACAGATAAAGGTATATTCATAACTCAAACTAAGTATGTGAAAGAGATCTTGAAGTCATTCAAGATGGATGATTGCAAGCCATTAAGTACCCCTATGATAATAGGATGCAAGCTTTCAAAAGAAGATGATTCACCAGTAGTAGACATAACCTTGTATAAGTCTATGATTGGTAAACTTATATATCTTACTCAAACCAGACTAGACATTTCCAATGTAGTTGGTATTGTTGGAAGAATTGCAACAGAACCTAAGTAAAGTCATCTCATGGTAGTAAAAAGAATATTCAAATACTTGAATGGAACCTTAGACTATGGTTTATGGTATCCTATTTTAGATTATGTAAAGCTTCATGTATATACATATGCAAATTGGGCTGGATGCATGGATGATAGAAAGAGTACCTCTGGAGGAGGTGTATTCCTTGGAGATAGACTTTTTACTTGGACAAGTAAAAAGTATAATTGTATCTCTCAGTCAACAAAAAAAGTAGAGTATATAGAAACAACATTAAATTGTTCTACAATTGTGTGGATCAAGCAGATGATAAAAGATTTTGGTATTCAGATTGACTACCCTATTGTTATTCATTGTGATAACACTAGTACTATCAATATGTCAAATAACCCTATGATGCATGCAAAGACAAAACATATTGAGATAAAATATCACTTCCTAAGAGAGAAAGTAGCAGAGAAAGAAGTAATGGTGGACTATGTGAGTACAAAAGATCAGCTAGCAAACATATTCACAAAGCCTTTACCTAAGGATACTTTTGAGTATCTCAGGGAGAAGCTGGGAGTAATTCCCTTCCCTGAATCTGATTAGAGATAGCAGGAGTGCATCAGTCCTCAATGAATGATGAAAGGTTGACTACTCTACCTCAAGAGTAGTACCAATGCTTAATGTTTTTGGCACCCTTTTCCGTTGATGTCAAAGGGGGAGTAGTATATAGTCATGAAAAACATAAAAAGAAGGAATATATAGTAATAAAAAATAAGTAGAAAGGGGGAGTAAAAATATAGTCATGGGAAGTAGTGTAGTTAAGGAAATGGAGAATATTGAAGATTATTGCAGTAGTTGGAGGATTCTTCCTTGGGGGAGTTTTGTTGAGGAAATGGAGAATGTTATAAAATAACTGGACATTTGGATTGGTGGTATTTTTCATTCCATATGTTGCCATCAATGCCAAAGGGGGATATTGTTGGATATTTGCCAGTAAGTCAGTGCTGTCTGTATGTTTGTCATTTATGACAACATATGGTAAGTAGCATGCGTGGAAGCATGATGGAGAGATCCTTGAGCATATGTTGCATGGATATGTTATCAACATGATATCATAGGCACTGTTAGCACTTGAAATAATTTCCATGGTTTTCTGTCTTTTATCTGGTCTTTCCCTGCAAAATTTTCATGGCCCTAGCATGTTTTTTCTGGTCCCTGCAGTCATTTTGTTTCCCTGGTTTTGAAACCCTTAGCTCAAATTTTTGAAAAACTAGTCATTGTGTCAAAACCCTTTGAAATACCCTAGCCCTGTTCTAATTCCTCATTACCTTTTTGGGCCACTTAAGTTTTGTTAAATGCATGTACATATTTCTTTCCTGGCTTGTCGCTTGTTCGCGTGTTGCCTAGCGGTCACATCTTTTCATTCTGCGAACTGGCGATTACTTGTTTGTCACTGGTTCGCTTGGTTTCCCAGTGGTTAACCTTTTCTTCCAGTGATTGGGCGAACACTGTGTTCGCGTATTCTCTTGTTTCCGAGTGGTTATCTCTTAACTATTTGTGACTTGGCATGGTGGCTTCCTTCTCTTTAGTTGCATGTTCATGTGGTCTCCAGGCCTAGGTTATCTAACACGTCTCGATCTAACGGTGGTCGTATGTTCTCATGAGATGTGTCAGAGCTATGCACTTTTACGCTGGCCTTGATTTTATTGTATGACGTAGCCTTTCTTTTCAAGTGGGTCTACATGCCAAGTGTGCTGATTTGGCGGTATCTGATTGGTCAATGAGAGTATGAAGTGGAATCCTATCAATGGGACCAATTTTCTTGGTGTCCTGGCAGGTTAAAGTTTAGTTTGATCTTATGGCTGTCATTATTCCACCAGGATGACATGCTTGACCTTTAACACAGTGGTATAGCGATAGCCGTTGATTCTCGTAAAGGATTAGTGGGTCCAAGGTGACACGTATGCAGTTGGTGATATTTTATTGGTTCATGTATTAACATGTTGGCAGTCGTCAGTGGGACCTAGTTTCTAGATGTGTTGGAGGGTCCTGACACTGTCATTCGATCAACGACAGGCATATGTTCTTATGGGTTTTGTCAGAGGTTTTAGATCTTGTGACGTCCATTTATTTCGTATCCTATCAGAGGGTTGTCAAGGCAAGGAAAGATTCTTCGATTGACAGTTGTCTTATGATCTGATGGAATCTCAGAGGGCTATGTGAAGATGAGACAACCATTGATCTTTGTGATGCGGGCCCAGTAAAATTTCTTCAGTCTTTTGGCGGTTCTGATAAAGTGGTTAGCAGCCCGATAAATTTCAATGATTTTTGCTCGTTCACGTAATAAAATGGTGGTGATCCAAAATGATTAGTGATTTAGCGAAGGAAGGTCACATGATCGCTAAGTATTTTAGCGATGACTTAATATGTTATGCGAACTGGCGAAAACCTTTTGTCGCCAGTTCGCCAAATATAACTGGGATAAGTTTATTTTCCTGCAGTCGCTAGTTTGTGGGGTTAAGTGGTGAGTTAAGATTTCATTCCATGAATAAGGAAATGCTTTGTCGCATGTTTTCTTATGGTAAACCTAAGGTGACTGGTTGAGTTAAAGTCATAGGAGCCCGCAAAATAAAAGGATCAGACGGTCAGGACTTAAAGTTGATTCAGATTCAAATGTGGACCGTCGATTTGCTGCTAGTGCTTGAAACTGACTGTTTGATTTCAAATTTGAATTTTTGAAGGGTTTCCAGCGACAGAAAGGACCGAAATTAAATATTTTCACGACCATATTTGATTTGTTTGGTGGCACTTGCTGTTACAGTGTGGTCCAAGGTGTTCCATGATCTTCTGCAGGGGTTTGTACCTTGTTCTTTGTGCTCGAGGTGTGTTGTAGGTGGTCGAATAGGGTTGACATTTTAGATGTTTCTGTGATTCTTAGTACCTTCTTAGTGAGATTTTTCATGATTGGAGTCACTCCGGGATCTGTCTTCTCTTGGTTGCCTGGGTTTCTTCCCCTGTAATAAATTTGTGACCATTTCTAGTGGGTTTAGTGGTTGAAACCCTAACCCTAGTCAGCCGAAGCTTGATGCATCCTCTTTGAGGATTCCAAGGTGACTAGTGGTGGTATATATTATAGAATTTTTGGCTTAGTGCGGGTTCCAAAACTTTCTTTTGGTCCCTAGTTGTTGATGGTATTATACTGAAAAAGGAGTTGGATTTTGGGTCTCTTCCTATCTTTGTGTTGCTCTGATTGTATATTAATCCTGAATATGTTAATGAGAATGCTATTGAGTTCCAATCTTGCATTTGTGTATGTCTTCTTGTTTTGGTTCTGAGCTCATATATGTTAGTGTCACAAAGTGTATTAACATATGGTAAACAAAGAGTATTATGAAATCATCTCTGAGTTCCTAACAAAGTTAGGATTAAAGTCTTTTAGGTGAGTTCAGTGAGTTTGCAACCAAGTAAGAATCTCATGTCCTTGTGTTTGAGGGAGAGGGGTAATAGGAAAAACACTTATCCTAAGCCCAGGAGTGTTTGATTTAAGATCTTCATTTGATGTATGTAATTAGGTGACTCTTTGCCCTAGGTTAAGGCACTAGTCCATCCTTTGGAGGCATTTCCTTGTCATCAACCACACACAAACAAATTAAATGATCAAATCCTTAAATCAGTTAGTAAAGAGTATATTGGTATAACATTTAGTGACTCCTTTGGAGAAGTGAGTCAAGGGTACACCCACCTGAGCATTAAGGCTCAAAGTGTAGGAGGATCTCTTTTGATCCTTGTTAATTGGCCCTCTTCCTTGTAGACTTTGGAGTGGTGATAGAGTCAAGGTTATATTAAAGTTATCCATCAAAGCATAAATCTACAAGTTGAAGATCAAGGGGAACTCCCAACAGGCACAAAGGTTGATTCTAAGTAAAGATAGTAGTACAGTTATGTATATCAGTGAGTGTTTCTGACAAGTCCCAGGAACAGTTCTATATATGATTTACAACACGGTTGTAGTCGAGCCTTGCACATTTATATTTATGTTGTAGACATATATATGATGTTATGTTCATGGACACAGAGTCAGATATGCAGTACAGGTTGAGTTATGAAGTCTCTCGTTGACAGTCATAGTTTCCTAAGTCTACTTGGAAGAGCCGACAATGTTTATATGATTGTGGCAGTTGCACCTATCATCTCAGTATGCATGCTTGGATTTATGTTAAGAAGAGAGTTAAGGATGTTTAGTTAAGATTACATAATGTAATTTAGCATGAGGAGAAAGTATCAGTTAATTTGGTAGAGCCGACAGTGTGAAGTAATGTGTTCACTCATATTGAGTTGGACAGGTCCCAGTTAGTGTTGCGTGCATAGAGCTGACAAAGATGTTATTGGAGAATTTTATTTTTTCTCTAATATGATTTCAAGGTGGTTCTAACAGGCTGACTTGATTATGTCATTTAGAGGAAAGATACTTATAGGAAGTCATTTGTGATTGCTAGGTATGGCTAAGAGTTGAAAGATAAGAGCAGAGCAGAGAGTGTGAAGCGTTGAGCCATCAGCAGAAGGTCTATGTGACATAGTAGAGAGTTTATGATATTCATTGGAACTGATCAAGAAAGTAGGTCTACGTGCAGTTCACCAAGATCTAGATATAGTGTGTATCTATTAAATAGAAGGTTGTAGCCTTCACCCCTTTGAGCAGTGTGCTCTCAGATAGTGTGTCCTCACCCCTAACAGGGTTAATTGTAAAAGAATCCTAATAGGGTCTGACCCTTGACCAGGTCACTATACTTATTGCATTGTAAAGATAAACTCCTAACAAGGTTGTAAGATCTTCTAACAGGGATCATAATACACTAGTGCAGTTTTTAGTGGGTGTCAATTCCCATCGGGGTTTTTACCTATTTGGGTTTCCCCGTAACCAAAATTGTGGTGTTGTGTTAAGTGTTCTTTCATTGTGTTTATGCTTAAAGTTATTATATACTTAATTGGATAAAGAATTGAATCTTGTAGATAACTAATTCACCCCCCCCCCTCTCAGTTATTTCTTGGGACTATTCCTAACAACAAGATTGTCTAAAAAAGGTGCAATTCCACTAAATGAAAAGAATGTAAAGAAAATAGTGATAGAAAACACTAAGTCTTCATATAATGGAAGAGGTATTATAATTAGTAATATTGAGCACAATGATGTGAGGTATGTGTGCAAGATAATGACTACCAAGTTATGTGCCAGCTCTAGGGAAGATGAAATGGCATAAGGTATGGTGCAAGCAACTTATCTTATGTGTGTTGACAAAGTTGATATTGAAATGAGTGAAATTCTGAGAATCCAATTGATTGAAAATATTGAGAAGATTAAGAAAATAAAGAATTCCCAATTCAGATTCTCATCCCTAATCACCTACATGTTTTTCCATCTTTTGAGAATATTTCCTTACACTATAGGAGCTGATTGGAATGATGATTGAAGTTCAATGGAAAGAATCAACAAGGTTTATCTTGGACATACAATTGCCAAAGTAATTGAGAGTTATACACTTGTAATTAAAACCTTTTAGAATGAGATGAAGAAAATGTCAAGAATTCCACCTTCAATAGTTGAGAAGTACAAGAATGAGATATGTTTTTTAGTTGACACATATTTCACATATATTGAAGTAGTAGAACCAATAACTGAATTCATAGACCCTATGGAATATGAACTATCTGAAGAGGAAGCTGAAGGATATGTAAGCAGATTATTGAAGTGTAGATTAGATTCCAAAAGTTCTAGATTTGGAACATTTGAGGAAATTTTTAGTACAACACAACAATCACAGGTGCAGAAGTTAGCTAAGAAAAGGGTTGACAATACAATTAAAAATATATTAAAAGATATAGGTATGACTGAACATGAATTCAACATTGCGAAAAAGACATCAACAACAATAAGAGATATTGGACAAAAGGAAGTATTAACAGTTCCACCCTTGGCATCTAAAGAAATCCCTGTTCTAGATATTCATAATATTGATGAAGATGTTATTGAACCTAGTGAGATGAGTATGTCACTGGAAAAGCTGCCAGTTGTGGTCACAAGAAAATCTACTAGATCCACCTCCACAACACCAACTAAAAGAGTAAACGAGATGGCTAGTGGACCAGGTAAAAGGCATAAAACTATCTTTTCTCTAGTAGAAAGGATAAGGACACAAGAAGAAGAATCACCACCTATCAGGAAAATGAGAGGTCAAGTTTTAATTCAATCACAAGGAGAAGAGACAAGTAGTAGTAAAAAGAAATAGTGGAAGCCTAAAATTGAGAAAGTGAATCCTTTGATCATAAATGAAGTAGATTCCACTAAGCTAAACGAATATTATCACATGTACAATAAGTTTGAAAAATTGAATCTTGAGAATGCAGTTGTCAAACATATGATTCTTGCTAACAAGAAATTTGAGAACATTAGAGATAAAATACCAAGTGATCTCTATGAGAAATTGGTCAATATAAAAAAGAGAGCAATAGAAGAGGATAAAGGTATAAGAGAAATATTTGTGAGAAAATTGTGTCTAATCAAGGATGAAGATCATTTCAAAGAAATAATGAAAAGTCTCAGTACCCATCTGAGAAGAAAAAGAAGAACAGTTCTAATTATGGGAGGTAATTATGAGGAAGTAAATAAGGAAATTGAGGAATAAGTTGTGAAGGTAATGAAATCAATACTAGGAGAAGAATTGAGTGAATCAGAATAGGAAACTCAAACAACATATGTAGATTCACAAATAAAAGAGACACAAGTTCCACCACCCACCATTTATATTGATGATGAATCAGTGCATGTAGAAGGCACCAACATTACCATTGACAGAGAAGAAAATCCTTTTGAAGATCAAGGAGAGGATGTTGGCAATTTGGGAGAAATGGTAAATGAACAAGAAGATGAGACAAAAAATAAGGAAGAAGATACAAAAGAAGAAAAGGAAGAAGAGAAGCAAGAAGTAAAGGCAACATAGGAAACACAAACATAAGTCACCAAGAAAGTAGTGCAAGAGGAACAAGGTATAGGAAAAGAGGTAAAAGCCTACAGAGACTATACCCCAATAAATTCAAATAATCACACCACAAAAGGTCACAACATCAAGCTCATCAAAATTACCAATTGATTTGGTATTAGCAAACTTGGGAGCTGAAGTTGACAATGATGATCAAATAGAGTTGATCTCATCTCTAAATAAAATAATTGGAAAGAACAAGAAAGTAAAGAGCCTAGAAGGATCACTACTTGAGGTAAAAAATAAGCTTCAAGGTGTTATATCTACCCAAGCTAGTGAAGTTGATCCGCAAGTAAAAGCAAGAGAGGTAATTAAATCTTTTAACAGTGAGTTCACTATTGTATCTGACATTGCATCAGTGAAAACACAAACACTACATGATGCACAACTATTCCAAACCACTTGTCAAAATATCAAGAATTATTTAGACAACCTTGATGTTTTCATTAAGGAGTTGAGGAGACGTTTGGAGAGAGGAAGAGTGTTATACAATCATTTTTCTTTGTCACACAAACACATCTCATACATTTTAGAGAAGCTAAACAAAGAAACAAAATTGCAAGTCATAATGAATGAGCTACAGAATCCAAGCATGAAGATCACTGATACTGAGAAGAAAGTAAGTAAAATACATGATGAAATAAGACTACTTAAAAATGAGAAGGAAACAAAATTGAAGAGGTTTGTATTACTTAGAGAGCACCTAACCTTGAAAATCAGTAATGTGCAGAATCAATTGGAAGAATGTCTTTCATCAAAGACATCATATGGTAAATTTTCCTACCTGAATCTTAGAGCAATTGAGATAGCATCCTATGAGATATGTGCATTACTTAATGTATCAGATTCTATTAAGGCTACATGGGATGAAGAAATTGAAAACTTGAAGGTGAACTTTACAGATTGCATTTCAAGTCTTCCAGCATTACAGAATTGAAGACAAAAATGTATATCAAATTTTGACCTGTATATACATTATTTGACACCCTTGTTATTGTTGTTAAAGGGAGAGTAATATAGTATGAGAAAATTATTTATATGTATAAGATATAGATATGCAAAATAGTATGGAGTATAATCTGTTAGATAACTGAGAGGGGGGGTGAATCAATTAAATCAATTATCCTAGAGTCCCAAACCCTCAGATGTACTCTTTAAAACTTTTTTCAATAAAACAATCAACTCAATAAGATATTAACAACAATCTTTTCTGTTCATTTACCGAATACCAGTAATTTCCAAAATTGTGTTTACCGATTAATCAAATATGAAATATGTAAAGTATGATAGTAATCCAATCACAACAAATGACACATAACACAAAGATTTAACATGGAAACCCTGCTAACAGAAAAACCACCTCGGACCGGTAACCCAAAATATTTCACTCTTATGAAGTGAGCTCAGTTAGGAGCCAACCCTGTTAAAGGTTACAAAACACACTGTAAGGTGTGACCTTGTTAGAATATTTATCACTAATAGTTCTCCCTTGACCAACATTCACTATGGGGTCAATAAGTAAATAATTAAAATTTCTTGAATGTCATATTGAAATACAAAAAGACTGTTAAGTCCACTCGGTTAAGAGATTTAGCTGTAAAAATGGTTAAACCGATACAATAGTGATCTGATTCAAATACAACTCAATTTGCAAATATTCAAATCTATGCTAAGATCAATCTAACTCTTCTGATCAATAATCAATTCACTCCATTATATCCTCCAACTTACTTCACTTAATGTATAATTCTCTAATGCTCGATAATACCTACAGTCCATCTTGGTTCTGTCTGTAACCAATTTGATCAGTGGTGCATGAAAAATGTCTTCATGAAAATTCTCCTACAGTCTCAGTTCATCCGACCTATTCAATAATGAATCTCATATCTCTTAAATAGACATGTAAACCATTTTCATCTCATGCATTAGGTTTTGCCTCTTAATCTCCATCATTCATTTTGCCTCTTCAAGCTTCATCAGTAGTTGTATCAATAACAAGTTTCAATCTCTTCCCTTTGATCCTCTCTAAATTTTGTCAGTCATTGATCTTATAAAAAACTCTATCTCTTACCTCAAAATCATAAGCATCCGCCAACTCATCAATTTCAGCCGGTTGTTTTAAAGATTTAATATTTTCATCCAACTCGGTTAATACATAATGCATTGGTGATAACTAACTTGGTTATTACTGTCACTCGGTATACACAAGACTGATTTGGTGTATACAAAAATCTTGAATTACCGACCACATTAACTTGTTCAATTATGATCTCATTTTCATAATAGAATAATGTAACATGCTCAAGTCAACAAAATAATTCCATAGACTCATCAATAAGTTACCCAATGTATACCTTATCCGTATATGTTATAATCATCTTTTCCTTATGTAGATATCTCATTTCTTCACCATTTCTTCCTTTCACATATGTTCAGATGTTTGTAACTATCATGATAAGTATAGTCAAGACTAGTTGACAACAATGACAACATATTAACTGATTTAATCATCTTACATATTACTTTAACAGGTCAGTGACCTCCTGAATCTTCATCAAGATATTTAATCACTTGTAGGTTAACAATCTCTCCCTTTGGAATTGATGGCA
Source organism: Chamaecyparis obtusa (assembly GCA_027943335.1). Lineage (NCBI taxonomy): Eukaryota > Viridiplantae > Streptophyta > Pinopsida > Cupressales > Cupressaceae > Chamaecyparis > Chamaecyparis obtusa. The sequence continues at coordinate 399,725 of BSBK01005977.1, read as the reverse complement.
ACAAAAACAATATGAAATATGCCATAGAATACCAAACATTTGTTCTACAACTATATAGATAAATGTTGTAGCTCGGTAAGTTATCCCTAGCTTGATATTTAATATGTTTAATCACTACATTACTGTAACAACATTTCATGCAGACTCTCCTTGTGGATTTGATATTTTTTAGTCTCTGATTCTTTCTCTCCCTTTAGTGGATAGATGTTTCATTTTACATTATCTCTCCCTTTTCATGTTGTTTCCAATAGATATTTCATTGAAATCTCTGTCCCTTTGACAACAATGCCAAAAGAAAATAAAAAGCTCTTTAGTAGCCAAAAAGAATTTATGTTGTTTAGTATAGATCAAGTACCTTCGTGTACTGATATACAGTTCTCTGTTCCAGCTTCTACAATCTTCACTTCCTTCACAACTTTCACAACCTTAGGAATCCTAAAGTGTGAGTACATGCATCAACATTTTTTATTTTTCTGATAAAGTATAGGTTAATGCAAGGTCTTGATCACCTTAGTGACTGATAGACAAGGGATGGACCCCTAGTCTAGTCCTCAAGTACTCAAAAGTATCATTCGGTAAAGGTTTAGTAAATATATCTACAAGTTGTTCGTTAGACTTCACAAATTCTAGTTTCACTTGCTTTTCTTGTACTTATTCCCTCAAATAGTGATACTTAATTAATATGTGCTTTGTCATTGCATGCATCACCAGATTCTTTGAAATATTTATGGCACTTGTGTTATCACAATATAAATCACTGGATCAATGATCTCTTCATTCATTCCTTTCAACAATTATTTTATCCATGCAATATTTGAACAATTCGCAACAGCAACAACATATTATGCTTCAACAGTTGACTGAATTACATGCTTATTTCTTACTTATCCATGTCACAAGTCTTTCTCCCAAAAAGAATGCTCCACCGGTAGTACTCTTCCAGTCATCAATATTTCCAATCCAATTTGCATCAGTGTAAACCTGTAGTTCAAAATTGCCTTCCTTTTTGTACCATAACCCATAATGCTCGATGTTCTTCAGATATCTAAAAATTTTCTTAACAATAGTCATATGTGATTTACTTCAGTTGATTCATACAGTGTCTGATTTACCTCAGCTGATTCATCATATCTTGTCAATTTGCATCCGGTAACCATAGATGTTCCAACTGGTTTTGAATCTTCCATTCCAAATGTCTTCAATACTTCCTTGATGTATTTTGATTGTGTGATGAATATGCCTTCATTCTGTTGTAGTATTTACAATCCAAGAAATAATTTAATCTCTCCAAACATTGACATTTCAAACTCTTTTATCATTTCAACATCAAATGATTTGCAAAGATTATCATGTCCTCCAAATATTATATCATCAACAAAAATTTCAGCAATAAGTATATTATCATCAGTTCCATCTTTCAAATATAAATTATTGTTGTCACTTGTTCTCACAAAGCCAATACTAATAAGATAAGCATGCAATCTTTCATACCATGCTCTCGGTGCTTGTTTTAGTCCATACAATGCTTTATGCAATTTACAAACCATGTTCTTCTTGTTCTGATAAAAAAAACCTTCAGGTTGTTCTATGTAAACTTCTTCCTCAAGTATCCCATTCAGAAATGTCAATTTAACATCCTGATGAAGGGTGCTCCCCTTACTACCACAAGCACATAACAGAAATAGAGAAACAACAACAATAATATGCAAGAACAGAAAATTGGCTTCTTATTATCTCCACAAATGTGGAATTACAAACTTTCAGAATTACAATATGCAAAGCCACATGGGAATTCCCTTACAATATTCTGTAGGACAAAGCCTCGAATCAATACCTAGATCTACTACCCAGAACTACCCTAGACAACACTACGGGCCTTCTTTATATAGGCAATTTCCACCGCCCGAGAAGGTTCTAGAAATTTAGCCCTTAGGGCCGACCAAACTTAGAATTATTTTATTTTACAATTTATTACATCAAAGTCGGCTCAAAATGAGTTTTGAAACCCAAACAGAAATTTTGAAGAAAAATTATTTTTCGCCATTTCAGGTGACCCAACTTCCAAAGACCATAAGTCATCGCCCGTTGACCCAATTGGCTATTATAACCCCATTCTAGAAATGCCACGAAGCGCTCTATAGGCGTGACCCACACAAAGCACCCATCACCCAAATTTTCAACCTCATCCGGGGCCTCTAAAGCCTTCAAAACTGAGTTTGAAGTTTCTGTACCCTGCTGCCAATACCAAAAATCTTCAATATCTTCAAAACTACACCTGATCTAGCCATGAAACTTTGCTAGCAGGCTGATATGACTGAGATGAACCTCCATATGTAAAATCAGACATTCTGAGATCGTAAGACCAACTTACTAAAAATAGCAAGTTTCCATAAATAGCAACTCTGCACAAGATAGCCCTTATTGAATACAAAAATAGAAATATTTTTGGGTGATGCAAGATTGCTCTTACACCCAGGATGCTCCTGCATCACATCCATTTGATAAAACTTAAATCCTTTATAAGCAGCATATGCAAGTAATATCCTGATTCCTTCAAGTCTTGCTACTGGTGCAAAAGTTTCACCATAGTCAATTCCTTCTTCTTATGCATATCCCTTACAAACAAGTCTTTCTTTGTTTCTAGTCACTTCACCATTCTCATTCAACTTGTTTCTAAATATCCACTTAGTACCAATCACATTTTTATTACTCAGTCTCAGTACCAATGTCCATGTTTTTTTTTCTCTATTTGCTCAATTTCTTCATTCATGGCCTTAATCCATTCTTCATTCTTAAGTGCATCTGTAACATTTTTAGGCTCAAATTCACAAACTAAACATGTGTTTTGTCTTAACTTACTTCATGTCATCATGCTAGCTTGTTTGTCTCCAATAATTTGGTTCTTTGGATGGTGTCTTCTCACAAATTTTACCAAGACTTTCTCTCTTCTTTGTTCATTAGTCGGTGCAGGCTCAATTTATTCCTCGATAACATATTCCTGATTCTCGGTTTACATTTGCTGACCCTCGGTAGCATTTTCCCATCACTCGGTAGACTCATCCTATGGCTTGGGTAGATAGTCTGGATGCTCAATATATGTAAATCTACCATAGTCTTCCAATTCCTTCCTGCTTTCTTAATCATTTTTCTCAGTAAACTCATCAACTTTCACATTAGCACTTTTAATCATTTTGTTAGTAGCCTAGTTCAAACATTTGTATGCTTTTCTCTTAGTAGGATATCCTAGAAATATTCCTTCATCACCTTTAGAATCAAACTTACCATTTCTATCATCTTTCAGAATGTAACATCTACTTCCAAAATTTTTGAAATAACTTGCATTCAGTGTATAGCCAAACCATAGCTCATAAGGTGTCTTATTTGTATCTTTCTTCACTTGAACTTGGTTCAAGGTGTATACAACAGTTCTAACAACTTCTCTCTAGTATATTTGTGCAACATCCTTTTCAATTATCAGTGTTTTGTCACAATCAACTATAGATCTATTCCTTCTTTCTACAATACCATTCCGTTGTGGTGTCCTCGGTGCTGAAACCTGTCTTTTAATTCCATACTCATTACAAAAGTTAGTGAATTCATCAGAAATAAACTCACCTCCTTTGTCAGATCTTAAGCATTTTAAATCTTTCCCGGTTTCCTTTTCAACTTTAGCTTTATACCACTTAAATATTTTGAAAGCTTCAAATTTCTCTTTCAAAAACATAACTGTCATCATCCTAGAGTAGTCATTAAAAAATAAAATGAAATATTTGTCACCATAATAACTCTGAATTCTCATAGGACCACATAAGTCAGTATGCACCAACTCCAAAATACCTTTAGAAGAATAGTCTTTTCTCTTAAAACTAGATTTAATCATTTTCCCTTTCTGACATTGATTACACATGACATGGTCAGGTTTAGTTAGACTTGGTAAACCTCTAACTCTTCTTTTCTTACTAATCTTAACCATGTTATCAAAATTCACATGACACGGTCTCTTATGCCACAACCACACATCTTCATTTCTAGCCAACAAACAAGACGTTTCAGCATTATCAAGATAAAATAGATTACCTTTGGATTGTTCACCAGTACCAACCAACTTTCCAGTTTCATCATAGATCTTCACCTTTCTATTTTCAAATGCAACTTGGTGACCTGGATTATTCAATTGTGCTACACTCAATAGTTTATAGTTAAGTCTTTTCACCAATATGCATTCTCACATCTAATCTTATTATTCAACAAGATGGATCCCTTTCCTTTCACTAAACAAGGTGTATCATTTCCCATTTTAATAGATCCTCCATTATAGTGTTCAAGATATTCAAATTTGTCCTCATCGCCAATCATATGATGTATACAACCACTATCAATAATCCATGTATCATTCTTGCTAACTTTAGATATAAGTGTTGTTTCAACATACCTTTCTTCTTCTTCTTTTGAATCCTCTTTCATAGCTATGAATACCATCTCAATGTCTTCATCAACATCGATGTTAGTATCAACATCATCATCTCCAAATAGGTAACAAGCCTTCTTTCCTTTATCTTTGTAGTTGGTTGTTTCTTCTGTTATACTATCAGTTTCCTTTGTGTTCTCAGTTATCTCTTCTGTTAGACTTTCTTTCACTAGAATTGTCATTATCTTTATCACCATCTTTCCTGTTAGGACATCTATCTGCAATATGGCCAATTTATTTACAATTAAAACATGTTAAATGTAACTTTACTTTATACCTTCCTTTACCTTTCTGAAGTCTCCTAGTGCTTCAAGTTCATCAATTCCATCTTCACTGTCACTATCACTTTCATTTCTTATGTTATGTTTACTGTTAGACTTATCGATCTTCAATGATGACATAAATGCAGAATCAACACTTGGTAAAATATTGTTATCATAGTTATTCAACTCAAAAGTAGTCAATTTACCAATTAGGCTATCAATTGTAAGAACATTACCTGGTGAAAATCTCACTTCATGAATAGCAGATATTATAATAGCATAGACAAGCAGTAAGGTTCTAAGAACTAAGAATTTTACTCACAACAATGTCTTCATCAATAACACCTCCTACTCCTTGGATAGCATTGACCACCTCCTTGATTCAGTTAGAGTATTATGTGATGTTTTCACCTTCTTTCATCTTCATATCATAAAATCTACCTCTAAGGCTTTCAGCTCTGGCCCTCAGTACATTTGCATCTCCTCCAGGAACTAGTGCAAGCTTATCCCATATTTCTTTTGTTATAGTACATGATTTGATATCTTCAAATTCTGCATCAGATAGGGTAGCAACAATCTCTATCATTGTCATATTGTGTTCATGTCTGTCTCTCAGCTGGTCAACTATCAAAGATACAATAGTTGGTTGTATGTAGCCATTATCTAGGAGTTGTAGAGAAGATTCTCCAATTCCAGATATGTGCAACCTCATTCTACTTTTCCATGTTGAGAAGTTGTCTTTGTTCAGCTTTGGCACCTCTCTCTTATACATATTGTGATCTTTAGCTCAAGTCCTTCAAACTTTATTTTTCAAGCACATAAGCTCTGATACCAATTGTTAGATAACTAAGAGGGGGTGGGGGGGGGGGGTGAATCAGTTAAATCATTTATCCTACACTCTCAAACCCTCAAATGTACTCTTTCAAACTTTTTCAATAAAACAGTCAACTCGATAAGATATTAACAACAATATTTTCTATTCATTTATCAAATACTAGTAATTTCCAAAATTGTATTTACCAATTAATCAAATATGAAATATGTAAAGTATGATAGTAATCCAATCATAAAAAATAACACATAACACAAAGATTTAATGTGGAAACCCTGCTAAGGGAAAAACCACCTGGGACCGGTAACCAAAAATATTTCACTCTTCTGAAGTGAGATTGGTTAGGATCCAACCCTGTTAAAGGTTACAAACCACACTGTAAGGTGTGACCTTGTTAGAGGATTTATCACTAATAGTTCTCCCTCGACCAACATTCACTATGGGGTCAACAAGAAAACAATTAACATTCCTTAAATGTCATATTGAAATACAAAAGACTGTCAAGTCCACTCAGTTAAGAGATTTAGCTGTAACAATGGTTAAACTGATACAATAGTGATCAGATTCAAATACAACTCAATTTACAAGTATTCATATCTATGCTAAGCTCAATATAACTCTTCTGATCAATAATCAATTCACTCCATTATATCCTCCAACTTACTTCACTTGATGTATAACTCTTTGACACTCGGTAATACCTGTAGTCCAGCTTGGTTCTTTCTATAACCAATTTGATCAGTGGTGCATGAAAAATGTCTTCACACAAATTCTCCTGTAGTCTCAATTCATCTGGCCTATTAACAATGAATCTCATATCTCTTAAATAGACATGTAAATTTTTTTCATCTCATCCATTAGATTTTGCCTCTTAATCTCCATCATTTGTTTTGCCTCTTCAAGCTTCATCGGTAGTTATATCAATAACACGTTTCAATCTCTTCCCTTCGATCCTATCTAAATTTTGTCAGTCGTTGATCTTATAACAAACTCTATCTCTTACCTTCGAATTATAAGCATCTTCCAACTCATTATTTAAGTCAGTTGTTATAAAAATTTAATGTTTTCATCCAACTCGGTTAATATAGAATGTATCAATGATAACTAACTCGGTTATACTGTCACTCGGTATACACAAGACTGATTTGGTGTATACAAAAATATTCAATTACTGACCACATTAACTTGTTCAATTCTGATCTCATCTTCATAATGGAATAATGTAGCATGCTCAAGTCAACAACATAATGCTATAGACTCATCAATAAGTTACCCAATGTATACCTTATCCGTATCTATTATAATCATCTTTTCCTTATGTAGATATCTCATTTCTTCACCATTTCTTCCTTTCATAGATATTTAGATGTTTGTAACTATCATGATAGTCAAGACTAGTTGACATCAATGACAACATATTGACTGATTTAATCATCTTACATATTACTTTAACATCTCGGTGACCTCCTGAATCTTCATCAAGATTTTTAATCAGTTGTAGGTTAACATAATAAAAGGGAGAATATCCCTATGTTGAAATAAGTAGACATGTATGATCCACATATCATTTTCAAATCTTGTAATAGCCATGTAACACAATGTTGTAGAATGTTGGAAATTTATTTTTAAAATTTTTTTGCAAGTTTTTGGGACTTAGCCAATTTTTCCATATGTTACCACCAATGACAAAGGGGGACATTGTTGGAAATTTGGATGAGTAGGATATTATGATTTTTTCATTATGGCAACATATATTTAGTGTTAAGACAACATGATCTAAGGAGGAAGCTCTAGATGCGCACCTATGAAAATTTTCTAAGTATAACAGTATTTATCTGTCTGCACAGAGACTATTTTAATAAAAAAAGTTCACATAAGTACTTTTAGTGCATGCACACTTGAAAAAAGATTATACAAGGTATATTAAAGCTACATCTAAGAGCGCAAGATTGTACGACATGTATGGACATAGATATCAATGTTTTACAGAGATAGTGTTGAGCCGATTAGAAGAAAGCAACGATCAGTAATTGATTATATTGAGTTAAGGGATTATTTTTTTTATCAAAATAATGACTTGAATAATTAGGGACAACATCCTAGATGTTAACCCTAAGGAAGAAAGAGTTAATATTATGTTTTGATAATATGGAATCCTACTGATAAGCTATATTTGAGAAGGCTAGTATAAAGAGGAATATTATATGCGAAGTTGCAAGTAAAAAAGTAATGTATGTAATGCAAAGTTGTAAAGAGATTTTGTATTGATATATTATGTGAAATCTGATATATGATCAGATCAGTGTGAGTTGATAGCAAGTTTTGTTAAGATCCTACAAGCTAGATCAGAATATTGAAGATATTCAACAACAGTAAAAGGTTTTTGTATTCTATCTTTTGTATTGATGATTATCATTGTATATTGCATGTTTGGGCAATGAGATCATCTTGCATACATTCATATTTTGTAATATCAACTCCTAACAGGGTTGAGGCTTCTAACAAGGCCTAAAGTCCTCTAACAAGGATAGAGACACTATATAGATGTAATAGACTCCTAATAGGGTCTATATCTCTAACCATATACTTTTAATTAGTGGATCATTTGTGGGTATCATCCCCACCAGGGTTTTCCCTTTGCCAAGGTTTCCTCAAGAAAAAACATGGTGTTATGAGTTCCTTTATTTTATGGTTGTGTTTATTATTCAATTTAGTTTCTTATGCAATTTACAAGTTAATTTCATATATCCATAAGTGGGCAAAAGTAAAAGTTTGTGAAATATTGATTCATCCCCCCTTCTCAGTATTTCCTATTTCTAACATTTGAGGGATGTATAATGTACACTATAAGAGGCTTACTATTATAGATTATTATGTGTGTTCCATGTTATCAAAGCATAGGGAGCCTTCATGTTTAGGTTGTACTCTAGGGTTTTGATTATTCTTGTCATCTAAGTTGTACTCCTAAAAAAGATTCTTTAAATTCAAGAAATTACCTTATCTTTAAACTCACATTAGGGTCTTTGGTTCTACTTAAGTTGTAATTATCATTTAGCACACAAGCATGATTTAATTTTCCATGTTGCCTTGGTTTCAAACTTTCTAATTTCACAACATACAAGCTTAATAAGATTCTGAATGTTTTGATCATATTTGTTATTTCTCCCAAACTACTCAATTAATACCATTCTCCATATTTATGTAATACATGTATAATATGAAAATGTAGATTTATAAAGCTCTCATGCAATTTCCAACCACCAAGTTCTCTACGTGCTCCACTTTTCCCCACAAGATCATCTCTTGTACTCTTAAATTCCCTTGATTCTCCCTCTATACCACCAAGAATAAAAAATATAAAATACAAATTTAAAGGGGTTTTCACTTGGAGATATATTTGACATAGACCACAAGATCATAGACACAATAGATTTCACATGAAGAAGGTATGAAAATATTACAAATAGGCATAGATACATTGCAAATAGTGAAATAGTACATGTTACTACATTTCTTACTTTCATTTAGTCCATTGAGTTGAATTTTATGCACACAAAACATTATGATCCTCAAAATATGAGTCTTGTTGACCTAGAAAGTCAATTATTTTTTGATATCACTCTTAAAAATATCAAGGAAACTTTTGAACTCGTCTATTTTTCAAAATATGGTACACTTAAAATTTGAAATAAAAAATATAAATTACACAATTTAGATTTGGAGTTATGCACAAAAATTATTAACAAATTTGTGATGGTTAAAGGCAAGTACAACCTCTAAAAGATTCCAAGAAGTACTCTATTGGAATGATTTCTATATGGAAATCAATGATTTTAAATTTGTGAGCTTGGTAGTAGGAAGCCCAAATGCTAAAGGGTTCTAATCTTTTTCTTAAAAATAAGGAGAGATTTGACTAGACAATAGAAAACTCTCATTGATGATATATTGCATAAGTAATTGTCAACAATGGAGGAAGCTAAGAGGTTTTCTATGAATTTATTTTATTTATTTAATGGAAAGGATGATTAGTTTTCTCAGATTAAGCAAAAAAAAGTAATGAGTGCATGCTGAATATTATAAGAGGTTTATTAATTCCATCTACAAATTAAATTCAAGAACTTTTTAAATTGTTAATGGCACATTTATATTATTTTTGGTAATTGTTGACCTTCTATCACCATTGCCTTTAGTTAAGGTTTCCAGGGTACATTAGGTATCAGTATTGGTGTTTGTGTTGGTGAGATTTTTTAGCCTCACCAAAAGGTTGTATGATGGGCCTACTAATTTGTGCAAGAAATGTCAATGGGATATGTTCTATGTCTCACCAATTCTATGGTCTATCGACATAAGCTATGGATCACCGGTGGAAAATCCATATTCATTTGTTGGATCTCTTGACAATAAAGAAGTCACAAAAAAATAGGTATTTATCACACAACTTCTTCCAACGAATTTTGGGTTCAGGCGATGCTATTATTATGGTCTTGGTTAGTTTGTTCAATGGATCGATGCTCATTTATTGATTGCAAGGGTGATATTTGTGCCTATTTTCTACGTCAAGGAAAAAAAATGATGTGTTGAAGGTAGCGACGTATGGCCCATTCCTTCCATTTGTAGAGGCATTCATTTTGCCTCTTCATATCACTTCTCAAGGTCAACTTGCACAATGATCAAATTCAGTTTGATCAATTTTCTTCCTTCTATAACTCAACCTGAGATGGGTTTGAACTTCATGTGCAATTAGAGTTATGCCTGAACTCTTTAAAAGACAAGTTTGTATATTATTTTTGGGTTCTCCTTTGTTATCTTGTAGTAGCTATACCCTGCACTTTTAAATTTCCATTGCCTTATATCAATGAAAACCAATGTTTTACCTTTTTTCCCAATTTGATATCTTGTGCATATTTCTTGCCTTGTATCGGTTGTTTCTTGTTAGTCTTCTAGGTTTGCATGTCATGTATAATGTTCTCATGGATGCCATAGAATGAAGACTATTCTTCCTTGTAGTATCCCATTAATTTTGAATTTCATGTGAACCTTGTAAGGAAGATTAGAGTGAAATTTTTGGATGCTTGTTGGTGTTATGTGAAGTCACCTATAGGGAGAAACCCTAGTTACATCTTAGTGCATCACCCCCCTTTCACTTTCTATATTCTTTCTCACGTTTCCCTCAAAGTAGTAGTTTATGTGTATCCTGATCGTAGAGGAAGCCAACCTTGTCTGGAGACTCAACCTCTCTTTTCAAGTCTCACACTTGGAGGTTGTTTCAATGTTTCATGGGGTTTCTTAGGTCACTAACCACCACCTTAGCATGGGTGCAGAATTTTGTGTTAACAGTTTTTGGTACGCCTGGTGGGACAAAAATTTATGTTGCATAAGTCCCCTGGTGGACCATTATAAACTTAATTCACTGAGAATTTGGGTGTTTTCTCAGTGCCAATATCCTTTGGAGGCATTCAATAAAACACCATGGTGACTCTGTGTGCAATCTATTGGTTTCAAGTAGTCCAAGTGTTGGTACGTGTAAAGATCATATATGATCTTTTATGTTTCTTCAAATTTTATATGAGGTTATTTATGTAAATAATTTATTATGGATCCCTTTCATATAAATGTTTATTATTCCCCCCCATATCATGAAAATGCTCCCCCTTAGCCCTCACACTATGAATATCAGCCTTGCCCACAACCTGGTTATGACCCAAATTCATTTGTTGCACCATATGGCTAGAATATTCAATATGCTTACCATCCTCCCACCCCTGTTCATCCAGTCCCAACATCTTCAGATGATAAAATAAAAACCATGGCGTTGAAAATGCATGATATGTTGCAAAACATGGGTAAATAATTGTAGTCCTACGATAGGCAAGTGGATGAAATTGCAAGGCAGCAGGAGCTAGACATGCAACAGGAGGAGATGACATACCAAGCCTATCTCTGGGAAGAACAAGAGAGGGAGACACAACAAATGAAGTTTGATGAGGGGATAATAAAAAATATAGTTGACAAAGAAGAGAAAGAGAGGAGACTTAATCTTTCTCAAATGAAAGCATCTGAAGCACAAGAGGTTCCTAGACAAATATTTTCCAGCTTCAAACAGAGAAAGTCTTCCACATTACAAGAATATGCACAAGAGCATAAGGCCCCTTCCCCAAAACTTGTCATTCCAAGTTTTAGATGACCCCCTCCATCACAAGAGCCTGTTCAAGGACATGAGGTTCATTTTTCTAGTTTCTTTCCAAATCCTTTTTTTGGACAAGAAATATATGTGCTAAGATTTCATGAAAATGAGCCTCCTATTGCTATAACTCCTCAAGTAGTGCAAGAGGAGGAGATAGAGCTAATGTTTTTGGTGGAGGATAAATTAGCCAAGACACTGTCAGTGCCAATATCAATTTTGATATCATCTTTAGTGTCAACACCAGAGGAAAAGAAGGATATTTTGTAGAAGGACATTCAGAAATCTATACAACAAAAGACCTCTTCATAGGCTAAGACAAAAAGGAATGAAGATGATCCAATCCTCTTATCAGAAGAACTCCCTTCCTTGTTGATATAGAGGTGTAGGAGAAATAATAATAAAAGGAAGAGGTTCCTTTCTTTGAGGAGAAAATTATGGACAATAAGCCCTTAATTGAAGATGGAGAAGAAGAATCAGACCCACTGCAAGAAAAAGAAGAGAAAAACCATCACTTGTAGTAGGAAGACAAGCAAGAGAAAAAGAATGAAGATAAAAAAGATGCAATGTATGAGTTGGAAGATGATTTTTCCAGCATCATAATGTTTTCTTCATGAGGCTTGACACCGTACCAGTATCTCCCATGGAGGTGGCTCATGAGAAACATGAGGAAGAGGTGAAAGAGTTCATCTCTTCACAAAAGGAGGAGGATCCATTTTCAAACTGACATGATACCGACATTGCAGAGAACAACAATGGGGTCAAGATTGATCTTTTTGACCCAACAACATCAAGAGGCTGCCCCATAAGGCATTTAGCTCTACAACAAATTTGCAAGTTTCCCCTAGTCATTCTTATTTCATAGCATGATGATGAAGATGAAAAGAAGCAGAAGGTTTGTCCTGACTGAAAAGACATATTGTCGGTGTTGGAGAGATTCTTTGTTCTTGGTACCAAGAGTACACTGCAACAATCTATGGTATGCTTTTCATGATTTCTAACCTACCTAGTTACCCAATTACATGAAAGAAGAAATAAATTAGTAAGGAAGGGAAACTACTTTAATAAGCTATTTAATGGATTTATTTAACCTCCTTTATGTAATTATCTATACATAGTAGGTTAGTTTAGTTTTCATCTTTCCAAGAAGTGCACAAGCACAACCATCTCTTAGAGATGGTAGGTTTTGATGTTTTTTTCAGTTGTAGAAGGTTTCAGTTCTAAAATGTTGGTGAATCCATTGTCCAATGGAATACCAGGCTATTGATTATTTATATACTTAGCAAGAAATTATTCTTGCGAGTTGGCAAAAATGTTGACCTTATGTCACCATTTCATTTGGTTAAGGTTTTTAGGGCGCATCAGGTATCAGTTTACTATCAGTGAGATGTTTTTACCTCATCAAAAGGTTGTATGATGGGCCTCTCTATTTGTGCAAAACATGTCAGTGGGACATGTTTTGTGTCTCATCAAGTCTGTAGTCTATCGACAAAATCTATGGATCACCAATGGAAAAGCTGTGTTCATCAGTTGGATCTATTGGAAAAAAAATCATGGATGACCATACATTTATCATGAAGCTACTTCTAGCAACTTCTAGGTTTAGGTGACACCATTATTACATTCTTGGTTGGTTTAGCCAATGGATCAATGCTCATTTATTGGTTGCACGGGTGATCTATGTGCCCATTTTCTATGTTAAGGACAAAACATTGCACATTGAAGGTGGCGATGTATGGGCCATTCCTTCCATTTACAGAGACATTCATTCACCTATTCCTATCACTTCTCAAGGTCAACTTGCATGATGATCAGATTCATTTTGATTGGTTTCCTTCTCTAACTCAACCCAAGATGGGTTTGAACTTCATGTGTAATCAAAGTTTTTCTTGAACTCTTTAAAATACATTTTTTTATATTCTTTCTGGGTTCTCCTTCATTCTCTTGTAGTGGCTATGCTCCGTACTTGTAAATTTTCCATTGCCTTTATCAATGAAAATCCATGTTTTACCTTTTTTCTCAATCTGATATCTTGTGCATCTTTCTTACCTTGTATCAGTTGTTTCTTGTCGGGCTTCTAGGTTTGCATGTCATGTCTAACATTCTCATGGATGCCATAGAGTGAAGACTATACTTCCTTACAGAATCCCATTATTTTTGGCTTGCATGTGAACCATGTAAGGTAGATTAGAGTGAAACTAGTGTATGGATGCATGTTGGTGTTATGTGCAGTCACCGATAGGGAGCAACCACAGTTACATATCGGTGCATCAACCTCATTTCCCTTTCTGCATTCTTTCTCCCTTTTCCCTCAAAGAAATGGTTTAGGTGCATCCTGATCATAAAGGAAGATGACCTTCTTTGGAGACTGAACCTTGCTTATCAAATACCACACTTGGAGGTTGTTTCAATGTTTCACGAGTTCACTTAGGTTTCTAACCACCACCTAAGCATGGGTGCAGACTTCTATGTTAACAGTAACATGACTATAAAATAAAATAAACATAGGTTTATCTTTGGAGGACATACCTAAATTGTAATTTTTTTAACATGTCACTACTGGGAAATACACGAGGTTTCTCCTATTTTATCATATAAATATACGATTCCAATGCAATGTGAAACAATCTAAAACTTGTGCTTCTAATATGGTATTAGAGCTTAATGGATTTTGTGTCTATTATTCAATTTTCACACAAAGTTTATCTCTATTATTTCTTGAGAACACTTGAGATCTGGGATAAACAATTTTGTGAGAAACAATACACATTTCTTTTTCTCAATATTATAAAAGAGCTCCATATGTTTATATGTAGTGAATAGTGTTCCATTGGTAGGCTTCCTTATCTATAAGCACATTACACAAGTGCATTTGGAAATCTTGATGATGCTCTTAAGAAAGCTCAAATTTGAGGTGATCCAGGAGGACATTCTAGGATTCAAACCGAAGACTAGATAGAGAGAAGAATACACTAGGAGCTATTTAGTCTAGGGGAATGAACTTGAAATCATTTGATTGTAGTTAGTACTTCATGTTTAAATTGAATTGTTAGAAAAATTCTAATTCTTCTTAGTACAAGTGGCATAATGTGCATGGTTTTAGTATTCAAATAAATTCATTTTAGTGAGATCCTCTTTTGTAGTGGTCTCTAGATTGAACACAAGAGAAGGCTTCACCATCTCGCATGCAAATAATAGCTCATGTTGTATATTTTTATTAGTGTTGTTTTTTTCATAAATTCATATCAAAATGCCTTGGGAGTATTTTATTCAACTTATCTTGTAAATTTTTTCTCTTCTCTGCAAAAATTCTAAGTAATGATAAATAGGACAACACATCATCTTTATTTGGTTATCACAATGGTAGGATGTACTCCAAAGTTTCTTTTTCTAGACTTTCAATTGTTGGGGAAGAGTAATTATTTTGCATGGAGGAATAAACTTAAAAGTCAACTTGATTTGAAGAATTTTGGGATGTGGTCAATGGTACCACAACACAAAATAAGATTGATGCTGATGATTAGAAGAAATTTGATCAAGCCAATAGAAAAGCCAAATTAGTCATAATGTTTAGCGTGTGTGATGTAGTTCAACATGAGACTTGTTTGTGATGAAAGATGCATGAGACAAGATGAGGATTTCATTTAAGACAAAAAATTATAGTTAGATCATGAAGTTGTAGGGTTGACCACACAATTTGAAGATGAAGAATAGAGAACACTTATAATCCTTTTTCAAAAGAATTGTTGAATAGAGACCTTCACTACAAGTATTGGGTGAAACAATTTATTGGTGTAATTAAATATTCCTAATTACACTTAACTTAATCTTACTTAGGATAATGCATTGCATAGTAGTTTTTCATTGAGACACCTAGGAGTTTGTACCTCAATTAAGCACATGGTGTAGGAGAAATTCCACTTTAGGTGTGAGATCCACCTTTAGTGCTCATATCACATTATCATCCTGTATCGTCAGAAAATGGAAGCACTTCCATTTAGGACTGGTTTATCCCTCTGAGTAAGTGGTTTGGGGTCATGTCAAATGCCTTGAATGGGTCGTTGACTTGGATATGGATTTTTCCTATGTTCTACCCCATTTTCCACTTCTTTTCTGCATAATTCTGATGCCCTGAATTAAAATTCTGAGATTCTTGACCTCAGGGTCCAAAATTCAAAATCCAGAAGTTTTCGAATGTCAGGTTTCATAAAAGATTTATTTCCCACTTCCGGGTCGGATGTTTCGGGTTTCAGAATGGTAAACTCTTAAATTATATTTAATTTAGGTCCATTTCTAGGGGTAAAGGTTTAAATGGGAATTTAATTCTCCTATCTAGGCCTCTCTAAAATTTTGTGCCCTAGATCACTATAAAAGGAAGCCTTCATCTCTCATTTCAATCCATCTCTTTTCATAATCTCTCAAGCACTCAAGCAAGAAAAATCAAGCAATCAAGAAGCAAGCAAGAAGGAGAAGGAACACATTCAAGCATTCAAGCATTCAATATCCAATTCATCAAGGAGATCCATTGGTAGCCATTGAAGGATTCAATCTCTATGGAGCCCTCTTGTTGAAGATCTCTCCATCCATATTCATCCAAGCCTCTTCCTATTCCAATATCCATTCAAGATTGGTGTTGACGATCTAAGACAATTGATTTGAGACATCCTACACCTAATTCTACATTCATTTGGAGCATCCATACTTGTGGATTCAAGGATTCAAATCCTCCACAAGGGTTTTTCAACATAAGTAAGGTGAATTGTTTCATTTACTTTGTTTATCTCTGCAATTTCAATTATATTTCAAGGTTAATTCCTAAATTGGGGTTTGACTAAGGCAAACCCCCCCCGGCCCCCAAGAAACAAAACCATTTTCTTACAGGAATAGGTGCGTGACAGTGAATTATAATGCAGATCTAGATACCCTTATTGACAAACTTTTGAGATCCACGAACATAATTTTCATTAGAGAAATGCAGGTCAAGGTCGACATAAAGGGGTAAGATTGTGCCCTAAGGTAAGATCTTATCCCTGTCCTTGGGTCAAGGTCGACTTGGCTCAAAAAAGAAAAAGATTTATGGGTTTTGTAGATCTCACAATTTCAGTTCAGGACCTCAAAAATCAACAGTTTTTGAGACCGTCTGATAAGGTTTCTGACATATTCTTTTTTGGAGGTAAGTACCTTTATTTCTTCATTTCAATATTAGTCTTATATATTTAATTTTCATATCATTATAATTTCATGTATGTGTAAAATATCAATTTTGGGGTCTCTTTTATGGGCAAACTCCTATTGCTGTAGATCCCATCCATATTTTATATCTTACACATCCTAATCCTATTACACATACTTCATTGCATAATGGAGGATGATCCACATCTGGTGGAAATGTGATTACACCTAGCATAGGTGATATCTTATCAACTCTTTATCATTCTCTCTTATCACCTTTCCTATATAAGGAGACCTATTATGTAAATAATTGAATAAGGGGAATTTATTGGATCAATTCAATCATCAATCATTGCATTCATATCATCTCTCTTGTATTTTTTCTTTTCTTTAACCTCTAGATCCTTGGTTCAATCTTTGCTATTTTCATTTTTAAAAATAGTATCAGATCCATTGGAGTGTTTTGATTATCCTTTTGGAGAGATCTTGGTGCAAGCGTGGAAGGTCCAAATATCAGATATGAAGACCAATGTGTTGTGGAAGTGTCTTGGGGTAGATCTAACCTTACCATTGCGTCTAGGAGGCTGTTTCAATTAAAATTGACTATAAACTCACCCATATTCAACAAAATTCCACACCAAGGAAAACTTTTTTTGCAAATCGAGTCGTATGACCTGATTTGCGCCTCTACAGTAGGATTTTTCAATAAAATAAAATATATATATTTTTATTTTGTTGTATTCAAAAAAAATTATGCAAAATATTGTTTGGGCTTGGTACGGGCCCTCTTTATTTCTATGATAGCACTATGACATCATTAGTCACAAATTCAACAACATCACCGAATCACAAGACTTGAGTCATCTCCACACGAGTACATGCAATCATGATAATCCAACAGAGGCATCAAACTGAGATCACACAAGGGTTATAGGCCAAAGCCAAGTTCATGACTGATCACAACTTGACTCATTAGTTATTTCAAACTCTGTGGATTCACATACAAAAAAAGGGTTTAAACCCCTTCCCAATAGCAATGTTGGACTAAATAGTCCTAACTAGCCCACAACCTCCACGCAGCCCCACGAGTGGTGCAACCCAAATTATTGTGACCTCTGCTACCCGACCAATCAGCATGCCACGAGGTGATATCCAACCAGGCTTGCACAATCCTCTGCCTGCCACACGGCCCAACCACAGTCTGCCATGTGGATGTTTAATTGCATTGATTCATTATCCTTTAGGCATTCAAGATTTGATTGTTGTTCATTTTAAGCACCAAAATGACGTATGAAGATTTAATTGCAAATTTTATCATTTGTTCATTTTAAGCCCAAATCTAAATGTTTGAAGTGTTGTGTGTACATACAATGTTCTTTTTAGTACACCAAAAGACAACGTATAAATTCTATTTTTTTTAAATTTTAAATTATGATCCCACCACCTATTCCTGCAATCCCACAACCCAAAAAAAGTGATCTTGCAATCTTGTTAGTCTAAAAATTAAAACAGAAGAAAAAATGACAGTATTAAATGCAATACCTGCAGTCGCAATCCCGCAGGGTCAACGTGCGATCCCACAGGCTTTAAGAGGATATGTGGGCACATATTTCAAGATATTTTTTCTGAAAAATTTTAATGCCTTATGAATTACAATGTTTGGTCACGATTGCGCACGATCAAAGTGCATTCCTGTGTCATGGATTTGCAGTCCTGCAGACTACTAAAAAACTGGTAAACCCGAGAGTGAAAGAATGATATAGGAGATAGAAAGTTTAATGGGAATTTGATCCCACTGACCATACTTGCAATCTCTTCGACCTATGTTTTTCTTATTGTGTGAAATCTGAATATGGGAATGGTGGTACAAATGCTATTTATTCCTCCTCAAACCTGCAAAAACTCAAAAAAGCCTTGCAAAACACTCAAACAATAAAGAACATTAGTTTTTTTGGTTATTTTTGCAATTAAAAATGATAAAATGAATGAGAAAATGACCATAGAAGTGGGTCCCATCGGGAATGCCAAAATGTATGCAATAAAATTAGCGTGTAAGGAACATAAAAAAACAAGTTAAACATTGAACATACTAATCTATTTCAACATTTATGATAAGACCAAAGAATAGATTTAAAAAGAAAGTGAAAACCACCAAAAGCCTTCATGGTGTTTGGATTTGTCCAAGATTGGGTATGTGTGCTCAAAGATTCATGCTCAAGCTTCAAAAGTATGGGGATATTTTGGTATTATAATAGTAATTTGGTAGTTTTTAGGCTCTCAAATTAGCATTATAACTTTGCATAAAAGGTGGATGATTTGTGAAGGGAAGAGGGTTCAATTTATAGGCAAGAGGAGAGGTGCATGGACAGTCAAGATGCAAACCTGAGGAAGGATCAAGATGCATTTGAGAGAGAGCACATGGATTGTGCTTTCTAAAATGCATCTCATTGTGACAAGTGTCACAATGGGAGAGGTTGGAAGGTGTGGGGGAATGTGACTATTTTGGGAGATGTGAGAGGGGACAAATGTGTAAGAGAGAGATGGAGTGTGTAAGGGATGTGTAAGAGCATTTAAAGTTGACATGAGGTGAAATAATTGGTGGATGTGAGGATGTGACATGAGGGTTGACTTGGGTTGGGTTAGGATTTCTTAATTCATGGATTATGATTGTGTAAATGTTTAGAGTGTGATTAGGCTTGGATAAGAAGGCAAGTGGGAGAATTAGGAGAATGTGATGGGAGGAGAGAGAATAAGTGGAGGGTTGGATTAGCTAATCATGGGTCATTAGATAATTAAGAGTGATTAGTATGTGTGAATGGGTTGGGTTGAGTAGGAACTTAAGGTTAGGTTGTTGGGATTGGTTAGGTTAGGAGTTAAAGTTAGGAGCCATGTGCTCAAATTGGATTAAATTCTTTATTTAAATCCAAAATAGGAAGAAAAAAGGGTTTATGAATTAATTTAAATAGATGGACATATTTATTTAAATTAATAGAGGAAGAGTATTTTAATTAATTATTAGACTATGGGTCGTCATTTAGATAATTAATTGGACTATGGTTAATTAATTAAATTAATCAACTAGGAGATGACATAAATCAATTAAATAATTAATATTTAATTAATAAATGCCTTAGGAGAGAACTAAATAAGATTAATTAATTTTGTAATCAGCTTTAGGTGTCTAAAAGCTTGAAGAAGGACTAGATCTTGGATGCTTGACTTGAAATCTTGAATTTGCTTGATCATTTGAATGCTTGACTATGAATTTCTTGAATACTTGATAATTGATTTCCAAAATGAAGATAGGGTGTTTATATACCTCTCAAACATTTTGGGATTCAAAATTAAGCTAGGCTAACCACGGGACCTAGTTTTGCCACCAAAACACTGACATGGGCCTCTGGTTCAAATTTGGGCAACTTTAAACGAGAACATAATGTTTCAAATGTTATGTTCCTAGAAAAAAGTGTTAAAATTTGGCCCAAGTGTTGAGATGATGAGGTAGATGCAGGAAAAGAAGAATTAGGTTGCTAAGATCAAGCATAATAGACATTAAATCTTGAAATCACCTAATAGGGAGTAATAGAGTATCCAATTATGGGTGCTAAATTTTTGGGATATTACAACACCATTATTAAAAAAACTTATTGTCAGGTCAAATTTATTTGATGGTATATAAAATTAATAACTAAAATAGAAATGCTATTGAAAGTAGTAGAGACATAGAATAATTTTACTTTGTACTCTTTGATGAATAGACATGAATTAAGTAAAAAGATACAATACACTATTCACAAAAAAAAGAGAGGAGGATACAAGATAACTCCATGAGAGTTACTCAGGAGAAGCCTGGAAAAACAACTAAACTAGAAACACAGACATAGCCCACAAGCATAGGCCAAAGAAACATAAGAATATTACATTTTAATAATTTTTAAATTGGGACCATGCCTCAAATAACTTGGGCAGAATTAAGAACCCTCAAACTTTTCTTGTTAAGTAAAGAGGTTTGACTTATGACTTTTTGTAAAATAATTTTGAATTTGATGTAAAACTCTGAAAAATAGATGTATATTATGCTAGAAATTTTGAAATTCATGAAAGATGACATGACATCATAAAATAGTGTAGAGTCCCCAAATTATGACTTGGTCTAATCTTAACGAACTAATTGACACCAAGAAAATATTATAGAGTTGATTTTGAGGGGTGTTAATATGAACCATATTTGATAGATAAGCACAACACCCATGAAATATGCCACGGGATTTGATTGAGTAGTTCAAAAGAGAATTTTCTATCTAAATTGATGGCAATGATAGAACACACGTTATTCAAAAGAAGATAGAAGTGTTGAAGATTTTTATAATAACAAAAAACTAGACAAATTACATAAGTTGCTAATGAAAGAAGAGATAGAATAAAAGAAATACGACATGAATGAAAGAACAAACAAACAAATGAATAATTAGACATCAATAAACATAAATGTACAAATGTTATTTTAAAAAAATATTTACATATCAAATTTATTTAATGCTATAAAAATAAATCAATAACTAAAATAGAAATGCAATTGAAAGTAGTAGACTTTGACACAAATTAATTATACTTTATAATTTAAGATATATAAAGACATAATAATATTACATCCTAATAAATTTTAAATTGAGATTGTGCCTCAAGCGATTTTGGTGGAATCAAGACCCCTTAGACAGTGGCTATTAACAAAAGAAGTTCAGCCTATGGCTTTGGTAAAAAAAAATGAATTTGATATAAAACCCTAAAAATAGATGTATTTTATGTTAGAAAGCCTAAAATTCATAAAATATGGATAACATCATAAATTTGTGTAAAGACCTCAATTATGACTTGGTAAAAGCTTAATGAACTAGTTCACACTAAAAAAATACTATAGAGTTGATTTTGAAGGGTGTTAATATAAACCCTATTTAATATAAATGTTCAACACCCATAAAACAGGCCATGAAATTTGAATGAGTGCATGCAAAGAGATTTCTTTTTAATAAAAAAATAATGGCAATAATATAAGACTCGTTATTGAAAAGAAGTTAAAAGTGTTGAAGTTTTTATATTTTTTATATTCACTTCTATAAGGATACAAAACTAGACAAATGACATAGGTTGCTAATGGAAGAAGAGATAGAATAAAAGAAATACAACATGAATTAAAGAAAAATAAATAAATAATAATTAGATGTCAATATACATAAATGTACAAACATTACTTAAAGAATATTGATATGCCAAAAAAATTTGATACTATAACAATAAATTAATAACTAAAATAAAATGACAATTGAAAATAGTAAACTTTGAGATAAATTAATTTTACTATATAATTTAAAATATACAAAGACATAAGAATCTTACATTCAATTGAATTTTAAATTGGGATCATAATTTGCAAATTTGTCAGAGCTTCCTCATACATATCACCATATGTGGTAAAATCATCCATATAGACTTCCTTGCAGTCATGTGTCAGATCATAAAAGATACTAAGTATTGCTATTTGAAATGTTGCAAGAGCATTATAAAGGCCAACTAGAAGTACTGAATATACATATGTCCCCCATGGATCAATAAACATTATCTTTTATTGTTCTTTTGGGGATATCTTGATTCAATTGTAGCCACTAAATCCATACAAAAATGAGAAGTATTGCCTACCATCTAGGGAGCCCAATACTTGGTCAATGAAAGGAAGAGGAGAGTGATGCTTCCTAGTCAATGCATTATGTATGTTAGTGAAATGAGTAAATCTAAAATCAAACTAAACACACAATGAAACATTAATTCAATGAACTATTCTAAATAAATTGTAATAACAAAGATAGTTCAAATGAGAGCGTCTCATGTTCTCTATCTCCAAGGACCTAAATTTTGATAGATCAAAATATGGATGACTACTCAAAGAATGAGGGATGGTTTATAATACTTAAAATATACTAAATGAGCTACAATGAGAGTATATGAACATGATACATGATTGATGATAATGAATCTAAATGATCTAAGATTGTCAATAGGTTTCACTATGCATTAATGCAAAGATTAATTCCATATCAACAATAATGAAAGAGATAGAGGACTCCAAAGATAGTGGAACCCCAAAACATGAAACAAGATATGAAATGCGTATAAAAATGATGTGCAAAAGTAAAGTGGCGGTCTTTCCTTCTCCCAATTCTTGGTATTTATAGACTTCCTCATTGTACACTTCAAAATGTGCACTTCTCTAAGCCATTGATTCCAAGGGCATCCATGGATTAGAAACCTTGAAAAGTGACCTAGAGCTCCCTAGGCATGGAGTGCAAGGATTTTTAGAGGGCTCTCAGCTAGAGCTATTAAGCATGCAACCTTACTAGTAAACCATGCAATGGGAGATTCAAAGAGACAAGGGCAAGTATGTCAATATCTTCAAGAATCACAATGAAAAATGCAATGCAAGCTATGCTAGAATGAGAATGCAAGAATGCAACTAAACTATGGAAATGAGAGTGTTACAAGCCATTACTAGTTAAACTATGTGAACTAAGCTAAAACATGAAAGGAAACTAAGCTAAAAATGCCATGAAAACTAAACTACAATGCAAATATGAGGACTAAAATGCAACAAGTTCTTCAAAAGTTCCAATGGCACCAAGAAAACTTGCAGCACAACATTAGCATCAAGAGTGGGATCCTCGAATGAGAAGAGAGCTCTCCTTTTAAAGATAAATGGACCATGGAGATTAAGAGGCAAAATATTTGATCAAGGGTGGAGTTTGAAAGTGTGAGCAATCCTTGTGCACAAGTCTCCTCCAATGAGAAAGTGTTGACTTTTGTGCCCCATGTGAAACAAAAAGTCTTTTCTTCTTATTTATTAAATAAGAATAATGCTTTACTTGTGCAACTTAGGATAAAAGGTAAGTGAGGGATTTTTATTTAATAAAAGGAGAGGGAATTCCTTTTAATTAAATAAAGACTTAGGATAGAATGGTTAATCCATAGAATATAATTGAATAAATGATAAAATTAGGATTTGATCAAGAATAAGCTATTGATAAATTTAGCAAATAATGCTAGAAAGGGGCTAATAATCTGGATGACCATTTTTGGGTGATTACATTTTCCCCTCTTTGACTAATGTGTGATCAATCTGGGAACACATTATGTCAAAGAATAGATTAGCCAAGAAGGCAATAGATAGAGATCTGACTCCAAAGAATGAAGTGAAGAGAGATAGAAAATCTTGCATGGTCAGCCTGGTATTGACAATACTAAACACTTAGGAGAGAGATGGATAGTATTAGAACCCAAGATGAGAATGACCATGTCAAGCACAATAGATAGATAGATCAATCAGAGAAAATGGAATGGTCAAGCATATGCTCTAGAGAATAGCTAATAGAATATGTCTGCCCCCTCGGGATCAAAATTGAAATGAGGTAGAGGGAATGCAGAAGCAAGATGAGAGAAACATGGTCAAATCACCATAAATCATAATCGAAGATGAAAGATAATAGAATAACCATCAAGCAGTGAAAATATGCCCCAGTTTGACTAGGTTTGACTGAGAAAGATATAGGATAAAGATAAATTCAAAACCTAAGAGAGATGAAGTGAAGAAAATGAATGAGAGACTAGAAGGTTAAGAGAGATGGGGATGAAGAAATGAAGATGCCCCAACGAAGATCAAAGGACCAGGCCTTAAACGGTCAGCCAACTACGTAAAAGGAGAAATTTTAAAATGTGATTTTGACCATTAAGATGAACTCAAATTTTGATTTTGATCCTGAAAATGGATCTAGGACATCGAAATTAGCCAAGGGTGCAATTTTTGTGAAATTCTGAGATGTTTTGAAAATTAGGTCAAATTGCTATATAAGGGGTGAAAAGGTCATTTTCAAATTCATTTGTCTTATGTGAATTTTGAGAACTTTGAGAGATACGAGAGAGACTATGGCTTAGCAGCTAGGCATTCTCATTCACACATGTCGATTCAAGCACGGTCAGTTGCACAACCAGCCTCCTCAGTATGGTGCCCCGATAAGTTTTCGTAAAAACTAGCCGTTTTAAGTCATTTTTTGCATTTAAAGCATGTTTTTTTAATTTTCAAATTACGCTTTAGAAAAACATAGTGTGATACTTTTAAAGTATTACACACTTTTTGTATACTATATTGTGCAAGATTTCTTGGGGCCACAAAGTGTCACACGACCATCCAAGAAAGTATCGCACGAGCCTGGATGAAATTTCATGCGACCGTGTGTGAACTATCACATGAAGCAAAATTATTGCACCACTATACAAGAAAGCATCGCACGATATAGTATCAACAGACAGTGTTGCACCAGTATAACAAGAAGTATCACATGACTTTAATTTGAGCAATATAACATGTGTAGAGACAATTTTTGCTTTTGAGATTACTTGTACTAATTTGGACATCCATCGTGACATGTTCTGACACCTGGTTTGTGGGTTTATGGCTTGCAAGAGGTTCTAGTGGTGCTCATCATCAGAGCACCGAGGGTGGTCAGGTTGCGCTGCGTCCAAAATCTAGATGATCTAGGGAGAGCGGCTTTTTCTCGAATGGGTTTTGGCTACTTGTTGGAGATGCCCCATATATGGACAAACCACAGGTTACTGACAACACTGGCAGAGAGGTGGAATAGCGAGCATAACACCTTTCACTTGCTGACCAAAGAGGCCACTATCACACTTGAGGATGTCTACCGAATCCTTCGTGTACCGAGCCATGGAGATGCGATGAGCATAATCATGTTTGTAGAGATGTTCATTAATATAGTGTTTCCATATGATGAAAATTGACATGATTTTTTGTTGGCACAGGTATACTATGATCAGACTCCCACAGATGGGAGGCAGGCCATTCAGGACCTCTTCTAGGATGTTACCATCATAGATAAACATCTCAGTTGGGACCATCTGATAGAGGAGTATGGTCAAGACTATCCAGTACCATGCCTCATGTGCTCCATAGTAGCACAGGCTCTGATCACTGACTGAAGTCAGAGAGGGTTCCCACTAGGTTGGGGGAGACTGGTTGCAGACTTGGTGGTGTGACCTAGATGGATGGCATGGGGGCTAGTGATCCTTACAGATATGTATCATGAGCTACATGAGATTGTCTATAGGGACAGTCGATCATGGGCATGTGGGGCCATCCTGGCCCAGATATGGGCATGGGAGCACATAGTCATTGTGTGACCATGGGTACAGCCTCGGGAGTAGAGGACTCCCTAAATATATCGATATATCGAGTTCATCACACAGCTGCACAGTGGGGACCTCACATATTATAGGAGGCTATTAGATGAGCTGACGATGTTTGAGTGGAGGCCATACAGGTAGTGTGAGTGGTGGAGGGATGAGGATTGGGAGCTCGGGTACATGCTATGCAGCCGACCATTACTAGGCAAGCATGTAGAGATTGTGGAGCATTTTGTGATTACTCAAGTGTGGAGGTAGTTTGGCAGGTAGTAGAGAGTGGTAGTAGAGACCACTACATATGCTAGGGTATAGGAGGAGGAGACACTGGGATGGTTGTCGATGCTGGATTACCAGCAGAAAGCACGGGAGATAGCAGGGTTGCAGTGGGAGCCATGGGACTACCTACCGGTCATGGAAAATGCAGGGACAGACACAACATACATGCGGAGCATCAGAGACATCCATTATTGAGGTTTACAGTCCTAGATGCACAACCACAGGCACTGGGTAGGGATGGAGAGGATGGAGGAGGGGAAGGCGGGAGGAGAGCGGAGGTAGGCCGGGGGTCTCGATCGGGTGGTCATAGATGGTCACACCGATAGGCAGAGGAGGATGAGGAGGAGGAGGAGGAGGAGGAGGTGAGATTAGTTCACCGATGGGTTGAGGTAGGGTAGGAGTAGCCTGTAGTCAGAGGAGGAGAGGATCTTCAGGCTAGGATCTGAGCCTTAGAGGTTGAGGTGTAGCAGCTATGGACCATGGTCGCTATTCGTGATCAACAGCTTATGGATGCGCAGGCCAAGATAGATTGATAGGAGAGAGAGGCATGTGATGATGTTGTGGAGATATGAAAGGAGGTAGCATGGGTGACATACTACCATGGATTGTACATAGCAACCATGCCTGATGGTCAGCGATTGCCACTCTACTTTGAGAGGGAAGGGAGGTCGGACATGCCAGCTGGCAGGATGGGACCACCAACTCCACCAACACCTCCTACATATGAGGGGGAGAGCCAGTCTTAGGTTTAGGGTTTTGGATGTATAGACATGTCTTGAGACTTTATCCAAATTTTGGATCTCACATTGTATTTGTATCATGATATATATATATATATATATATATATATATATATGAGATGACTGGATTATGATGTATCTTGTGTACTTGTCTCATTGTGATGGATGTTTCAGTATTATTGTCTTGTTATATTGCTCAAATGTATGATATATGCTTATAAATGCTCATGTATAGTTTCTCTCATGGATGTATGTTTAGTTCTCATGTTATGATATAGACTCATGTTTCTGAAAGAATGATCTTTTTTATATGATGATAAGATTAACCCCTTGTGATGACAAGAATAGAAAAGGATGTGATATGAAAGACAAGAAGCAAAAGACATGATCAAGAAGAAGTGAAAGGTGAGCACAATTGACTGACAAGTTCATGAAAGATGAAAGGAGATCTCTCTCCACATGCAAGATGCAAAACTAAACTAACATGAACCTAAGAATGCAAGCTACTATGAAAAAGTGGTTTACTTGCAAGGTTACAAAGCTGTTAGACTCTAATAATCATCATCGAGCTTTATTGGTAGCATCACAAGATCATACAATACACACTAGTATAACTATGGGTATATGAATATGATCTGTATTAGATAAGTATGTGCGAATCCCACCTAAGAATCAAAGATATGTAGGTCAAGATGAATAGTGCAGTGAGGTTCCCTAGGTTTAGTATAGCAAGATTATGCTCGCATCGAGACACAAGAAAGTCAAGATGACCATAAGAATGCACTTGTAGAAAATAGTCAAGGATAATACATTATAGATCCTTAGTGTCAAGTGTAACAAGCATAAATGCTCATGACAGTTAGGATCAACAAGATATACCCACAGGCAGAAAATATATAAAACATGTCCTCATGCCCCCAGTCTTCTAGCTATGCATCATCGAAAACTATTAGGGAGGGAACACTCATCAAAAGAAATCATCATAGATAGCACACAAAGAAATAAAGTCAAACAAGTCTCAGCAAGTCAAGTGTTTAAGTGTGTGTGTGTAGGTCATAGAGTCAAACTTTGAGTATCGCATCCATCGGTGAGAAATATTGTATCATTCTAGACTGTGGGTAGGATATCTGATCAGTGTTGAGAAACACTTGACTCTAGGGAAGTGTTGAAAAACATAGTTGGAAAGTGTTGAGAAACATTGTTTGAACCAAGTTGCCCAAGAAACCTCGACGCAGGAAGAGACCCAAGATAACTTAAAACAACGTATGCCCCCTAGAATAAGACAAGAGTCAATTCCAGGCTAGGAGAGACAAAGTGAGAGGTTGAACGAATGAGTGCTAGGCAAGATTGATAGACATAGGTGCAAGGGTCCCAAGCAGTGCCTATTTCCAAGTTTTCATCGCTTGGCAAATTTTTATTTATTTTTTAGGACTTTTTTATTTTTTATTTTTTGGAATATATAATTTTTTTGGTCAGACATCAAAGCACCTATTGCTAGGTTTTCACTAGGATGCTCTTTTTTTAGGACTTTATATGCTTTTTAGGATTTTTTCAGCATCATATATAAATTTTTTTGGAATTTTTTCAGGATTGATAAGATATATACAAAGAGCTCAAGAACCTTAGGCATAGAACTTCTTTAGATGTAGAACATTAATAGGTTCGACAAGCTCTTCTCTCTCAGGTGTAGATAACTAATAGGCCCCAGACCCAAATGTTGCCATGATGATGTAAGGCCCTAACCAATTCAGCTTGAACTTGCCTTTTTGCTCTCTATTCTACTGATTCTTAGGATTTTCTCTTAGGACTAATTCACCCACTTGGAACTCTCTAGGATGAACCTTCTTATTATAGGCAGCAGACATTCTCTTCTGATATGTGTGAATGTGATCAAAGGTGACCTTGCGACGTTCCTCCAAAGTAGTAAGCTCATGAACTCTCATGGCCCTATGGTCTTCATCGGTAATCAAACCATGTAGAGAGACTCTCAGTGATGGTGTTTCAACCTCTAATGGTAAGACAACCTCAGAACCATAGACCAAGGAAAAAGGTGTGGCACCTGTAGGAGTGTGAATAGAAGTTCTATAAGCCCATATCATAGGATTGATCTATAGATGCCAATCCCTACCTGATTTGTGCACTATCCTATGAAGGATTTTCAGAAATTTTTTATTTGGGGCCTCAGCTTGGTCATTCCCTTGAGGGTAGTAAATAGAAGACCAATGTTGTTTAATTTTGAATTTTTTTCACAATTGTTTTAGGTCTTTATTCTTGAACTAGCCGCCATTATCCATGACTATGGAAGAAGGAATACCATAGCGGAAAATGATTGGATTCAAGATAAAAAAAGGCAACATGTTTTCCTGTAGCTTCAGAAAGTGGGACAACTTCAACCCATTTGGTAAAATATTCAGTAGCTGTAATAATGAACTTATGCCCACTTGAAGAACTAGGATGAATCTTGCCTACCAAGTCAAAGGCCCATTACTGAAATGGCCAGTATGTAACAAAGGGAATAAGCTCACGTCTAGGAGCATGAATGAGATTCCCATGTAGTTGACATTTCTTGCAGGACTTGGCATATCGAACAACGTCAACTTGCATAGTAGGCCAATAGTAACCAGCCCTAAGCAATTTTTGAGCTAACGCAAGACCATTAGAGTTTGAACCACATACACCATTGTGGACTTCAACTAGCGCCTTTTCTGACTCCTCTATTTCTAGACACCTAAGGAGAGTTCCATCTAGACCCTTCCTAGACAAGTCACCAGAGACGAGAGTAAAATGTGAGGTGTTGTGGATGAGTTGGTGCTTCTCATCACGCATTAGATTTTTAGGAATAATCTGATCTCAGAGATATGAAAATATAGTAGCATAGCGAGATGAATCATGATCGACCACAGTGTAAATGACATGGTCATCAAGAGAATCATAGGCGGGATGATGCAACTCTTCCACCAGGAACTCAAAGCGTGACTCATGTTCTTCCAATTGTAGAATGGATGCCAAAGTAGCCATGGCATCAGCAACATTGTTCTCAGCTCTAGGAATTTGTTGGAATGTAATAGATGTGAAATAATTTCTAAGAGAGTCTATCATCTTCTTGTAGGGAATCAACTTTTCATCCTTTGTCTGGTAATCATTGTTTACTTGATTTATGACTAGCTGTGAATCTCCAAAGATATGCAATTTTGTAATCCTCCATTCTAGGGCAAGCTTGACACCATTGAGAAGGGCTTCATATTCAATCATATTATTGGTGCTTGCAAAGAGAAGCTTATAAGATTTAGGAATTGTGTATCCATGAGGTGTAACAAATAAGATTCTAGCGCCAGCCCCATTCTGTGTATGAGAACCATCAAAGAACATTTTCCATGTACGTTATGTGACATTCATGATCGAAGCATCCGAGAAGTCTATCTGAAGAGGAGCATCATTAGTCATGGGAAATTCAGCCAATTGATCCATGATTGCTTATCCTTTAATGGATTTCCTTTCGATGTACTGAATGTCAAATTCTGAAAGAATTAGCATCCATTTAGCAAGTCATCTGGTAAGCGCAACTTTACTTAAGAGGTACTTTAAAGGATCAATTTTGGTGATCAGCTGCATAGTATGTGTGAGCATGTAATGTCTAAGTTTTTGGGACGCAAACACTACTACTAGACAATATTTTTTGATGCTGTTATAATTGAGCTCATAAGAAACCAAGGTGTGATTGATGTAATAGATAGCTCATTCTTTACCCATATCATCTTGCTTTGCAAGGAGAGCTCCTAAAGAATTCATTGTACCAAATATTTAGAGTATCAAAGGTTTCCCTTGGATAAGCGGCATAAGAATAGGAGGCTTTGCTAGGTAATCCTTGATTTGGTCCAAGTTCTTTTGACACTCCTCATTCCATATGCAAGTAGCCCCTTTATGAAAATTCTTGTTGAAATATTGAGCTCTATCAACTAATTGAGAAATGAACCACCTAATAGATTGGAGACAGCCGTGGAGACCCCTTAATTGTTTTATGTTGCGAGGAGGTGGCATCTCCATGATAGCTTGCACCTTTTTTGGGTCTACCTCTATTCCTTTTGCTAATATGATATAGCCTAGCAGTTTCCTTAGAAGTGACACCAAAAGCACATTTCTTAGGATTCAATTTGAGTTGAAATCGTTCCATGTGGTCCAATATCAAACTCAAATCGGATAAATGAGTGCTTCTTTGTTGTGATTTAGCAAGTATGTCATCAACATAGTATTCCATGTTTTTATGCATCATATCATGGAATATGGTAGTCATAGCTCTCTGATAAGTGGCACCGGAATTCTTAAGACCAAATGGCATGACATTCCAACAAAAGGTACCCCATGTGCATGTGAAAGTTGTCTTCTCTTGGTTTTCAAGGGCGATTTTGATCTGGTTATATCCAGAGAAGCCATCCATAAGGGAATACATTTCATAGCCTGTTGTCATGTCCACTATCATATCGATGTTTGGAAGTGGAAAATCATCCTTAGGGCATGCTTTGTTTAGATCTCTAAGCTAGTGCATACGTGAATGGACTTATCATGTTTGGAAATAGGAAAAATATTGGAAATCCATTTAGTGTAGTCAATAGCTCTTATAAAGTTAGCTTTTAGAAGCTTCTCAAGTTCATCCTTAACCAATAATGCCACATGAGGATGCATCTTTCTAAGTTTTTATTTGACAGGTTTTACCCTTGGAGCAATAGAGAGGTGGTGCATAATAAGCTCAGTGTCCAAACTAGGCATGTTTGAATATGTCCATGCAAAGTTGATCTTTTTCTCCTGAAAAAATGTGGTAAATTGTTCTTTCTCCTTTGCCGAGAGGGACTGAGCTACATGGATTATCTTAGGAGACTCCTCTATCCCTAAGTTGATTGGTTGTGTAGGTTCTATTAGAACTGAAGATCTTTCCTAGAAGTAGCTGGGTAGACTACAAAGTACCTCATCCTTGGGTGCCTCAGAGAGGTTTTCACCTGTACATACGTCTTTATTTTTACTATTTTGGGGTTCAGACACCGCCACAATGTGGTTTTCACCATCCGACCATTTCTTTTTTCTTTTGATTTTATGACTAAGGTACTTGATCTCTAATGCTATCATATTTTTTGCTAGTTCACTGGTGGAAGAGGTGACAGGTTCAGTGGCATTGAGGTAACAAGCGATCTCATAGTCATTTTGGAAGGAAGGTAATGTAGGTCTTTGATCCTAGGTGGACCAATCTATGAGATCTGAGTGTATGAGAGGAAGTGAAGTGACAGGTTCAAGGTTATTGATGTGATAGGTATCGTCTCTAGCGACGAGAGAAGTTGAGCCTATAGAGTAGGCTCCAAAAGTATCAAGATCTAGATTTGGCATAGAAGGACCAGCATGGTTCACTAAGGAAATACATGGATCGAACTCATCAGACCCTATGCGAGACTCATCAACTACGTTGGGTTGGGCACTATAAGTATGAATCACATCAATTTCCATATCCACCATGGAAGATCCGTCTGAGAGAATGTCCCATTCGTACTCATTTGAATCTATCGTTGAACTTCTACTGGGATGTTTGCACCAAGAAGGTTTAGGATGCCCATAAGTAGAGGCACCCATGCCATTATGTGTGAGATTTTCTCTTTCTAGTAACCGCACGATATTTCTACATTGTCTACCTCTGAAGTCAGATTCATTAGGTATGAATTCTCTTTCTAGTAATCGCGCAATATTTCTAGACGTAGAGGCTTCCGCTATGTCATCATTAGGTATGCATTATTCTCCCCAAAGGAGTGAAGTAGAAGGGAGACCATCTCCCATTTGGGCCATAGTGTATAGTGGTGATTCATCCATATCTATATCTGAGTCACTAATCATGGGAGCATTTCTGGAACATTCAGGGGGGTCATCTTCAGCACCGTATCCTACACCCTTGGTATCCTTAGAGTGTCAACCATCGATATGACTCAAAGGTTAAACTAGAGCGTGTCCATTATTACTTAAAGGTCCTTGACCTTGATAGCCCATTCGTACTGTCTTCTTCCACTTTATGGATCCAATATCTAATAGCTTGTTCTTCTTTTTCTACCTCTAAGGGTATGGACACGTGAACAAAGGTATGAAAAATGATCATGGTAGAAGCGGAAGGCTTCATCTTGTCTGAAGGTCTACCATATGACTTAGGAGAGATAGGCATAGCAGCAATAGAATCCAATGTGTATTCGCCCATACCAATACTCATCATTTTTAATTTCTACTCAGCAGCAATAAGGGATGCACTAGGATCATGAGAAGGTTTATTATGCAGGACAAACATTTCAATGGCAGTGAGAGTATTAATAGTAATAGCATTGTCCCCAGGAATCATAATTTCAGCTCCATTGTACAGGAATTTGATGCATTGATGGTAGGTAGAAGGAACAACTTGCATGTCATGGATCCAAGGATGACCCAGAAGAATGTTGTATGTGAGTGGGATGTCTAATACTTGAAACACAATATCTTTCACAACTAGACCCACTCAGACAAGCAGCATAATAAGACCCTTTGAAGACCTCTCCACTTCATCGTATGCTTTGATAGTGATCTTTTGCCTAGGATCTACAGCAAATTTGGATAATCCCAATTATTGCACAACATGAAAGGAAACAATATTCAACCCTACACCATTGTCTATCAGGACTCGACGGACTCGAGTATGGTAGACTTAGACCTCGATATGTAAAGAAAGATTATGTGGGTGATTAAGGGACGTGTCATCCTCTACGGAAAATGAGAGATAGTGAGGAGATGAGATATGATTGACCATAGCCTGAAACCTATCTGGATCAATGTTATTAGGGACATTCATTATGCATAGAGCCTTTTCAAGGATCTCTTTGTGCAAGGGGGATAGCTCAAGCAACTCAAAAATGGATATTTGGGTTGGTGTTCGTTGCAACTAGTGAACAAGATCATAGCTAGATATGGCTAAAGGAGCTGCTTGTTTAGAAGATGAGCTTTGTTTGGGATTGTGAGTAGTTCGAAGGATGATTTTGGCTTGCCCCTAGTAACAACATTCAGTGTCTCGCTTCGGGAAGATAAACCATCAAGTGTTTGCAAGACCAACTTAGGTGTATCATGATTGACATCACTATTACCTTGAGATCTCGTCATGAAAACACTCTCAATGGGCTCTAACATGTTGATCACATTCGCATTGTCAGTATATGTATAATTGATCTTGGCATCATGATTTTTCTTGTTCGCTTGAGAGGAATCCCCCTTTCCATACTCAAGTAGAGGGGTTTTGAAGGCCTTGTGATCAAAATTCTTAACCAAGCTGTTTGTGAGAACTACACCCCCATCAATAAGATCTTGAATAGCATCTTTGAGCTTGAAACAATTATCCGTGTTGTGTCCCTTATTTCTATAGTAATTGTAGAAATGATCCTCTTTCCACCAATCAGGGTTAACTGGTGGATTGAAGAGATGAGAATTGCCAGGAAGCGTAAGATACTTGTTGGCAACCAAGGTTTTAAGAATCACGTCATAAGGTTCAGCCAACTTGGTGTAGACTCGTCGTTGATATGACTTCTTGGGTTTGTCTACATATTGAGGTTTAGATGTGTAATACCCCAAAAATGGGCTATAGGTTCATTAACCTCATACATCGACAATTCGAATGAAATCAACATCAAAGTCCTAACCTAAGGCACATCTGAACATCATCGAATCCTAATTTATTATCATAAATTTTGCATCGGGGAATATTCCTAGCAATATTCCTATTTATCATAATTATCTTTTATTTAATGATTATTTGGCAATAAATCCTATTTATCCTAAAGTTTGATTAATTGAATATTCTCAATATTTAATTAATTAGATTTAATTATGCCACTTAATTGTTTAATTGAAGTTAATTCTATTTATTCCTAAATTGTATTATTTAATTTTGACAATAAATCCAAAATCCTATGAATAATTGATTAAATTCTTATTTAATTAATTAAAGCAAGTTGTCAATTTTTAATAATATTATTTTTCAATAAAAGTTTGAAAAATAATTGATTAACCCATAAATCAATTGTTTTATTTTTCAAAATCAGTTAAGTTGGAAATAAATCACTTTATTATTGAATTAATTCATAAATAAAACATGCACAATCAGAAAAGCAGACAACTATCAATTATCAATTAAATCTAAACTCTATTTTGAGTTGATCTCTGCTTTTGCATGTTTTTGTGAGTTAAATATCCTTTATTTAAAAATAACTCAAAAATCAACCTGAGTTATTTGAGTGATTTATGGCTTTCTTTCATGCACCTCCAAAGCCCTAGATTTCTATACATTAAGGCTTCAGCTCTTCATTATCGATCCATCCATCTACAAATTGCACACTCACGCTGCTGAATTGGAGATTGAAGAATCGATCTTGAGAATTCGAGTTGTTGTGAGATTTTCATTTGTTTTTGCATAGTATTCATATCATTTAGAATATTATTGTTAGATCATTTTAGCATATCAATTTTCATATTAGCATAGATTCATATCAGATTTATCATATTATTGCATAGAAAAACCAAAAAAAAATAGATTAATTGCATTCATTCCATATCTAGATTTTGCATTCAAATCCTTTGTTTAGGTGTCTTTAAGGTCATTGATCTCGGTATAATCTGAGAATACATACTCGCATCTACTAGAAGGCAGTAAATCATCCGGTTAGTTTAGTTTTTCATTTAT
Organism: Chamaecyparis obtusa; assembly: GCA_027943335.1. NCBI lineage: Eukaryota > Viridiplantae > Streptophyta > Pinopsida > Cupressales > Cupressaceae > Chamaecyparis > Chamaecyparis obtusa. Next base: position 363,828 of record BSBK01005977.1, on the reverse strand, counting down.
TGCATGATTTCAATTTCAACTAACCTCTAATGTTTTACTGAAGTGTTGTGTCTACAGATCAGGTATAAAATTCACACACATTTCTGGTGCGCCCACCATGGGGCCTTGAAATGGGTTTCCCTTCAAATTTTATCAATTTCTATCATTTTCTTATCTTTTCTTGTTCCCAGCTATGATTTTTATTCTCTGTCCATACAATCTTCATATGAGTTTTGTCAGAAACTCATACTAGGAGATACCCACTATCGTATGATAGTTGATTTGATCGAGGATCGTACAAGCAGAAACACACTGTCATCTGGAAGCTCGATTGTCATTTGATCTAATACCCATTGTCATCTGGAAGGTAACCCACCGTCATACGAGTTTCAGTGCCAGGGTTCAATTTTCATTTCACTTTTTCAGGCAGTTTGTCAGATTTGGTATTCAGATTTTGACTAACAGCTAACCCTAACAATTGAAATTCTCTATTTTTGATTGATTTTCACTGGTTTTTTATTGGAAAAAGTGCAAGAATTGCTAAAAAATAGGTAAGAATCTACTAAGCACATTGCGAGGAATTAAGGTAACCTTCTCAGCTGATAACGTTTCAATTTGGATTAAAATGAACATCTTGCGTGTCTAGCTTGAGTGCCTTTCTTTTCCATATCACACATTTCATTTGGGCTCTAAAAAATGAACATAGATTTGCTTTCAGCATCCTTGTTACACATAGTAAATAGGCCCTATGAACACTATTCATGGCTCTTGACAGAGTGAATTTCCATCAAAATTCTTCTCAATGAAGGAATCCTTGTAGGTAGGGAGGATACTAAGAGAGTCTCACATTCCACTAGATCCGCGTGTCTTCAACTTTTGATCGATGCATTCTCTCTCTGGAGAGGTTGATAGATCATAAGGGGTTGACATCATAGATCTTTGTGAGATAATCTTGGTCTTAGCATGTCAGATTAATCTATCTGCTTTGTTTGGGTTAAAAGTGAAAAGGCTAGAGGATTATGCTCTACTCCCTTTTTGGGTAGTAACAAAAACTCAAATCCTTGAATCTGGAACCAGTCTCCATGTGGTATATCTTGTGAGTCACCTTTGGAGAGGGTTAACCATAGTGGACATTCCCTTAATTGGTTCAACCATGTTGATGGAACCTCAAGCGGTAATAGCCATTTTTGCCGTGGTAGTGACAACCACTATATAAATGTCCAGTTGGAAGAAATCTCCATAGGTGTGGTCTCTTGTTGGGCTGTCAGATCTCCCTAGCAGATCCTGAAGATTAAGTTCTCAAACTATGTCAAAACCTCAGTGCGCGTGGATTGGAGTTCACCCTCTTGGATCATAAAAGTTGAAAAGTTAAACCATTACTAAAAACCCTAGTGAGGCCAAATTTTCATTTTCTAGGAATATGTGCATTATTGCAAAACTTTTTGGAACATAAACAAGTAGCAATTCTAAGGATTAGCACAAATAAGTCACTTGATTGTCATGTGCAAGGTTGCTTTTTCCCTTGTTCATTATTTTAAGACATGCTTGAAATCACTTGCTTGTTGTTTTGCATGCTTTCATATCTATCTGGTTACTGAAAATGAACAAATTTGTCACAATCCTCAAATCTAGACATTGAAATTTGCAAACAATCTGAAACTGAAAACCCAAAATTTGCAAAAATTGAAGTAAAATACCTTTTTGGAGTCAACAGTCATTTTGTAAAGTTAGAAAGTCATACGACTTTTGGCTATTGTCATTTCAGAACCCCCAGATTGTCGTCTGGTATTAGGTACATTATCGTATGAGTTTTGTTGTCAATCAATTCCAAAAAGTCAAAATTCCTGCTATCAACTATCATGCGAGTTTTGCAATAATCGTGCGAGTTTTGCAATAATCGTACGAGTTTTTTAATTGTTGTTTCATGCTATACCCACTATCGTACAAGCCTGCAAAGAGTCATTTGAGAAATTTCAAAAAAAAAATGTTAGAAAGTCATCAAAACTATCAGAGACCCAGTTGTTCTAGCCTATTTCTAGAATTTGTCAAACAAATCACTGTGTTAGGAACAAAGCAGCAAATCTTGAGAATCCAATCATTTTCCTAAAGTGGCCTTTTGAATCCGATTTAGCCTTCTATTTAATTGATTTGAGTCTTTATCATCTTGTGTCAAAACCTTGTCATAACTATCAATCTTCAATCAATCATCAAAATGACTAAGTTTTGTGAACTCATGTCCGTTATCTTTTGGGAATCTACCCATACATCCAGGGCATAGTTTCCTTCATCCATGTCTAATCTATGCTTCAATCAATCAAACCTTGACAAGGTTGTGTCATTTGATCTTGTTGAATTAGATCCTTCTTTAGTTGTCTTCATCATATTCTTTTGCTTCACCCAAGGTTAATGGTGGAAACTAGAGCTTCCTCTCACAAGAAATCGGGAGAAGCACTTAACACTGGAACTTTGTCTACTCACATAGGTCCAACTTTTGAGGAACTCTACAATTCTGGTCTTTACAAAGATGACAGTGTTGGCAATCTTTGATTAAAAACTGGTTACATTCCTCCTTCATCAACTCACGGGGGTACTCAACAAACTCCACATCAATCTATCCTAGGTAAAACTCCTACCATGTCGCAAGCTGGGACAAACTTTGGCTCTCAAAGAGCTCAATCTCAACATGGTGTAGATCAGGAACCCACACCTGAAGAAATTGCTCAATATCAAAATGATGATAACTTCAAATGAATGATGAAGCATTTCTTGAAAGAAGACAGAGAGGCATACTTTTTACAATTGGCTCATCAAGGAGCTAAACTTATTCCCAACTTTAATGTTGAAGATATCATTACACATGAGGAAGAAACTCCACTCATAGCTATGATGAAACAGATGCATGCCATGCAAGTCAAGCTTAATAACCTTGAGAAAGAAAAGGAACCCTAGGAGTTCTCCATGGAGGCCCTATGTCCTTTTCCATTTGACAAAGACTTGTACATGCCACCATTCCCAAAAAGAGTGGAGATGCCTAAGTATGATAAGTATGATGGCCACTCGGATCCCCAAGATCATGTCAGAGAATTTTGTACACAATCTATGGAGTTCATGCACAAACCAACCTATCTAATGCGTCTCTTCCCTCGATCTCTAGGGGGAGCAGCCATTCATTGGTTCTCTAGATTTCCTTCTACTATCAAAACTTTTGAGGAGTTGATCAAATTGTTCTATTAGCAATACTCCTACAACATTCAACATCTAGTCACCATGATTGATATATGTAATCTCAAGCAATATCCAGGAGAACCATTCCTAACATTTCTTAAGAGATGGAGGAATAAATTCTCTCTATATGCTAGACCTATTCTAGAAATTGAGAAACTAGAAATCTTCATCAATAATCTTGTCCCAGAGATCAACTATCCTTTACAAATGCAAGATCATACATCTTTTGATAAAATGGTTGACAATGCAATTAAAATTGAAAAAGTATTTGTGAAAAAAGGATAAATCACACTTCAAAAAGACAAGTACGAATCAGGATCCAGTTCTAAAGACAAGAATAAAAATTGGAACAAGAATAAAGGCATTGTCACAGATGGTGTTGTTGATACTATCTATGCCCCATCCAAGGCACTATATTTCAATCTAACTATTGGTACCCAAGCCATAAAAGCTTCAGAACAAAAGGTGCCTGAATCATCTCAAAAGAAGCTAGAATATAAAAAGGGGTCCGCTGATAATAAATGAACATTCACTCCTCTTGGAGAATATTTAGAATCAGCTATGAGAACTCTACTAGCCAATAACATCATCTCTTTTCCTGAGATCTGACAATCTAATTCTGAACCTAAACCAAAATGGTGGAGAGAGAATGAATTCTGTGATTTCCATCGGGGTAAAGGTCATAAAATGAATAACTGCTTACGCTTGAAACATACTATTCAAGATCTAATTGATAAATGTGACATCATGATTAACAACCATAAGAGAAATAATGATCATACGACATTCATAGAACCATTTCTGAAACATGGTCAAGAAGTTTCATCTTCTCAGCCTAATATGGGGGCAAAGGTCAATTATGCTTACCCTGGAAATAATGTTGTTATCAATATGGTTGAACCTTGTCTCTCTGAACATTGCAATGTCATCACAATTGTGCAAAGAGATAGAGATCATCCTTCAGCTAACGCAATTACTCGATCACAAGCTCAGGCACATCTAAAAAAACAAATCCTAGATTCATCAAATGTCCCTAAGATGCCCTTCAATCTTTCTTCTGCTTCCAAACATAAGGCTATTTCTAAATCTTCCAATCCTAAAGATACAAGGCTAACATCTTATAGCATTGTTCAACAACTCCAACACACTGATGCGAAAATCTCCATGTTTGAGTTGCTTCAAATATCTCCAGCTCATAGAGCCATTCTAGACAAAGCTTTTCTCGGATCCAATGTTCCAGATGACCTTGATTTAGACAGGTTCCAAACTATGGTTGGACATCTTACGTCTTCACAATATAACTCCTTTTCATAGGAATATGACAACTCCATGAGTCCCCCACATAACCAACCCTTGCATATAGAAGTCTTGATCTAGAACCATAGAGTCAAACGTGTGTTGATAGATGGAGGCGTTGGCCTAAACATTTGTTCTTACAGCTTGATCACACAATTGGGATTTTCAGAATTGGCTATTGATCCTAGAAAGAAAATAACTATAAAAGCCTATGATGAACAAGAAAGATCTTCTAAAGGCACCATTGTCTTACCTATCAGGGCTGGTCCAGTAATCAAAGATACTATATGTCAATTTCTTGATCTACCTTTGGCTTACAACATTCTTCTAGGGAGACCATGGATACATGAGATGAAGGCTATTCCTTCTACATTTCACCAATGCTTGAAATTTCTTTATGAAGGAGTAGAGGTCACTATTCCAGCAGACATATCCACCACTTGCAATACATTGAAGGAAAGTGCAGATAAGCTTGTGCCTAATAACAGAGAATCTTCCATTGAACCAACTAAAGAAGCATCCACATCTAAAATGGAAGATCTTGCAAAAGAGGTTAATATCAAAGAAAATAGTATGGGAGAATATACTATGGAGCCAGTCTTATCTTTAACATCTCTCCCTATCTCACCTAAGTCTTATGGACAATATTTGAAACAATCCAAACTAGATTCTAAAGAACCTCTTGAGGCATATAAAAAGAATTTTGTAGCAGAACAAGTCTCCAAGCAAGAATTTGAAGAGGATGAAGCCATGCTTGCATGGCTATACAAGGATGAATCTAAATCACATGATATTCAAACTAGTAACTCAGCAGTACCAAAAGATCCTTCTAAGTCATATGGCCCAAGAGATAAATTGATAGCTAAGATGGGATATCCAAGTAAAGGACCTCTAGGAGTCAGAGGAAAAGGTCTTGAGGCACCTCTTCCACATACTAGTAGAGAAAATAAAGACAAAGTTGGCTTAGGATTTAAAAAGAAACCCTTTCACCTCAAAGGTAATTGTTCTCATGTCATAGAGAAGATTGCACCAGGGGAACCTCTTCTTAAGAAGGAAGAAACTGAACCATCAGATAGTGATTCAGACAGCTCAGAACTCATCCCCTATAAAAAATTTCCTAAGGAGATCAAAGACCTTCTTGATGATAAAGATGATCCAATCAAAAGAATTAATGTAGTAGAAACACAAGAACCTACTATCAATCAAGAGATAGTTGCAACACAAGAACCAACTAATCTTGAAAACAATCAAGAAGAGGAAGATGGTAGTTATTCTGAGACAGATTCTCATGAGTATGAATTCAAATCAAAATCTGAGGGTAACCCTTCTTGGGGTAATCATCCTGACTTTACTCATGTTCTTAGATTTTCTAGAGGCATATATGAAGAATCTAATGACTATGAATTGGGAGCCATTCCAGAAGAAGATGAGCTTATTACAAAGAAACATGTTGATGTTATTCACCAATATGCACCTGAACCCAACGTAAGTCTAGAGCGAAATGATGAACCTATCGAGTCTGATCCACCTATGGCTGAATTGGACTCCCACAATGACACTGAGCCTATTCATGAATTGAATGTCTTAAGTTTTAATATCACCTTTGAACTCGAGCATCAGGTTAGGACCAATGATGATAGATCCATATCCGTAAACACTATATCCCAATCTTTCCCCACTTTGACTATCCAATATCTAGACCTTATTGATCAAACCTCCACAAATCTGAGCCATGGTATTTATACCTTCCTGAATGACTATGCCCTTGCTACCTCAATGTAGTTGAGCCTATGAGTACTTCCATTAGTGAACCAAGCATTAGCATGACAGAGTCAGACATCAAGTATCTTAGTCAGAAAAATAAGAATAAGAATAAAAAGAAAAGGAGTTTTGAGGGTGAAAACCACTTTGTGGCAGTCTTAGAGCCTACAAAAGTAAAAATAAAAGATGTATCTGAAGGTGAAAACCTCTCTGAGGTGCCTAAGGATGAGATATTTGATGTCCTTCCAAGTCATTTACAGGATAGATCTCTAGTTCTAATTGAGCCCACTCAACCTATCAACTTGGGAACAACAGAAGAGCCATAGTTGATTCATGTAGCACAATCTTTATCAGAAGAAGAGAAGCAAAATTTTACAACATTCCTAATAGAGAAGAAGATCAACTTTGCATGGAAATATTTAGATATGCTAGGGTTGGATCATAATCTTATAATGCATCATTTATCTATAGCTCCAAATGTCAAACTTGTCAAGCAAAAATTGAGAAAGATGCATCCTCATGTTGCACTCTTGGTAAAAGATAAATTAGAGAAGCTCTTGAAAGCTGGATTCATCTGAGTTATTGACTATGCAGAGTGGATCTCTAATATTGTACCTATTTCAAAACTAGATAAATCAATCAGAGTGTGCACAGACTTTAGAGATGTAAATAGAGCATGCCCTAAGGATGATTTTCCATTACCTAACATTGATATGATAGTGGACATGACTGTGAGCTTTGAGATGTATTCTTTAATGGATGGTTTTTTTGGATATAATCAAATAAAAATTGCTCTAGAGGATCAAGAGAAAACCGCTTTCACATGTGCATGGGGCACCTTCTATTGGAATGTCATGCCATTTGGGCTTAAGAATGCTGGTGCTACATATCAAAGAGCCATGACACCTATTTTTCATGACATGATGCATAGGACTATGGAGGATTATGTTGATGATACTTTAGCAAAATCTATGATTAGAGCTGCACATCTAGATGACTTGAGCAAGATACTAGATAGAATGGAGAAATTTAGTCTCAGACTAAATCCTAAGAAGTGTGCTTTTGGTGTCACTTTTGGAAAGCTCTTATGATACATAGTTTTAAAGAAGGGCATTAAAGTTGATCCAGCTAAAGTAAAGGCTATAATGGAAATGCAACCTCCAAAGAATATCAGTCAAATGAGGACATTGCAAGGAAGAGTTTAATCTATTAGAAGATTTATATCACAGCTAGCAAACATATCACAACCTTTTACAAAAACATTACATAAAGGTGTGACCTTTGCATGGAATGAAGAATGTGAGAAGAACTTTGACCATATCAAACAATATTTATCAAATCCTCCTATTTTGATGCCTCCTATTCATGGGAAGCCATTGATCTTATATGTCTCCGCTATAGACACATCACTGGGGGCATTGCTTGCACAACATGATGAGAACAAAAAGGAAAGAGCTATATACTATATCAGTAGAACATTGGTTGCATATGAGAAGAACTATTCAATGATTGAGAAAGCTTGTCTATTTGTGATCTTTGCATCATAGAAACTGAGACATTACATGTTAGCTCATACCACACATTTGGTAGCTAAGATTGATCCACTCAAGTACCTACTAAGCAAAGTTTCCCTCACACGTAGATTAGCTAAATGGGTCATGCTCTTAAGTGAATTTGACATTGAATATGTGGAAAGAAAGGCTATCAAAGGATAGGTTATTGCTAATCAATTAGCAGATGCACCTCTGATTGATAATACACCAATGCAAATGGAATTTCCAGATTCCTCTATCATGACTCTTTCTTCTAGAGAATGGTAGTTATTCTTTGATGGCTCCTATACATAGAATGGATCAGGAGTAGGCATATTGTTCATAACTCCTCAAGGATACTCAATCCCAAATGCATTCAGATTAAAGTTCCCTTGCATAAACAATATTGCTGAATATGAAGCCCTTTTGAATGGTATGAAAATAGCGATTGAATGGAGGGTAATAGAACTACACATTCATGGCAACTCACAACTAGTTATCCATCAAGTCAATGATGTGTACCAAACTAAAGATGAAAAGCTCATTCCTTACAAGAGAATGGTAGATGATCTAAAGTAGTATTTCCTATCTATCACATTTGAGCAAATTCCTAGAATAGAGAATAAGGTTGTCGATGCAATGGCAACTCTATCTACTTTATTACAGCAGCCTGAACATGAGCTATGCTACGAGGTCCTAGTGGAAGCACTATCTTATCCTGCATATGATTCCCCTAAAACCCGCATGACCCGCACTATTGTTGGTCATGATTCATCCAGATACAAAAACCTATTTTCCTATCTCCAAGACCAAATCATTCCCGATACCTTCAACCACCATGAAAAAAGATACCTTATCCTTAATGCCTCCTGATATGTCATCATTGGTCACGATCTGTACAAACAAGGTCTAGATGGTATGCTACTTAGATGTTTAGAATGGGAAGAGTCTTAACATGCATTAGAGGAAGTCCATGATGGTATTTGTGGGTCACACTCGAACGGTTTAACACTAGTTCAAAAAATTATTAGGGTTGGGTACTATTGGCCTGAAATGGAGAAAGAGTCTATCAAGTTTGCTAAGAATTGTAAAAAATGCCAAGTGCATGGCAACTTAATTCATGCTCCAGGGAGAGATCTAATTCCCTTTACTACATAATGGCCTTTTCACCAATGGGCATTTGATCTTATAGGAGCTATACATCCTCATTCTTCTAATGGACATACCCATATAATCACAGCTATAGATTATTTTAAAAAATGGGTAGAAGTAGTCCCTTTGACACAAGCAACTAGAAAGCAAATATCTATGTTCATATTGAACTATATCATATGCAGATATGGGATACCTCATTCCATAATCATAGATAATAGTGGACAATTCAAGAACAAAGACCTAGATGATCTATGTGCCAAATTCAAGATCACACAACATTGGTCTTCTATCTACTATCCTCAAGGGAATGGAAAAGCAGGGGCTTCTAATAAGAATCTCTTGAAAATCTTGCATCATACAGTTAATAAAACAGGAAGAGATTGGCATCGCATGATCAATCCAGCTCTCTGGGCCTACAGAACAAGTATCAGAATGCCTACTAGGCTACACCTTTCTCTTTAGTCTATGGGTCTGAAGTAGTACTACCTATTGAGGTTGAAATCCCATCACTAAGAATCAGAATGCATGGTCTAGTAATTGATGATGACTATAGAGTGTCTAGGTTGCAAGAACTTGAACTACTAGATGATCACAGACAAGTAGCATATGATCATCTTAGAGTATATCAAAAGAGAATGTCTAGAGGTTACAACAAGAAAGTCAGACACAGAGAATTTCAGGTTGGTGATCTAGTCTTGAGAGAGAATCCTAAAAATCAATCACATCAAGAACACAAGGGGAAGTTTGAACCCAACTGGCTGGGTCCCTTTGTTATCACTCCTACTTTTGGCTCTGGTGCCTATCAACTCTCAATGATTGAAGGAGAACAGCTCTGAGAACCAATCAACGTTCTCCATCTAAAGAAATTCTATGCCTAAGGCATTCAGTCTATGGTAAAATGTCTTGAAAAAATCATAAAAATAAAAAAAAGTCCTGAAAAAAATGAACATCTTGGTGAAAACCTAGCAATAGGCACCTTGATGATTCACAAAAAAAAATTTGAAAAAATGAAAAATACAAAAAATAAAAATAAAAAAAAGTGCCTTGGTGAAAACCTGGAAACAGGCACCTTGGTAGAAAAAATAGAATCTCTGCCAAGATGGTGAAAACCTAGCAAACGGGTGCCACTTGTTTCAAAATGCTCCATCTATTAGCGCAATCTTGGTCTTTCCCAACTTTTAGTCTTGCTTTAGTTTTTACATATCTCTCGATTTGTTTTCGCATTTCCTAGTTTCAATAAGTCAGTTTGTACACTAATCAGCTAAAGCGTCTATATCCTATCAATGTTCAAACTTGGGGGCAATCAAAGTCATATCCTATGGCCTCCAATGTATCTTAGACATATCATATCTAGTTAGAGTCCTTTGAAGCTTCATCTGATTCAGTCAATTAGTCTCCTCTCCAGAAAGGATTTTGCATCTACAACAACGCAATCAAACATCAAACTGAAAACAATCTATGCTTTTTACATGCTTTTATCTCCTTGTATGCTTATTGATTCAGATTGAGATTTTTGCATATTTTGTCCCTTTGAGCTCTTCAATGATGTCCTTTATAGGATTTAGAGAGTGATGACTGGGGGCATAATCTTTTCTTTGTCTTCTACTTGTATGTGAAAATCTAACAACTTTGGAAATTCTGGATTGAAATGGTGTCTGACTGTAAGAGCATCTATCTCAAATTGGATGGCCATGTGTACCTCGACCATTGATACCCAAAAAATTCAAGGAAGTTTGATCTAACTATTGTCTTTTTGAGTGAGTTCTTTCTCCTACTATGAAATGCGATCTTACCTAAGGATGTGGATGATAAAGGGTCACTACGGGTAATTCACATTGGATTTCAAATGATCTCTTGACTGCTTGATGTGTTTGTAATGCAAGGCATATTCAGGTCATCATGACGTTTATGTTTTGATGCTTATACAAATTGCTATATCAAAATGGACATGATATTCAGGTCATCTTGGCTTTGTGCCTTGGTGCTTATATCTAATCCGACATTCCAAAAATAAAATCAATATTCATATATCTATGGTTGATTGACTAGTGGATGTTGTATTGATTCCTATGCATAAAAATCAATATTCATATGTCTATGGTTTCATAACTAGTGGGCATTGTATTGATTTATCCGGTTACCTAAAAATTCAATGATGAGAATGACCGACACATGATCAGTGACTAGGTCCTAGGTCTTAGGTTGCATTTCATTCTGCATGTCTCTTTGCATTTTGCATGTTTGCATGATCTCACAATTATTGAATTAAACTTAAATGCTTAAACGATTCTTCAAAAATGCTAAAAACATATCATAAGAGCTGAATCTCACATGAAGGTTCCTCCAACAAAATAGTAAGTAGAATCCTTTTTTGGGATCAAAATTGAAATATGAGATCGTTTATATTATTCACTACTTGCATAATCAACCTTCTATCATCACAAAAATCTAGTATTCAACTTAACTAATTATCTTACATCAAACTATCAAAATTTCAACTTGGTCAACCATGGTCAACTTATGGTCAAACCTAGTCAAACTTGGTCTTCTGGACCTCCAAATGATGCAGAATGCATTCTCGAACGTATTTAACCACTTCTCAAATCAATTAACATGCTTCTAAACTTCAACGCTGACTTTTCTTGTCAGATTTCATTTTTTATCCCGAAGGGGGCATGGTATTGCATATCATTTAAAGTCTATAATCTAAATCTGAAATCATATCTTTATTGATATCATATCCTTCCTTAGTAATCAAGACAACAACCACGTCTAGTTGTTGAATCATCAAAAAGACCTCATCGCTTGGGGCAAATCAATCATCACTCAGGGCATATTAGATTCATCGAGATCCATATCAATCTGGTATTCTCTTAATCTTGTAAATTGTATCAGTTTTTTGCAACTATCGGTTCAATTGTGTTATTTCCTTGGTTCTTCAGAAATTGAAGAGTTCGGATGTGATACCAATGTGATTCTTATCAACAATCAAGTCTGGAATCGGTCACTCACTTCTTCACAATCATAAGGTTCAGAATCAAGCATTTTGACACTTTTTCACAATCATCGGTTCATTACTGTTATAGTTAACATTATCTTTAGTCATTTAGGACCTGTTATCTTCATGTCTTTCAATTAGTTTCTATCTCATATCAATATCAATTTCAAACATCAGTTTCAATATCATACACAGACTATCTTTGAACCACTAAGCTTCACATAGCAATTCAAAGAGGGGCAAAATGTAATAGCTTCACATAGCAATTCAAAGAGGGGCAAAATGTAATACCCCAAAAATGGGCTATAGGTTTATTAACCTCATACATCGACAATTCGAACGAAATTGACATCGAAGTCCTAACCTAAGGCACATCTGAACATCATCGAATCCTAATTGATTATCATAAATTCTGCATCGGGGAATATTCCTAGCAATGTTCCTATTTATCATAATTATCTTTGATTTAATGATTATTTGGCGATAAATCCTATTTATCCTAAAGTTTGATTAATTGAATATTCTCAATATTTAATTAATTAGATTTAATTCTACCACTTAATTGTTTAATTGAAGTTAATTCTATTTATTCCTAAATTGTATTATTTAATTTTGACAATAAATCCAAAATCCTATGAATAATTGATTAAATTCTTATTTAATTAATTAAAGCAAGTTGTCAATTTTTAATAATATTGTTTTTGAATAAAAGTTTGAAAAATAATTGATTAACCCATAAATCAATTGTTTTATTTTTCAAAATCAGTTAAGTTGGAAATAAATCACTTTATTATTGAATTAATTCATAAATAAAGCATGCACAATCAGAAAAGCAGACAACTATCAATTATCAATTAAATCTAAACTCTATTTTGAGTTGATCTCTGCTTTTGCATGTTTTTGTGAGTTAAATATCCTTTATTTAAAAATAACTCAAAAATCAACCTGAGTTATTTGAGTGATTTATGGCTTTCTTTCATGCACCTCCAAAGCCCTAGATTTCTATAAATTAAGGCTTCAGCTCTTCATTATCGATCCATCCATCCATGAATTGCACACTCACGCTGTTGAATTGGAGACTGAAGAATCGATCTTGAGAATTCGAGTTGTGAGATTTTCATTTGTTTTTGCATAGTATTCATATCATTTAGAAAATTATTGTTAGATCATTTTAGCATATCAATTTTCATATTAGCATAGATTCATATCAAATTTATCATATTATTGCATAGAAAAACCAAAAAAAATAGATTAATTGCATTCATTCCATATCTAGATTTTGCATTCAAATCTTTCATTTAGGTGTCGTCAAGGTCACTGATCTTGGTATAATCTAAGAATACATACTCGCATCTACTAGAAGGCAGTAAATCACCTGGTTAGTTTAGTTTTTCATTTATTGCATGATTTTGATTTCAAATAACCTCTAATGTTTTACTGAAGTGTTGTGTCTACAGATCAGGTACAAAATTCACACACACAAGATGCACTTTGAGTGTTGGCAGCCTCTTGTTGTTTAGCTGCGTACATAGCATTGGAGAGGTGGAAAGCGGGCTCTTTAACTTTAGGAACATCCACAACCTCATCATTGACAACATATTTGTTTTTGTTCCAGGGTTTGTTTTTGACCTTTCCATTACATCTGGTATCTTTGTTGATGACAATAGCCCCTTTCCTTATGGCAACATCCTCAATACGGTACACACTTTCAACCATGTCATTGAAAGAGGAAAATAGTTGTTTCCTTATATTGTAATATAATTCAGGTACAAGAGTGTTGACAAAGATGTCGATCTTTTCCCTCTCGGGTAGTTGACAAGGATATTTAGAATCTAACCACCTCCAACGTTGCAAGTAGGTAGTGAATGGTTCACCTTGATTTTGCTTGAGAGCACCTAGATCTATCATGGTAATAGGCTGCTGAATGTTGTATGAATAATTTTGAGTGAAACACCTAGCCAACTCGTCAAAGGTCTTGAGAGGGGGTGTCAATTTTGTGAACCATTCCAGAGCTTTTCCTCTTAAACTCCTAGGGAACAACCGTAGTAGAAATGTGTCCTCTTGAAGGAAGTACATGCTAAGAGCGTAAAAATGATGCACATGGTCATGGGGATCACCATTTCCATCATACTTATCATATTTGGGAACCTTAATATACTTAGGAAATGGAACCATGTATAGACTCCTATCAAAGGGAAGAGCACAAATAGATTCTACAAAAGAGACCTTTAGAGGTTCCTTTTCTATTGCAAGTTGAGCAAGATGCGGGTTCGTTCATTGTAATTCATCTCTAAGGATTTCATACTTGGTTGGCACTCTTTCTTGAATGATTTGGCAGACATCATAATCGGGAGGGAGCTTGTATCCCCTAGCAGACATGTATTGAAAGTATTGGTCTCCATTACATTCTAACAGTTTCTGCATCAAACGTTGGGAAGCCTCATCTTGTTCAAACCTCATAAATTCTTCACTAGAAATGTCATCATTGTCCTCTTCCTCATGATGAGAAGGAGGAGGTCTATGAGTTGAAGAAGGTGTGGAAAAATTTCATCTTGGAGGGGACCTTGGTGGCGTACTATTAGCATGATTGCCACTAGTACCAAAAAAAGGTCTATTTTCATAACCACTAGTCTCGGGTTGATCGTGAGATATTCCTCTTGAAGCCATGTGCCTAGCAGCATCCATTATGTTTTTATTATGCTCTTTATCTAAGTGTGCTTGGTTGTCTCTATGCTCAAAGTGTTCTTGCAAATGGTGATATTTATCTTGTTCAGTCATAGTAAGTGAGACAATATCTGTGCTTTTGGGGGTCTTGAATGCAGAAAAAAGGAAGCCTCCTTTATACCACAGGGTGACCTTGGGATCCTTGGAATCCTCAGATTTTTCTGGGCTAGAACTATCATCACTAACTGGTGCTCATGAGCATCTTGTAGGAGAGGGTAACTACATATAGTTGAATGGAGGGTGACTCCCTTGCTCAAATTGAAACCGAGTTGTAACCGGTATGAAAAGAAATGTTGTTTAACTAATAGAATGAGGCAAAGTTTCTTAGATTTTGAGATAAGAAAAGCCAATAAAGATCACTTGTCGAGATAGCACAATAGAGATGGCTTGTTAAAGGTGCTCAATAATTTATAGTAGTCAATTGACTCAAGCTGAGATATGAGCAAGAAGCTTGATTAACAAATAGCTAGAGAGGTAACTGTAGTGTGACAAGTGATCAAAAGTAGCATTTGATAGGCTCAAAACCCAATAGTTTTAACTCATCTTTCTCAGTCTAGAAAAAAATTAAACATGCAAATAACAGGCCAAATTTAGGTAAGAATAGGAAAGGACACTCTACGACAAACTAAGATTCAAATTTGACAGCATCCGATTGCAGACAATAGTAAGACAACAAAATGATTCGGTGCGATAGTTCGTAGGATAACAGGATGATACAATTTGGCTAGATGATATTTCGCACAAAGTAGTGCGATAGTAACCAAGCAGTTGATGCGATAGAATGTATAACATTCAGGAGATACAAGGTCAGCAGTGAAGTATTGCACTATAATACTCTGGTAGGTGGTGCGATAATTTTTTAGTATCGCATGATGTTTGACCAGTGAATGTGTAAAACCCAATTTTGAAGGTAATTTGATCAAAGTTGCAGTTTGATAAGTTCAATTTCTCAGTTTGAAACATAGTAATAATAGAAAATAGATAGGTTTGCAAATAGTGAGGGATCAAACATGTCATAAAACACTTGAACATGGGCAAAAGCAACATTTACAAGACATGCACTTGGGATATCAAAGCAAAAAATCCTATGAACACTACCATGATGTTTGATGTTTAAGAATGTTTACACGGGTAGATCACATCAAAGACACTTGATGTCCCATTGCCTCACACAAAGTGGTTTCCCACAATAGATATTGGCTTCATCGTGGAAGTGCTAATGACACAACCAAAGGAACACAGATGGTGAGTGTAAAATCTTGGGATGATCCGGGTGGTCCACTAGGATCGATCCTTGCACCAAGATGTTGAGCGGGAAAATCGGGTAGCTTCTATCTAAGGTTCATAATAAGGGCTTCCATTCACAATACCCCAAAGGGACTCCTTACCTTGCAGCAAGTAACAGACCTCACGGCCACAAGAGTACCTTAAGCATTCTTGCTTAGCATTTTTCTCATGGTCACAATCCCACAAGTACTCATACTAAGCGAAGACAAGTATTACGTCTACCAAGGTTTTGTGTCCTTGATAGCCTTGAGTTTATAGTGGGTCAAAATAGTCAAGTATTAGCTTGTCCCCACTTGGGTCATTCCTCTTGATTGCTCAAGAGCAGGCCCTCTAAAGGATTCTAGACTAAACAAGAAGTGGATCAACCTTTGAAAGTCAAGATTTCTGGTTCACCACAAGGGTGAAGAGCATACTCTCTTATCTCAAAAGCCTTTCCCAAACATGCCAAGCAATATTCAATTAACCCTCTTGCTTTCAAAATCTAGAGGTGGGTCAAGATTTCTGGTTCACCACAAGGATGAGGAGCATACTCTCCTACCACCAAAAGACTCTAATGACAAGATATTAAGTGCCTAAGAAAATGAACTAGTATAATGTCACACTTAAAAATGAAAGGAAAGAACAAGCAACTTGGTTCTTTGGTTTTTATGCTTTGGGCATCCCTACAAGAAATATTAGTAGCCCTTGTGCATTTGAAGCTTTGACATGCGTTCTTTTAGCAAACTATGCAAGCAATTAGGGCACACCTACGAGCACAACTCGTTAGGCCCACAAGGATTAGTACAACAAAACTAGGTATAATCTGCAAATAATTCTTTGTCCTAACACAACAAATCAAAAACTAGAAAGTAGAAAACCCAAATCTTGTAAAAAAAAAATTGAAAATAGCCACTTTCAGGCCCGGATGACAACTTCTGCTGGCAGAGGTTTGCACAATACTTTTCAGTATAGGGGTGCGATACTTCTATTCTGAGTGACACTTCACACTACCCCAGGTGAAAAAATGTTATATAGCTAGGTGACAAAGTTTTGTATGGATGTACGATACTTTTGACTGGAAAAGTATCGCACAGATATGTAAGAAACTATCTTATGACAATGAAAAATGCAATGCAAGCTATGCTAGAATGAGAATGCAAGAATGCAACTAAACTATGGAAATGAGAGTGTTACAAGCCATTACTAGTTAAACTATGTGAACTAAGCTAAAGCATGAAAGGAAACTAAGCTAAGAATGCCATGAAAACTAAGCTACAATGCAAATATGAGGACTAAAATGAAACAAGTTCTTCAAAAACTCCAATGGCACCAAGAAAACCTACAGCACAACATTAGCATCAAGAGTGGGATCCTCGAATGAGAAGAGAGCTCTCCTTTTAAAGATAAATGGACCATGGAGATTAAGAGGCAAAAGATTTGACCAAGGGTGGAGTTTGAAAGTGGGAGCAATCCTTGTGCACAAGTCTCCTCCAATGAGAAAGTGTTGACTTTTGTGCCCCATGTGAGATAAAAAGCCTTTTCTTCTTATTTATTAAATAGGAATAATGTTTTACTTGTACAACTTAGGATAAAAGGTAAGTGAGGGATTTTTATTTAATAAAAGGAGAGGGAATTCCTTTTAATTAAATAAAGACTTAGGATAGAATGGTTAATCCATAGAATATAATCGAATAAATGATAAAATTATGATTTGATCAAGAATAAGCTATTGATAAATTTAGCAAATAATGCTAGAAAGGGGCTAATAGTCTGGATGACCATAATTAGGTGATTACACTCATGAACTAAGAGGTGTCCTCGGTTGAGACAAATAGGCAACATGTTTTGCAAGGTTTGGGAAAAGTGTGTGTAATAATAGGTGACTGGACTTGACTTGGTTAGAGAGTTTGAGAGATATGAGGAATTATTTGGAATGTGAGAGAAAAAATAAGGGGAATGTTCCTCCTACAATGACAAGAAGAAGAGTGATGAGGGAAGATTCTTTCTTTTATAGACTCTTTTTTACAAGTGTCCCTATGACTCATCTTTGACCAAATGAGGTGGCCAAAAAAATCCCTTGATTATATCCATGAGGGAATACCCTTCCATCCCTTTAAAAGAGGATTCATGTTTGAAAGAAAATAGCTAATAAATAATTAATATAAATTAATTATTTTAGCCAAGCGTGAGGTGTCATGTGATGAGGTGGATGGGGTGAAATGATGTGGATTTTTACTTAGGAGATGGGATTATTTAATTAAAATTAGGGGGATATGCAAAATTAATTAGGAGGGATGAACTATATAATTAAATAATTGTATTAAACTATATAGTAGAGGAAATTTATTAATTAAATATGGAATTGTATGTCTTGATTTATTGTGTCAAGTTTATGTGTATACATTTTGCCCATTTTTTAATTGATTTGTGATTAAGAACGTTGTTCAAAGAAAACCCTTGTTGGATTTGAATGATGTGATGGGTGTACCTATTATGACAAAATGTCAATATGGTGCTCCGATTTGGATTTTGATGCCTTGATGATGATATAATTTTAATATGATACTCTGATCTTTGATGTTTTGATAATGATAAAATTTTGATACGATGCTTTGATTGTTGATGTGTTGATAATGATAAAGTTTTGATATGATACTTTGATTTTTGATGTGTTGATGATGATAAAATTTTGATATTATGTTCTGATCTTTGATGTTTTGATAATGATAAAATTTTGATATGATACTTTAATTTTTGATGTGATGATAATGATAAAATTTTGATATGATACTCTGATTTTTGATGTGTTCATGATGATAAAATTTTGATATGATACTCTAATTGTTGATGTGTCAATAATGATAAAATTTTGATATGATACTCTGATTTTTGATGTGTTGATGATGATAAAAGTTTGATATGATACTTTGGCTTTTTATGTGTCGATAATGATAAAATTTTGATATGATACTTAGATTTTTGATGTGTTAATAATGATAAAATTTTAATATGCTACATGCCCCTCTCGAGATGAGCAGGGAAAACTTAGATAATTTAATGAGTTGTGAATTTTTCCCATTTTTTGAATTTTTTTAGAAAATTTTAATTTATTTCAAAAAAATTGATTGATGTCGAGATAAAAAAATGTGGTTTGGAAAATATGTTAGATAAAAACCCCCGTGAGACAAGAATAATAAAGATCCTTAAAAATTTCATTAGTGAAAAAGAGGTAAAAACAAGATTTAAATAGATAAAAGGCCCCTTTTTACCCACATTATCACTCTTGTTATTTAGTAATTCTCTTGTCCTTTTCTATGATGTTTGTGAGAGGATGTTGAATCCTGTTGCTAAGCATCATTTTGAGTGTGTCTAGAGATTTCAACGGCCTCACAAGTATGGTCTCTCAGTGAGTTTGTCCATTTGTGATTTTTGCAAGGTATTTACATGAAAAAGAAAAAATATTATTATGTTTGGTAAATTTTAATAATGATTTTAGGGGTTTTTTAAAAAAAATTATTATTTATCATTTTTTGGTGTATGTATGGAACTTGGAGACTAGTGTCGAGCACTAGGCACTCAACATCATGTGTTGACAATCTAGCGACACCTGCTAGGTGCTCAGTGTTGAGCGCTAGGCACTGGGCATTGGGTGCTTAGCGCTAAGTTCTAGGCGTTGGGCGACTAGTGTGAAGTGTTAGGCACTCAATGTTGGTGCTAAACACCAAGAACTAGGGGATTTTCACTCTACGTAGGGTGATTTTCACTGACCACTAGGTGCCTTTTGCACCGCGTAGGGTGCTTAGCATTGACCATTTTTTTATTTTAAAAAATTGATGTTTGTCTAGGTGTATGGTTAACATGAGTCTGATTTGTGAAACTTTTCAATGATTGACAAGTAGATTTGTTATTCGTAATTGATGTCTTAGATGTGTGATCTCATGATAGATGAGCATCATTGTAGTCTCAATGTTAAACTTGATTTATTTTTTTATGTTTCGGTCCTTCATTTGATGCATTTTTTATGATTAACTGATAGGATTTGATGGTTTTTAATAGGATGACCTAGATGTGCTACAGATGAGAGATCAGTATCCCAGTACTCTTATCATGATTTTGAGGTTGTCTTAGACTGAGAGAGACATTATTAGGGCATGCGGGTTAGTGCTACTGCTAGACTTAACCATCTATATGATTAACTGTGGGTTGCTCACTACTTTAGCTAAGAGTTGGCATAGTGAGCATAATACATTCCATCTTCCAACTGGCAAGATTATAGTGACACCTAAGGATGTCTACAAGATACTTAGGATACCAGTGATGAGAGAGTTAGTTGAGTATGAGGCTGAGCATGATTTCAGTGTTCACATACTTAGGCGAGCTTTTGATGATGAGGCTATTTCTAGTTCTGAGGTAGCGTGGGTGGATATGGTACAGCTTTACAAGCCTTTTTTATCTGTGTTAGTTGATTTGATATTTTTTTGTGCCCTAATAGGAGATATTGAGGGTTATCTATTTGTTGGGGTAGGGTACTAGAGACCATACTAGCACATCAGACTATTTATGCATGGGAGACCTGCATGCTAGCACATTTATAGTATGATTTTCATCAACTTGTTTATGATGAAGGAGCTAGTTTTTCATCAGGAGTTTTATTATTGCAGATTTGCATGTGGGATCATATTCTCATTACATGACCATTTGTTATAGAGATACACCATCTTGAGGGTCAATCTTATATTCACATGTATTCCATTGAGCTTTTCCAACATAAGCTGGGCAAACTTGAGTATTGGAGGAGGGTACTTGATGATATGGATGTAGTGGTCTGGAGACCATATAAAAGTTGTGATCATTGGCCTGAGAATGATAGGGAGATGCCTTTTGTGTTCTCATCTAGATATCTAATTGGGAGGATGTTTTTTGTGATTGAGTGATTCATTGTGACATTATTTCTTAGATAGTATAGCAGAGTACAGGGGATGTTGTAGGGGAAAACTCTTTATGCATGTGCGCACAAGGAGATTTTTGATTGGGGTTCATTGATCAATGCAGAGACATCTTATGATCAGTACTTGCAGCTAGGACCACATAAATGGACCTTACATGAGGATATTGTATATGTCAGGATGTCTACATAGTTCCAAAAAAATTTCACAGAGCATCCCTTTCCTCATTTGACTAATCCTACTGAGCCTTGACCTTCATTAGATGATGATGATACACGTCAGAGACAACGAGTAGATGATGATGGTGGTAGGATTAGAGGTGATGATGTTGATGATGGTTGATCTAGAGGAGATGGTAGGGGCACTCTTCCTATAGCGAGGAGAGGGGTACCCAGTGGTAGAGTTATGCTTCATCTTGGTAGAGTTTCTCTAGATGCACCTTGGGATAGAATGGTACAACAATCCTAGCAACAGGATGCTCTTGGAGTCAGAGAGATTGATGAGAAGCATATACTTACAGAGGTAGAACAACAACATGTAGCACAAAAATAGGTAGCACAACAAAAAGTATCACAACCACATGTATCACAACCACAAGTACTGTTTGAGGCCTTGCATGCACAAGTTACTACTCTACAAGCACAAGTGGCCTAGTAGCAATTAGTGATTGATTAAATGAGATCTCAAGTGACTACTTTGACAAGGTAGAGAGATGAGGCTATTTAGATATGTAGTCATATAGAGGATGTGTGTCATACATTAGAGAAGACAACAACCCAGGGTGTGACTAGAGATACCATAGGGGAGATTGTTCGATAGACCTCTAGGGAAGAGTACTATAGGTCTATGTGCCATTGAGATGTACCTCCAGAGAGATTAGTACCCTCATATGGAAAGAGTTCATGGTAGAGAGGTCAGTTAGTACATTCATGAGGTTGGTCAATTTTGAGACCTCCTCAGGATCCAAATGTAGGAGTTGGGGTAGGTAGAGGTGTGGGTTCTTCCACAGGTGGTGGTTTGATGACAAAACCCATAGAGTTAGGTGGGAGTCATGCCCATATCTCTTATGTTTACACAATTAGTATAGTGATGAGTTCTTGATGATTGGTGTCATTCTCTTGTATATTTTTTATGATGTACCTTTCTAAAACTTTGATGTTGTTTCCTTATGACTATTATTCTCTTATGATACATTATATCAGCTTTTTGATGTCATTTTACTCGGACATTATATTCTTTTTGTTTAGCTATATGATATGAAGTGATGGACTTAGATGCTTCCTATTTTTTTATGTAGTTTGATTACGGATGGATGGATGCATATGATAATTTTACTTGTGATGTTGATGGTTGTATAATGATTTATGGATGTACCTATGATGAATGTTATGTATGAATTTCTACATGATTATGATGATTATACTTTATCATGGATGTAGTAATGCAAATGATAATTATGATTCTATTTATGAATGTGATGGAGGTATGATGTAATGTTCCTAGATGGATGAATGATGATTTTTACATGGTGGTTGATTTGATAATGTAATACAGTAATAATGTATGGATATTTATTTGAAAATGACTTAAAATGGATAGATATGTTGATTTAATATGATTATATGAAAATGTTGATAATGAAACATATGTTAATGGTAATGATATGATATTTTTAGATGCAACTAAATGGTTTGTTAATGATAATGATGGGTTACTAATGGTATTAAGTGAAATGATGAAATGATGTTCAATGATATGAAGCTAATGTATTTAAATGATGTGATTAAGATGTACCCTAAATGCAACTTAATTAATTTTAATGCAACTTAGATGAAATGATATGAGACTATAATGAGATATACCCTAAATGATTTAAATGCACTCTTTGAAATATATCTTGAAATGCACTTATTTTTGTGATGACTAGGTAGTCCATCTATGTTTGATTTGGATCGTCATTTTGAAAGGAAAGGTCCTACCACTCTTGCCAAGAAAAACTATACAAAAATACCATGAATGCAAGAAAAAATGCAAGACTAAATGCAATATTTTCATACTTTGATCATTTTTGTTGTGCCTTTTAAAATATTTCAATTAAGTACAAACATCAAGGTATAATTAAACCATGATGACCTAGGCATTTCTTGCGTAAATAAACAAGAGTTGATTATTTTTAGATGCAAGTTATGTTACCATAACTGATAAAAATGTTGAAGATTGATTATTTGATGAAGCTGATGATGAAGACCAACCAAGATCAGAGATATACATGATGATAGTAGAAAGGTTAGATCAGTTATAGTCTTTTCATTGGTGTTAAGCAATTGATTTATGATTTATATTATATTGTCATGTCATTCGGTATTGATAGAAGATGAATGAGTTAATGAGAAGTTGAGAAGTTGAAAAAATTAATTGGGCAACTCATATAGATTGGAAAATGATTAGATTATGTTGATATAAATTTTTTTTACCTAACATATGATTATGTTAAGCCGATAAAGCATGGTGATGAAGATTTCATGACTCGGTAAGTTAAGTTGTTTGGCTACTGAGTAGGTAAAGTCACTCGATAAGGTAAAGGTAAAAAGAAGGTCACTCGATAAAGAAAAAAGGTTTAGGCACTGAGTGATATAACTAAAATTCTAATAAAGAACACCGAGCAGAAAAATATATTAAATAAGGATGGAATCAACATTTAATGATTAGTTATGATGAGCTAGATGATCATGATGATAAGAGTTAGTTACAAGAGATCTACGGTTATGAAAATTCAAGGAGAAGATCTATGGCAAGATCTAAGTAGTAAAAAGAGATGGAACAAGTTTCTAAAAAAGTTCAAGTTCCTAGGTGAAAAGGAAATGTGTTACCGAGATTCAGATTTGAGGTATAATGAATTGAACGGTCAAGATTGACTAAAGGAAAACATAATAGATGAGATTAAGAGGAAAAAATTATCTATATAAAGGATGATATTATATGGACAAATGGCTGGAAAACTAAATATTTGAAGGGTTATCGACTATTGCAAAGAAAAAGGAACAAAGAGATTCCGAGCGGGAAAATAGAGATTTGATGAAGTGTTGATGTCAGTAGATGATGAAGAATTGAAGAGAAGATTGAAGAGTGCATAAGGATCTGCTATGAAAAGATAGTTGCACATCTACAAGTCAATTTTATTATTGTTTCTTACTAGCATTTGTAACAGACAAATCTCTTAACAGAGTGGACTTAACAATCTTATTGTAAAATCCTTGAGAAAGGTGACATTCTAAAGAGTGTTTTAAGTCCTCTAACAAGGCCACTCCTAACAAGGTGAAGATCCTAATAGATCTAAGGTAAATCCCTTAATTGGGTCACATCTAACAATGTGTTTTGTAATCTTTAACTAGATTGGCACTTAACCGGGCATACTTCAGAAGATTATTTTTTTAGTGGGTGATGATTCCCACAGTAGTTTTTCTGAAAGGTGTGTTTCCACATTAAATATTGTTGTTACACATTGTGAATGATTTATTGATCAATATAGCTTATTTATTATTGTCATTAAATAGTAAATTGTGTTGTTATTGAGTTACTACTGAGTTAATTAGAGAAAAGTATTTAAGGTATTTGTGATTAGGATTACTGATTCACACCCCCTCTCTGTAATCCAATAATTGGTATCAGATCCAAGTAGTCTAAAGAGATAAGTTTAAAGACATGAGTAAAATATCTGAAGATGTATAGGAGAGAAGTGCCTAAGTTGAACAAGGAAAGCTTCTCAACATGGCAAAGCAAAATGAGATTGTATATATCTGGGATTGGAGATTTTGCACTGCACCTGATTGATAATGAATACACACCACCACCTACCAGACCTTTGATAGTTGATCAAATGAGAGAAATGTAGGAATACAACTTAGTTATGATAGAGATTGCTTCTTCACTCTTCGATGATTAATTTAATGATATTAAGGATTGTGAAAATTTAAAAGAGATGTGGGATAGGCTTACACTTATCTATGGAGGAGATCAACATGTACAAAAATCTAAGGTTGACAGTCTGAGAGGAAAGTATGATGAGATGAGGATGAAAGATGAAGAGAACATCACACAATACAACAGTCAAATCAAGGAAGTTGTTAGTGCCATCAGAGGTGCTGGTGGATCACTAACTAATGAAGAAGTGGTAATAAAAATCTTGAGAACTGATGCAAGGCAGGGATGGAGGATCCAAAAATGGATGGTCCAAGCATACACTACTAGTTATGACAACAACAAACATAGCAGAATACAATAATATAATACTTCAAAATAGAATTTCATTCAACATGCCCGACTGTGAGGCCTTTCGGGTTTTGGCCTTGTACAATGAAATTAAAAATTATCTTAGCAATCTCCTAGCTAGTCTAGCTCTAAAGCACATCAACAACTAATGGAAACATGAAGGCAAATCTAAACTTGAGATCGCAAGCCTCCAAGCAATATCCTTGTCTCCAAGTATGCAAACCACTAGCTCTGCTATTACAATATCAGATTAACATCTGATCTTAAAGATCTCACAGGATCTAATTATGCTTCCACTCTACTCTTATCTACTACTCTCCTATCATATCACCTCCTCTACTTCCTCTACATCAACCAAGGCTCTCAATATATAACTAGCTAAGCCACAAGGTCGACCAATCAGGTATTAAATACATTATAGGTCCATCCTAAGGAGAGATACCAAAACTAAAGATAGAAATAAAAAAAACATGATGCAAAGATAGATTTAATTCCACACATGATCCAAGAATAGATCCCCAACCGTGAAAGCTCCAATTCTCCCATATGGATTTATGCAAGGTAAAATACCACACGTTTCATGAGCGAAATTGACAAAAATTGATACCCAAGGAAAATAAAGATAACTCCCAAATCCAAATGAATTAGGACATGCGATCTTAGGATAGTGCTCAAGAATAGGTCCACAGTACTGCATTAACTTTGCAAGGCAAGAAACTAAAAATAGCAACAGCTACTAAACAAACATTAGACAGGTACAAGAAACACAAAATGTTTTTGGTGATGCAAGATTCCTCAAGGCCCAAGATTCTCCTGCATCAGACACCCCAGGTAAATAAAAAAAAATTCTCATGAACATCTTAAGGGAATTAGGATAGGTATACCATATCTGTTCTTAACCCAAATTTCCTCTTGCCCTTCATTCCATGTTGTCTTCACTTTATCCATTGTCATACTCAGCAAAGTATCTTGTCCTGCACTTTTCTCATCTTTCCTTTCTGCAACTGATAGAAACTAATTCTAACCATCCTTTTTACTGTCAATTACACCATTACTTTGATGAATCACATCTTCTCCAAACTTACTAATCATCTCGGCACCATCTGCATCTCTCTGTGTCACTAGTGCCATCATTTTCTGCACTATCTTTGTCAGAAAGACCATCTTCTTCTTAATCTCTATAAATTCCTCAGTTGTATCATTCCCTAAACTTAGCTTCCTTTCACCCATAGGGATAGGTTCATCAACTCTCTTCTCCTGATGTTTGTCACTTCCATAAGGACAACACCTGATAACTCCACATCCACTAGCCCCAACTTCCTGCAAGGGTAATAACTTATGCCTGGACCCGTCGTGCATTACCACATATGTATTTGCATGACCATCAAACATAACATGTCTATCAAATTGTCAAGGTCTCCTAAGAAAAAAATGACAAGCATCCATAGGCAATACATCACACAATATTTCATCATGATAAGATCCAATCTGAAAATTAACAAAGTTTTCAAAACTATCACCATCAACTATCACATTACATACCTTATTCTTACACTTACATCTGGTTCTGAAAAAATTTATTCTTTGCACTGGTTCCTTAGCACATGTAGCCAACCTCCCAGTGATAAGAAATTCACCTTTTTCTGCAACATTCTCAATGTCTTCTTTGGCAATTAGTGCAACTCTTTTCCTAGGACATTGAAAACTTCTATGACCCTCTTCACCATACTAAAAACAAGTACTAGTGAACTCATTTTTCCATCTCCCTCTCTATCCATTATTGTAGTTCTTAGTGACTTGACCACTGCTAGATCCTTCATCAGTCTTCTTAGGGTTCTCTACTCCATTACCTCTAGCAATTGTTTCATTAGTCTTACCACCTCAATTCCTATTATTTTGTCTTCCTTCAAACCTCTTGTTCATCTTCTCCCCAATCTTTAATGCGATCTAATAAGAATCTCCTATAGTTGTCATCTGAACAGTAAGTAACTCTTCTTGAATACTAGGTCTCAAGCCATAAACATACCTAGCAACCTTCTTTTTATTAGCTTCAGAATGACCAATCCTAATCAGGATTGTGTAAAACTCCTTGGTATACTCTTGCACTAATTTGTTAGTTTTCTTCAAGGCTTACATCTTCTTGAACATCTCTAACTCATAATCCACTAGAATGAATTGCTTCTTCAACTTGTCAACCATTTGGTTCCATCTAGTGATCTTTTCTTTTCCTCTCCTACTTCTTTCCAATTGAACTTCTCTCGACCAAATATTTGCATGATCTTTCAACTTAGTCTTTGTAAATTGAACTCTATCAGGATCTTCTATTTCTTCATACTCAAAGTACTCATCTATCTCATTAATCCAATCAATCAACTCTTTTGGCCTAAGGCTTCCAAGAAATGTAGAAACTTCAATCTTAGGTCTTTTCCCAATTTTAGACATAGCCCTCAAGATTCTATTCTCTTCTGGATCCCTTGCTTCTTCTATAGCTTCTTCAAAGTGATCTTCCTCAGACTCATCATCACTATCATTCTTCAATGTATTCTTCTTTCTTAATTCCTATTGTAGATCTTGCACTTGTTTCTACAAAGCCCTAAAATCATCAAGATTGAATTCTCCAGCAAGTTCTTCCTTTGAGATCTCACAAGCTCTTCTCAAAGGCATCTTCAATCCAAGGTCCTAGTGCAAATAGCCTCACCCTTAGTGATCTTTCCACACACTTAGAATCTTCAAGCTCTGATACCACTTGATGCAAGGCAGGGATGGAGGATCCAAAAATGGATGGTCCAAGCCTACATTGCTAGTTATGACAACAACAAACATAGTGGAATACAACAATATAATGCTTCAAAATAGAATTTCATTCAACATGCCCGACTATGAGGCCTTCCGAGTTTCAACCTTGTACAATGAAATTAAAAAGTATCTTAGCAATCTCCTAGCTATTCCATCTCTAAAGCACATTAGCAACTGATGGAAACACTAAGGCAAATCTAAACTTGAGCTCGCAAGCCTCCAAGAAATCTCCTTGTCTCCAAGTATGCAAACCACTAGCTCTGCTATTACAATATCAATAAAACATCTGATCTTCAAGATCTTGCGGGATCTAATTATGCTTCCAATCTACTCTTATCTACTACTCTCCTATCATATCACCTCCTCTACTGCCTGTACATCAACCAAGGCTCTCAATATATAACCAGCTAAGCCACAAGGTCAGCTAGTCAGGTATTAAATACATTAAAGGTCCAGCCTAAGGAAGATACCAAAACTAAAGATAGAAATAACAAAACATGATCCAAATATATATTTAGGTCCACACATGATCCAAGAATAGATCCCCAACTGCGCAAGCTCCAATTCTCCCGTACGGATCTGCGCAAGGAAAAATACCACACATTTCATGAGCGAAACTGGCAAAAATTGATACCTAAGGAAAATGAAGATAACTCCCATATCCAAATGAATTAGGATGTGTGATCTTAGGATAGTGCTCAAGAATAGGTCCACAATACTACATTAACTTCATAATGCAAGAAACCAATAGCAGCAACGGCTACTAAACAAACATCAGACAGGTATAGGAAACACAAAATGTTTTTGGTAATGCAAGATTGCTCAAAGCCCGAGATGCTCCTGCATCAAGAACTTTGTCTTCTAAGAATGATATTAGAGTATTTTCAATTTAGGAATTGAGATCTATACTAAATAATATTGTTACTCTTGAAGCCCTAATCGGTAAGTTGACTACATTTGAGTTAAGTAATTATGATAATAGTCTACTGACCATTGAGACAACCTTCAAGTCATCTGTGAGTATTGGAACATCAAGAAGAGAAAGATAAAATCATAGTAATTCATATGGAAATGAGTATGACAATATCCTGATCGAAGAAAAAGAGAAAGAAGAATTTGAAGCATTGTTGGCTAACCGACTATCTAGAGGCAAAGGAAAGTACAAAGGTAAGTTAGCATTGAAATGTTTCAATGGTAACAATATTGTACATATTGCATCTAGATGTCCTAAAAATGGAATAAATGATAAGAATGAGAAAAGAAACAACTGACACCAAAGATTTAGAGATTTTATAAACAAAGGAAAGAAGTCATGCCACCTAGTTGAGGAAGGTGTAACTGATGATGAATTTGATGATACTGAAGAAGGATATGCAATTGTCTTTGTTGCAGTAAAGGAAGAATCAGATGAAGAAAAGTATGAAGATAAAAAATTACTTGTGTCTCATGTAAGTAAACCAAACCCTTGGATTATTGATAGTGGTTGTTCACATCATATGACTGGTGATATTGATAAATTTGAGAACCTAGAAGAATATGAAGGAGGATTTGTCAGATTTGGCAATGATGCTCCATGTCATGTGAAAGGTAAAGGATCTATTGTGTTGAATGAAAAGATGAAATTTAATGATTCATATTGGGTTAGAGGAATGAACTATAATCTGTTGTGTGTTGCACAACTGAACAATACTAGCCACCAATTGGAATTTCAAAATAGAAAAGTTAAGATCTATGGTGTTGATGGAGATCTAATTGGAACTGGAGGACAATCAAGAGGTAATTTATTTTATCTTGATAATAATGCAAAGAGTTTATTGTTTGCTAAAACTGAAGATATATGGTTATGGCATAAGAGACTGTGTCATATGAATTTTGATAATTTGATCAAAGTGAGCATGAAGAGTAGAGTTAGAGGACTACCGAGATTAAACAAACCTGATAAAGCCATGTGTAAAGAATGTCAAGTTGGTAAGTTGACCAAGTCAAGTTTTCTAAGTAAATATTATTCTACAAATGGTACTTTGGAATTGGTTCACACTGACCTTTGTGATTCTATGAAATTTTAAAGCTATTATGGATATTGGTACTTTATTCTGTTTGTTGATGATTATTCAAGAATGATGTCTGTTATGTTTCTAAAAGAAAAATCTGATACATTTCAAATGTTTAAGTGGTATAAGGAAAGAGTTGAGAAGGAAACAGGTAAACACCTAAAGTGTTTGAGATCTGATAGAGGAGGTGAGTTTATCTCTAATGAATTTATTGTCTTTTGTAATGAGCATGGAATTAAAAGACAAGTGTCTACACTGAGGACTCCACAACAGAATAGGATAGTTGAGAGAATAAATAGATCTATTGTTGACCATAACTTTATTGATTGATAAAAAGATTGCATAAACATTCTGGAGAGAAGCTATAAGTACTGAAGTTTACACTCTCAACTGAATACAGTTGAAGAAATGTACAAACAAGACACCCTATGAACTATGGTTTGGACACACACCAAATGTAAGTTATTTTAAAAAATTTGGAAGTAGGTGTTATATACTGAAAGACTCTAGAAATGGAAAGTTTGATTCTAAAGGTGATGAAGGAATATTTCTTGGTTACTCATCAAAGAGAAAAGCATATAAATGTTTAATCAAGGTGTAGACACCTAAAAATCCTTTAGAAAATAAAAATATTTTTATTTTCTGAAAACCCCTAATGACATCATCATTTATTAATTAATTAATTATTTAATTTATTTATTTATTTTTATGACATTAAATCCTCCTATTTTAATTAAACATGTTTAATTAAAGAATCTCTCCCAAAATCATTTAAATCAAGTTTGAGTGATTTTCCCCTATTTATTAATTATTAATTGATAAATTGACCAAAAATCCTTTAAATAAATAAAATATTTATTTAAATCCTAAAATTTTGGAAATCTTCTAGAAATCCCTAACCTCTTCTAGAATTTCCTAATCTCACTCTAAACCTAATTAAAAAGTGATTCCTACATTTCTTAGCCTAAACCCTTCAAACTTTGGCTTTGGGTCAAAACCCCTCATAAATGAGCCTTACACACTCATTAAAGCCTCTTACATCCTCATTAAGGTTTCTTACAAGCCATAAATGAGACCCTTTCTCCTCTTCCACTCTTATCCCCTATGCACACTTTCCTAGTGTTGCTCACACATGTGTGAGCAACCTTGACCAGGGCTAAACCTTACCATACCCCTAACCTTACCCCAAACTCTACCCCAAACCTTACCTCTGACCCTAACTCCACTTCTTAACCCAAGCCCTTCCTCAAATCCTATAAATACTCTCCTCTTCCAAGATCAAAACACCAATTCACATCTTTTACATTGAGTAGTGTTATAATGTTAGATTATTGCTAGATCATAAGCTTTTTAATCATATTTGTTAGATTTCATGCTTTTTAAACACATCCTAGAATAAGCTTAATGGATTGAAATTATTTTTTATTCAACCTTTTCTAAATCATTTATGAATCATATCAATCCTTCCTATAATTCATTAGGGACAAATCTCCAAGTGCTTAGAGAGCACGCTCACATCCCTCATAATCAGAGAAAATCAAACAATGCTTGAATGCATTTGTTTTGGCTCAATCTGAGGTGGCTTGGTTTTTATGTTTATGTTTTTGAACTGATATAAATGCTTAGATTTAACTAAATTTTTCTTTTTTATGCCTTTCAAAATAGATACAGATAAACCATAGTCCACATTCTGGTATGTCCTATGGGACCCACTTCACGGGTTCTTTACTAACATTTTGATGAGATTTGGAGTGTTTTTCTAATTTTTCCAGCTTGTAGGTTGAGGGAGAATTTGGAATTCTTCTTCTTCTTTGTATTCTTATTCTTCTTCTATTTTGTCTACTTCTTCTTCTTCTTCTTGTGGGATCTTGGTTTATTTTCCAGAAAAAATCATAAAGAGGCACTTTCATGAAAACCTTTGTAACTTTTGCATACGAGCTCCATTTTTTACGAATCAAAAAGAACTAGAAAGATGGTTCAGAGGTCTATCCAAATATGTAGACAAATTTATCAGATTATGTCCTGAAAATTAGGAAGATTCAGTGGGATCATGAATTAATGATTAAAAAAATAGAATTAACACACTTTGTCTAAATGTCTAAAATGAACCTCAAAATCACTCTTGAAGGCCTAAAAAGCTAACAAATTAATCAAATCAAATCATTCCTAATTGGTCCTTAAAAAGAAAACTCAAACACACTTCTAAGTTTTCTTCATTTGGCTAAAAAGAACCATCATGCTTTCAAAATATAGGTGTTTTGAGCTTCATGCAAACTAGGAACACTTAAAACTTTGGGAGCTTAAAAAGAACCACAAAATTGCATATCATATCTATTTTGGTTCCTAAAAATAAGTCCTAAATCATTCTAAAAAGAATTCTTAAAATCAATCTTGAAATCATTAAAAGTGAGGTTCATTTGCATTAAAATATCTTTCAAAATCTCATGCAAATTAGGAACAAAGTCTACAAATCTTTCCTAAAAACTTTCATATTTGGTTCCTAAAGAGTCCTAATCTTTTCAGTCCTAAAAAATTTGATCTTGATGAAAACTAATGTCATTTTTCAAATTCAATCTTGAGTGCTTTCCAAATTTTCATGCATCAAAGAAATCTAGGAACACCTCTTTTTGGGCATAAAACTGAATTCTAGCACACAAAATCTTGAATGAAACTAAGGAAATGAACCAAAGTCCAAAGGAAGTCATTTTTATTTTAAGTCCAAATCAAACACATTCTTGAATGACTTAAAAGTGAAAGAAAAGCATCTATATTCCTTCCTTCAGAGTTCAAATTAAAAGTTCCTAAAAGCGCGCAAATTCAATCTTGAATGCCCAAATAAAAAATAACAAAATCGCTTGAAATTTCATGTTTTCAAAGGAAAAGAAAAACTCAAAAGCTTAAACATTTGTGCTTGCAAGAATTCACTTCAATCACTTAATCAATTTGGGAAAGAACCATTGTTTGTTGTGCTTTCTAGGAGTCTTCAATTCTATAAATCCTTGTTAATCTAAGTGACCTAAAACACTTGAACTCAGACAAGTTCACGTGTTTTACTTCTAGCGAAGCTTGTCCAAAGAGAAAAGCACTTCCTCTTTGGAGAATGACTTCAAACTGGTACTTCCCCATCCAGTATAGAAATAAAGCACTGAGAAAACTCTCACTTCATCCCCTCAAGCTCGGGTGATGTGTGTTGATGGTAGCCCAAGGTAGGTGAATATCCCTACTATTTCAACATGGTCAACTAGGCTCTTAAGTGGGTCACGCGTGTACAAACTGATTGGGAGGACTCCACAGAACAACTAAAAACCTATTAAATCAAAACCTGCCTGATCTACCCCCGAAATTATCACAATCCTTATGCAAGGACCGATCCCTGTGGTTTCCTAGATCGCCTTAAGACACTCACCATATGTATCCCCTTTTAGGGTGTATCAAGCTGTGGGCAAGGATTCTGATACTCACCTCCCCTTAGGTAGATCTTCTTGAAGTGATTTGCACAGTCAAAAGCTCAGTGAAAACACTTGTTGGAATATAGAGCCAGAGTTGGTAGAATAGTTATTGTGAATGATAAATACAAGGCTGAAACACTACCGAATAAGCCTACTTGGGGACATCTGATGACAATGATATTGAGTGAGTCACATTTTAGTTTGACTTCAAATCAAATCTTCTAAGGGCATTTTTTTCCAATATGGCAGCTGACAAGGTGGAGTGCTAGTGATTCAAAGCTTTCTTTCAAGTTCAGTGGCTAAATCATTACTTGTATCCCATAAGGTTGCCTTGTCCCTTGTCAGGATTGTTTTCAGAGTGTCTTTTGTCAATTTTTTCCTTTGCCTTTGGAGACATCAAACTGATCCAAAAATTTATCACAAGCTTTCAAACAAAACCTTGCAAAAGAGATCCTTCAAAATTAGACACCCAAAAACCTTGTTTCAAAACACTTGCCTGAAATCTCTCCAAGCTATGTCAGATTTGACCCAACACAAAAAAGTTAGGCTTCCCAATTCCCAAGTTTATCAGGAGAAGAAAGTTTCAGAGAGAAATCTCAAAAATCACCAACCTTCCCTCAAAGCAATCCAAGAAGAAGAAAAGAATCAAGAGAGACTAGACAACATAGAGTATAACGCAAGAGTGAAATAGTTTTCATATTGATTCCAGGTTAATCATTGCTATGTAAATCTAGAAAGAGAGGAATAGTTTGGCCCATCTTATATCCTTCATTCCTTCAAAATCCCACAGATCTTATCTCGACATCCTTTGCATCCTAGACCATTCTTAGATTCATCTTTGCATCGCCATCCATCCTTAGTTGCATTCCAAATCACTTATAGTTGCATCATTGCATGCTTTATCATCTTCCTAGTTGCATCATAAAGCATCCTTTCCAACTCCATCTAGCTCATCCTCTTAGGGGTAGCTGTTGGAAACTGAATTGAAACAATTGTTGTATTGTCATTGATGTCAAACCTTAATTGGTAAGACTATTGCTACTTAGAAAAGTACTATATCTTTTTGAGTGTTGCTAAGGGGCTAAGCAAGGTTGGTAACAATAGCACCTAGGGAAAGGTTGAGTTATCTTGATACTACAAAGTGTACTTGACTATGTTGCACTATAATGAGATAATGCATTGTTTATCTTAGTAAGACTAAAGACTAAACTAGTAGGCTTAACCTAGCAAAGAATGGAAAAATCATGTTTAAGCCGAGTGATGTTAGTGTCGACCGAGTTAGTATATGCCGAGCAAAATTATAGTGTCAACCGAGCATCAGTAAATTGCTGAGGAAGATAGTGTAAGTCAAGGAAATAGTTTTAGTAATGACCGAGTGTTCTAGATGAAGACCGAGTGAACAAGCACAATATTGACCAAGCATCAGCAATTTTATATTTGAAGAGAATTTAATTTTGGAGCCGACATTGTTGAATTCTTGGATTATGTAAAACATGTTGACTTTATTTATTGATTGTTTGGAAGCATTAAATTCATTGTAAAAAAATTTATTGTAAATCTTTAAGAGATTTGAGATGATTCTAGAAAAGGAGTCGAAGAACATGAAGTGGGTAGATTCAATGAATCTGACCTAACCCTAAGATCTATGAAGGAGATTGAGCGGCAAAAGAAGAGTTAACCTAATTGAGGAAAATATAAAACCTGAGCATTTTGATATGTATGCACATGGAGAACAGAGAATGCTAGAAGAGGAAAGTTTTATTGATTGAATAAGCAGAAAAGGCTGAAGGAGAATGGTGGTGATTGCTTGAAGAAAAGTTTCAAGCAGATCAGAGATGGAAATGGCAAAGTTTCAAATTCAATAAACCAGCATTAGTGTACAGAATCAGATCTGATATTTGCAAAGTGAGTTGTGTATTGTAACCTTTGATAGGGTTGGCTTTTTACCGAGCTCACTTCAGAAGAGTGAAAATAATAGTAGCATGTTACAAAGTGGTTTTTCCCAAATTGGGTTTCCATTATAAATCCTGGTGTTTATACTTGTGTGAATGTTTAGATCTGAACATTACTATGTTTTGCAAGTTAAGTTACAGCTAGGTAGTGGACTACATTGTTAGATGTTTCTATTATTGAATCAATGATGACCGAGTTTGTTTTGGTTTTGGATCTGATTTAAGGATAAGTTTTTTTTTAGATTGTTTTATACATCAGGACCTGAGAACAACTGATTCACCCCCCCTCTCTGTTGTTCTAAATCATATTAACAATTGGTATCAGAGCTAAGTTGCTTATTATTAGTGTTGACAGAAATCAATTTTAAAGGGGCTTGAAGCAAATGATCAGGATGTATAAGAAGGAGGTACCGAAGTTGAACAAGGAAAACTTCCCTGCATGGAAAAGCTTGATGAAGCTGCATCTGGCCGATATTGGTGACTCTGCAAAGTACTACATTGAAAATAGTTATGTCTCACTTGTCACACCTTTGACTACAGAAGAAATGAGAGCTAAGAAAGAACATAATCAGGCAATGCTGGAAATTGCATCTGCCCTAAGCTATCCAGAATTTGAGGACATTAAGGACTGCACAACTGCAAAGGATATGTGGGACACTCTTGCAAGGATCTATGGCGGTGACTTGAATGTGCTAAAAGCAAAGTCTGAGAGTCTTAGAGGTAATTTTGATTAAATGAGAATGCAAGAAGGTGAAAACATTGCACAATATTTTGGTAGAATAAAAGAAGTTGTGAATGCTATTAGAGGAGAAAATGGGGCTATTGATGATGAAACTATAATTGGGAAAGTACTAAGAACCCTATGTCCTATATATGCTATTAAGATCTCAACTATTTAGGAATCTAGATGTAACTCTGCTAATGTGTTTACTTTGGAAAGTTTGGTTGGTAAGCTGACTGCTTTTGAACTCTCTAACTATGATAATTTCACTGTTGGAAGCATTGGAAATGTTGAATCTGCTTTTAAGTCATAGCTAGTTCTAAATAAGCCAAAGAAAGAAAAAGAAAGATGCATCAGTGAAAGTGAAAGTGATAGTGACACTTCTGATGAAGACCTAGAAGATCTAGAAGCTCTTATGGCTAGAAGACTGAGAAGGGGAAAAGGAAAGTATAAAGGTAAACTCCCTATTATATATTTTGCATGCAATAAAGTTGGTCATATAGCTGCTAGATGTCCTGATAGGAAGGATAAAGATGATGAAAGGAAAAGCAAACACAAAGATAGAAAAGATGATAGAAGCTATTGATGGAACAAAGACTACAAGGGAAAAGGTAAGAAATCTTGGTACATTGCTGAAAAAGAGACTGACATTGATAGTGATGATTTTGAAATTGAGGTAGTTTATATGGCACTGAAAGATGAATCTGATGAGGATAAGAAAACTGCATTAATATCCTATGTGAACAAGAATGATAAATGGATTATTGATAGTGGTTGTTCACATCACATGACTGGTGACAAAAATAAGTTTGAGACCTTACATCATTACAGAGGTAAAAGTGTAAAATTTGGTAATGATGCACCATGTTCTATTAGAGGAAAAGGTTTGATTAAACTAACTGATAAGATATCTTGTGAAAATGCATATTGGGTTGAAGGTCTTAATTACAATTTGTTAAGTGTTGCTCAGCTTAACAAAACTAGTTATCAAGTGGAATTTCATCACAAGCAAGCTAAAATATTTAATGCTACTCGAGAACTGATTGGAAGTGGAGATCAAACTAGAGGTAATTTGTTCTATCTTGACCTATGTGAAGAAACATGTTTAATTGCGTAACTTGATGATATTTGGTTATGGCATAAAAGGTTGTGTCATGTTAACTTTGACAATCTAGTAGAGATAAGTAAGAAGAAAAAGGTAAGAGGTCTACCTAGATTGAAGAAACCTGAGAATGTGATATGCAAGGAATGCCAGTTAGGAAAAATGACAATGTCAAGTTTCAAGAGAAAATCCTTTACTTTTGAAAATATTTTAGATTTGGTTCATACTGACCTTTGTGGACCCATGGGTGTACAAAGTTACTGTGGTGCTAGATACTTTATCTTATTTGTTGATGATCATACTAGGATGATGCATGTGATATTTCTAAAAGAAAAATTTGAAGCTTTTCAATATTTTAAGTGGTATTTGGCTAAGGTTGAAAAGGAGACAGGTAGGAACCTGAAATGTCTTAAATCTGACTGAGGTGGAGAATTTACATCAAATGAATTTAATCTATTTTGCAATAATAGAGGAATTAAAAGACATATGTCTACACCTAGAACACCTCCATAGAATGGTATAGCAGAAAGGAGAAACATATCTATCTTGGATTGTGCAAGGACAGTGATGATTGAAAAGAATGTGGCACAAAAATATTGGAAAGAATCTATAAGCACTGTTGTCTACACTCTTAACTGGGTACAGATCAAGAAAGGTACAAATCTGACACCTTATGAATTATGGCATGGACATGCACCAAGTGTTAAATACTTTAGAATCTTTGGAAGTAAGTGCTATATATTAAAAGACACTAGGAATGGAAAGTTTGATGCTAAGAGTGATGAAGGCATATTCCTAGGGTACTCCACAAAAGGTAAAACTTATAATTGTTTGAACTTTAACACTAACAAAATTGTGGAAAGTGTGAATGTCAAAATTGATGAGTATGCAAAAAGAAATGAAGTTGACAGTAAAAGAGAACCAAAAGATTATAGATCTTTTGTGTACATTGAAGAAGAAGAGGTAAGTAACAGACTTGCACCTGATTTCGAGTCTTGGGTAAGCAACACCGAGTGACAGATAGAAGCTGCCGAGCGTTAGGAAAATAGTGTCGAGAGAGAACAAGAACATGTCAAGCTACAAGAAAATGTTGTTGAGTATCAGGAAGAGGTTGCCGAGCATTCTGAAGTTGAATCTGACAATCTTGTTGAGGAACATGATGAAATAGAGGAGAGAACAACTGAACCTATTTTGGCAAAATATGTAAGAAGACATCATAAGCCTGAATAGATAATTGGAGACAAAGATACTGGAATCTAGACCAGAAGTAAGACTAAGGATCCAACATGTCTACTATGTGAATTTGAACCAAAGAAAACTAGAGAAGCATTGGAGAATGAAGACTGGATACAAGCAATGAATGAAGAAATTGACCAAATTGAGAAGAATGATACTTGGACTCTGGTGCCAAGACCTGAAAACAAGAATGTTATAGGAACAAAGTGGGTGTTTCAGAATAAGATGAATGAAAATGGTGAAATCACTAGGAATAAAGCTAGGCTGGTATGCAAAGGCTACGCACAAGAAGAAGGAATAGATTGTGGGGAGACATTTTCCCCTGTAGCTAGATTCGAAGGAGTAAGAACTCTGCTTGCATATGCTACTTATAAAGATTTCAAGGTATATCAAATGGATGTCAAGTCTGCATTTTTTAATGGTATACTAGAAGAAGAAGTTTACATAGAACAACCAAAAGGTTTTATTCATCCAAACAGAAGACACATGGTGTGCAAACTGAACAAAGCATTATATGGATTGAAGCAAGCTCCTAGAGCATGGTATGAGAGGTTGTGCAACTACTTGATATAGATTGGATTTTCAAGAAAAAATGACACAAGCAATCTATACATGAAAGATGAAGAAGGTAAAGGTATTTTGTTGGCAAAAAATTTTGTTGATGATATTATTTTTGGTGGACAAGATGCATTATGTAAAAGTCTCTCAAATGAAATGCAAACTGAATTTGAAATGAGTATGTTTGATGAGATCAAATTCTTTGTTGGATTACAAGTATATCAGAGGAAGAATGGAATTTTCATTACACAGTCTAAGTATGTTAATGAAATAATGAAAACTTTTGGGATGGAAGATGCTAAACCAATGGGAACTCCCATGGTTACTGGACAAAATTTATCTAAGAATGATGATGCTGCAGAAGTAAATCAAACTCTATATAGATCCATGATTGGAAAATTGTAGTATGTTGTACACAGCAGACCAGATATTGCATTAGCTATTGGGATTGTGGCAAGATTCTCTGCCAATCCTAAGGAAACACATATGATGGCCGTGAAAAGAATTATGAGATACTTGAAAGGAACTCCTGACTATGGTCTATATTATAAGAAGGATGAAAAATTTGAACTCAAAGTTTATACAGATGTTGATTGGGCAGGAAATGTAGATGACAGAAAGAGTACAAGTGGTGGAGCTTTCTTTCTTGGACAGAGATTAGTCTCCTAGATAAGCAAGAAACAAAATTGCATTTCCCAATCTACTACCGAGGTCGAGTATGTTGCTGCTACAGTAAACTGTTCAAACTTGGTATGGATAAAACAATTGTTGATAGGCATGAAAGAAGAAATCACTGAACCTGTTGTTATTTTTTGTGACAACATAAGTGCTATCAATATTTCTAAGAATCTAGTGATGCACACAAAGACCAAACACATTGCAATCAAGTATCACTACTTGAGAGAATTAGTACAAGACAAAGAAGTCTGAATGGAATATGTGAATACAAAAGAACAATTAGCAGACATATTCACTAAAGCTTTACCCAGAGAAGCTCATGAGTATTTGAGAAGTCAATTAGGGGTTCTTCCCCTAACTGAGGTTGCCTAGACAAGCTAGGAGTACTGCATCAAATGTGCTACAGTAGAACATTTGACAAATTGATGTAGAAGATTGTCACACTTTAGGGCTAGCCTAGAGTCGTGAAGAGAAGCAAAGACAAGGAATTAGTCATAAGCAAGATGATAGAGGGAGAAACACTGAGCTATACATATATTATCTACATCTAATGGATGTATGTTTTAGTTGCTGCTTTGGCATTTTTGTCAAAGAGGGAGAATGAACTGATATGATAACACATGAGATATGATAACACATGATGCTAAAAAGTAAAGAGGGAAATGAACTGATGAACTAATGGGAGAAGAATTGATGGAATTGTAGATAAGGATGATGAACTAAAATGAAGAATCAAGATAGAGGGAGGTCTGAATACTCCTGATGGTCATAGAAGTGAGGCTTACAAGATTCTAAATCAGAATGAAGCTAAGGATATTATAAATAATTTTTTGATGGAAAAATAAGATTTTGGATTGGTTGGTAATCCATGTGTTATTCAGGTGACATCATATGGTGTTTCCATCAATGCCAAAGAGGGAGATTGTGGAAACTGAATTGAAACAATTGTTGTATTGTCATTGATGTCAAACCTTAATTGGTAAGACTGTTGCTACTTAGGAAAGTACTATATCTTTTTGAGTGTTGCTAAGGGGCTAAGCAAGGTTGGTAACAATAGCACCTAGGGAAAAATTGAGTTATCTTGATACTACAAAGTGTACTTGACTATGTTGCACTATGATGAGATAATGTATTGTTTATCTTAGTAAGACTGAAGACTAAACTAGTAGGCTTAACTGAGCAAAGAATGGAAAAATCATGTTTAAGCCGAGTGATGTTAGTGTCGACTGAGTTAGTATATGCTGAGAAAAATTATAGTGTCAACCGAGCATTAGTAAATTGTTGAGGAAGACAGTGTAAGCTGAGGAAACAATTTTAGTAATGACCGAGCGTTCTACATGAAGACTGAGTGAACAATCATAGTATTGACCGAGCATCAGCAATTTTATATTTGAAGAGAATTTAATTTTGGAGCTAACATTGTTGAATTCTTGGATTATGTAAAATGTGTTGACTTTATTTATTGATTGTTTGGAAGCATTAAATGCATTGTAAAATGTTTTATTGTAAATCTTTAAGAGATTTGAGATGATTCTAGAAAAGGAGTTGAAGAACATGAAGTGGGTAGATTCAATGAATCTGACCTAACCCTAAGATTTACGAAGGAGATTGAGTGGCAAAAGAAGAGTTAACCTAATTAAGGAAAATATAAGGGAACATGAGCATTTTGATATGTATGCACATGGAGAATAGAGAATGTTGGAAGAGGAAAGTTTTATTGACTGAATAAGCAGAAAAGGCTGAAGGAGAATGGTGGTGATTGCTTGAAGAAAAGTTTCGAACAGATCAGAGATGGAAATGGCAAAGTTTCAAAGTCAGTAAATCAGCATTAGTGTATGGAATCAGATCTGATATTTGCAAAGTTGTATATTTTTCAAATAATACTGTTGCTACTTCTAACCATTGTAATAGTCAAAATCCTTTTAACAGAGGTTGGCCTAACAGTCATATGTTAAATCCTTTGAACAAGGTTACATTCTAATGGAGTGTATGTAAGTCCTATGACTAGGCTCACTTTTAACAAGGTGATTGAAATTCTTTAACCGGGTCACATTTGACAGTGTGTATTGTAACCTTTGACAGGGTTGGCTTTTTACCGAGCTCACTTTAGAAGAGTGAAAATAATAGTAGCATGTTACAAAGTGGTTTTTCCCAAATTGGGTTTCCACTATAAATCCTGGTGTTTATACTTGTGTGAATGTTTAGATCTAAACATTACTATGTTTTGCAAGTTAAGTTACAGCTAGGTAGTGGACTGCATTATTAGATGTTTCTATTATTGAATCAGTGATGACCAAGTTTGTTTTGGTTTTGGATCTGATTTAAGGATAATTTTTTTTTGAGATTGTTTTATACATCAGGACCTGAGAACAATTGATTCACCCCCCCTCTCTATTGTTCTAAATCATATTAACAGTAGCATCACTCAAACTCATCCTTCCATCATCCTTGATCCAAATCCAACATCCACTATCTAAGTCAAGACCCACCATCCTTGCACCAAATCCAGTGATCCAAATCCAAAACACTTAGTGTTCAATCCTTTGAGTTTCTTTGAAACCTTATCCAAAATAAAAAATATCCCCCTTTTACAGAGCATTGTCTAAAGGAAATCCCACTTGTCCTTGTAAGCCTCATCATCTCGAGCAAGAGATTGGCTTACATTTATAAGAATAATGTTAGCTGAAGATCATTAGTCTATCCTAGGTTGACAATCCTACCATTGATCCTACATCAATAAGAAGAAGCTCATTTTTTGACACTTAGTAATCTTCACCATCACCCCACCAATCCTCCACCAATCTTGATCCAAATCAGAGCATACCACCAATCCCCCATCATCGCCAAGCATTCTACCAATCTTTCACCATCTCCCACCAATCCTCCACCATCCTTGATCCAAATCAGAGCATCTCACCAATCCTTTAAACATTTTCACCATCCTTAGAGTTAATCCAAAACCTTGCATCACATTCTAGGAATCCATCATCCTCAAAGTTTCTTAGGAACATCTTGCATCCATCCATCCCTTTGCATTTTCATCTTCTAGATCTCTGCTCCATGCCTATCAAGACAAGATCCAAAAAACAAAGGAACATGGATCCTTATTAGACCACCAGCTCATCTTATCCCAACATTTCTACTAGCGCAATGGTAGCTTACAATCCCCAGATCCAACAAACTACTAATATATGGGATGATCGCAATATCCCCTCAGCTTCTTTTGCGATGTAAACATTCATGAATTATCTAGGGAAGGCATAAGTAGTTAGCACACTCATTGCTCAGAATCAACAAAATATGTTGGTTAATGTTATACATGAGGCTACTCCTATTCCACCATATCTCCAACCTCGTATTCCCATCAACACCATCTAAATCCCAGCAAAAGTATACACCCCCATCATCCAAAAA
This sequence comes from Chamaecyparis obtusa, assembly GCA_027943335.1. Lineage (NCBI taxonomy): Eukaryota > Viridiplantae > Streptophyta > Pinopsida > Cupressales > Cupressaceae > Chamaecyparis > Chamaecyparis obtusa. The sequence goes on along the minus strand of BSBK01005977.1, from coordinate 320,720 downwards.
ATCTTAGATCCGCTTTTTCACATATCACAAGTCACTTCACCCATTCCTTCTCTTTTGCAAAATAGTTTCACAAGCCCTACAACACAAGCAACATAATCCACTCCATTTCCTATCATGGGCACACCATCATCCTCCATAGCAACTCAAGTCATCATTCCTACCCAAAGATTTTTACAAAACCAAACACCACCTCCCACACAAGCCTTTACATAAGTGATTCCTCCACCTTCCATGGGTCAAGCAACGTCATTATTCCCAGGGGCAGCATACTCATTTCCTTCTTTCTCCTAGCAAGCCTCTACCTCAATACCATCATTCCTAGGGGAAACATAATCATCCTTCCCATTCACTCCACAAGATTTGACACCCATGTCATCATTTCTGGGGGTGACGTAATCATTTTCCTCCTCCCAGCAAGCCTCCACACCATCACCACCCTTCTCATATGGAATGCAAGCATCTTCTTCCACACCTCAATAAAAATTTACCTAAGCACAAAGCCAACAAATTGCATTCACAATAGGTATGCCTTCCATGGGATTTCTAAATCCACTATTCACGTCCCAAACTCCCATCACATCTACCTTTCTAGCATCCTCTGCATCATAATTCCCACCACATGTTGGTTCTCATTGGGGCCTTACTCATGAAGAGATGCAAGCTTTGGGAATACCAACCTACTCTCTTGCATCCATACCTACAAATCAACAAGTCACCTTCTCTCAAGCAGTGCAACAACAACTAGCACAACCTCTGCTAGCTTCATCCTTTCCTTCATACACTAACAACCTATCTGTACCACTCACCGCATCTCAAGTAGTTCCACCACCTCAGCAGTAGATTTCATCTCATCTCACAGGGTACTTTGCCCAACCACCTCCTGATTTCATCTTCCCTACATCAGTTCCACCCCTAAGCAATGCAAGAATGCACCCAACCTACATTAACCAAGCGTAAAGCTAAGTGCATCAAGCCCAAGCCTACCAACAAGTTGCACCATTCCACCAGCCTCCTCCATAACAAGAGTATTTTCCATCATAGCAAAAACAACATCCCATCATCTCGCAACAACAAGCATCATCCTACCCATCATAGCAACATCATCCCATCATCCCCCAACAACAACAAGCAGTTCCATATCCTCTATAGCAATATGCCCCCACACCTCAACAATAGTATCATCCCTAGCTATCATCACCCTAACATCCATTCCAATATGCCTATCTTGTTGGGCAATCTCCATATCCCACTCCACAATATCCACCTCAAAATCACCCTTATTCACTAGCACCATTAGATCCTTTCCAAATGGGAGTTCCTGCTCCAACACCAATCAACACCAAGTGGGAAGAAATGAAGAATTCTCTTAAAGAGCTCAAAGATGGCATAGAGAACAAGACCTTCAAGTTTGAAGAGGTGTGTCCCTATCCATTTGATCGATCAATCATAGTTGTTCCTTTCCCTAGGCACCTCGAAACACCCAAATTTGATAAATATCTAAGGAAAGGAGACCCTTTAAACCACATCAAATAGTTCTATATGGCATGTCGAGAAGTGGCTTACAATGACAATTATCTTTTACACCTATTCCCCAAAAGCTTGGGAGGGACTTCTATTGAATGGTTTTACAAGATACCCTATGGGACCATCACAACTTTTGTTGAGCTCTTTGAGAAGTTTGTTTCCCAATATGCCCACAATGTTGAGAATGAGTTATCTTTACTAGACCTATGTAAATCAAAACAAAAAGAAGGAGAAAGCCTAGCAGACTACTTGCAATGATGGTAGAACCTCACTACCAGGTTATCATATCAACCACCTGAGAAATATCTAGCCAAGATCTTCATTAATAACCTGCATCCCAAACTATCTCACTTCATGAGGATGAACTACATCCAAACATATCAAGATATCAAAGGCAAGGGGATAGATATCGAAAGAGGTCTCTTAAATGAAGGCACAATCCAGCATCACAAAGATGATCCCCACAAAAAAAACTAGCAATGACAAACCTTGTTACTAGAATCAAAACAAAAATAATGTCATCGATGGAGCCATAGACAATAAGCATGTCCAAATTATTGCAGTCGGTCCTACACCTACTTCTACATATTAGCAACAGTAGCCTCAGATCCATTTGCAACCCATGCAGAACTATCAACAATAAGCGCATCAAGTAAACCAAGGCAATCTGAGCAATCAGGCTAATGCCATCTCCACTACTCCCAATCAGAATAGACCTAGAGCCCTAACTTACCAGAAGAGAACCTTCACACAACTTGGTGAACCTCTGGATGTTATCTTTCACCGAATGGCCAAGGCCAACCTAATCATGTACCCACCAATTCCACAATTTGATGATGCCACTCCCAAACCCAACTGGTACAATGATCACAAGTACTGTGATTATCATCATGTCAAAGGACACACTACTAAGGTGTATGAAACTAAAGCATTACATCCAAGATCTCATTAATAGAAAGACAATCCAAGTGGACACACTAGCCCAAGCCTCGCCTAATGCCAATTTATAAATATCTCAGAATGTGTTCCCACAACACAACGCTAGGAAGAACCAAGAAAATGCTAATCCCCCACCTTAGAACCAAGGCAAAGGCAAACAAGGAGATCACGTTGACCACAAAGATTACACTACTTCTTATATCAATTATGACAAATTTGTTGGATGTATAACCCAAGTTGATCCCACAATCAATGTCATCCATGTCAAAGGAGCAAATAGTGAGTGTGAAGTCACCACATGTCGAGGTCGGATATCTATCACCGGTGCCAATCTGAGGCTAGCACACAATGCACAATACAACCTCATAGAACATCTTGGGAATACACCTACCCAAATCTCCATCCTTGACCTTCTTCGCATTTCACCCCTCCATTAAGAGATTCTCAATAGAGCCCTCCAAGAAGGACATGTCTCCACATACATAAATCTCATCCAATTTGAAAACCTTGTGGGACATCTATCTGCATCATGTGCTCTATCCTTCAATCCATCTGACATACCACCTATTGCACCTAACCATAATCTCCCTCTCCACATCGTCATCATGGTCAGAGATTTTTCTATTAAAAGGGTCATGATAGATAATGGCTCAACCCTAAACTTGTGTACTTTGAAATTCATTCAATAAATAGGGTTCACAAAGGCTAACATATCACATGAAGTCATCACCATCAAGGCATATGACAACTTGGAGCATACCTTGAAGGTACCATTCTTTTTCCTATCAAGCTAGGCCCAACAACACAAGACACCATATGCCATTTTGTTGATCTTGACTTACCATTCAACATCCTCCTCAGCTGACCATGGATCCATTCCATCAAGGTTGTACCATCTACTTACTATCAAAGCATCAAATTTCTACATCAAGGCACGAAGGTTACCATCCATGCAAATCCCCAACCCTTTGCATATTGTTGTGCGATAGAAGCATCATTCCCTCACTCCACCCATTGTCCTAGAATTGACATTGGCACTTATATCACCAGCTCTTCATGATCCCATTGCAATCTAGAGAGTATCCTCACCTCCACTCTCTCTTTCATCAAGATCAACAACTAGGGCTATGGAAAATACACCCTAAATGATGCATTTATAGTAGGGGCCCTCCCGCTTGATCCACATACACAAGGGCACCCAAACCATTAAAGGAAGCCCATTAAATAAAATCATGAAATAAAGAAAATGGGACCTATGACTTTTGTCTCCCATAGCAACATAAACAGTCAAGAGATGGACCTTGACATCAATAGGTGGTTGTACAGAGATCCCCCACCACCTGACACTCAACTACTTGGCTACTTCAAAGACAAATATCCACAATCACACAAGTATGCCACTAAACAATGGAAATATCAAGGTGGTGGTCTAGGACCACAAGAAGGTGAAAGAAAAGACCTCATCATAGCATCAAAGAATCTACAACATCAAGGTCTTGGCTTTAATACCCCTCGTCTGCATATACAAGAGCCCAATACCACAACTGGGGGCACCAACATGACCAATGTTCCCTTCTTAAATAGTGAGGACAACCTCATAGAGATCGAAGACATCCTTGAAGAGGAAGTAAAAAAATCCTATGATGATATCTTCGATGATGATACCCTCTTGGATGCTTCTATCCTCCACCAACTTGGCATTAACATCATAGAACTTCCCCTCACCCATCATGAACTCATAGACTAGAACCAACCAAGCATCACACACATCGATGAGTTCCAAAGCACACAAGCATTCATAAGGTTCATCAGAGCATCAAGCCAACCAACAGATCAAGATCCAGAAGCAACTCATGTCTGCAAGCTCAACCCTAAAGGATATTGCGGGGACGAGGCAAGCTTTAGCAAAAAAATTGAAATAGAAAAAGAAAAGAATGAGTCCTTATGTGAAGACCCCTCTAGGGCACATTCTGATTCCAAAAAATAGAAAATAATGGGTGTATCTTCTGGTGAAAACCTTCCTGAGGCACTAGAAGATGAAGACTTGCCTCTTCCTCCTATCTAGGATTACAAACCAGAGCAATCACCTATCACATTGAGGAAACCAAGCCAGTCAACTTGGGCATAGAAGAATGTCTGATAATCACCTACATTATAGCATCTTTAACTGAGGCTAAAGAGATGGCTTTCACTACACTTCTCCAAGAAGCCACTGGGAATTTCACATGGTCATATCACAACATCATAGGACTTGATCCTAATCTTTTTTTCCATTATCTAGATGTGGATCTAAACGCCAAGCCAATAAAGAAAAATCTACATAAGATGCATCCTAAGGTAGCCCTATTAGTAAAATCAGAGCTTGAGAAACTTCTCCAAGCCAATATTATCAGAGCTATAGACTATTCAGATTGGATCTCCAACATAGTTCCTATTACCAAACTTTCAGGAGAGATAAGAATTTGCATAGACTTCAGGGATTTAAACAAAGCATGTCCCAAATATTATTTCCCACTACCCAACATAGACATGATAGTAGATCTTACAGTGGGCCATGAAATGTTGTCACTCATGGATGGCTTCTCAGGCTACAATTAGATCCGAATAGAAAAAGAGGATCAACACAAAACAAAATTCACCACACCATGGGGTACCTTCTATTACAACATGATTCCAGTTGGGCTGAAGAACATAGGGGCCACATATCAGCAATTAATGATAGCCATCTTCCACGATATGATCCATAAGATCCTGGAAGACTATGTGGATGCTATTCTTGCAAAATCTCAGACACGAGGTGAACACCTAAACATCCTTGAGAGTGTGTTCGATCATCTCCATCATTATGGCTTGAAGCTGAATCCAAAGAAGTGTGTCTTTGGTTTAACATTTGGAATGATGTTAGGATTTATAGTATCACAGTGTAGCATAGAGATTGACCCCAAAAAGGTCAAAGCCATTACGAAAATGCCTCCACCAAGAACACTCAAATAACTCAGAAGCTTACAAGGAAATTTTTAATCAGTGTGACGATTCATATCATAGCTGGAAAATAAGTGCAAACCATTCACACATCTGCTCCGTAAGGACACAAGCTTCAAATGGGATCATATTTTTCAAAGAAGTTGTGAAAGGCTCAAAGAGTATCTAGCCAATTCTCCCATCCTTGTACCACCAGTTTCAGGATGCCCTCTCATACTCTACATCTCAAAAACCACTACAGCACTAGGGGCACTCTTAGCACAGCATGATGATGATAACAAAGAGAGAGCCATTTATTATATCAGTTGAACTCTAGTTGGCTATGAGCTCAATTATTCACTAATGGAGAAAGCATGCCTTGCAGTGGTCTTCGCCACTCAAGAGCTTAGACATTACATGCTCCGCCACACAATCAAGCTCATCTCAAAGGTAGACCCACTCAAGTATCTGTTATCAAGGATAACTCTCACAGGCCATATGGAAAAATGGGTCATGCTACTCAGTGAGTTTGACATTCAGTACATAGATCAGAAAGCAATCAAAGGGAAAGTAATTGTCGATTAGCTAGCAGAGGGACCAATGGTGGATGCCTATCCACTAATCATGGAATTCCCTAATGAGCATCTATACATAATCGAAGAATAGCCATTGTGAAAGCTATACTTTGATGGCTCCTACACATCACACGCATCAGGGGTAGGAATCCTATTCATCACACCTCAAGGTGATTATATTCTAAAATAATTTAAATTGGGATTCCCATGTACTAATAGCATTGCAAAATATGAGGCCCTCATCTCAGGCCTCAAAACTTCCGTTCAATGGAACATAACAGAACTACAAGTGTTTGGAGACTCACAACTGATTATCAAGTAGGTCCTTGATAAATTTCATACAAAGGATGACAATTTGCTACCCTACAAAGAACTGGTGGACACACTAAAAGAGCATTTCTTGAATCTACAGTTCACACAGATACCAAGGCTTCAAAACAAAGTGGTTGATGTAATGGAAACCTTTGGATCCTTATTGGAGATCCTTTGCAACTCAATGAAATATGAATTCTTAGTTGAGCAGCTACATACGCTTGCTTATGAAAATGTCAATGCAAAAATGGTGTAGGTCTTGGTTGGTCCTCAGTCTCCATGGTACCATGACATCCATGCATATCTTAAAAATGGTATCATATCTCCCCATCTCACCAACAACCAACGCCAAAACTTAATTCGTAGAGCTTCCTGCTACACTCTTGTAGCCAACACCCTTTATCATCGAGGATATCACAATATCCTCTCTAGGTGTTTAGATTCAAATGAGGTTGTCCTAGCTTTACAAGAGGTCCACACTAGAATTTGTGGTGCCCACACAAGTGGCATGGTTCTAGCAAAGTAGTTGCTTTGAGTCGGGTATTATTGGCCAACCATGGAACATGACGCTTGTGAGTTTGTCAAGAAATGTCTACCATGTCAGTAGCATGCAAATGTTATTCATGCGCTAGCACAAGACTTGTAGCCCATTGCACCACCTTGGCCATTTTCATGTTGGGGCTTCGACCTCGTCATCTTAATCACTCCCCTTTCCTCATATAGACATAAGTACATCATAACTACCATAGAGTACTTCACAAAATGGGTTAAAGCAATTATGTTCACCCTCACTATTGGCATCCAAATATCCAATTTCATCCTTTACCATATTGTTTGCTACTTCGACATACCATCTTCACTGACCATGGCACACCTTTTGAAAACCAGCATGTGGATGATCTGTGTGCTAGAATTCACATCCTGTTGGAAATTTGACTATATTGGTGTATATGAATTAATATAGTGTTGTCATTATGGAAACAAATTCATATGATGTTTTGGAGTTAGCACTCATGATAAGAAGATCACAAATTGGTTAAGTGTTGAAGACTGGACAGTGCACAGAGTACCCAAAGGTCAAAGCATCAGCGCACATGCATATAAAAAATAATTATGGTATGCACCCTAAAATTTAAGTTGGTAAGACCATATTCATGCTAATTCTAAGAGTGCATGATCATAAGATTCAGTATGAGGAAGATACAGAGAGTTCAAGTTGCATAGATAGTGAATACCAGAGAAGAATAGAGCAAGCAGCCGACTGTTGGTATTTTGGTTAGTGGTTATATTATTATGTTGTAAAGGCTATGCACCTATTGTAATTAGGTTGTAGACATATAATAATGTTTATTTGTAAACACGCTTGAGCCAATTCAATTGGAAGCATTGTATGTAATCAGTTAAAGGGCCGACAAAGTTAATTGTTTTGTATGTGCATACAAATATTAGATGCACTATTGTAATTAAGTATGAGAGTTGTTATAGAGTTGAAATAAGAAAAGTAGAAGTGTGCGAAGAATTGATAAGATGTATTAGAGCTTTGCAAGAGGTCAAAGCATTAGTGCATCAAAGGAACTGATTAGACAAGTAGTGTCACAGTGTCAGTTCATCCAGCAAATATAGTGTGTATCTGAGATTAGAAGGTTGTAGCCTTTACCACTTGAGTAGTGAGATCTAGGATAGTGTGCCCCCACCCGTAATAGGGTTATTATAAAAGACTCTTAATAGGGTCCGACCCTTGACCAAGTCACTATACTAAATACATTGTAAAGCAACTCCTAACAGGGTTAAGGATCTTCTAAAAAGGATCATAAAACACTAGTACATATTATTAGTGGGTGTCAATTCCCACTGGGGTTTTTACATATTTGGGTTTCCCCATAACCACATTGGTGTTATGTTTTGAGTTCATGTTTCTTATTTATGTTGATATTCATTCCATTACTTAAGCATTCAAGTTAATTTTAAGAAGTAAAATAAAAAGATCAAATTAAGTGAACATTGATTCACCCCCCCCCCTTAGTGTTCCCATTCCTAACAATTGGTATTAGAGATCTGGTCCTCAGTAAAGAAGTTTAACCACTTGAGGAGATCATGGACAAAGCAAAAATGAAACATCTAAAAAGGAATCTTGAAGCTACTCTTGAAGACCTGGATAGATCTGAAAAAGAAATTGAAGAACTGAAAGAAAAAGTTAGTGATGCTCAAGTAGTCATAAAAAGGATAAGAAAATATTTGAAAGAATTCTCTATAAGTGATTTAGGGATAATGATCAAGAAGATGAATGAAGAAAATTCATCCCTGAAAGAACAAATTGAAGAATTGGATGATAAGCTAGCCAACAATCAAGAAGTCTATGATGAACAGATCAAAGAGAACCTTCAACTGAATGAAGAATTGAGGCAAGCAAACATGGAAATCTTGGAGCTAAGAAACAACAAAGAAAGCTTGGAATCTGAATTGAAAGAGGCTAAGAATCACATTGATAAACTACACACAAGCAAGGATCTGATTGAATCTCAACTATATGCTAGGAAGCTTAAAGGAGATACCAATGGCATTGGATTCAATGAAGCACAAAATCAAATTGACAACATGTGAGCAAGAATGAAAGCACCAAAAGACACCACAGATGCTAAGGAGACTGGAAGTCAGACTAAAGATCATGTTGAACCATCCAAGAATGAGTGCAATTCAGTAGATTGAACTTTTTATGCATGTAACAAGCATGGACATATAGCAAGGAGTTGTAAAGAGGTAAGACCTTTCAATGGTTACTATTATTCATGCAATAAATTTGGTCATAGAGCTATGAATTGTAAGACAAGTCAGAAGAACAAGACATAGCATAATCAAAGAAATCAAAATTAGCCAAATGTAATAAGTTCTCAAAATGTTACATGTCAGATATGTAACTATAATGGTCACTCAGCTAGACAATGTAAAATGGTAACCCATGTCAATGCGCCGAGGAATATAAGGCCTCTAGTTATTTGTCACTCATGTAACAAGGCTGGACACATCTCAAAGTTTTGTAGATCAAGGATGCAAAGTTAGGAAAGCCCAAAAAAGATAGAAGAATCAATACTGGATACCGAAGGTGAAGTCAAGTTTTTGAAAGCTTTAGAAGATGCGAGCTTGATTTGGTCAAAGGCAAAGAAGGATGAGGTTGATGAGAATGTATTGGATGCATCCATAGTGGATGCATGATGGGGAGGCTAGGATTGATCCACTCTATGATCCAGGTGTTCTTCTAACACCCCTGATGGTCTATAGGCTTCATTATCTCTCCAAGGACCCCCTGACCTACCTAACCTGCCCACCAAGTCAAACTAGCTCATTCATCAACATACTAAGCTTTGCACTCTAGTTCCCATCCCTTACATTGGCTCATAAGGGTCTATCTAGCTTCTCATTTCTTCCCAAGATCCAATAGTGAAAATGATGAGTTCCAAGGTCTTTTTAAGGCTATTGACACCTTTCCATAACATTAGCAAGGTTTTGGGATCACCCGATTTAGGAGTTCCTTTGTAATTTAGGGCTACAAGGAGTAGGCCTAATTAGCCCTCCTTTTGATTTCTTAGGATTTTTTAGGCCTTTCCTTCAAAGAATCACCACTCCTGGCCTTAAGTACTTTGGATCCTAATGACCTAATCTCAAAGATTTTTTGCGTCTCAGGTGTTCAACTAATCGTACAGTGCCTTTGCCATTTTTGAGGGTTTCAAGGGTTATGGAACTCTTCTCTACTCCTAACTTCATCAGTGCCTTTCTAAAGATCTTCAAAGCTTCTCCTTCATAAAACTTAACCTTCATTCATCTATCTAGCATCCCTCCAAAGGGCTTCCTCTGAAACTCACTCTACTGTCGGCAATAGCTTCTACACTGCTGCTTGCTCCTAGCTGGGCTATGCCTTAGCTCGCCTAGGGCTTCCACAAACAATTGTTTGTCTACATGCTCTAGGGCCTTGCATTATAGTACAAGCTCATTTGGGTATGTAATTTTAGAATCCATAGATCCATGATGTTCCCACAGTGGAAGCCAAAGTTACAGCCCCATTACTCCATGTCTCTCCAAACTGGCAGAGAACAGTCTAAAACAAAAGAACTAAAGAAATGCTACAACAGCACACTAAGAAATGAAACTAATACACACAAAATGTTGAACTAAACACATGAAGAGATATTCACACAAGGATTCACATAGATTTAATTGTATTCATAGATATTCAGTCCCTCAACAATGACTGTTGCACTCAAAACACCAGCAGACTGGTCTTTCCCGTACTGTGTTGTACACTAATGACTTCCAACCTCAAAATTAGGGTTAGACAGGTTAAAATAACCTTTCCTCAGGGTGAGTGTTTATTTTTAGGGCTTTTGAGCCTCTTGGCATAGTAGGCATTACAAAGGGAAAAGTTGCTAGCAGCTTTGGAGCAACTTTTAGTTGCTTGAGCAGCCTTTGCTCACTCATTTCAAAAGACCATTGCTAGGTCTCCTAAAGAACACATGTGCTCAAATCTTAACCAAACACTAACTCCTAGACCTCTAACTCATAGTAAAACAAAGAACTCAAGATGACAACATTCCTTGAGTCAGTGTTCCATACCAATTAGAAAGACCAGTGAACTTCTAGGACTTAAACAATGCCTAGACACAACAAAAATGAGCCAAACTTCATGATGACCCTTATTGTAATTACATAGCTTTATCCCAGAGTGTAAACACACCAAAACTATGATGGTGAGGCCCTCATAGAGGTGCTCCTGCACCATACTCCCCCTTAGCACAAGCTAAGGCACTGTGGGATCTAGAAGAGCTAGATCAACCCCAAACTTTTTAAATTGTCCTTCCTCTATCCAAGTGGCTTCAGATTCAGGCTGACCTATCCTCTTGACTAGATGCTCCATGTAGACTTGATGTCTAGTTGATTTCTTCACCCTAGATTCTAAGATCTTTTCTGCTTTGGTTGGTTCCTTCTTAGGCATGGCATTGGTGTCTATATCTTGTAGTACCTTTGGTGGAGTTGTACCTTCCTGACTGATATCCCCCTTGAATCTGATCAGGTCTACAACATTGAATACCGATGAGATGGTTAAGTCTAATGGCAAGTCCACTTTGTAGGCATTCTCTCCATATTTGGCTAGAATCTTGCATGGGTCTACTCTCCTCATCTATAGCTTGGTGGACATGCCTTTTTGAATTCTTGACTTGTTAAGATGGACCATGACATAGTCCCCAATCTAAAACTGCACTTCTTTCCTCTTTTCATCCACTTTAGCCTTGAGTCTTTGAGTAGACTCCATAATGGTTTTCTTCACTTTCTCTTGAACCTCCTTGATAGGTTGAGTGAAATCTTTAGCTTGTCCACTCTTCAACTCCATGGAACCTAAGTCTCTCAACTCACACACTCCTCTAGGGTGTCTTCCATAAACTATCTTAAAAGGACTCCTTCCTGTGGTCCTGTTTACACTATCATTATATGCATATTCAGCCTGAGATATCACAAGTTCCCAAGTCTGCCCATACTCCTTTGTCAAACACTGTAGTAAGTTTCCAAGCACCTTGTTGATGACCTCAGTTTGACCATCAATTTGAGGATGGTATGCTAAACTAAAAGAGATATTAGTTCCTATCCTTTTCCATAAGGTTTTCCAAAAATGGCCCATGAACTTGTTGTCCCTATCTGACACAATACTCAAAGGGAGTCCATGGATCCTAACTATCTCCTTAAAGAAGAGATGTGCTACATAGCTTGCATCATGAGTAGTTTTGCAAGGAATGAAATGACTCATTTTAGAAAACCTATCTACTACAACATAGATGCTATCCATACCTGATTTGGTTTTAGGGAGTCCAACCACAAAGTCCATACTTACACACTCCCAAGGCCTATTTGGAATTGATAGAGGTTGATAGAGTCCTGCATTGCTTGAACCACCTTTAGCTTTTTGACATACTCCACATTGCTCTACATACCTCCTGACATCCCTTGCTAGCTTAGGCCAAAAGTAGTATCTCTGAACTAACTCCAATGTTTTTTTTATGCCAAAATGACCACTTAGGCTGCCATTATGCTTCTCTTGGATCATATTTTCCCTCATGGATCCTCTAGGTACACAAAGCTGATTACCTTTGAACAACAACCCATTTTGAAGGGTGTAATCTACAAACTCACCATGAAAATGGTTCTCAAACTCTAGGCACACCTTGTAGGCTTGTGAGAAGTCTTCATCCTCCTCATATAAGTCTTTAAAACTTGCTATTCCAATGCTTTGTAGCTGTACCTCTTGGACAGTCAATAACTTCCTACTCAAGGCATCTGCTACCTTGTTGAGCTACCCTTTTTTGTGCTTGATTGTGAAGGTAAAGGATTGGAGATATTCCATCCACTTCAAGTGCCTGTTACTAAGCTTCTCTTGAGTTTTTATGTAGCTTAAAGCATGATTATCAGTAAACACCACAAATTCTTTTGGCAAAAGGTAATGTCTCCACTTCTTGAGAGATTGTACCAATGCATACAACTCCAAGTCATAAGCTGAATACTTCTTCTTTGCCTCATTGAGTTTCTCATTGAAGAATGCCACAGGCCTTCCTTCTTGACTCAATACACCCCCTACTATTGTACCACTTGCATCACATTCAATGGTAAACAATTTGTCAAAAGTTCGTAAGAGTAGGATAGGTTTAGTAGCTACCTCTTGATTCAATGTTTGGAATGCTTTCTCAGTTGCCTCAGTCCATTTGAACTTAGTTTTCAGTCCTCCTTTGATGGTGTATAATACTAGTGCACAAATCCCACTGAAGTTCCTTACAAACTTTCTATAAAATTGGGCTAAACCATGAAAACTTCTAACTTCTGTCCCTATTTTTGGGGTAGGCCAATTCAAGATTGCCTCCACCTTGCTTGGGTCCATTTTTAGATTAGCCTTAGACACTACAAAGCCCAAATAAACCAGTTCTTGTTGCATGAACTCACATTTCTCCAAATTGATGGCTAACTGCTCTTCATGGAGTCTCTTCATAACCAACCTTAAGTGCTCAAGATGCTCTACTTTTGTTTTTTCTATAGATGAGTATATCATCTAGATACACCACTAAAAATCTACTTGTGAAGTCCTTCAAGACCTCATTCATTAACCTCATGAAAGTGCTTGGATAATTGGTAAGCCCAAATGGCATTACAATCCATTCATACAATCCATCTGTGATTTTGAAAGTGGTCTTCCACTCATCACCCTCCTTAACTTTGATTTGGTGATAACCACTCTTTAAATCTAGCTTGGTGAAATACATAGCACCTCCTAAGAAATCCATCAAATATTCTATTCTTGGAATTGGGAACCTATACCTGATAGTGATCCTGTTGATAGCCCTTGAATCTATGCAAAGTCTCTATTTTCCTCCTTTATTGGATGCTAAGACCACTGGAACTACACATGGACTAATACTCTTCTTGATCAACCCTTGATCCAATAACTCTTGTACTTGCCTTGCCACTTCCTTATTCTAGTCTAGGGTTAGCTTGTAGGCTGCTTTATTAGGTAGAGAAGCACCAGGAACAAAGTCAATTTGATGAGTTATAGGTCTTCTTGGAGGTAAGGTGGTAGGGGCTCCATCACTCACTATATCTCTAAATTCTTTTAGCATTTTCTGCACTTCCATTGGTAAATCTACCTGCAACTTCTTGTCCTCCTCTTTTGGTTTCACCATGATAGCACATCCTATGGTCTCCTCATCCTGCAAGGCTTGTAGGAACTCTTTACCACTACTAAGCAACACACTGGGTGTCTTAGAAGTTCCCTCTTCATTCTCTATTAAGGACTGAATTTTGAAAGTCCTCCCATCTTTCTTGAAAGAAATGGAGTTCTCCTCTCCATCATAGATCACCTTTCTATCAAATTGCCAGGGTCTTCCCAATAGAAGATGGCATGCATCCATGGGTAAGACATCACAAATAATTTTTTCTTTATAGCCTCCAATGGAAAACTCTACCCATGTCTGCTCATTAACTAGCACACTTTGCTCCCGGTTCAACCAAGTTACCTTGTATGGATTTGCATGTGGAACCTTTGTGAGTTTAAGCTTCTTTGTTGCTTCCTCTACTATGATGTTATCTATAGATCCTGAATCCACAATAACCTTGCAAAATTTTCCTTGTATATTGCATCTGACTCTAAAAAGAGCCCTCATTTGCTTAGGTTCACCTTGATTAGGCTGCCTTATAAGTACCCTTCTGAACATTAGGTTCTCATCCATTTCTGATTCCAATTTGCTGACCTCATTAGTGCATGAGCTGCTGTTGTCCTCTTGGGTATATGCTACCCTCTTCTCACTATGTGAAGTTGATGGTTTATTAGGACACCTATAGGAAAGGTGTCCAACCTGTCCACACTGATAGCACTTCATGGTGGAAAAGTAGGAGCTGCTCCTTCCTATTCCTCTTCCTCTGTTTCCTTGAGAACCTCTTCCTCTACCATAAGATCCTCTTGTACTTATTTCTGAACTTTGTTCCAAGAGTCTTCTTTCACCCTAGTTTCTTGATTCACCACCTCTGTTAGAACCTCATCTTTGACCTCCTCTAGAGTCTCTACCTCTTCCCCTATTCTTGGAGTTAGGCTCTTGTTTTCTTCTTTGTTTTTCTTCAAGCTTTTGTGCCATATGCTGACATCCAATTATGGTGGTGGGAGTGAACAAACTCATCTCCTCAGCTATGCTCCATTTCAAGCCACTTAGGTACCTTGCCACTTTGACACTTTCTTCTTCTTTGATCTTGGATCTCAAGCTCAACTTGTGGAACTCTTTAGTGTAGGTGGCTACATCCATCTCCTTCTGTCTGAGATTCAATCTCCTCCTATGCTATTGGATTTCATAATTAGCTAGTAGGTATGCTTCCCTCACTTTATTAGCCATTGCTTTCCAATTAGAGATTGGGTTCTTTCCCTCTTTCTCCCTTTCACCTTGCAAGTAGTTCCACTAGGTTAAAGCTCGTCCTCTCAACCTAGACTTGGCCAGTTTGACCTTTTGTGCCTCTGAGATCTCTTCACACTTGAAGTGATTCTACATGCCTTCAATCCATTGCATCACAAGCTCTGTATCCATCCTGCCAGTCAGTAATGGGACACCTTCAAGTGCCTTGCTTGTGATAGCCTTCAGGGCTTTAAGAAATTGCTCATCTTGAGTTGGAGGATTAGGGGTAGGTACATCATCATTAATGGTTTTCTCTTTCCCTTTGGCATCCTACTCCTCCATCCTATCTTTCACCTTATCTATTTTTGCTTGGACATCATCCAAGAGTTGCTCCATTTGCATCAATCTTTCCTACAGGAGTCTGTTAGCTTCCTCCTAATCTTCTACTTTCTTAGCAAGCTCTACATTAGTCACCATTTTCTACTTGTGTGATGATCCAATTAATTCTTTTGATGGTTGAAACATCCACTATTCACTTCCCAAGCCTTAAGAGGTTATGATACCAATCTGATCGGGAGGCTAGGATAGACTAGCTTAGTCTATGCCCCTGATCCACTCTAGGATCCAGGTGTTCTTCTAACACTCCTGATGGTCTATAGGCTTCCTTATCTTTTCAAGGACCCCCTGACCTACCTAACCTACCCACCAAGTCAAACTAGCTCATTCATCAACATACTAAGCTTTGCACTCTAGTTCCCATCCCTTACATTGGCTCATAAGGGTCTATCTGGCTTCTAATTTCTTCCCAAGCTCCAACAGTGAAAATGATGAGTTCAAAGGTCTTTTTAGGGCTATTGACACCTTTCCATAACATTAGCATGGTTTTGGGATCACCTGATTTAGGATTTCCTTTGTAATTTAGGGCTACAAGGAGTAGGCCTAATTAGCCCTCCTTCCGGTTTCTTAGGATTTTTGAGGCCTTTCCTTCAAAGAATCACCACTCCTAGCCTTAAGGATTTTGGATCCTAATGACCTAATCTCAAATATTTTTTGGGTCTCAGGTGTTCAACTGACCATACAGTGCCTTCGCCATTTTTGAGGGTTTCAAGGGTTATGGAACTCTTCTCTACTCCTAACTTCACCAGTGCCTTTCTAAAGATCTTCAAACCTTCTCCTTCATAAAAATTAACCTCCATTGATCTATCTAGCATCCCTCCAAAGGGCTTCCTCTGAAACTCACTCTACTATCGGCAATAGCTTCTACACTGCTGCTTGCTCCTAGCTGGGCTATGCCTTAGCTCGCCTAGGGCTTCCACAAACAATTGTTTGTCTGCATGCTCTGAGGCCCTGCATTATAGTACAAGCTCATTAGGGTATGTACTTTCAGAATCCATAGATCCATGGTGTTCCCATGGTGGAATCCAAAGTTACAGCCCCATTACTCCATGTCTCTCCAAACTGGCAGAGAACAGTCTAAAACAAAAGAACTAAAGAAATACTACAAAAACACACTAAGAAATGCACAAAATGTTGAACTAAACACACAAAGAGATATGAACACAAGGATTCACATATATTTAATTGTATTCATAGATATTCAATCCCTCAACAGTGACTGTTGCACTCAAAACACCAGCAAACTGGTCTTTCTCATACTATGTCGTACACTAATGACTTCCAACCTTGAAATTAGGGTTAGATAGGTTAAAATAACATTTCCTCAAGGTGAGTGTTTATTTTTAGGGCTTTTGAGCCTCTTAGCATATTTAGTCATTACAAAGGGAACAGTTGCTTAGCAACTTTTAAAAGTTGCTAGCAACTTTGGAGCAACTTTTAGTTGCTTGAGCAGCCTTTGCTCACTCATTTCAAAAGACCATTGCTAGGTCTCCTAAAGCACCATGTGCTCAAATATTAACCAAATAGTAACTCCTAGACCTCTAACTTGTATTAAAACAAAGAACTCAAGATGACAACATTCCTTGAGTCAGTGTTCCATACCAATTAGAAAGACCAATGAACTTCTAGGACTTAAACAATGCCTAGACACAACAAAAATGAGCCAAACTTCATGATGACCCTTATTGTAATTACATAGCTTTATCCTAGAGGATAAACACACCAAAAATATGATGGTGAGGCCCTCATAGAGGTGCTCTTGCACCAACACACCATCTACATCTGGATGAATGGCCCTCAGGGTCATAGGGGGAGCTAGTTTAGCTCTAGACCCCTACGTGGCTAGTATACTCACCCTCAGAGTATGTGCCTTCAGATTTAACCTTTTGGAGAATAATAGAGGTTGTGTGCAAGAGTGCACTTCCTTATTGATAGAAGAACAAAAAATGGAGATTTTCAATGGAAGTCTGGTTTACATAGCAAGCATTAATGGTGGAATTTTTACTTTAAAGTACATAAAAGATTTTAGATCTCTTGTTGCATTCAAATTCAGAGCGATTGGAGAGTAGAGGATCCCTAGAATTTGAGTGTGAAGTATTTTAGATTGATTCACCAGTGTTTAGCAAAGTGCATTTGATCGATTGTGGAAGCCCTAATCCGTCGCATAGATTCAAAAGTCTTTGAGATCATTTGGAAAGTGATATACAAGTAAGTAATGGCTACTCACATTTTCTTTGATGTTGTGGAGAAGAAGAGATATGTGTTTAAAAGGCATCCATTAAAATCCACACTAGATGACCTAGAAGGTGCATTCTCATGCACTCCCATGGGTGTTATGCATGTGGAAGATATCAGGGCATACATATATTGCAAGAAGGAACCAGTAGGTTTGGGTAGAATAAGAATGCACATAGAAACAATGATGAAATCTGATAAAACATTCATGGATGAGTATGCCCAGTTAGAAAATCATCCTATAGTGGAATATGCTACAGCATATGAGTTATATGAGTCAGAATGGATCAAGATCCTACTCAGCAAGATCCATGATGACCTATTTTGGATGGGTGAAGTGTCGATTAGGATAAAAAGAGATCTAATTCATGAGATGACATGACTCTCAAGGATAGGCGTCATTCTTCCAGTGGGCAAGGATGTCAAAAAACTTGTAGAATAGGCTTGCAAATCAAGAAGTGATAGGCACTGAATGATAATAGAGCCTATAGAGGAGAAAGACATCAAATTGATGTCCATGATATTGGGATACAAGTTCCAGCACACCAGCAGAGTAAACAGTGTGTCAGCGGCCACCATTCTATCAACAATAAGGTTGGTAAGAGAGAAAGGAGAGTTTAATTTGTCTAAAATCTTGCGTGCATAGCCAATAGACAACATAAGAGCCATCAAGCATGAAAAGACCAAGATATTTAGGTTTAGGTCTTTAATAATCTATATGTACTTCCATATTCTTGGAAAGGTGTCTAATTTGTATCTAGACAAATCTATTCCCACTATGCCTCATATATCATTTAAGGCATCCATAGAATGTACCCTAAAGGACTACATGACTCTGGAATTAAGACATTTAGGGCCAAAATGCAGATGAGA
The DNA here is from genome assembly GCA_027943335.1 of Chamaecyparis obtusa. NCBI lineage: Eukaryota > Viridiplantae > Streptophyta > Pinopsida > Cupressales > Cupressaceae > Chamaecyparis > Chamaecyparis obtusa. The sequence continues at coordinate 301,999 of BSBK01005977.1, read as the reverse complement.
TATAGGATTCTGGAAAGTATTGTTGAGAAATACAAGGACACAATTTGTTTCATGGTGGAAACTGATACAACCTGTATGGAAGCAGTAGAACCAAGGACAAAGTGGATTCATCCACTTGGATATGAAGTTGAAGATCCTATTCTAGAGGCTTATGTTCAAGTTCTATTGTCAGCACCTAAGGACCCCAATGAACCTAGATAAGGGACTTATGAAGAGAAAACAAGAGAAGTAGATGTTGTATTGAACAACGCCACAACAAAAAGAAAAGTTGCCAAGGTTACTTTGGAGATTTTGAAAATTCATGGAGTATCTCAAGTAGACCTAGACAAAGCAAGGCAAGAGAATATTGCTTTGGAAATAAAGAGCACAACTGTAGCAAAGACAGAATCTGATGATCCAAAGATGAAGAAGGTGAAAAAAAAGAAATCATATGATCAGAAGGGTAAATCTGATGTTGCCCCTCCTACGCCCATAGTAAAAATTGATCTTACTACTCCTTTAGAGTATAAGACAATAGCAAAGAGGAAGAAAGAGATCAGCACTAGTCATCCATCCTCGTGAGCAACAAGAAGCAAGAGAAACACTCAAGCACCTCCACAAGTAAGTTTCAAACCTAGTCTCAATGTGTTCAATACAAGGATTGTTGATGAAGGCAGAATTGATCAAGTAGGAAAGTTCTATGAGAAATACAGTGAGATTAAAAAATCAAAGATACATGGAATGATTTTCAAACATATGCTAAAGTTTAAAAAGATAGTCCTAGAACTAAAAATAGTGATTCTAGACAATGTATGGAACATTTTGGAATTCTTGAAGAGACAGGCAAATGAGGAAGATCTAAGAATAAGAGAGAAAATTCTAGATGAAAGTATCCCAGTATATTCTTATGAAGAGAAATCCCTATTTCTATATTTGGTGAAACCACACCTTCGGACTAAGACAAGAACACTGCATATCATGGATAAAAATTATGAGTTAGTAGCTAAAGAGACAGAGAAAGCCTTTGAGAAGGTATTCTTTAATAGACACATGTATCCATCTACTGTGCACATAACTCAAGTGCCTCCTAACAAAGCCAAGGAGATAGAGACCACAAAAGTATCAATGACAAGTCCTCAGGATTCATTTCCTATAGTAGAAACACATACAGAGGCAGAAAAGTATGCGCCCATGATAGCATCATTAAAAGATAACACTATCATCATTGACAATGTAGAAATAGCCATGGCAGCCATAGATAGAGACCTGTATAAGTTTGAGGAAGCTTTTGTGAGCACATAAGAAGTTAAAATCCTTTGCGGTAACAACTCACCCAAGCCAAAAGAAGTACACATTGAAGATATAACAGATGAAAAAGAAGAAGAGAAGGAAACAGAAAAAGAATAGCAAGAAAAAGAGAAAGAAAATATGGAAGAGGAGAAAGAAAAAGAAGAGGAAAAAGGAAATGAAACAATAGATAAGCCATTTGTTGAAATACTAAGCAAAGTAAAGCTAGAAGTGTTGGATAGAAGTCATATCACTCCCTCAGCATCATTGTTGTCAAGCTTAACACCTGACACCACTAGTTTGGACTAATGGGGAGAAGAAGACCTGATCAAGTTCAGTGTCTTAGCTATGGAGAAGGCCAAGGAGAAACAAGTAATGAGGAATCCCCTCCTTGTAGAATCAATAAATATCCTGAACAACTTGTTACCAGCAGATAAGAAAGTGTCCAAGGTACACTTTGTTGAGGATGTAAGTGCAATTCTTTCACAGTTCAAGAGTAATTTCTCTAACTTGAAAGAATCAACATCATTAGTTGCAAAGGAGAAGTATATGAAGAAAAGACTAAATGAGTTGGTCAGCAACTTCTCACTAGACCTCAATTCACTCAAAGTTGGACAAGCAACTTTGAAAGAGTTTTCAGCAAAAGGAAGGAAAATTATTGTTGACTGTATGGATCAAGATAAGTTGATAGTCGATCACTATAAGAAGATTCAAGAAGCAAAGGCCATGATTGAAAAAGTGATAAATTCAGTAGAAGATCCCTCTACTAATATAAACATGTGTAACAATGTATATCAAGGACAGATTGACAAAATTGAGAAGGTAGAAAAGGAGATGTCAAAAGATAAGGGCTAGACAAACTTAGCTTATAAATGCTCTTGCGCCCTCCCTAGATGTGTTGAATCAGAATATCAAAGAGATTGATGCCACCATGATGACATATGATCAAGGTCCTAGTTCAAACTTGGAGAAGATGGAGAAGCTACAGTATGCATTATGCACCCATCTCCAAACAATCAATGCATTAATTGCATTTTGGAAGCAGGAGATCCAAAACTTACAGATTGCATACCCGGATGTACTTTTAGTGTAAGTAATTGTATAGATTCATTTTTGTAACACCTTTTTCATTAATGTCAAAGGGGGAGTATGTATATAATATGGAGCTATAGCTATGAAAAAAAAATGTATAATAAGAAGATATAATGGAGATATAAGATAGAGTATGATCAAGAGTTTTTTGTATTAAGGGACAGTTAGTAACTTTGTCATATTCCTTTGTTGCCATCAATGAAAAAGAGGGAGATTGTTGGAAAGTTGACTATACTAGTGTATATGACTTAATATATTGTTTTCATTATGGCAACAAAGTCATATGATGTTTTGGAGTCAGCGCTCATGATAAGAAGATCATAAATCGGTTAAGTGTTAAAGACTGGACAGTGCACAAAGTACCTGGAGGTCAAAGCATCAGCGCACGTGCATATGATAGAATTATGGTATCTACCCTATAATTTAAGTTGGTAAGACCATATTCATGCTAAGTCTAAGAGTGCAGGATCAGAAGATTTAGTATGAGGAAGATACAAAGAGTTCAAGTTGCACAGACAGTGAATACTAGAGAAGAACAAAGCAAGCAGCCGACTGTTGTTATTTTGGTTAGCAATTATATTATTATGTTGTAAAGGTTATTCACCTATTGTAATTATGTTGTAGACATATAATAATGTTTTTTTGTAAACACACTTGAGCCAATTCAATTGGCAGTGTTGTATGTAATCAGTTAAAGGGTCGACCTAGTTAATTATTTTGTATGCGCATATAAATATTAGATGCACCATTGTAATTAAGTATGAGATTTTTTATAGAGTTGAAATAAGTAGAGTAGAAGTGTGTGAAGAATTGATAAGATGTATTAGAGCTTTGCAAGATTTTAAAGCATCAGCGCATCAAAGGAACTGATCAGACAAGCAGTGTCACAGTGTCAGTTCATCCAGCAGATATAGTGTGTATCTGAGATTAGAAGGTTGTAGCCTTCACCACTTGAGTAGTGAGCTCTAGGATAGTGTGTCCCCACCCCTACCAAGGCTATTATAAAAGACTCCTAACAGGGTCTAACCCTTGACCAGGACACTGTACTAAATACATTGTAAAGCAACTCCTAACAGGGTTAAGGATCTTCTAGCGAGGATCATAAAACACTAGTACAAATTATTAGTGGGTGTCAATTCCCACTGGGTTTTTTACCTAATTGGGTTTCCCCGTAACCACATTGGTGTTATGTGTTGATTTCAAGTTTCTTATTTATGTTGATGTTCATTTCAGTACTTAAGCATTCTACCCATCAAGATAGATCTCCCATCATTGTGTGTCTCTATGAAAAGATACACTACAGATGAAGACTATTGTGTGGCACACCTCACACAGCTAGACCTGTTAGATGAAAAGAGACAGCAAGCACATGATCACTGAGTTGCATACCAAAATTAACTCAAAGGAGTTATAATAAGAAGGTCCATCCTAGACAGTTCCAGGTTGGTGTCATGGTCCTAAAGGAAAATTAGAAAGTCCAAGCACATCGAGAAAAGAAAGGCAAGTTTGAGCCTACTTAGTTGGGCCCCTATGTTCTCACAACATGCTTTGGCTCTGAAGCCTACCAACTATCAACACCAGAAGGTGAGCCCTTGAATGACCCTATCAACATCATACATTTGAAGAGGTTCTATGCTTAAACCAGATCCTACATATTCAAAAAATCCATAAAAAATGGAAAAGCAGAAAAATACAAAAAATCAAAAAAGAAAAAAAAGAAGCAAAGAAAAAACAATCATCCAATGGTGAAAACTTGGCAATTCAAGCACCTTGGACAAGTATGTTTGTGAAAACCTAGAAATAGGTGCCATACATAATGGACTAAGCCATTATCTATCAAACTCCTATCCCCCCATGCCAAAACCCAGTCCTCTTTATCCAATCCCCATCTCCACCACCAGCCCATCAATCCCAAGGTGTTCTATCCTCATGCCTATCCAATGTAGCAATCAGATCCTATCCCCAATCCTGAACTTCTTGTATATATCTTGTATAGATCCATCTTTCTTGTAAATATCCTATATAGCCCCAAAACCCAGTCCTCTTTATCCAATCCCCATCTCCACCACCAGCCCATCAATCCCAAGGTGTTTTATCCTCAAGCCTATCCAATGTAGCAATCAAATCCTATCCCCAATCCTGAACTTCTTGTATATATCTTGTAAAGAGCCATCTTTCTTGTAAATATCCTATATAGCCCCAAAACCCAGTCCTCTTTATCTAATCCCCATCTCCACCACCAGCCCATCAATCCCAAGGTGTTCTATCCTCAAGCCTATCCAATGTAGCAATCAGATCCTATCCCCAATCCTGAACTTCTTGTATATATCTTGTATAGAGCCATCTTTCTTGTAAATATCCTATATAGCGAGATCTCCCTATTCCAAATCTTGAGCTTATGTACATATCCGGTGTCAATATCTTGTTGTCCCCTATACATATCATTTCACCTTGTTGTACATATCCTTATCATTCCTACAATAGCATTTGATCATAAATATTGTCCCATCCAACCTTGTACTTTAGCAACATCAATTGTTGACTATCCCTGATCACAACAGTTATTCTTTGACTTCATCCTTTGCCAGTGAACAACAACACTCATTCTCCCATCAATCAGTGGGTCCTTGAGGATGTATCCTTCCTCCTGTCAAACCTAATCTTCCACCAATCACACCAAGTTCATGTCGATGTATCCTTCCACATGTTCATACCAATCTTCCCACCATCAATCAAATCAATCTCTCTCCTTGGAAAAGGATGTCTTTTGGAGTTATCATTTTGGTCTTGGATTTTGTCCTTTTGATCTTGTTAATCTTTTATGGCTTCTTGTTGTTCCTCTCCTCAAATTCACCATGATCCTTTATATCATGGTGCTCTATGAATGTGGACAATCTGGGGCAAGGTCTTTCAATTTCTTGCTTCTACATGTGATTCAGTCAGACATGACCCTTGCATAGTTCACATGTGATCTTTCCATGGTGCACTTGGGCAATGTCATTTGTTTGTGGTTTCTCCACCATCGTTTCTACCATGCTTCCTCTTGGGTTCATGTGTGATGTTTGGGCAACCTCACGTGTCTTTTTCATGTCAGTCCTAGGCAACAAGGCCTTGTAATCCCAATATCCTTGGTTGGTCTCTATTTTTGCTATAACAAACTAGGTTGTGCTCTCCACATTTACACTTGGAGCTCCCCAAATCCCCCATCCTACATCATCTAGATTAATCTTTCATCTTGCATCTTTCTTTAGCTGTATTTTGCATCCTACATTCCACATCATATTGCATTCCTTCATCTTTTCTCTTCGAAGTATGACTATTTATCATCCCTTCTTCCTTCCTTCCTTCCCCTTCCTTTCTATTTCCTTTTGAGAAAATTCCACAATGTTTCCTCTTTACATTATTTTCTCAAGAGGGCATAACCCCTTATTCCTTATGTAAGACATAAAAATATATCTAATGTGTAAAAATGTGATGATGGGAGGTAGAAAATCTTGTGGATATAAAAACTTAATAAAACATGAATACTTATCTTGAAAAGGATTAGATTTAGAAATCACTTTTTTCTGGTGTCTGTGTTTAGTTTCGGGAAATTCTGCAACCGGATCTGACCTGGAATTGCAAAAATAAAGAAAACCCAGAAATTTTTTATCTTTTTAAGAAAGGTCATCCTTGACCCAAAACAAGGGTAAGATCCTACCTTGGGGTACAATCTTACCCCGAAAAGTTGACCTTCACCTACACTATTCTGATGGAAATTATGTTCGCAAATCCCAAAAATTCACCAAAAAGGATACTTAGATCTGAACTGTAATTCATTGTCCCGCACCTGTACCTACAAGAAAAAGAGGGTTTTGTTGTTTGGATGAGGGTTTTGCCTTGGTCAAACCCTGATTTGGAATCAACCTTTAAAATAGAATTGAAATAGAGAATTCTAGCAAGTAGTAGAAGTAGATCTAACAATGAAGCTATGATACTTCATAGATATGCAATTGTATTTGAAATATAATCAAGTAGGTTAATATGAAAACTTAGACTCAACACTAACAAATGTAAATCAAAACCTCCATGATTGTATGCTTGGAATCCACCTTGAAGGGAGAATGAATAGATCTTGAAGATGAAGAAAGGATCTTGAAGGAAGATCACACCACCATGATGGATAGATCTAGGGTTTGAATGATGAATCTTGAATGCTTGAACCAAATTCCCCCAAAGGCTTGAATTCTTGAATCCTTAATCTTCAATGGAGAACTTGAATGCTTGAATGCTTCCTTGAGAATTCTTGCTTGAGAGATTATGACAAAGGATTGCAAAAGATGCTTGATAGTGGATGTCTTTCACATTTGATTGATGGATGTAAATGAGAGAGGAAGGCTTCCTTTTATACTAGTTGAGGGCACAAACTTCTAGAGAGGCCAACATAGGAGAATTAAATTACAATTAAGCCTTAACCCCTAGAAATGGACCTAGATTAAATATAATTTAAGAATTTACCGTTATGAAATCCGAAACAGCCAACCCAGAAGTGGGAAAATAATTCTTTCTAAAACACGACATTCGAAAATCATGGAATCTTGAAATTTGGACCTTGGGTCAAGGTCAAGGATGACTTTGACCTAGGTCATAGTCAAGGTTGACATTGACCTTGAGGTCAAGGATCTCAGGATCTTAGTCCAGAATGCCAGAAAAGTGCATAAAGAGAGTGGAAAAATGGGCAGAGTGAGGAGAAAAGCCAGATTCAAGCCAGGGACCTACCCGAGGTGTTTAACATGACCCCAAACTACCTACTTTAAGGGATAAACCAATTTTAAATGGAAGTGCTTCCATTCTCTGATGATACCTTTAGAACCCACTTTAGCAAGAGTATGGATTCGATGCAAACTCTTGGTAAAGGAGAAAAAAAAGATCCAAGTGGATTCGCAACGAGATAGAATAACACTTAGTTAAGGACACAAGCCCCCAAGCTAAGGATTCTAACTCAACATACATGCATGATGGTGTGAAAACAAAGAGAAAACTAAAAGGCACAAAAGAGAGGGGTTAGTACTAAAACAAACCCAAACCAACTAGTAGAGGAAACCTTGCTAAGAAATGCTTCCTATACTAATATCATATTTAGAAAGCTATCATAAAAGCATAAATGATTACATAAGAAAGACAAGAGAAACATTATAAATAACATAGCTTCGTGATCCAGTCCTACTAGCATGAAAGGGAAAAGAGAGAAAAGAGAAAGTGATTACCTTGCCCGGTAAGATGCCCAGCTTACCGTGAATCACCAAGGAGGGAGAGCCCAACAAATAGCAAAACCTGATAGTTCACCCAAAAATTGTTCTTTGCAATTGTAATATGTCTTATGATGGCTTTTGGAATACCCATAGATCTACCCTCTTGTATCATCATGGAATATAAAATGAGCATCTCCTCAGGATTTAGCAACTTATGTGTGTTACCTTCAAAAGATTTAGCATATTGAAAATTGAAAATGCAAGTCTCTTCAAGATTTAGCAACTTATGTGCATTACCTTCAGAGGATTTAGCATATTTGAAATTGAAAATGCATGTCTCCTCAAGATTTAGCAACTTATGTGCATTACCTTCAGAAGATTTATCATATTGAAAATGTAAACTACAGCATAAGGGAAACCCTATATATTCTCCCCTCCTTATCATGGTTGTCTACTAGACATGATAAGGAAGAGAAGGAGGATACCTACTTCACAAAGTAAGGAGATATCATGTTAACAACAATATACTATATTCTTAGCGAAGGGTATTGACCCTTACATCCAAGAGCATAGATAATCATGAAAAGGATATGTCACTTATGGAAAGGGATCCTCAAAGAAAGATATCTTATCAACAATACCCCCACCATAGAGAAGTGCTTTAGATAAAATATCATCTTTAAAGAGAAACAAAGATTCAATCATCTAGCCCCCTATAATCAAGAGAAAGAGGAATCTTGGAACAAAGGAATCAAAATCTAACCCTATAGCCAGGGCAAGAATTTATAAAGAACATAATTTGCATAATAAAGAAGATGTGATGACCTAGGATAACAACCTCTCACATAAAAGGATATCCATAGCTAAAACCTCTGTCAGTATAATGAAATAATGTTGCAAGATAGACAAATGCCACTAAGCTAAGGAAAGCAAATCCCTAGACAAAGAGAAAGAAGGAAGAACCTTGCCCCCTAGGGATGAAAGCAAGGGATACCTTTGCAAAACAAATGTCTTTTTAAAAAAATAATATATCTTGAATATAGAATAAAATCTATGGATGATTATAAACATAATTCAAAACCATAGGGAGGAAAGAAAGAAAGAATACCAATTAAGCTTAAGACAAAATATATGCCAAGAGCCTGATGGATCCTAGAAGACTGGATTAAATGCCTCTTGCCCTCCAGTCATGAGACAAGAGGATAAAATATATATATTATGGAAGAGTCAAGGGGATTCTCCCTATCAAAGTTATGAAGGAATTGTAAAACTGCACGAGACTGAGATATAATTCCTAAAGTAGCTCTTTCGCTAACATATAACTTGAAATGCACACAATCAGCAAGTAAATGTGTATTACTATAATGAAAAGGACATTTTTACTTGGATAGAGCATCTTTTGGCATAGGTCTAAATATTTATTTCTTGGAATTCATCAACTTAACATACACCTTCTTAGCTACATCTTGAGGAGTATCAGGGTAATCTAATTTAGGTGTAGGGAGAAGAACATGAAGAGGTGGATGATGATCAAAATCAACCTCCTTGAATTGAGATTGTGAAAAACCAACACCACGCATATCTTTTTTAGGAGATATATGAACAAGATATTTAATACCATGCTCATTAACACCAAGCCCTAAACCTTTATACCCTTGTTTAGTCATCATATTATATCCTGTAGTATACATATCATGTAAAGCTTCTACAGGAGGTGATTGTTTATCATGTTCATGAGTAAAGGTTGTTTAAGGTGGAATAATAGGTTTATAAGAATTTTCTTTTCTCTTCCCTTTGATATCATCTTGAATCAAATATGAAGGAGAAGGTAAATCCAAGAATTTTTGCACATCTGCATCATGAACCATAGTTTTCACCTTCTCATAAGTATGGGAAGAACTAGGAATAGCAGATGGAGAATAAGGCATATTAGGAATTGGATTAAGATTAAGAAGATTAGGAACTAGATTAGGGATGATAGGATTAGGATTAGGAAGATTAGGAGATGGTGTATCATCTACCCAATTCTTCACATAATCCAAAAGAGTAATAAGTCGGCCACATAAATCTTTAATGAAAGTTTTGAAAGTAGGAGGACTAGTATCTGTCAATCTCACAAAAGCATAGGCAAGTGAAAGATGAAGGGTAACCAACATAATGAAGTGAATGATGCTCTCATAAACATCATAAGTATGATAAAGAGATGCTAAGAGGAGGATAATAAAGAAAATAATCACGCACCAAAGCATCTTAAAAATCTTCATAGTAAATGAAATGCAAGAAATATTTTTGTATTTTGTAAAATATATGGATTTTTTTGTTTTTTAATTTTAAAATGCAAGAGTATAAAAGAAATATAATCTTAAGGAAAGAAAGAAAAGCATCTAACACCAAAAAGAAAGAGTTGTCTGTCGCGGGTTCACCAAAATATAAGTCATAAAAATATATCTAATGTGTAAAAATGTGATGATGGGAGGTGGAAAATGTTGTGGACATAAAAACTTAATAAAAGATGAATACTTATCTTGAAAAGGCACAGATTTGGAAATCACTATTTTTTGTTGTTTGTGTTCAGTTTCAGAAAAATTTTCAATTGGATCCGACCTAGAAATGCAAAAATAGAGAAAACCCAAAAACCTTCTTATGTCTTTCTGAGCAAGGTCATCCTTGACCCAAAATAGGGGTAAGATCTTACCTTGGGGTACAATCTTACCCCAAAAATGTGACCTTGACCTGCACTATTCCAACAGAAATTATGTTCGTGGATCCCAGAAGTTCACTGAAAAGGGTACTCAGATCTAAATTGCAATTCATTGTCCCACACCTGTACCTGCTAGAAAAAGAGGGTTTTGTTGTTTGGATGAGGGGTTTGCCTTGGTCAAACCTTGGTTTGGAATCAACCTTTAAAATAGAATTGAAATAGAGAATGCTAGCAAGTAGTAGAAGTAGATCTAACAATGAAGCTATGATACTCCGTAGATCTGCAATTGTATTTGAAATGTAATCAAGCAGGTTAATATGAAAACTTGGACTCGACACTAACAAATGTAAATCAAAACCTCCATGATTGTATGCTTGGAATCCACCTTGAAGGGAGAATGAATAGATCTTGAAGATGAAGAAAGGACCTTGAAGGAAGATCACACCACCATGATGGATAGATCTAGGGTTTGAATGATGAATCTTGAATGCTTGAACCAAATTCCTCCAAAGGCTTGAATTCTTGAATCCTTGATCTTCAATGGAGAACTTGAATGCTTGAATGTAGATGATGGCTTGAATGCTTCCATGAGAATGATTTCTTGAGAGATTATGACAAAGGATTGCAAAAGATGCTTAATAGTGGATTTCTTTCACACTTGATTGATGGATGGAAATGAGAGAGGAAGGCTTCCTTTTATACTAGTCTAGGGCACAAAATTCTAGAGAGGCTAACATAGGAGAATTAAATTTCAACTAAGCCTTAACCCCTAGAAATGGACCTAGATTAAATATAATTTAATATTTTACCATTTCGAAATCCAAAATAGCTGACTTGAAAGTGGGAAAATAATTCTTTCTGAAACCCGACATCCAGAAATCATGTAATCTTGAAATTTGGACCTTGGGTCAAGGTCAAGGTCAACTTTGACCTAGGTTAAATTTGAGGTCAAACTTGACCTAAAAGGTTGACCTTGACCCTGAGGTCAAGGATCTTAGGATCTCAGTCCAGAATGCCAAAAAACTGCAGAAAGAGAGTAGAAAAAAGGGCAGAGTGAGGAGAAAATCTAGATTCAAGCTAGGGACCTACCCAAGGCGTTTGACATGACCCCAAACTACCTACTCAGAGGGCTAAACCAGTCTTAAATGGAAGTGCTTCCATTTTCTAATGATACACCTCTAAATCCTAGCGTGGGGCATCTTATTTTCTTATCTTTGATGCCACGCCACTTGTGGCATCCCATCAAAGAGGGGCAAAATGTAGACACCTAAAAATCTTTTAGAAAATAAAAATATTTTTATTTTCTGAAAACCCCTAATGACATCATCATTTATTAATTAATTAATTATTTTATTTATTTATTTATTTTTATGCCATTAAATCCTCCTATTTTAATTAAACATCTTTAATTAAAGAATCTCTCCCCGAATCATTTAAATCAAGTTTGAGTGATTTTCCAATAAATAGGCCAAAAATCCTTTAAATAATTAAAATATTTATTTAAATCCTAAAACCTTGGAAATCTTCTAGAAATCCCTAACCTCTTCTAGAATTTCCTAATCTCACTCTAAACCTAATTAAAAAGTGATTCCTACATTTCTTAGCCTAAACTCTTCAAACTTTGACTTTGGGTCAAAACCCCTCATAAATGACCCTTACACACTCATTAAAGCCTCTTACATCCTCATTAAGGCTTCTTACAAGCCATATATGAGACCTATGTCTCCTCTTCCACTCTTATCCCCTTTGTACACTTCCCTAGTGTTGCTGACACATGTGTGAGCAACCTTGACCAAGGCTAAACCTTACCATACCCCTAACCTTACCCCAGACCTTACCTCTGACCCTAACTCCACTTCTTAACCCAAGCCCTTCCTCAAATCCTATAAATACTCTCCTCTTCCAAGAGAAAAACACCAATTCACATCTTTTACATTGATTAGTGTTATAATGTTAGATTATTTCTAGATCATAAGATTTTTAATCATAGTTGTTAGATTTCATGCTTTTTAAACACATCCTAGAATAAGCTTAATGGATTGAAATTAGTTTTTATTCAAGATTTTCTAAATCATTTATGCATCATATCAATCCTTCCTAGAACGCATTAGGGACAAAGCTCCAAGTTCTTAGAGAGCACACCCACATCCCTCATAATTAGAGCAAATCAAACAATGCTTGAATGCATTTGTTTTGTCTCAATCTGAGGTGGCTTGGTTTTTATGTTTATGTTTTTGAACTGATATAAATGCTTAGATTTATCTAACGTTTTCTTGTTTATGCCTTTCAAAACATATACAGATAAACCGTAGCTCACACAAGGATTCTAACAAAATAGTTGAAAGTGCAAATGTAAGAGTTGATGAATTTGTAGAAAAGAATGAAGAGGACAGAAAAAAGGAACCTGAGGATTACAATAGATTTGTTTATGTACAAGATGTTAATTTGATTGATACAACTGAGCAGCAACATGAAAGAACTGATGAACAAGATGGGACTCCACCAAGAGATGAAAATAATGATGAACAAGTTATCGAACCTGTATTAGCAAAGTATGTGAGAAGACACCACTCACCAAGAAGAATTATTGGAGACAAAAATGTAGGAGTCATGAGCTTAGATTGGTAATGATGCACTAGAAAATGAAGATTGGATGAATGCTATGAAAGAAGAAATTAATCAAATTGAAAAGGATAACACATGGTCATTAGTACTGAGACCTAAGGACAAGAATGTAATTGGAATAAAATGGATTTTCAAAAATAAAGTCAATGAGAAAGGAGATGTGATAAGGAACAAAGCAAGATCAGTCTACAAAGGGTATGCACAAGAAGAAGGTATTGACTATGGAGAAACTTTTTCCCTTGATGCTAGATTAGAAGTCGTAAGGATATTACTTGCATATACAACTTACAAAAGATTCAAAGTTTATCAAATGGATGTTAAATCTTCATTTCTGAATGGAATTCTTAAAGAAGTCTACATTTAACAACCTTATGGATTTGTTAATAAGAGCAATAAGAATATGGTCTACAAACTACATAAAGCTTTATATGGATTGAAGCAGGCTCCATGAGCATGGTATGAAAGACTGAATTCTTACTTAGTTAAGATTGGATTTGAAAGGGCCAGTGATAACAACAATTTATACTTGAAATGTGATAAATTTGATGAAATTTTGATTGTTGAGATATTTGTTGATGACATTATATTTGGTGGTAATGAGATAATGTCTAAGTCATTTGTTGAGGAAATGAGAAATGAACTTGAGATGTCTATGATTGGAGAGATTAAATTCTTTATTAGACTTCATATTCAACAAGTTAAGGATGGGATCTACATCACTCAATCTATGTATATCAAGGAGATCTTGAAAACATTCAATATGGAAGACTTAAAACTGGTTGGAACATCGATGGCTACTAGTTGTAAATTGTCAAAAGAAGATGATACTAAGGAAGTGAATGAAACACTTTACTGATCCATGATCGGTAAGCTACAATATGTTATCCATAGTAGACCTAAAATTACACATTTAGTTGGTATTGTTGCAAATTTTTCAACAAACCCCAAGGAAACATATTTGTCTACAGTTAAGAGGCTATTCAGGTATTTGAAAGGGACTAAAGATTTCGGTCTATTATACACAAGAGGAGGAAATTTTGACCTTAAGGTATATATTGATGTTGATTGGGCATGAAACATTGATGACATGAAAAACACTAGTGGCAGAGCTTTCTTTTTGGGAGAAAGGCTAGTGAAATGGTTACGCAAGAAATGGGGTTGTGTTTCACAATCTACTACTAAAGCTGAATATGTGGCAGCAACTTGTTCTAACATTTTTATGGATCAAACAACTATTGGAAGGTATGCATGAAGATATTACTGATCCTATTACAATATATTGTGATAATATCAGGGCTATTAGCATATCAAAGAACCCTATGATGCATTCAAAGACAAAGCATATATCTATTAAGTATCACTACTTGAGAGAGAAAGTACAAGATAAGCATGTGACATTGGAGTATGTGAATTCTAAAGAATAGATAGCAAGTATATTTACAAAACCATTACTGAAGGATGCTTTTGAGTATCTCTGAGGTAAGTTAGGGGTTCTTCCCCTATCTAATGTACATTAAGGAAAGATGCATGCTACATAAATTCAAGGACTCAATAGAATATATATCTTGTGAGTTGATGCTAGTATTTCACTTTTTAGGTGAAGCCTGAAGGTGTGAAGGAAGTTTGTGACTGCAATGGGAAATCTATACACATGAGGTATACTTTGAAAAGTTTATGTTTCTTTGGCATTGTTTTCAAAGAGGGAGAAGATTACTGAAGAACAAATGAAAATATAAGAGAGAATAAGTCAATTGATATAGGGAGATGAATTATTATATGCCAAAGAGGGAGACAAATCAACAAAAAAAAAAAAAAAGGATATGCTTATTGAAAGAGGGAGAATAGTATATCATGTGGAAGATGATTAAGAAAGTGTTACTGATAGAAATAGAAAGAATAAAGATGGAATATCAAAAAATGATGAAGTTACTACTCAAAGGGAGTACATAATATGAATAACAATGAAGGATACCATCATCAATTGAACACTGAATTTGTTAGTGTTTCCATCAATGCCAAAGAGGGAGATTGTTAGCATAACTAATAACAATATTGAAGATTGATTATCTGATGGAGTTGATGATGAAGACCGACCAAGATCAGAGGTATACATGATGATAGTAGAAAGGTTAGATTAGTTATAGTCTTGTCATTGATTTCAAGCTATTGATTTCTAATTTATATTATGTTGTCATATCATTTGGTAATGATAGAAGATGAATGAGTTAAGGAGAAGATTTAATGAGAAGTTGAGAAGTTGAAGAACTTAATTGGGAAACTAATACAGATTGGACAATGATTAGATTATGTTGATCTATAATTGTTTCTACCTAACATATGATTATGTTAAGTCGATAAAGCATGGTGATGAAGATTTGACAACTTGGTAAGTTAAGTTGTTTTGGCTACCAAGCAGGTAAAGTCACTTGATAAGGTAAAGGTAAAAAGAAGGTCACTTGGTAAAGCATAGAGGTTTAGGCACCAAGTGATGTACCTAAAATTCTAATAAAGAATATCGAGCAAGAAAAAGATATTAAATAAGGATGGAATCGACATTTAATGATTAGCTATGATGAGTTGGATGATCATGATGATGAGGAGAGTTAGTTACAAGAGATCTATAGTTATGAAAATTCAAGGAGAATATCTATGGCAAGATCTAAGTGGTAAAAAGAGATGGAACAAGTTTCTAGAAAATTTCAAGTTCCTAGGTGAAAAGGAAATGTGTTACCGAGATTCATATTTGAGGTATAATGAATTGAACAGTCAAGATTGACTAAAGGAAAACGTAATAGATGAGATTAAGAGGCAAAAATTATCTATATAAAGGATGATCTTATAAGGAAAAATGGCTAGAAAAATGAATAGTTTAAGGGTTTTCGACTATTGCAAAGAAGAAGGAACAAAGAGATTCTGAGCGGGAAAATAGAGATTTGATGAAGTGTTGATGCTAGTGGATGATGAAGAATTGAAGAGAAGATTGAAGAGTGCATAAGGATCTGATATGCAAAGATAGTTGCACATCTACAGGTCAATTTTATTATTGTTTCTTACTAGCATTTGTAATAGAGAAATCTCTTAACATAGTGGACTTAACAGTCTTATTGTAAAATCCTTGAGAAATGTGACATTCTAAAGAGTGTTTTAAGCCCTCTAAAAAGGTCACTCCTAATAGGGTGAAGATCCTAAGAGATCTGAGGTAAATCCCTTAATCGGGTCACACCTAACAGTGTGTTTTGTAATCTTTAACTAGATTGGCTCTTAATGGGCGTACTTCAGAAGAGTATTTTCTTAGTGGGTGACAATTCCCACAGTGGTTTTTCCCAAAATTGGGTTTCCACATAAAATATCAGTGTTACAAATTGTGAATGATTTGTGTGAATGAGTTATTGATTGATATAGTTTATTTACTTTTGTCGGTAAATAGTTAACTGTAATGCCCCTCCCATAGTATGATTTTATATATGTTATGATTATTTTAGGATGATGATTATATACTAGGATATCATTGATGCTTATGGTTTTATTGACCCCATACTTGCATGTGTATGGCTGGCGTGCGTGTTTTATATTTTTGTTTGATGTGCTTGATGTGGTTGAGGTACTGAGTCGTAGTTACTTTCTTGCGAGATTCACACGATCGATCGATCCCTGCCATTGTCTGTTATATATCTATACATATATGTACATGTTTATCTTTTATGCAGGTTTGTAGGTACTGGGCATCAACTTCCTTGAATCGTCAGGATGAGCGTGCCCTATCACAATATCTCAAATGGTAAGAGAGGAGAGATAACACACAGGTCCAAATCCTAACCTAAGCCATACTATTGTCTTGAAATAGTGGACAAGATTCTGATATTCCTACCCTTTTTAAACTCATCCAGTTGATGTGAGTTTATATCCCTATTCTTGAGTATGAGTGTGGGTCTTAGGTTCTTTTGATAATTGGTTGTCGCTGTGATTTCTATAATTAGGTTATTTAATTAGATTGAATTGTGTAATTTAAGTGAATTGGATCTTTGCTATTTTTAGCTATGAGGGATTATTTATTTGGAAATTAAATAAATATAATTATTAAGTTTAATTAATTATTTAAAAGGTTTATTGTGTGGTAGAAGTATTTAATTAATGAATTAATTAAATACATTCATCTTAGAATTATTCGATTATGAATTTAACCTTTTTCAGTTAAGAGGTATTTATTAATTTAGGAATTAATTTAGCATGTGGAAATTATAGTAGACTAAATGTTTTATTTTAATTAATTAGAATGCATTAAGTTGCACAATCAGGATTGAGTAAATTAAATTAAAGGTATTAGTTAATTTTTAGTTAAGTGTTTTCAACAAAGGCAAAGTGGAGAAGAGACTTTAGTTCAACTAAAATTAAACTGAAAATTAGAGTTTAATTTATGCAAAGTTGTTTGTGGAGCTAAGTTCCAAACCCTCACATGTGGAATTGAACTTCCTATATGTTGAAGGTTTGGCCATTATTCTCAACACACAGGTTTGAGATATTTTGGCAAAGGTTGAATTTTTGGAGCAATTGGTTGATAGCTTGGATTTTCTTTGATGCTGGTCTTCATTAGTTTTCATTCTTTGGTGTCTTGAGGTAGGATTCGATCATCCTGGAAATTTATCTTTTGCAATTTCGAAAGGATTTTATTCTTCGTGCATGTTTGTATTTGCATGTCTGGGACTCTATTCTATGTATTTTCTCTCTCTTCTTCTAGAATTATAGAATTGGTTTTAAGGAATATTTACACTGCATGCAATCATTGTTTTCAAATTCTTGTGATTAGATTTCATTAAAGTTGAGTTTTGTGTAATCTTGGTTAAATCTATATTAATTGATATCTTGGAGGAAATTGATTCAATCGAAAACCCTAGATTTGGAAAATAAGATTTGTAAACATTGTTGTTGTTGTTTGTTAACACTTACGGGAAAAATATTATTCTGTAAACTTAGTTGCATGTTTAGGTTAACTTCTCTTAGGTTCCCTGGCAGGGCATTACACTTGGTATAAGAGCCCAAGTTTCTACACTGGGAACTCTAGGAAGTTGTGTGCCCATTAGATGTTTTAAATGTCAAAACTTGAAACCAAACTTAGACATAGAGGTATGATATTAGTCTTGTATATATGTTAGGATTGGATTTTATATGAGTGTTGCATTAACTAGGTTTGCATGAACCTTGAAATTTATTATTTGAGGTAAATACAAATGTGTTCCTTATGCAATTGATTACTAGATGTTTTCTATAATGATGAATGAACAAAGGTTTAGATCTATTTGAAATGTTAATGAATGATTGATCAATGTGATTTCCAGTTTATTCTTAAACCAGAATTATATTGCTCTTAATGATTGTATATCATGTTCTTATTTTATGACTTATCTTTAGATATTGTTTTGTCTTTTGTCTTATTAAATGCTTCGTGCTTGAGGGATGCATATCCTTATCTATTTGTAGGCTTCCAGGAGTAAGCCTAATTTTAGGGGAGGTGGATGTAATGCCCCTCTCATAGTCTAATTTTATATATGTTATGATTATTTTAGGATGATGATTTATATACTAGGATATCATTGATGCTTATGGTTTTACTGACCTCATACTTACATGTGTATGGTTGGCGTGCGTGTTTTATATTTTTGTTTGACATGCCTGATGTAGTTGAGGGATGAAGTCGTAGTTACTTGCGAGATCCACATAATCAGTCGATCCCCGCCATTGTCTATTATATATCTATACATATATGTACATGCTTGTATTTTATGCAAGTTTGTAGGTACCGGGCATCGACTTCCCTGAATCATCAAGATGAGCGTGCCCTATCACAATATCTTAAATGGTAAGAGAGGGGAGATAACACACAGGTCCAAATCCTAACCTAAGCCATACTATTGTCCTGAAATAGTGAACAAGATTATGCTATTCCTACCCTTTTTAAACTCATCTAGTTGACATGAGTTTATATCCATGTTCTTGAGTATGAGTGTGGGTCTTCAAGTTCTTTTGATTTTTGGTTGTTGGTTGTTGGTGTGATTTATATAATTATGTTATTTAATTAGATTGAATTCTGTAATTTAAGTGAATTAGATCTTTTCTATTTTTAGCTGAGGGATTATTTATTTGGAAATTAATTAAATACAATTATTAAGTTTAATTTATTATTTAAAAGGTTTATTATGTGGTAAAAGTATTTAATTAATGAGAATTAATTAAATACATTCACCTTAGAATTATTCAATTATAAATTTAACCTTTTTCAATTAAGAGGTATTTATTAATTTAGGAATTAATTTAGCATGTGGAAATTATAGTAAACTAAATGTTTTATTTTAATTAATTAGAATGCATTAAGTTGCACAATCAGGATTGAGTAAATTAAATTAAAGGTATTAGTTAATTTTTAGTTAAGTGTTTTCAACAAAGACAAAGTGGAGAAGAGACTTTAGTTCAAATGAAATTAAATTGAAAATTAGAGTTTAATTAATTCAAAGCTATTTGTGGAGTTGAGTTCCAAACCCTCGCATGTGGAATTGAAATTCCTATATGTTGAAGGTTTGGCCATTATTCTCAACACACAGGTTTGAGATATTTTGGCAAAGGTTGAATTTTTGGAGCAATTGGTTGATAACTTGAATTTTCTTTGATTTGGGTCTTCGTCAATTTTCATTCTTTGGTGTCTCGAGGTAGGATTCGATCATCTTGGAAATTTATGTTTTGCAATTTCGAAAGGATTGTATTCTTCATGCATGTTTGTATTTGCATGTCTGGGACTCTATTCTATGTATTTTCTCTCTCTTCTCAAATTATAGAATTGGTTTTAATGAAGATTTACACTGCATGCAATCATTGTTTTCAAATTCTTGTGATTAGATTTCATTAAAGTTGAGTTTTGTGTAATCTTGGTTAAATCAATATTAATTGATATCTTGGAGGAAATTGATTCAATTGAAAACCCTAGGTTTGGAAAATAAGATTTGTAAACATTGTTGTTGTTGTTTGTTAACACTTAAGGAAAAAAATTCATTCTGTAAACTTAGTTGCATGTTTAGGTTAACTTCTCTTGGGTTCCCTGGTAGGGTATTACATTAACTGTGTTGTTACCGAGATGCTACCGAGTTAATCATAGAAAAGTATTTTAATGTATTTGTGATCAAGATTACTGATTCACCCCCCTCTTTGTAATCCAACAAGTTCGTGATCTCTTAAATGAATCTTTGATGTTCATTTCCTTAAATGAACTTGCACCATACTAAGAACAAACTTGCATACAACAAACAAAGAAAATATCATGCTCTGTCATAGTTCCTCTGTCCTGATGCATCATAGAGTTACTCGAGAGACATGATAGCCAAAAAAATCAAATGATGATTGAAAAACCATGATGGTCTTGTACCAAAGATGATAAGGCAGATTTTATCAATGTTTTAGTGTTCGTGGTTGATTTTATGTTTGATTATTTTTCTCACTAAATGGGGATCCTTGAAGTGTTTTCCAAGATGTTTGACTCATTTTGATGTTTGTGAAATGTTGTATGCATTGTTTGCTTGTTTGCAGTTTTTTAATCTCAATTTTCCTTTTTCTAGTTGTGGGATTTTGCCCCTAGTTATGCACAATGAATGACTATGATTTTCCCAAGCCATGGCAGGAACAAGTTGTTATGAACAAGAGGGATTTTATTATGAATATGTATAATAGATGCGGATGCAATATGTCGATAGATTGAAGAATAACTACCACAAGTAGTGCATGTTTGCCAATTTTTACCACTTGGTTTTATTGCACTTTTTGAGATATTTGAATTTTTTTCTACCAAGGTGCATGTTTGCCAGGTTTTAAATATTTTTTTCATGACTTTTTCAAAGGTTTTTGATAGTATCAAGGTGCCTGTTTGCTGGGTTTTCACCAGGATACCCTTTTTTCAGGATCTTTTACAATGTTTTTGCTTTCTTCAAGAACACTTTTTCTCTATTTTGTAAATTTCTTTCAGCTCAATTTCTCCTATTGTTTTTGAATTTTCTCAAGATCAATATCTATTTTTTGTTGTATTTTCTCAAGATCAATATGATACATATAATTGGATATGAATTTAAGAGTCATCAAATCATTTCAAATGGATTTTGTTAATGGGCTATAGTATAAGATCACCTTTTGATGTTGATAACTGATATTCCTTCAATCCAAATACATATATGATGATGAAAGGACCAAGCCAATTTGCCTCAAATTTATCCTTATTTTCCCAATGAGGTTGATTTTAGGAATTTTCTCTAAGCACTAGATCACCTACCTGAAAGGTCTGAGGCTCTATCTTACGGTTATAGCTTTTAGACATACATTGTTGATATACTTTAAGGTGATCAAAATATTGTTGGCAATGTTCATCTATCAGTTCCTACTCCTGAAGTCTTGAAACACTATACTTTTCCTCTTTTGTGATAAGTCATTTTAATGACACCCTTAGTGAAGGAATTTCTACCTCTAGAAGTAGAAAAACCTCTAATCCATATACCAAGGTATAGGGTGTTGCTCCAGTTGGGATTTTGATGCTAGTATGGTAGGCCCACAAAGCTGGATTAAGTTAGATGTGCTAGTCTCTGCCATTGTCATTCATTATTTTCTTTAGGATTTTTAGGATAGTCTTATTGTTGGCCTCTGTTTGTCCATTCCCTTGTGGATAATATATGGATGAGAAGTATTATTTTATATGAAATTTGTCACATAATTCATCTATATCCTTGTTCTTGAACTTCTTTCCATTATCTATCAGAATGGAGGAAGGAATGCCATATCTACAAATGATGTAGTTTAAGATGAATAGGGAAACTTGTTTTCCTATGACATTGACCAAATGTATGGGCTCAACCCACTTGGTAAAATACTCTGTAGCAATGATGATGAACTAATGTCCATTTGAAGATGGAGGAAGAATTTGTTCGACTAAGTCAAGTCCCCATTGATAAAATGTCCATGGTGTTTTAAAAGGATGAAGTTATTGTGCGGGTGCATGTATGCGATTCCCATGAGTCTAGTATTTTTAGCACTTTTTGACAAAATTGAAAGAATCCTACTCGATTTTAGGCCAATAGTACCATATTTGAATGAGTTTCTCAACTAAGGTGAGACCACTTGATTATGATCCACAAATACCTTCATGTATTTCTTTCAAGGATTTTTTAGATTCCTCATGTTCGAGACATCTAATGAGAGTTCCATCAATACCTCATCGGTAAAGTGTATTGGAAATTAAGGTATAGAGGGAAGATTGGCGAATAAAATTTTATTTCTAGTTTCAAGATAAATCTAGGGGAAGGATATTGTCTCTCATGTGGGCATAAATATGTTCATCACAGGATTGTTCAGGACCTGTTAGTTGGAAAATAAGTTGGGATTTTGGAGAAATAAGTGATGGATTTAACAACTCTTCCACCAAGAATTCACAACGTTCTTATTGATCTGGAATTTGTAGTAGAGAGTTAAGAGTTTCCATTGCATCTATAACTTTGTTGTTGTTTCTAGGAATTTTCTCAAAAGTTATACCCACAAAGTATTTCTTAAAATCATCTACCATATGCTTTTATGGTAATAGTTTATCAGCTTTGGTTTGATAAACATCATTGATTTGATTTATGACTAATTTATAGTCTCCACACATATGTAGATATGCTATTTTCTACTCGAGCCATTTTTAAGACACTTATTAAAGATTCATATTCTTCTACATTATTTGTACAAGGAAACATCACCTTGTATGACTTAGGGATAGTGTATCCTTGCAGAGAAATAAACAAAATACCTACTCCATATCCATATCAAGTGTAGGATCTATCAAATTACAAATGCCAAGGTATTGATGTGAATGATAGTATAGTTGAGTCAGGAAATTCTATTTGTAATGGCTTGTCATCTTTCATTGGAGCCTCCGCCAGTTGATCTACAATACCCATATATTCTAAATCAAAATCACTTAGGATTAATACCCATTTTGCTAATCTTCCCGCAACGGTAGCTTTGCTCAAAAGATATTTCAATGGATCTATTTTTTCTATCAATTTGATGGAATGTGCTAGCATATAGTGTCTTAATTTTGAAGAAGAAAATACCACTTCTAAACATGATCTTTTTATTGGCAAGTTGGCTATACTAGTGTATATGACTTAGTATAGTGTTGTCATTATGGCAACAAAGTCATATAGTATTTTGGAGTTAGCGCACTTGAGGAGAAGATCAGAAATCGGCTAAGTGTTGAAGACTAGATAGTGTATAGAGTACCTAAAGCTCAAAGCATCAGCACATGTGTGTATGACCGAGTTATGGTATGCACCCTAGAAGATAAGTTTGTTAGAGTGTATTCATGCCTAGTCTATGAGCGCATGATCAAATATGCAAGTATGACAAAGTTACAAACAGTTGAAGTTACACAGCCAATGTGTGCCAGAGAAGAACAAAGTAAGCAGTCGACTGTTGGCATTTTGATTTGCGGTTATATTATTATGATGTAAAGGCCATGCACCTATTGTAATTAGTTTTTCGACATGTAATTATGTTTTGTAAACACTCTTGAGCCAATTCAATTGGAAGCTTTGTATGTAATCGGTTAAAGGGTCGACCTAGTTATTTGTTTTATATGCGCATATAAATATGAGATGTGCCCATTGTAATTGTATGCACCCAAAAATGGTTACCTAGACTTTGGGCCCCATTTATTTGATTTATCAATCCTAAATCAGTTTTATCAATAATCAATATTTTCAACATTATCAATTTCTTGATCAAATCTTAGTTTTGATCATATATTGGATTTTTATCCTTGGATTAACCATTTTATCCTAAAGTCTTTGTTTACTTAAAAGGAATATTTGCTCCCCTTTTATTTAAATAAAAAGCCCCACCTTTTTCTCTTATCCTAAGTTGCACAAATAAAGCACTATTCTTATTTTATAAAAAAGGGAAAAAGCACTTTTTGTCTCACACGGACATAAAGTCAACTCCTATTTTCCTATTGGAGGATACTTGTGCACATAGATTGCTCCTTTTTCAAGCTCCACCGCTGATTAAGACCTTTTGCCTCTTAATCTCCATGGTCCATTCCTTTGCATTTCTTATAAAAGGAGAGCTCTCTCCCTCATTCTAAGACACTTGTTTTATGCTAACTCTATGCTGCAGGAATTCTTTGGAGCTTTTTGGAGATCATTGTTGCATTGCATTTTAGAGTTCTTCATTTGCTTCATAATTTAGTTTCCATTCTTGCATAGTAGTTCATGTTTATGCTTTCATAGCTTAGATTTCACTTTCAAGCTTTAGAATAACTCATCTAGCTTAATAGGAAGGGTTGTAACACATTGCTATTTCCATTTCATAGCTTAGTTCGTACTTCCATTTTCATAGCATAGCTTGCACATTTGCATTCTCATTCTTAACTTGCATTGCATTGCATTTCTATTTGATTCTTTGGAGATATTGGCACTCTTGCCTTTGTCTTCATTCGAGTCTCTCATTGTATGGTTGACTAGCAAGGTCACAAGCTCAATGGCTCTAGTTGAGAGCAAATCCATAATCTTGCAACTCCATGCATAGAGAGCTATGGATCGATTTGTGAGGGCTCATTCTTGAGTTTCCTTGCATGTAAGGATTCATAGAAGTGCACAACTTTTGTGTGTACATTTTTGGCACCCACCGTGGGGCAAGACAGCTCTGTTTTGTCCTTATTTTCTTGCATTTTTGTTGCATGTTTCGGCTGTTCTAATTTATTTTATTTTTTTGCAATTTTTGTGTGTTGTCCGTACTTCCATGTGTCACTATCACAAAGTCTTGCACGAGCTTCTGTACTTCCTCACGCGGGCTTGCATTCTATCTCGCGAGATCTTCTGTACTTCATCACGTGGGCTGTGTTCTATCCCGCGCGAGCTTCTATGCTTCCTCACGTGAGCCTAGGTTCTGTCTCGCGTGAGCTTCTATGCTTCCTCACGAGCCTAGGTTCTGTCTCACGTGAGCTTCTGTACTTCCTTGCGCGGGCCTATGTTATATCTCACGTGAGCTTCTGTACTTTCTCATGTGACCTCTGTACTATCTCGTGCAAAATTTTGCGACAGATAGAGACCAGAATTCCAAATTCATCAGTTTTGCTTGCTATTTTTGAAAAAAAAAATTGAAATTTTTTTAAAATAAATCGCATGTCAAAGAGGGCTACTAACATTTTTGCAGGGCTACCCAAAGCATAAACAAAAGCAAAAAGAAATTTTTTTAAAAGTGTTTGTGATTTATTTTCTTTTCAAGTGCGGCATTTGCTAATTGTATTAGGAACTTTAATACCTTGTGAAAGAGATTTTGAGGTGGTAGGAGAAATATGCTCTTCACCTTTAGGTGAACCAGAAAATCCTGACCCATCTTAAGGTTTTTGGAAGCAAGGGGGTAATTAAATTTTGCTTGGTGTGTTTGGGAGAAGTTTTTGAGATAGGGGAGTATGCTCTTCACCCTTGTGGTGAACCAAAAACCGTGAACCTCAAAAATCATCCATTCTTTGTTTAGTTTAGGATCCTTTAGCGGGCCTGCTCTTGAGCAATCAAGAGGAACGACCCAAGTGGGGACAACCTTGTCATCATTTTCCTTGGTGGCGAGTGATTCCAACTCACAATAATCTCAAGGCTATCGAGGACACAAAACCTTGGTAGACATAACACTTGTCTTCGCTTAATGTGAGTAACTCATGGGATTGTGACCATGGGGAAAGCATTGAGCAAGAATGCTTAAGGTACTCTTGAGGTCGCGAGGTCCCAGTCCTCTATGAGGAGCAAGAGGGATGTTATGAATGGAAGCCCTTATTAAGAACCTTTAGATAGAAGCCACCTTATTTAGCCGCTTATCTTCTTAGTGCAAGGATCGATCCAAGTGGAACAACCCGGATCACCTTAAGATACTCACCATATGTGTTCCTTTGGTTGTGTCTTTGACACTTCCATGAAAAAGCCAACATCTATCATGGGTAACCACTTTGTGTGAGGCAAGGGGACACCAAGTTGTGGGCTAAGTTGGTAAGTATTGAGCCTTGACTTTTTAAGATAGATTTGCTTGAATTGTCTTCGATTGTGTGATACCAGTGTAAACATTCTCAATATACAAACAATCGGTAGCATTCATAGGGTGCAATTTTATTTTGATATCACAAGTGTTTGTCTTGGCAAGGTTGTTTTTGCCCTTGTTTCAAGTGTTTTGAGACATG
The DNA here is from genome assembly GCA_027943335.1 of Chamaecyparis obtusa. Lineage (NCBI taxonomy): Eukaryota > Viridiplantae > Streptophyta > Pinopsida > Cupressales > Cupressaceae > Chamaecyparis > Chamaecyparis obtusa. The sequence goes on along the minus strand of BSBK01005977.1, from coordinate 275,853 downwards.
TTTGATCCCTCATTGTTTGCAAACTTGCCAAAATTCTACTGATATTGTGATTGAGATCAAAAACATCAACCCTCAGATCAAAATTTTTGACTAAACAGGCCCAAAAATGCAAATTTTACATAGTTCTGGTCAAGAGTTAAACAATTTTGCAACAGTATCGCCTGCTTTGAGAAGAAACATCATGTGATAGTTCACCCCTACTGGACTATCGCCCGACCTGCTTGGTGTTTATCACCCGGATATTGTGAGGTCTATCGCCTGGTATAGGGTGAAGTATCACCCAATTATAGGTGTATCACCCTGTTAGCTTGGAGTATATTGCCTGGGTAGCTTCTGTCGTGCTTTCAGTTTGGTCAGTTTCAATTGTTGTTAGTCAGGTTAGGTCTTTGAGTAGGTTTCTTACTCTATCGTTAGAGACCTGTCTTGGCTCTAAATCTCTGGTTTTTGCCCTCTAGGAATAGCATCAATTGGTTTACAAGGCCACTTTGGAAATAGTTGCCAGGTTAGAAGGTTATTCTTGGTGAGAAAGCTTTTCTCTAGAATTGTTAGCTACATTCTTGGAAAATTTTAGTGCTCTTATTGTCCAAATCGCTTTCATTTAAATCTCAATTTCAATTATATTTTGGCCTAGTCCAACCTCTTGGTTCAAAAGTGCAAGGGTAGTCACCCTTTGATTTGTAGCACCTCTTTGACAGTGTTGGTAAAGCCCCTTTGATATTTCTATCTTTTCATTTCTCTTTGGACAATAGAGAACTTTGATTATCCTAGTTTGGTGTTGACACTTTGTGAGGTCACCCTATCATTAAGAATCTCTTTCTTTCATGTCAGTTACAACAAGGTACCAAGTCAATCAAGAGAAGCGACCCCCTGTTGTCTTTAGCCAGTTACCACCAGTTAAGACTCGTCAACAGCACAAGGGAAAAGAACCCCTTTTCGATCAATCTCCTAAAAGTGAATCTGAAGTTTGTTTTAATCCAAAAGGTAATCCTAGTGAAGTAAGCACCTCTTTAGCACCACTTTCATCAAGTATGGACATGAGTTACACTTTCACTCGACAACAAAGAGAAGCCATGAATCAAACTCTTGAGGATATCTTCCAACAGCATAGGAGAGAGTACGGTGGTTCTTCTCATGCTAGTCCACTCAGGTCACCTCCCAACAACACAAGATATTTAGATGCTCACCAATGAGCTGAGAGACATTATAGGCAAACTCACTCAGATTCAAGGTCACAACATGAGGACCAGAACAATGAATCTAGTGACCATCACATCAACGCAGCCAACGCAATAAGGCATTCAAGACAATCTTCTCCACTTAAAGATACCTCTCGATATGCAAATACAAGGTTGAAAAGCATTGAAAGGGAGAAGCAAGCCTATCTAGATGAACAAGCCGCCAAAAAGGAGAAATTCAGACAACTAGAAGAAGAGGAACGTGCATTATTGGACATAAGCAAAAGAGTCGCCCAAGAAGAAGAAGATAGGCTCTATGCACAACAACTCCAAAATCGATTCAATAGGAGGGGTACCAATAGTGGGACCAACTCACCCCCATCTACCCCCTCACCAAGTCCTAGAAGAAGGTCAAGGACGCCCTCACGATCCTCAAGTCCTAGAGGAAGGACTTCAAGATATGATCATCATAGGAGACAATCGCCTCATAGACATTCAAAGAAACCCTCCCAACAAGCACATTATGGCTCACAACATGGAGGAAGCTATACCAACTTTGATAAAATGGATTTTATGACTATGCAACAAGAACCATCCTTTCAAGCATATGTAGAAAGGTATGTGGAACAAAACAAGGATCAGTTCCTAGAAAGTCTCATCAATAAAGGTGCTAAGGTCCCATACAATTTTGATATGGACCGAAAGGTAAAGAAGCAAGATCCATCAACTAATGAGGTGATTAAACAACTTCAAAGGGATATAGAAAGGATGAGGGCACCTAAGAGCACCTTCAATTTGGATTCCATATGTCCCAACCCAATCGACAAGAGTGTGGTGTTGGTTGAGTTTCCTAAGAAAATTGAGTTTCCAACCTATGACAAATATGATGGCATTGGTGATCCTCATGACCATGTTAGATAATTTTATATAATGAGTTTTTCTTTTCACCATGAAGACTCCTATTTAATGAGATTATTTCCAAGGAGCCTCAAGGGTCAAGCCATGGAGTGGTTTACTAACCTTACTCCTCCAGTTAAGACATTTAAAGAGCTTGTGGAAAGATTTGTTCAACATTTTTCTTATAATCTATCAAGGTCGGTCACAATGCTTGATTTGTGCAAACTCAAAAAAAATCAAGGGGAACCTTTTGTCACCTTCCTACAAAGATGGAGATGTTTGTGCTCAAAATATCCAAGGACAATTCCTGAGGAGGAAAGACTAGACATCATTGTGAGCAACTTGATACCAGAATTAAGATATGAAGTAAGGAAGATCCTGTTTAATTCTTTTGATACCATGGTAGAGGTGGCCTGTCGCATAGAGGATGTCCTAAAAGAACAAGGAATTTTGGCTAAATCAACTAATAACAACAATAGCCACAACAACAACAATAATGGTAATAAGGACAAAAAGAACTCTTATTGGAATAGGAATAAGCAAGTGGTCAATGATGGAGTTTTCAACTCATCTCAACCTAAGAATGAAGGAGTTCTTAATCTCTCCAATGTAGTCCAAGCCATGAAGCTACAAACATCTTCAGCACAATAAGAGAATAAACCCAAGTATCAAGCGAGACCTGAAATAGAAAAGAGGCAATTTACCAAACTTGGGGACTCCTATGTAGACATTTTCAAGACGTTAATTTCTCATAATTTGGTGCATCCCCAAGATCCTAAAAACTTCCACATACCGGATCCTAAACCTCATTGGTGGGATGAGAAGGCTTTTTGTGTCTTTCACAATGGAATTGGACATGATATAGAAAAAAATTTTAAACTTAAGCATCTTGTCCAAGATCTTATTGAAAGCGGATGCTTACAAGTTAATGGTTTAACCACTAATGTGGATCACAAAGCTTTTAAAGAACCCTTGCCCAAATATGAGAAAGTAGAGAATTCTAACAACAAGAATGGCAAGGCTACTATCAACTACACCTACACAAATGCTAAAAATGTTATTAATATGCTTGAAGTTGTTGATGACAATGTCAGCATGATGAGAAGGAAAGACCCTTATGGATATGATGTGGATTCAACTCCTATGCCTGATGAAGGACCCGTTGTGGTACTAAGAGGTCCTCACTCCCGAAGGATGTCCCAACCCCTCAATGTTGTCACTAGAAGCCAATCTCAAGCTCTCATTGTTATTAGAGGTCCTAACTCTAGTAAGTCTAAGTAGCTAGTGTCAAAGGGTGTTCTTCCAAAATTTGTTGTTGGTCCTGAGTTGAATTATAATCTTGTTGACCAATTACAACGTACACCAGTGCAGATTTCAATCTTTGAGCTTTTGGAACTATCCCCTAAGCATAAGTGTGTCCTTGAGGATGCCTTGTGAATGGCTAATGTCCCTAATGATATAGATGTAGATCAATTCTAGAATATGGTCAACAACTTGGCTAGCCCTCACTACCTTACATTCTCAGAGGAAGATGACAAGTCATTAAGCCACCCACACAATTTGGCCCTTCATATAGAGGTTATGATCCACAAGACCCGTGTCAAGCGTGTGTTGATAGATGGGGGTGCTGGGCTTAATATTTGTTCTTTGAGCTTATTGAAGGCCTTGGGTTATTCAGAAGAAGTCATTGACACAAGGAAGAAAATAACTATCAAGGCTTATGATGAAGCAGAACGTAGTTCTAAAGGATTGGTCGTTCTTCCTATTCGAATTGGTCCAGTAGAGAAGGACATTTTGTTCCAGATTATTGATGCCAGTCCTTTGGCTTACAATATTTTGTTAGGTAGACCATGGATACATGAGATGCAAGTGGTCCCGTCTACCTATCATCAGTGTGTAAAATTCCCTTACAATGGAATAGAAGTCTGCATTCCTGGAGACAGCACACTGTCAGTCAACACAATTTTAGCAGGGTCTCACATTCCTTTGAATAGGGAGGCTAACACTTTTGATACTGCATTTGAACAATGCAAGAATAAATTCAAGACCATAGATCTTGGTATGGGGGTTTACAAATTGGATTCATTCACAAAATTGCCAATTTCCCCTAGGTCTTATGGCAAACCTTATCAAGAAATGAAGCCCTCGTCTTTGATCATGACATTGTTTGATAAGTTTGTGGAATCCTCAGTTCCAATTCAAGAAGAAAAAGAAGAGGTTGTCGTTAGGGACTAGATTTACCGAGAAGAGAAATACCTACAAAATGAGAATTTTGCACCTTCCCCTAGAACTTATGGGAGAGGGTATACATTGGTCAAGAATATGGGTTATCCAGGACAGGGTCCCCTTAGTCATAGGCTGGATGCTAGGGCTGAACCTCTTAACCATGCCCTTTTTGGACGAAGGAATAAGTCAACAGTTGGCTTAGGTTTTGAAAATAAGAAACAAAAAAGTGTCCCTGTCTCAGCTACGATGGACAGTGACAATGACTCAGACTACACACCTAATCTCTCTAATCAACAAGACATGTCTGATGATTGGGTGCCTTCAACAAATCTCCTTTGGGGAGATTCACAATATTTGACAACTGACAGTATGAATGCTAGATTGACAATGGAAAGTGTTGCTATCCTAGCTGCGACGGGTAGTAACAATGCTAGTGCTAGAGAAAGGGAAACCTTTCCTAACCTTGAGGCTTCTACATCACGAGGCCCAAATAATGATTCAGACACAGACTCACATGAGTTTGAATGGGATTCACTTTTAGATGCAACAGTTGATTTGGACATGGATGTTGTCCATACTTATAGTACTCAACCCAATGTGACCAACGAGCCTAGTGTAGGACTAGAGGATTGGACTCCTCGAATTGCCTTAGTGGACGATGCTTCATTTGATAGGACAAATCTTGACTCAGGTATCTTAGGAGGGGACTAGATGAATCCTGATCATATGGTCACCAGAGATAACACCTTCCATATAAACAATGTTGAACCCGTCATTGACCTACCCCTTGTTCACTATGACCTAATCGACTGGTCTCAGCACCACCAAGAGCCTAGACTCCTCACTTTTCAGAATGATTACAAAATTACCTGCTATCTGAATGCGCTTGAACCTGTGGCTTCTTCCACCAGTGAACCGATAATGAGTATGACGGAGCTTGATATTAAGTACCTCAGTCTAAAAATAAAAGAAAAAGAAAAAAAGAAAAATAAGTCTGATGGCGAAAACCACCTTGTGGCGGTATCAGAACCAAAAATAGTAAAAATAAATGACATATCTGAGGGTGAAAACCTCTTTGAGGTGCCTAAGGATGGGGTACTTAATAACTTGCGAAGTTACTTCCAAGACATGTCATCAGTTCTTATTGAGCCTACGCAACCAGTGAATTTGAATACAGAAGAGGCTCCCCAAATAGTGCACCTAGCTCAGTCTCTATCAGTTGGAGAAAAAGAGGCATATAAAAAAAATTTGCAAAAGAAGAAAATCAACTTTGCTTGGACATATTTTGATATGCCAGGGCTTGACACTGATCTTATTATGCATCATCTATCTATAGCTCTAGGAATAAAACCAGTTAAACAAAAGTTGAGGAAAATGCATCCTCACATAGCTCTTCTTGTTAAAGCTGAATTAGAAAAGCTCTTACATGCAGGATTCATTCAAGCTATCGACTATGCTGAGTGGATCTCCAATATTGTTCCAATTTCAAAACATGATGGGTCCATTTGCATTTGCACAGACTTTAGAGACCTCAACAAAGCATGCCCAAAGGATAACTTTCCACTCCCTAACATAGACATGATAGTGGATATGACCGCGGGCTATGAGATATACTCTTTAATGCATGGTTTTTCCAGATATAACCAAATAAAAATAGCTCCTGAAGATCAAGAGAAAATAGCTTTCACATGTGCATGGGGAACCTATTGTTGGAACGTCATGCCATTTGGCCTAAAGAATGCAGGAGCAACATACCAGCGAGCTATGACCACAATTTTTTGTGATATGATGCATAAGAACATGGAAGATTATGTGGATGATACCTTGGCTAAATCTAGAAAATGGGACACACACCTCGACGATCTGGAAGTAATTCTAGATCGCATGGCACAGTTTTAGCTTAGATTGAATCCAAAAAAGTGTGCATTTGGAGTTGCCTCAGGTAAACTCCTAGGATTCATAATTTCATCAAAAGGAATAGAGGTTGATCCCGAAAAGGTCCAAGCTATATTAGATATGCCACCTCCAAGAAATATAGTCAAATGAGAAGTCTTCAAGGATGTCTTTAGTCGATCAGGAGGTTTATTTCTCAGCTTGCAGACAGAGCACAACCTTCTAATAAGACATTGCATAAGGGTGCTTCTTGCGTGTGGAATGAGGAATGCCAAAAGAGCCTAGATCAAATTAAACAATACTTGGCTAATCCTCCAATTTTGATGCCGCTTATTCCTGGGAAACCATTGATTTTATACATTTCAGCAATAGAGTCTTCCTTAGGGGCATTGTTGGCTCAATTAGATGATACTGGGAAAGAAAGGGCTATTTACTACATTAGTCGTACTCTAGTATCTTATGAGATCAATTATAATAGCATTGAAAAGTCTTGTCTGGCAGTAGTGTTTGCTTCCCAAAAGTTGTGACACTATATGCTTGCTCATACTATACATTTGGTTGCAAAAATTGATCCTCTTAAGTACTTTCTTAGTAAGGCTGCTCTCATGGGTAGACTTGCTAAGTGGATGATGGTTTTGACTGAATTTGATATAGAGTACATTGAGAGAAAGGCCATAAAGGGGAAAGCTATTGCTGATCAATTAGTTGATTTCCCAGTTAAGGATAGTATGCCTATTCAGGTAGAGTTCCCAAATGAACACATACTGTATATGACTACTCGCACTTGGAAAATGTTCTTTGATGGTTCCCACATGCAACATGGATCAGGTGCTAGAGTATTATTTATTTCTCCACATGGGTGCAACATTCCAAAGTCTTACAAACTTTTATTCCCATGTACAAATAATATTGCAGAATATGAAGCTTTGACCAATGGATTGAAAATGGCTATAGAATGGAACATAATAGAATTACATGTCTTTGGGGATTCATAGCTAATTATCAACCAAGTCAATGAGGAGTATCAAACCAAGGATGATAAATTGGTACCTTACAAAAAGATGGTTGAATCATTAAGACGTTACTTTACATTTGTGACATTTCAACAGATCCCTAGGACAGAGAACAAAGTTGCAAATGCTATGGCCACATTAGCTTCACTCCTTCAGTTGGAACAACATGAATCAAGATTTGAATTCCTGGTGGAAGAGCTACACCATCCCATATTTGACTCATCTGAAAGCCATGTCATTTGTACCCTTGTCACACATGAATCTTCCTGATATGGTGCTATCCATTCATATCTCCGTGATGGCATCATCCTTGACACGTTCAACCGTTCTGAATGCCGAAACCTTGTCTGCAATGCCTCTCACCACACCCTTATCTCTGGTGATTTATATAGGAGGGGTTTAGATGGGACATTCCTTAGGTGCTTGGAAAAGGAGGAATCTGACCAAGCGTTAGCCGACATCCACGAGGGCATTTGTGGTGGACATTCTAATGATCTTGCCATGGCTCGAAGGTTGCTTAGGGCAGGGTATTATTGGCCCATGATGTAGATAGATGTAGTAGCCTTTGCTAAGTCTTGTGAAAAATGTCAAAAACATGGAAACCTGATTCATTCTCCAGGTAGGGAGCTGATTCCTTCTATTTCTCATTGGCCATTTCAGCGCTGGGCCTTTGATCTAGTGGGGCAGATTCACCCCAACTCATCAGGTGGACATAATTTCATTATTACTGCTACTGACTACTTCACAAAATTGGTGGAAGTCATGCCACTTTCTGTGGCTTCAGGGAAGACTATCTCTTTGTTCATCTTGAATCATATTATTTGTCAATTTGGAGTACCTTCTGAGATTATCACTGATAATGGAGGTCAATTCAAGAATAAGGACCTAAAGCATTTATGAAAAAAGTTTAAAATCAAGCAACATTGGTCCTCCATTTACTTTCCATAGGGAAATGGATAGGCAGAGGCTTCCAATAAAACCATCCTTAAGATTCTTCATAGGACAGTGCACAAGAATGGTAGGGATTGGCACTTGCAAATCAATCTAGCACTATGGGCTTACATAACTAGCATTCGTACACCTACAAGAGCTACTCCTTTTGCTCTTACCTATGGCACTGAAGCGGTGTTGCCTTTAGAAGTAGAGATACCTTCACTTAGAGTCTCACTCAAAGGATTGATAACAGATGAGGATTACCGTGCCATGAGGTTACAGGAACTTGAACTTCTAAATGAGAAGTGTAAGGCTTCATTTGATCATATGAGAGTGTATCAGAAGCGTATGTCCAAAGCATTCAACAAGAAGGTTCACCCTAGGGAATTTCAGATAGGTGATCTTGTTTTGAGAGAGAACCCTAAGAATCAATAGAACAGAGAACAAAAGGGAAAGTTTGAACCCAATTGGCTTGGACCATATGTTATTATAGTTGCTTTTGGTACAGGTGCATATTTACTATCAGATCTCGATGGAGAACAACTCCCTGACCCCATCAACATTTTGCACCTCAAGAAGTTCTATCCTTGATGCCTGTTCTATTTGGGGGCATCCTTTGTACATATTTTATGATCCTGAAAAAATACCAAAAAAATTGATATATGATGCTGAAAAACTCCTAAAAAGTAGAAAAAGTCCTGAAAAAAAATACAAATTTTTTTTTTTTCAAAAATTCAAAAAAATTTAGAAAAAGTGCCTTGGTGAAAACCTGGAAACAGGCGCCTTGGTAGCAAAAATACAAAAAAATTGAAAAATCAAAAAAATCTCCAAGTGGTGAAAACTTGGAAACAGGCGCTACTTGAGGCCTTTGCACTCCTATTTGTTAGCATGCATCCTTGACACTGAACCTTTCCGTCATGCCTTGACCTTATTTGACTTGGTCTGGAATTGGTCTTTGTCTTTGTCTAGGGGGCATACCTGTTCACATTGGTCTTTTAGGTGCGTATGTCTCTTGGGGCATTTCACAACAGGTGTTTTTCAACACCACCCCAAACAGTGTTTTTCAACACTACCCTTGCGTCGAGTGTTTCTTAACACTTATCAGATGTCTTACCCAATAGTCTAAGTTGGATGCGATATTTCTCATTTGCAGATGCAATGATCAAAATCTGACTCTATGACCAACACACACGCACTTAAACAATTAATTTGTTGAGATATGTTGACTTTATTTTTCTTTGTGTGCTGTCTATGAGGATTTCTTTGATGAGTGGTCTCTCCCTGAGAAGTTTTCGATGATGCATAGCTAGAAGACTGAGGGTATGAGAACATGTTTTCTTTCTTTATCTGCTTATGGGTATAGTTTGTTGATCCTAATTGTCATGAGCATTTATGCTGGTCCTACTTGACACTATGGATTGACAAGGTATTATCCTTGATTGTTTTATGCAAGTGCATGCTTCTAGTTATCCTAACTTTCATGTGTCTTGATACAAGCATAATCTCGCCATATCAAACTTAGGTGATCTCATTGCATTAGTCATCTAGACCTACATGTCTTTGATGCCTAGGTGGGATTTCCACATTTCTATCTGATAAAGATCATATTCATATCCACATAGTTATGCTAGTGTGCATTGTATGATTTTACGACACTACCAATAATGCTTGATGATGATAATTAGATGTCTATTAGCGTTCTGACCTTGCAAGTCAACCACTTTCATAGTAGTTTGCATTTTTAGGTTCATGTTAGTCTAGTGTTGCATTTTGCATATGGAGAGAGCGCTCCTTTTCATCATTTACGGACTAGTCGGTCAACTATGTTCATCTTCTAATTCTTCTTGATCATATCTTTCATTTCTAGTCTTTCATATCACATCATTTTCTATCCATTTTCGGACTCGAAATCGAAATCTGAGGTCATCTTGCCAGTCAAAATCGTGTTTCAAATTTTCCCCTTCTTTTGAGTAGTTGACTGACTTTTTGAGGTATAATCCAATTTTTGATGGACTTTCTTCCTTCCATGTCTCTCAAATTTTCTAGTCTCTCATTCGCTCTATTCCTAGTCTTCTATTTCTATTCTTCTACTTCCTCACTGGGGCATGTTTCACCACCTAATGGTTACCCTATTGACCTATACATTTGATTATGATTTCATTTTGATTTGATCAAATCTTTATCGATTTGTTGTCTCTCCTCTACCTAATTTTGATTTCGATTCCGAGGGGGCAGTACCTATGGGATTCTCATCCTTGATTGTCTTGATTTTCCTAATTCAGACATCTTTTGTGAGCTTTTGCTCAAATTTGAGATTCTTATCTCTTACTTTGAATGTGATCCTGAATTGACCTCATGTTCAAAGGCCTTTGTTTATGTTTTTCCAGGTGTGATCCCGAATCGACCTCACATCTGAGTTGTTTTGTGATCCCAGATCAATCTCACATTTCAACTTCATTCTTTGACTACATGTGTTCCCAAATCGATCACACATTAGTCAAAGAGGGGCAAATTTATGCACCCAAAAATGGTCACCTAGACTTTGGGCCCCATTTACTTGATTTATCAATCCTGAATCAGTTTTATCAAAAATCAATATTTTCAACATTATCAATTTCTTGATCAAATCTTAGTTTTGATCATATATTGGATTTTTATCATTGGATTAACCACTTTATCCTAAAGTCTTTGTTTACTTAAAAGGAATATTTCCTCCCCTTTTATTTAAATAAAAAGCCCAACCTTTTCCTCTTATCCTAAGTTGCACAAATAAAGCACTATTCTTATTTTATAAAAAAGGGAAAAAGCACTTTTTGTCTCACATGGACATAAAGTCAACTCCTATTTTCCTATTGGAGGATACTTGTGCACACGGATTGCTCCTCTTTCAAGCCTCTTAATCTCCATGGTCCATTCCTTTGCATTTCTTATAAAAGGAGAGCTCTCTCCCTCATTCTAAGACACTTTTTTTATGCTAACTCTATGCTGCAGGAATTCTTTGGAGCTTTTTGGAGATCATTTTTGCATTGCATTTTAGAGTTCTTCATTTGCTTCATAATTTAGTTTCCATTCTTGCATAGTAGTTCATGTTTATGCTTTCATAGCTTAGATTTCACTTTCAAGCTTTAGAATAACTCATCTAGCTTAATAGGAAGGGTTGTAACACATTGCTATTTCCATTTCATAACTTAGTTTGTACTTCCATTTTCATAGCATAGCTTGCACATTTGCATTCTCATTCTTAACTTGCATTGCATTGCATTTCTATTTGATTCTTTGGAGATATTGGCACTCTTGCCTTTGTCTTCATTCGAATCTCTCATTGTATGGTTGACTAGCAAGGTCACAAGCTCAATGGCTCTAGCTGAGAGAAAATCCATAATCTTGCAACTCCATGCATAGAGAGCTATAGATTGATTTGTGAGGGCTCATTCTTGAGTTTCCTTGCATGTAAGGATTCATAGAAGTGCACAACTTTTGTGTGTACAGTAATTAGTCAGAGAGTTGTTATAAAGTTGAGACAAGTAGAGAAGAAGTGTGTGAAGAGTTGATAAGATGTATTAGAGCTTTGCAAGAGGTCAAAGCATCAACGCTTCTAAGGAATTGATCAGACAAGTAGTGCCATAATGATAGTTCATCCAGCAGATATAGTGTGTATCTGAGATCAGAAGGTTGCAGCCTTCACCACTTGAGCAGTGAGCTCTAGGACAGTGAGTCCACACCCCTAATAGGGTTTATTAAAAGACTCCTAATAGGGTCCAACCCTTGATAAGGTCTACTGTACTTAATACATTGTAAAGAAACTCCTAATAGGGTTAAGGATCTTCTAACAAGGATCATAAAACACTAGTACAAAATATTAGTGGGTGTCAATTCCCACAAGGGTTTTTACCTATTTGGGTTTCCCCATAACCATATTGGTGTTATGTGTTGATTTTATGTTTCATGTTTATGTGGATGTTCATTTCAGTACTTAAGTATTTAAGTTTAGTTTGAGATTAAGTAAAAAGATAAAATATAGTGAACACTGATTCACCCCCCCCCCCCCCCCCGCATCTCAGTGTTCCCATTCCTAACAATTGGTATCAGAGATCTATCCTCAGCAAAGAAGTTTAACCACTTGAGGAGATCATGGACAAAGCAGAAATGAAACATTTGAAAAGAAATCTTGAAGCTACTCTTGAAGACCTGGATAGATCTGAAAAAGAAATTGAAGAACTTAAAGAAAAATTCAGTGATGCTCAAGTAGTCATCAAAAGGCTAAGAAAATATTTGAAAGAATGCTCTACCAGTGATTTAGGGATTATGATCAAAAAGCTCGGTGAAGAAAATTCATCTCTACAAGAACAGATTGAAGAACTAGATGATAAGCTGACTAACAATCAGGAAGTCTATGATGAACAGATCAAAGAGAACCTTTAAATGAATGAAGAATTGAGGCAAGAAAACATGGGAATCTTGGAGATAAGGAATAACAAAGAAAGCTTGGAATTTGAATTGAAAGAGGTAAAGAATCACATTGAGAAATTGCACACCAATTTTGATTTGATAGAATCTCAGTTGTATGCAAGAAGAGTTAAAGGAGATACTAGCTACATTGGATATAATGAAGCACAAAATCAGATCGACAACATGTGAGCAAGAATGAAAGCACTAGAAGACACCTCATATGCTAAGGAGACTGGAAGTCATACTAACAATCATATTGAACCATCCATTAATGAACGCAAGCCAATAGATTGAACTTTTTATGCATGTAAAAAACATGGACACATAGCAAGAAACTGTATAGAGGTAAGACCTTTCAATGGTTATTGTTATTCATGCAATAAATTTGGTCATAGAGCTATGAATTGCAAGACAAGTCAAAAGAACAAAACTCAGCATAATCAATTAAATCAGAATCAGCCAAATGTAAGAAGTTCTTAGAATGTTACATGTCAGATATGTAACTATAATGGTCACTCTGCAAGACAATGTAAAATGGTGACCCATGTCAATGCACCAAGGAATATAAGGCCTCCAGTCATTTTTCACTCTTGTAACAAGGTTGGACACATCTCAAAGTTTTGTAGATCAAGGATGCAAGGTCAGGAAAGCCCGAAGAACCAATATTGGATACCAAAGGAGAAGTCAAGTTTGTGAAAGCTTCAGAGGATGTGAGCTTGATTTGGTTAGAGGAAAAGAAGGATAATGTTGATGAGAATGTATTGGATGCATCCACAGTGGACGCACCCTCTACATCAGGATAAATGACCCTCAGGATCATAGGGGGAGCTAATTTAGCTCTAGACCCCTGCGTGGCTGGTATACTCACCCTCAGAGTATGCGCCTTTGGACTTAAGCTTTTGGAGACTAGAAGAACCTATGTATAAGAGTGCAAAAGTTGATTGTTTGTAGAATGAAAGTTAGAAAAATTTCAGTGACAGCCCGGTTTACGCGGTAAGCATTAATGGTAGATTTTCTACTTTAAAGTACACAGAAGTTTGTAAATCTCTCATTGCATTCAAATTTAGAGTGATTAGAGAAGAAGAAGAGTCCTAGCATTTGATTGTGAAGGATTGAAATTTGATTCATCAAGTGACTTGTTGTGCATTTGATCAGTTGTGGAAACCCTTGTTCGTCGCGTCGATTCAGAATATCTTGGAAACCATTAAGAAAGCAATTTACAAGTAAGTGATGGCTACTCCCATTGTATTTGATGTTGCAAAAAAGAAGAGATATGTATTTAAGAGGCACCCATTCAAATCCACATTGGATGACCTAGAAGGGGTATTCTCCCGCATGCCTATGGGTGTTATGCATGTCGAAGACATTAGGGCATACATATATTGTAAGAAAGAGCTAGTAGGATTGGATAGAATTAGGGCGCACATGGAAACAATGATGAAACCAGACAAAACCTTCATGGATGAGTATGCGCAGTGGAATAATCACCCTATAGTGGAGTATGCTATGGCAAATGAGTTCTACAAATTGGAATGGATCAAGATTCTACTGAGCAAGATTCATGATGACCTATTTTGGATAGGTGAAGTGTCGGTCAAAATTATTGGTGACCTAATTCATTAGATGATAGGCCTCTCAAAGATAGGTGTTATTCTTCTAGCGAGAAAGGATGTAAGGAAACTAGTTGAGAAAACATGCAAGTGAAGAAGTGATAGGCATGGAATAACCATAGAGCCTATTGAGAAAGATGACATCAAATTGATGTCCATGATACTAGGCTACAGGTTCCAGCACACCAGTAGGGTGAACAGTGTGTCTACGGCCACAATTCTTGCAGCTATAAGACTTCTGAAAGAGAATGGAGAGTTTAATTTATGCGAGATCCTGCACGCACAATGGATAGATAACATTAAGGCCATCAAGCATGAGAAGACCAAGATATTCAAATTTTGGTCTTTGATCATATATATGTACGTCCATATTGTTGGAAAAGTGTCTGATTTATACCTAGACAAGACTATTCCTACCATGCCACAGATATCCTTCAAGGCATCTACTGAGAGCACTCTAAGAGATTACATGACTCTAGAATTGAAGACATTCAGGGTTAAGATGCAGATGAGATATAGAATACCAGAGAGTATTGTAGAAAAATACAAAGATAGTATTTGTTTCAAGGTTGAGACTGACACAACATGCATGGAAGCAGTTGAGCCAAGGACAAAGTGGATTCATCCACTTGGATATGAGGTTGAGGAAAAATTCCTAGAAGCATATGCACAAGTATTGCTTTCAGCCCCTAAAGACCCCAATGAGCCAAGATGGGGAACCTATGTAGAGAAAACAAGAGAAGTAGATGTTGTATTAAATAGGGCAGCAATAAAAAGGAAGGTTGCCAAGGTGACTTCAAAAATCTTGAGAATTCATGGTGTATCACAAGCAGACTTAGATAAAGCAAGGGAAGAGAAGATTGATTTGGAAATTGAAAGCACAACAACAACAAAGACAGAATCAGAGGATCCTAAGCTGAAGAAGGTGAAAATTAAGAAATCTGATGTTTAGAAGGGTAAAACTGATGTTACTCCTTCTACGCCCAAGGAGACTAGTGACCTTACTACTCCTCCTAAGTATAAGGCAATGCCTAAGAGGAAGAAAGAGATTAGCACTAGTCATCCATCCTCGTGAGTAACAAGGAATAGAAGGAACACTCAAGCTCCTCCCGAAGTAAGTTTAAAACCTAGTCTTAGTGTGTTAAGTACAAGGATTGTTGATGAAGGAAGAATTGACCAAGTAGGAAAGTTCTATGAGAAGTATAGTGAAATTGACAAGTCTAAGATACATGGAATGATTTTCAAACACATGTTGAAGTTTAAAAAGATAGTCCTAGAACTAAAGACTACAATTCCTGATAATGTGTGGAACATCTTGGAGCTCCTAAAAAGACAAGCCATTGAAGAAGATCTGAGAATAAGAAAAACTATCTTAGATGAAAGTGTGTCAGTATGTTCTTTAGAAGAGAAATATTTGTTACTAGATCTAGTGAAGCCACATCTCAGAACCAAGTCAAGAACCCTACACATAATGGACAAGAACTATGAGTTGGTTGCTAAGGAAATAGAGAAGGCATTTGAGAAGGTTTTCATGAATAGGCACATGTATCCAACTACTTCACCCAAAGCTCAAGTACCCACTATGGTTGCAAAAGAGTCAGAAACTACTAATGTACTTATGACATGTCCCTAGGACTCAGTGCTTGTAGTTGAAAAAATATTAGAGGAAGATAAGTCAGCACCCATATCAGAGACATTCAAAGATGACTCAATTTTTATTGATAATGTAAAAGTCACTTTGGTGGCCACATAAATGGATTTGGATAAGATTGAAGAAGCCTTTGTAAGCACTCAAGAGGTTGAGAACTTATGTAGTAACACTCCTAATCAACAAGAAATATTGATTAAGGACATAACAAAAGAAGAAAAAAAGATGGAAGAAAAGAAAGAAGAAGAAAAAGAAAAAGAAGTTGAAAAACAAAAGGGAGAAGAAGAGGAAAAAGGAAGTGAACAAAAAGATGAACCATCGATTGAAATGATCAAGGTAAAACAAGAAGTGATGGATAGCACTCCTATCACTCCCTTAGTAGCATTGTTGTCAAGTTTGACACATGACACAACCAGTTTGGATTCATGGGGAGAAGAAGACCTGATCAAATTCAGCATCTTAGCTATGGAGAAAGCCAAGCAGAAATAGGTAATGAGGAATCCCCTCCTTGTATAATCAGTAAACATCTTGAACAACTTGTTACCAGCAGACAAGAAAGTGTCCAAGGTACACTTTGTTGATGATGTGAGTACAGTTATTTCACAGTTCAAGAGTAATTTCTCTAGCCTGGAAGAATTTGCATCCCTAGTTGCAGAAGAGAAGTATTTGAAGAAAAGGCTATGTGAATTGGTTAGCAACTTCTTAGTTGACCTTAGTTCACTCAAAGTTGGACAAGCAACTTTGAAGGAGTTTGCAGCAAAGGGCAGAAAGATTATTGATGACTGTATGGATCAAGACAAGCTCACTGATGATCATCTCAAGAAGATACAAGAAGCAGAAATAATGATAGAAAGTGTAAAGAAATCATTAGAAGACCCCTCCACTGATATAAACATGTGCAAAAATTTATATCAAGGGCAGATTGATAAGATTGAGAAGGCAGAAAAGGAGATGTCCAAGATAATAGCAAGGCAAACACAGCTAAGGAATTCTCTTGCGCCCTCACTAGATATACTCAATCATAATATCAAGGAGATCGATACCACCATGGTGACATATGATCAAGATCCTAGCATAGATTTTGAGAAGATGGAGAAGCTACATTATGCACTATGCACCCATCTCCAGATTGTAAATTCATTGATCACATTTTGGAAGAAGGAGATTCAAAACCTGCAGATAGCATATCCGGATGTTCTCTCACAGTAAGAATTTGTAGATATAGTTTTGAAGCACCTTTATCATTAATGTCAAAGAGGGAGTATGTATAGAATATGGGTTATAGATATGTATAAGGAGATATAAGATAGAAGTTTATGTATAAGGGAGATATAAGACAAAAGTTTTTTGTATTAAGGGACAGTTAGCAACTTGGCCATATTCCTTTGTTGCCATCAATGACAAAGGGGGAGATTGTTGGAAAGTTGGCTATACTGGTGTATATGACTTAGTATAGTGTTTTCATTATGGCAACAAAGTCATATAGTGTTTTGGAGTCAGCGCACTTGAGGAGAAGATTAGAAATCGGCTAAGTGTTGAAGACTGGACAGTGCACAGAGTACCTAAAGCTCAAAGCATCAGCGCATGTGCATACAACTAAGTTATGGTATGCACCCTGGAAGATAAGTTTGTTATAGTATATTCATGCCTAGTCTATGAGCACATGATCAGATATGAAAGTATGAAAAAGTTACAGATAATTGAAGTTACACAACTAGTGTGTGCCAGAGAAGAACAAAGTAAGCAACCAACTGTTGGCGTTTTGATTTGCGGTTATATTATTATGATGTAAAGGCCATGCACCTATTTTAATTAGGTTTTTGAAATGTAATTATGTTTTGTAAACATGCTTGAGCCAATTCAATTGGAAGCGTTGTATGTAATCGGTTAAAGGGCTGACCTAGTTATTTGTTTTGTATGCGCATATAAATATGAGATGCACCCATTGTAATTAGTCAGAGAGTTTTTATATAGTTGAAACAAGTAGATAAGAAGTGTGCAAAGAGTTGATAAGATGTATTAGATCTTTGCAAGAGGTCAAAGCATCAACACATCTAAGGAACTGATCAAACAAGCAGTGTCATAGTGACAGTTCATCCAGGAGATATAGTGTGTATCCGAGATCATAAGGTTGTAGCCTTCACCACTTGAGTAGTGAGCTCTAGGATAGTAATTCCACACCCCTAACAGGGTTTATTAAAAGAATCCTAACAGGGTCTGACCCTTGACAAGGTCTACTATACTTAGTACATTGTAAAGCAACTCCTAATAGGGTTAAGGATCTTCTAACAAGGATCATAAAACACTAGTACATAATATTAGTGGGTGTCAATTCCCACTGAGGTTTTTACCTATTTGGGTTTCCCCGTAACCATATTGGTGTTATGTGTTGATTTCATGTTTCATGTTTATGTGGATGTTCATTTTAGTACTTAAGTATTTAAGTTTAGTTTGAGATTAAGTAAAAAGATAAAATACAGTGAACACTGATTCACCCCCCCCCCCCCCCCCCCCCCGCCTCTCAATGTTCCCATTCCTAACACTTTCAATTGTTGTGTAGTTAATCTCATAGCTTATTAGGGTTATAATAATATAGTATATTGTTCTTTCCTTTCCTATAGAATCATGTTGTACTAGCAATGCCCCTAATGATTTTTCTGTAGAAGATACATATAACAAGATAAATTTTCTTGGTATTGGTGGCATTAAAATTGGTGGTTTCATTAGGTATTCTTTCAGCATGTTGAATGATGTTTCACATTTCTTATCCCATTTGTATTGTATGTTCTTGTGTAATAAATGACTAAATGTGCCACACTTATCTACTAATTGAGAGATAAATCTTTTGATAGATAATAGCATTTCTTGTAGAGACCACAATTGAATAATATTCTTAGGAGATTACATTTATAATATAGCTTGCACCTTTGCTAGATCCACTTCTATTCCCTAAGTTGAAACAATGTATCCCAATGATTTTCCTGATGTTATGTCAAAAGCACATTTCTTTGGATTTAGGCAAACTTTGAATTTCTCCAATCTTTAAAATATTTGATCTAATATGTTGAGATGTTCTTCTCTTGTAATGTTTTTCCTTAATAAATCATCTACATAATCCTCTATGTAGGTATGCATCATATCATGGAAAATTATTGTCATATCTCTTTGGTAAGTTGCACCTACATTCTTTAGGCCAAATGGCATCACATTCCAACATAAAGTACCTCAAGGACATTTGAAAGTTGTCTTATCTTGGTCCTTAGGATAAATTTTAATTTGGTTATATCTTTATAAACCTTCCATTAATGATAACATGGTATGTCCTTCTATCAGATCTACAATTGTATCGATGCTAGGCAAAGGAAAATCATCTTTTGGACAAGTGAGATTTAAATCTCTGAAATCACTACAGACACAAATACTCTTATCTAGTTTGGATATAGGTACAATGTTGGATATCCACTGTGTGTAATCAATTGCTCTAATGAACCCTGTAACTAACAATTTCTTTAGTTCTTCTTTTACTAGTAATGCCACATGAGGATGCATTTTTTCTCAATTTCTTCTTCATTGGATTTACTCCAAGGATACATTTAAATGATGCATAACCAAATCATAATCTAACCTAGGCATGTCTACATATGACCATGCAAAGTTAATTGCTCTTTTCTTGAAGAATTGAGTGAATTATTATTTCTCCTCCTTTGAAAGTGATGTTGCTAGATGTATTAATATGGATTTCTCGTGGGTTCCAACATTGACTTCTTTTGTTGGCTCTATTAACATAGGTGATCTCTCCTAAAAATGTTTGGGGAGAGTGTCAAGATTTGTATCTTGAGGCACCTCTAAAAGGTTTTCACCATCAGATGTATCATTTATTTTTACTTTTTTACTTTGTTAGGAATAATAGTCCACAATACAACTGAGAGAGGGGAGGTGAATCACTTGTATGGAAGATTATTAAACTTTAAACTTTAAGTAGCAGCAATATCAGATCCAATGAACACAATTAATGCCAACATAATAACACAATATTTTGGTCTCAGGGAAACCCTGTTAAAGGTAAAAACCCCGGTGGGAATTAGCACCCACAAATGATGTACTAAGAGTATAGTATCTGTGTTAGAAGATTTAGCCATGTTAGGAGCTTATTGAAACATTACAGTACATAGTCCTTGTTAGAGGATAGACCCTGTTAGGAGTCAAGAAGAAAAGGGAGGGCTCACTACCTAAGTCTCATTGCCCAAAAAAGGTTAAATCCACCTTCAAAACTCACTGTTCGCAACACAAGTGTATATGAAGAAATACACAATCTTTTGAATTGTTCGGTAGCAACCATCTTTTCTTGATCAATTCCAATGAAGTGCACTAGTAAACCTCTACTCTACATATAGTAAACACAAGCTTGCATCATTCACAACCTCTTTATATCACCTTTTCCCATCCATATCTTTTCCAAAGAAAAGACCTTTCATTTATACCTTATTATAATTCTCATGATCAGGTCAGCCCATAAGCCTTTCCTAATTACAAATAATTACATAAACTCTTTCTAAGATACATATGGTATCTAAAACAAGTATACAAATATTCTATTACAACAATTAAGGACTGACGTCCTTAATTTACATTTGCAAAACAAAATGCACACTACATCTCCTAAGTCAGCTTCCAAATAGGTCTTCTCCAGAACACACACCACAACTAATGTCACCAAGCAATATGTACCTTGCGCTAACCAATGAACATCCTTTAGTACCTTTTCTATCATCCCTCAAGCTCACATACCTTGAATCCATAACATCTAGAAGATATACCAGAAACACAGAGACTAACTCTGTCATTTCTCACTGTCACAATCCAGTGGCCAGTTTTCACCAAAATATTTGTAACTCATCCAGTATGAAACATTACATGATGAAATCTTGGATATAAGATCACAACACCTTCTTGAACTCTCATCTTTCTTCACAACATCTAAAACATCTGTACAGTGTATGTACACTGTGATAACGAGCATGTTCTCCTCATAGAAACATATGTTGACATCAAAGACAAAACATAGATGACAACAGTATGAGTGCCCATTTAGTAACATAGTGATTAAACATATTAAATGTCTCAATCACCTCCCCATGCATTAGCAATATCCAAAAATCTCCCCCTTTGGCATTGATGTCAACATATGGGAAAATCCATCATCCCAAAGTTATATCAATCCAAAGTTTTGCAAACAACCAATCTCCCCATACCGTAGGGATTTTCTCATAGCAATAGTCCCCCTTTGATAACAATGGCAAAGGATTCCATGAGTCATCAACTGCTTTCCAACATCTTTCTTCCATGATCACTCCCCCTGAGGAGTAGATCCCTGCATCCAATCTAGATTATGATAAGGCTCTGAAAACCTATGGACTAATGCATCTCTGCATCATTTAATTATGACTAGGAGGGGCCTGAACCCCCAACATACCTATGAGATATTCAAAGGTATCTTTTGGTAGTGGTTTTGTGAAGATGTCTACAATCTTCTCTTTTGTACTAATATATTCTAATTTCATTTCCTTCTCTACCACCTTGTCTCTCAAGAAGTGATATTTGATAGAAATATGTTTAGTATTAGAGTGCATCACGGGATTCTTTGACATATTCACTGTACTGGTGTTATAATAATGGATAACGACATGCTCATCAAAATTTAGTCCTATGTCCTTCAACATTTATTTCATCCAAACAATTTGAGTGCAGTTAACAATAGAAGCAACATACTTTGATTCAACAGTAGATTGTGCTATACAATCTTGCTTCTTGCTTAGCCAAGAAACCAACATTTTCCCAAGGAAAAATGCACCACTACTAGTACTCTTTCTTTCATCAATGCTTCCTTCCTAATCAACATCAGTATAAGCATGAAGTTCAAAACTATCATTCTTATTATACCACAGGCCATATTTGATTGTCCCTTTCAGATATGTGAATATCCTTTTCATAGCAGCTAGGTGTGTCTCTTTTGGCTTTGCCTGATATCTAGCCACAATTCCAACAGCATTAGCAATATCCAGTCTGGTATGAGTCAGATATTGTAATCCTCCAATCATTGATTTGTACTTGGTCTGAAATACACACTAAGTTTCATCATTACATGATAGCTTATTACCAATTACCATTGGTGTTCCTATTGGTTTACAGTCTTCCATTCCAAACTTCTTTAGCATTTCTCTGAGATACTTAGTCTAAGAAATAAATATACCATTCCCATTCTGAGTTATTTGTAGTCCAAAAAAGAATTTCATTTCACCTATCATGGACATCTCAAATTCACTTTCCATTTCCTTAGAAAATTTCTTACATAGATCATCATTACCTCCAAAGATAATATCATCAATAAAGACTTCTATTATCAAGATTCCATCTTCACTAGTTCTTAAGTACAAATTACTGTCAACATTACCTTTTCTGAATCCAAGCCAAAGTAATACTTATCTAACCTTGCATACCAAGCTCTTGGAGCTTGCTTCATCCCATACAGAGTTTTCTTCAACTTGCATACCATGTCTCCATCTTCGCATAGAGGAAATCCATTTGGTTGTTCTATGTATACTTCTTCTTCAATATCCCCATTCAAGAATGCAGATTTCACATCCATCTGATACACTTTGAAATCTTTATGTGCAACATAAGCCAAGAACAATCTTACTGCCTCTATTCTAGCAATAGGATAAAATGTTTCTTCAAATTCTATGCCTTCTTTTTTTTAATATCCCTTACATACCAGTCTTGCTTTGTTCCTTACAACATTTCCTTCTTCATTCATTTTGTTTCTAAAAACCCATTTTGTTCTTATTACACTTTTGTTTTTAGGTCTAGGAACCAATTCCCAAGTATTATTCTTCTTTATATGATCTAATTCTTCCTCCATAGCATTTATCCAAGATTCGTCTCTACATGCTTCATTTGTAGTCTTTGGATCAACTTGAGAAATCAAACAAATTTCTTCTCTAGCTTTTGATCTAGTCATTACTCCTTGATTAGAATCACCAATAATTTGATTTTCAGGATGGTTATTCTTTACATACCTCAGAGTCCTAGGAGCCTTAGTAACCTCACTTGTGTGAGCATCACAAGTCTCTTTTTCATATTTTACCTCAACAATTTCTTCTTCGTTTGCAGCAACAATAGCTTCTTTGATCTTTGTAATTTGATTATTGTCATACATTCTTTCTTGTATCTGAAACTTTTCATCTATCCTTACATAGTTAATTTCAATCATCTTTCTTAATCTCAGATTGAAACATTTGGAGGCCTTACTATTGGTAGATTAACCAAGAAAAATTCCTTCATCACTTCTAGCATCAAACTTTCCTATCTCATCATCTCTCTTGATATAACACTTACTACCAAATATTCTGAAGTATTTTACAGTAGGAGTATGATTAAACCATAATTCATGAGGAGTCTTACTTGTACCTTCTCTTATTTGAATTGTGTTCAATGTATACATTGTTGTCCCAATAGCCTCTCTCCAAGGTACATGAGATACATTTCCCTCAATCAACATTTTCCTAGCAGCATCAAGTATAGTCTTGTTCCTTCGCTCTACTATCCCATTCTGTTGTGGAGTCCTAGGAGTAGATGTATGTCTCTTTATTCCATGTTCTTTGTAGTATGAATTGAATAAGTCTAAAGTAAAACCTCCACCTTTGTCTAACCTTAGACACTAATCTTTAAACCTGATTCATTCTCTACTTTTGCTTTGAACAACTTGAATTTATCAAATGCTTATGATTTTTCCTTCAAATAAGTAACCCACATCATTCTAGAAAAGTCATCAACAAAAAGTATGAAATACCTTTCACCATAGTATGATCTTGTCCTTGTAGGTCCGCATAGATTTGTATGAACCAAATCCAACTTTCCTTTTGATGTATATGCTTTGCTTTTGTAACTGCTTCTAGTCTGTTTTCCCATAACACATTCTCTACATACAGTGTTAGATGGTTTCAAAATCTTCGATAGATCTCTTATTGCATTAGCCATACTTGCCTTCACAATGTTATCAAAATTAACATGATAGAATCTTCTATGCATAACCAACTGTCATCTACCTTTGCAACAAAACAAGAGGCTCCAGATGTATTTAATTCAAATACATTACCTCTAGATTTAGTACTGGTTGCAATCAACTTACCTTCCTTGCTTTTGATAAAACATTTACCATTAACAAAACTTAATTGAAACTCTTTATCCATTAACTCTCCATCACTCAACAAGTTATGTTTTAGTCCATCAACAAGCAACACATTATCTGTATTAGTCTTTCCATCCAAAGTAATAGATCCTACACCTATGATACATTTAGGAAGATTGTCTTTGAATCTCACAACACCACCATCATATTTCACTAATTTAACAAATTTGTTTCTATCTCCTTTCATATGATATGAACAACCACTATCTATGATCCATTTAGTTTTCTTTTCAACATGAGATACCAAAGCCTTTTCTTCATGCACAGCTTCATCTTTAATAGCAAAAAATCCAATCTCTTCATAATCTAGATCATCATCATCAGAAATGCCTTCACTAGCATAATAACATTATTTATCCCTTTTAAACTTGAAAAAATTAGGTGTGTACTTAGGAACCCTTGTAGGACATCTAGATGCAAAATGACCTACCTTATTGCATGAAAAACATTTCAAGGGTAACTTGCCTTCAAATTTACCCTTACCCCTCTTTTCTCTTCTAGCAATCAGTGCAACAAGTTCATCCATCTTTCTTTCCTCTGCCATTATCTGTTCCCATTCCCTAGCATACTCACCAAGCTCTTCATTTAGGTCTTCATTGTTGGTGCTTGAAAGTGCAAACATTTTCTTGTGTGTAGATGCCTTGAATGTAGATTCCACTTTAGGTACCAAATCTCCCATTTCAACAACCTCAAAGGTATTTATCTTTGCAATCAACATCTCTTTGCTAAAATTTGGAGTTAAGGGTAGAGTCTCTTGAATAGACATAGCCTTGAACTTGTATACGGGATTTAATGATCTAAGGATCTTCACAACAACTTCTTCTTCATCATAAGTGCCTCTATAATTTTTTATTCCAACCATAACTTTTGTAACCCTTTGAACATAAGCCTTAATGCTTTCATCATCCTTCATTTGCAGCTTCTCCATGTTGGTTTTCCAGTTTTGTAACTTTGCTTTCTTGGTATATTTGTCTCCTTCATATAATGCTTCTAATCTTCTCCAAATCTCATATGATGAATCCAAGTCTTTAACTTCAGTAAACTCACCTTCAAATAGTGCACTTATTAGTGCTTCCCTTGTGACCATGTTGTATGAGAATACCTCCTTTTCATCATCAGTAGCTGATGGAAAATCACTCTCAGTCTTTATAGCCACCTTATTCTTTGTGATCAACCAATAGTCGATGCCCAAACATAGAAAATGAGTTCGCATCTTGTTCTTCCAACTGTCAAAGTTTTCAGGATCAAATTTTGGACCATCCTTCCTATAGAGTTCCATCTTCAAGATCACCTCAAGCTATTAAGCTTTCTCTCTGAGGACCACAAGCTTTGATACCAATTGTTAGGAATAACAGTCCACAATACAACTGAGAGGGGAGTGAATTAGTTGTATTTAAGATTATTAAACTTTAAACTTTAAGTAGTAGCAATATCAGATCCAATGAACACAATGAATGCCAACACAATAACACAATATTTTGGTCTTGGGGAATCCCTGTAAAAGGTAAAAACCCCGGTGGGAATTAGCACCCACAAATGATGTACTAAGAGTATAGTATCCTTGTTAGAAGATTTAGCCCTGTTAGGAGCTTATTGAAACATTACAGTACATAGTCCTTGTTAGAGGACATACCATGTTAGGAGTCAAGAAGAAAAGGGAGGGCTCACTGCCCAAAGAAGGTTAAATCCACCTTTAGAACTCATTGTTCATAGCACAAGTGTATATGAAGAAATACACAATCTTTTGAATTATTCGACAGTAATTGTCTTTGCTTGATCAGTTCTAATGAAGTCCACCAGTAAACCTTTGCTCTACATATAGTAGACTAAAGCTCACAACATTCACAACCTCTTTATATCACCTTTTCCCATCCATATCTTTTCCAAAGAAAAGACCTTTCATTTATACCTTATTACAATTCTCATGATCAGGTCAGCCCATAAGCCTTTCCTAATTACAAATAATTACATAAACCCTTGCTAAGATACACATGGTATCTAAAAAAAGTATAAAAAGATTCCATTACAATAATTAAGGAATGACATCCTTAATTTACATTTGCAAAACAAAATGCACGCTACATCTCCTGAGTCAACTTCCAAATAGGTCTTCTCCAGAACACACGCCACAACTGACATCACCAAGAAATTTGTACCTTGTGCTGACCAATGAACATCCTTTAGTACCTTGTATGTCATCCCTCAAGCTTGCATACCTTGAATCCATAACATCTGGAAGATATACCAGAAATACAAAGACTAACTCTGTCATTTCTCACTATCACAGTCCAGTGACCAGTTTTCACCAAAACATCTGTAACTCATCCAATATGAAACATTGCATGATGTGATCTTGGATATAAGATCACAACACCTTCCTGAATTCTCATCTATCTTCGCAACATCTGAAACATTTGTACAATGTCTGTACACTGTGATAACTAGCATGTTCTCCTCACATAAACATATGTTCACATCAGTGACAAAACATAGATGATAACAGTATGAGTGTCCATTCAGTAATGCAGTGATTAAACATATTAAATGTCTCAATCACCTCCCCATGCATTAGCAATATCCAATAGTCTGCATATGAGCATGCAAAGTTAATTGCTCTTTTCTTGAAGAATTGGGTGAATTCTTATTTCTCCTCCCTTGAAAGTGATGTTGCTAGATGTATTATTATGGATTTCTCCTAGGTGCCAACATTGAATTCTTTTGTTGGCTCTATTAACATAGGTGATCTCTCCTAAAAATGTTTGGGGAGAGTGTCAAGATTTCCATCTTGAGGCACCTCTAAAAGGTTTTCACCATCATATGTGTCCTTTATTTTTACTTTTTAATGATTTAATATTGACATATCATGGTTTTCACTATTAGATCTTTCTTTTATTCCAATTTTGTGATTATAAGACTTGACACCCCCTTGAGCAGAAGTTGTGTTGGTGAATTTCTTGGTGGAATTTGTCTTAGGTTTTATAGCATTGAGATACTTAGCAATGTCATGGTCATTGGGAAAAGTTTCTATCTCAATTAGTTATGTTTGATCCCAATCAATAATTTTGGGGTGAAGCAAAGGCAAGGGGTCATTTGGTTGACTTGATTCAACTATAGTAGGGGTCATGATAGAAAATTGGTCAAATACCTCTATAAGGGGATCAAGATCAATGATGGAACTCTCCTCATGATTTTTGTTATGGTTCAATATCTGATAATCCTCATTATAAATATTGTCAGTACATTGTGAATTACGTTTAAGTGACCTAGACCTAGAGCTTTGTCCCTCTATCCAAGATGGTATGTATGGATCTCCTCCCCACTCTTGATTTGAACTATGTGCTACTTTGAATGTAGGTGTATACACTTATATTATATCAACATCTTTGTCAAGGCATACTTCTTCTTTGTCCTCAAGAGGATCCCACACCCATTTGTTAGAGTCTTCAACACTATATGAATTTAACATGATACATTTCTCATGAATATCAAGAAAATTATTTTTAGTATATCTTGGTTCAAGGTATCTTGCTCCAGTTTTCTCTTGAGTTAATTTCTTTTATTTGTGAGAGATTTCTCCTTGATACCCTAATCATGTTTTGTCTTTAGTGCTTCTAAATGGGAATAATATGGTTTATATAATTCCTTTCCTTCTTTTGCTAAGAGGACCTAATCTAGCATAACCCATTTTATGCATGAGGTGAAATCCTATTCCACATCCCTCAGTGGGTAATGTGATAGCTCGTGCTTCTTGAGAAATATCTTCCTCTTCTTCATCTTTGTACAACCATTGTAATATGTCCTTATCTTCATCTTGTTATTCTTTAGCTTTTTCCTTTGATAAAGGTTCCATCAAATATGGTGACTGGTGTAGGCCTCTTATGTGTAGGATTTGATGACTTTCAATGTGATCTTGGTGAAATAGGTAATTCTAACATTAATAATGAATATTTACCCATTCTTGTATCTTTTAAACTAAATTGTTCATCATATTTGTTAAGGTAGCCACATCTTCTTGATTTGAGCAACTATATGTATAGTCTAGTATATCCTTTGTTTTGTCTGAAATTTGATGAGTAGTGTTCTCTTAATTTGTGTTAATGTCCATAGTTCCATCATTATCTAATTCTCTATTGTGATGCACAATAATGACATTGGTTGGTTTCAAATTATTGCAATATTGAAATGGATTAGAGTCACCTAGGATGTTGATTTCCTGCCCTTCAAAGGGGAATTTTAAACATTGATGGTAATTAGATGTCACTGCTTGCATCTCATGAATCAACGATCTATCTAGAAGGATTTTATAAGATAAATTCAAGTCTAGGACTTGACATACCCATTTCTTTCAATGGGTCCCACTCTGATTGGTAACACCACTAATCCTCTAGAAGATCGCTCTTCATCATCATGGGCCTTTATGGTGATTTTTCTCTTAAGGTCAATTGCGTCCTTAGAATACCCTATATCACATACTAGTTTCAATGTACAAATGTTTAGTCCGGCTCCTCCATCTATTAGTACTTGTCTTACTCGATGTTTATGGATTAAGACATCAATATGGAGAGGATTATTATGG
This sequence comes from Chamaecyparis obtusa, assembly GCA_027943335.1. NCBI lineage: Eukaryota > Viridiplantae > Streptophyta > Pinopsida > Cupressales > Cupressaceae > Chamaecyparis > Chamaecyparis obtusa. The sequence goes on along the minus strand of BSBK01005977.1, from coordinate 247,185 downwards.
GGATGATTCATCGATTTGTCTTCCTCTTCTGAAAATGATAGGTAATGAGGTGAAGTTAAATGTCCCACTATGGTTTTGAATTGAGAAAGCACATTACATACAAGTAAACACATAAAAGAGTCTATTGCATAAGTAAAGCTAGTCAAGAATATTGTCTTCCTTCCAATCTCACTTAACATCACTTAACGATGGTGGAAAAGACATGAGTGGAGAAATGACAAGCATAGTAGATGGAGCCATTGCAAGTTCCAAACAAGGACTGTGATCTAATGACAAATCACATTTTTGGTCACTAGGAATTAGGATTAATACTTTGGAAAATCTTGAATAAAGATAATAATTATTTTCAATTACCTCATACATATCACCATAATGATTAGAATCAACATTATTTGCATCAACGTTATTTGTATTGATAAATTTATCATCCATATTATCATCTAAATTAATCACAATATGGGATCTTTCATATGAAAAAAATAATTATGATGTTTAGACAATTTTACCATTTTAATATTGTATTCTTTCATTGGGTTGGTCAAAGGTTGGTTAAATTATATCAAAGCATCTTTGGGTGTCTTTTTTTTTGGGGGGGGGATCCTTAGGTTTTCTCAACTTTGATATCATGTCATATACTTGAATTTTTTATTGAATAGGAATATAATGTCTTGTTGGGGTTTTAATGATTGAGGTTTTTTAGGCCAAAATAAGTCAAGGGTGAAGTTTCCATGACTCGCTAATGGATTCTAGAGATTGTGGTTGATCATAACAATTTATCCATTGTGAGGGAACTTCAAACACTTATAGATTGTAGATGGAATAACTTGTATGGAAGTAAGCCAAAAATGTCCTAGTCTCACTTGAAATTGATCAAAGATAGGGATAACAGTGAAGGTGACTTTAAATCACTTCTTACCAACTTGAATGGAGAGGGAACATAACCTATAGTAGGACAAGTAAAACCATCATGCACCTTAATCATCACATTAGATTATTCACAAGTTTCTTGATGAAATTACCTTGTAAAGAGATAATTTTTGGCAATCATCACAAGAGTGGTCCATTAGAAATTACAATGAAGTAGAGGGTTCCATTAGGTTCCTTGATAGTTTTCTAATAATCGATGGTAATGCAAGATTCATGCTTATTTTTTAGTATAGGCTTAGGTTGCTCAATAAGGTTGACAACGTTGTTGGCCATGCCACATGTATTATCAACATCCATGGTTGTAGGGTTGCTAGGCTCAACAATATTGGTGGAATGGGAAGGTAACAAATTGGTAGGTTTGATAGCATTGGTAAAATGGGAACCTGAAGGATTGGTGTAGATTTGTAACTTTTTGGTAAGGGGTGATATGGATTTGTTTCCTTTACGATTAACACATTCAATAGTTATAGTCTTGGAATCAATAAGATCTTAGATAATATGTTTCCACCTATAACACTTTTCAATATCATAACTAGTTTGACGGTGATATTGGAAAAAGGTTTTGGGATCATAATAAGCTAACAATGGTTTTAAAGGGTCAACAAATTTGATACGAGGAACTTTCAAAATATTAGCATTAATCATCTTACATTATATTATGTGAAGGATTAGAAAGTGGAGTAAAATATGCATGGGTTTAAGATTTACGACAAAAGAGAAATACTCAATGTTGCATTTTTGCCACTTGTGTATCAAAATGATTTAAATAATTATTGTTAATGTTGATGTATCCTTTATTTTTCTTTTGAAACTTTTAGAATGATTGTTGAGTGGCATCATTCCTTATCAACCAAATTCGTTAATCTGGACGATTTAAATTGTCTCACTTGAAGATGATAATTATGAAGCACTGCATAAATTTGGGTAAAGGAAGTAAACCCATAAAACAATAACTTGTCTGTAATGTATTTTTGAAAATTAGATATGAAAATTCCCAATAGGCACAAGATAAGCAATTTGAGCATGCAAATATTTATATCTACCAATAAAATAAGTTACTTTCTCCTTAATTTGTTGTTTGCAATGAACCAGTTCGGTCAAAGTAATTTGAGGACCAATATATTTTAAAATTATTGTATAAATACATTAGCTAATTTTTTAAAAGAGTAAATAAAATAAGGAGGCAAAGAAAAATACCATTGCAAGGACTTATCTCTAAATATTCTAGCAAACAATCTAGCTAGAAACCTATGATTATTTGAGAAGTCACTAGACAAGGTTTGAACTATTTTAGTCAAGGGATCACCTTTTTCATTGTATATCTCCAATTAAAGATATTTCTATGTATTAAGGGATAATGACACAAATAATGTATTGGGAAATTGGGATAGAAGTTTCAAAAGTTAGAATGTTAAATTTGGATTAGGTTTTGGAAGCCAATCGTTGTTGCTAGGAAGAGACATTTGTTGAGATAGATTATTCATGGTTTCTTACATGGATATGTTAGTAATTAACATATTTGATTGTGAAGGAGGTGCAACATTATGAGAAATAAATGAATCATTATAATATGAAAGTGGGCATAGGAGATGGTTGGGAAATACATGGAAGATTTACTAAAGAAGCTATGTAGGAATTTTGATTGATAGGGATTCCTCGAAGACTAACACGTGTAGGGTTGATATTTTGTGTAGATGTAGCCATGATAGGTGGTCTATAATAAATCTCATTTGGTAATGATGTTGGCATACAAATGGAATTTTAAACTAGAATTAGAGAAGTCAAGAGCTTCAACACAACTTTTTATGTGCATGATATTATTGTTAAGAATATCAGAAATATCACACAACATGTCTACACCATGTTCATCATTTTGAAGTATCCTTCCCAATAATTCATTCAAGGGGATTTCTTCACTCTTCAAGTATTCTTGATCGATCCACCATTCAAGATTTTTGAAGTCATTGGCAAGATTTCCTAATTGGTTAGGATAACTTTATGTTAAGGATTCATCTTAACCATGAGAAGTGTGGGAAGAATGATTCTCCATAGTGGTAGGCATTTCATGTGTAGGCATAAAATATTCACCTGAACTTGATTTAATAATATAATTAACTAATGTCTTGTGTGTATATCCAAATGAGGGGGAGGGGGTAACTTGATTTTACAGCTCTCCCTAGTATTTTGGGCTTTGAATTTTGGAGAAGGAATTTTACTCCCATAAGATAACTATTAGGTTGTTTATGTTTGGGCCAAAATTATTAGGACTAAGTTGCCTTAGATGACATAGTCCTCCCAAAAATGGCCAAAATTAGGATTAAAGGTATAGGATGCAGAGAAGAAGCTATAATTTTTACCAGAATAAGTAAGATCAAGAATGATTGGGAATACAAGGCTAAGAACTAAAAAAATGAGGCCTAGGTGACCAATAAATCACATGTAGATATAATTTACAATGCTATAATGTAAAACCCTATAATATAGAAAATAGGGCTCGCTGGGATGCTTGAATAAACTAGGAAGCTTCTGGCATATCTTATGCTTACATAACTCGCTGGCATTTGAATAAACTAAGATGCTATGAAATTTTGGAAGGATGAATATAAGATTAGATGTCAAATGGAGGGAATTGAGAGTCTTTTTGTTTATAGGGAGGCTAAGAACAAACAAAAAAAACCTGGAAAGGATCTAGAACCAACAAACTACAACTGACCTATGGTTTAAATTTGAGGTAGAAATGACAGGAATGGGATGCCCTACTTGACTTGTTCCTAGTAAAAAGGCTCTTACTTGATTGGATCTTGTAGTTTTTAACAAAATGACTTGTAGGTTGTAGCTTGTCACTTGATCTTTTTGTAGCTTTTATCACATGTTTGTGATCTATACCTACACATAAAAAAGAGGATAAAATTTTGTATAGAAAGGGGTTTTCCTAACTTAAACCCATGTTTAGGAATTAACCTTGAATTGAAATTAAATATGATTCAGATCTAAAAATATAAATATCGTATACCTTGACAGTGGAGTTCTCTTTGGATGTAATCACAAGTGTTGGTGCAATAACATGACTCCATGAACACCTAAAATGAAATCATAAAGACATGCTTGTAAAATGGTTGTTGAAGCCTAGAGCAATAAAACATATGGTGGGATGACATGCCTTAAATGCTAGAAACTTGCTCCTTGAATTCTTAAATACAAATTTCTAGTTGAAAGTTCCAATTATACTTTAGAGATATCCCCAAAATGAGAGAGGTTTTGCTTTTGTACATCTTAGATTATTTGAGGGAGTAAAACATGGAATGGGTTGACATGAGATTATAATTCCTATTCAATCAACCTAATTGTTGCATAGTCCATATTTTTAGTGGAATTGATAGGAATAGGGCACCTTCATTGACTCCTTCTTAGGAACAAGGTGTCTTGATTAGTCTGTTCCACCTAATTCAATCTGAAATTTAAACTTATAGCCCAAAATATTGAGAAGAGGTTTGATTTAATATAAAATTAGATTACGATGTTGGGATTAATGATGAGAGTCCACTTATGTTAAAAATAGGGCCTAGGTGAGCAATAAATTGATGAGGGAATGAAGTAATTGAAGGGAACACCTATTAAATTAAGGTCCCATATAGGATTTTAAAGATATTTAATTAAAAGAGGACTTATAAAATTAATTTAAATATTAATTTGAATTAATAAAGGTCCTAAAGTGCATAGAGGAATGAGACACACTAAAGTGAGTGCTAAGCAGATGTGGAATTGGAAACCTTATTAAGGGTGAACAATTTTTTACACTATATTTAGCCCCCACTTTAGCGAGATTATGAGCCTACACACATACTGATGGTAAAGTGGTAGAGAGAAAGAGATAAAGGGAGATGAGAATTGGGCAAAAATATAAAGAGGTAATACATAACTATGCTCAAGGGAAAAAATCCCCAAACCAAGGATCTTAACTCGTACATGTTAGGATTAGGTAATACTGAGAGGGGGGGTGAATCAGTATTACAACTTTGTTTCCTTCAACTTTAAACAATTATAAATAATCCAAAGTAATGTAGAAATTAAAAGAGCATACAAACATAACACATTCATTACACCATGATTTGTTCTTGAGGAAACCATGGCCAAAGGGAAAACCCCGGTGGGGATGGTACCCACAAATATGTACTAAAATATAATATCCCTGTTAGGTCATCTAGCCATGTTAGGAGCTAATTGTTACATAGTACATTTCCTTGTAAGAGGAATGCAAAACCCTGTTAGGGGTATTCAAAACACCTAGTTAAAGGTGGTGAGCACACTACTCTTACAACTAATACTGTCCCAAAAATAGTTCTAAAAAAGGGGGAACAATACTAGCACTTATCTTGCTTAGATAGTTCCAATTGTAGCTCGGCCTCTTATTGATCTCGTATTTGATCTCTTCTATTCTATTTGCAAACTTACTATGTCATCATTACCATACTTCGCTTTTACAAAAAACACTCCATACTTATACAAAATCTGCCTTCCAGTCGGCTTCACAATTATCATGCAAAACATAATAATAACTCATGCAAATGTTATCTATGGAGTCGGTGCTCTTACAATAACAAAGAGTCGACAATATACTTTATTCTTATGTCTTAGCACATTACCATGTTCACTTTTCCTTAAACTTTGCAACTGTTTATACACTCTGTTACATTGTTTTACTGCCTTCTCATATCTTCCGGACACTGTATCTCACAAGTTTGATAACCAAAACTTATGCGATCTTAACTGAAGCATGTTTTTATCCCAAAATACCTCCAGTTAACTTCACAAGCCATAATATCTTATATATCTTCATCACTGACCAAAACTATGGCACTGTACCCTGTTATCCTAATTCTAGACTTAGTCATTTTCATGACTTTGACTCCAGTGGAAATTTTCACACCATGCGATCACTCCATCATGAGTGTTGCCATAAATGACAACCCTCAAGTGATTCCTAGTGCTCCAAACCATCACATGCCAACAATCTCTCTCTTTGGCATTGATGGCAACACTTAGAAAAATGACTAAGTGTCACAAAGCAACTCTCTTCTTTTTCTTCTCTCTTTTTTTTCTTCTTCTCTACATATAACTCTACATATTTCTTTCTCTTCCTTATTTTTTCCTTTTTCTTTCTCTCCCTTTGACATCAATGGAAAAGGTATATACAAAACTATTAAACTTAAGCACAAAAGATTCAATGCTTACTCGCCAAATTTAAGACATCTTGGAAGGAGTTTTCCAAGATCTTAACTTCTTCATTCCATGAACTTATCAACAGTTCACTGACATGGATTAATCCATTCAATGCATATGATGTTGTCTCTACTACCTTAAGCTCAATGAGAGTGGATACTGACATTGAGCCTTCAACCTTTATCATCTCAGAGAGATGAGTCTCCAACATTGAGAGCTTGGGAGTCAATAGGCTTCTCAATGAGCCAAATCTATCCACAACTCTCCATTTCTCCATTTCTAGTACTCCTATCTTATCCAATGGCTTGGATGTCTCCTTATCTACTTCTTCCATAGTTTGTGAAGATGATTCACAATTGTCCATTATATTGTCAAGGCATGTGATATCATGGATCAATTGAGCACATATCTTAACAGGTTGTTCACCTATCCATAATAACTGATCATGAACTCTACTCAAAATGATCTTGAACCATTCAAATTTTGTGAATTCAGTGAGTCTGGTTAACTTGAGTATTGACAAATCTTTTAGATGTTTAAATTCTTCTGCCAAAGACCCATTTACTTCTAACATACTGTTCAACCCATAGAAGATGTTAACCTCCCCAATAATCTCATATTTGTAGTGTATGTATGCCCTAATATCCTCTACATGTAACACACCTACAGGAGTTTGAGAAAATGCCCCTTTCAGATCATCCTCACAGGATTTGAATGGATGCCTTTTGAATTTATATCTAGGTCTATCTACAATATCATAAACTACTGGTGCATCCATGACTTTCCAAAGAGATTTAGGTTTAAATACCTTAAACGCGCTTGAATTTGATGTTTGGCTTCATGCGAACACAAAATCTCTCAGCTAGATTACTGTTCTACTTTCACACGTCAGATCTCCTTAGTTGATGATCAAGAAATGGTGTAGGATTGAGATCCCTTAAGTCTTTTATCTATCAAATTTGAGTGTGTGCATTAAACACAAGTATCTCAACTTCGCATGTCGTGTAGTCAATGCAAAACTCACAAACACAAAAGATGAATCTTCAAGTGTTGTGATCTCATCCACAGATTCCACAACATCTGTACGCATCACACGTAAGCTCGCATGAGCTTACTCCACTTATACAGGGGCTAGATAATTTACGTTGACTGCATCCAATGCTCCCCATGAGGCCTTGAGGCCTTCTAGGTTGATGCCTCAAATAATTCATCATGCGAAGACACAACATCATCAGCTATTTCTCCCTGAACCACTGCCTTATTTAGAACTTTTAGTTGCCATATCTTCTCATCCTCTGATTTCTTGTATTCATTTATATAATCATAACTATGCTTACAGGTAAAGGGAGATGAGAATTGGGAAAAAATATAAAGAGGTAATACATAACTATGCTTAAGGGAAAAAAATCCCCAAACCAAGGATCTTAACTCGTACATGTTAGGATTAGGTAATACTGAGAGAGGGGGTGAATCAGTATTACAAAACTTTGTTTCCTTCAAATTTAAATAATTATAAATAATCCAAAGTAATGCAGAAATGAAAAGAGCATACAAACATAACACATTCATTACACCATGATTTGTTCTCGAGGAAACCCTAACCAAAGGGAAAACCCTGGTGGGGATGGTACCCACAAATGTACTAAAATATAATATCCCTGTTAGGAGATCTAGCCCTATTAGGAGTTGATTGTTACATAGTACATTTCCTTGTTATAGGAATACAAAACCCTGTTAGGGGTATTCAAAACACTTGGTTAAAGGTGGTGAGCACACTGCTCTTTCAACCAATATTGTCCCAAAAATAGTTCTAAAAAAGGGGGAACAATACAAGCACTTATCTTGCCTAGATAGTTCCAATTGTAGCTTAGCCTCTTACTAATCTCATATCCAATCTCTACTCTTCTATTCATAAACTTACTCTATCATCATTACCATACCATACTTCTCTTTTACAAAAAACACTCCATACTTATACAAAATCAGCCTTCTAGTCGACTTCACAATTATCATGCAAAACATAATAATAACTCATGCAAATGTTATCTATGGATTCGACGCTCTTACAATACCAAAGATTTGTCAATATACTTTATTCTTCTATCTTAGCACATTACCATATTCACTTTTCCTTCCTTAAACTTCACAAGTGTTTATACACCCTGTTACATTGTTTTATTGCCTTCACATATCTTCCAGACACTGTATCTCACAAGTTTGATAACCAAAACTTATGCGATCTTAACTAAAGCATGTGTCTATCTCAAAATACCTCTAGTTAACTTTGCAAGCCATAATATCTTATATATTTCATCGCTAACCAAAACTGTGGCATTGTACCCTGTTATCCTGATTCTGGACTTAGTCATTTTTATGACTGTGACTCTAGTGGCAATCTTCACAACATGCAATCACTCCGTCATGAGTGTTTCCATAAATGACAACCCTCGGGTGATTCCTAGTGCTCCAAAGCATCACATGCCAACAATATCTCCCTTTGGCATTGATGGAAACACTTAGAAAAATGACTAAGTGTCACAAAGCAACTCTCTTCTTTTTCTTCTCTCTTTTTTTCTTCTTCTCTACATACAACTCTACATATTTCTTTCTTTTCCTCATTTTTTCCTTTTTCTTTCTCTCCCTTTGACATCAATGGCAAAGGTATATACAAAAATGTAAAACTTAAGCACAAAAGATTCAGTGCTTACTCTCTAGATTTAAGACATCTTGGAAGGAGTTTTCCAAGATCTTAACTTCTTCATTCCATGAACTTATCAACAATTCACTAACATGGATTAATCCATTTAGTGCATATAACATTTTGTCTACTGCCTTAAGCTTAGTGAGAGTGGATACTGACATTGAGCCTTCAACCTTTATCATCTCAGAGAGATGAGTCTCCAACATTGAGAGCTTGGGAGTCAATAGGCTTCTCAATGAGCCAAATCTGTTTGCAACTCTCCCTTTCTCCATTTCCAGTACTCCTATCTTATCCAATAGCATGGATGTCTCCTTATCTACTTCTTCCATAGTTTGTGAAGATGATTCACAATTGTCCATTATATTGTCAAGGCATGTGATATCATGGATCAAATGAGCACATATCTTAACAGGTTGATCACCTATCCATAAGAACTAATCATGAACTCTACTCAGAATGATCTTGAACCATTTGACTTCCATGAATTTAGTGAGTCAGGTTAACTTGAGTACTGACAAATCTTTTAGATGTTTAAATTCTTCTGCCAAAGACCCTTTTACTTCTAACATATTGTTCAACTCATAGAAGATGTTAACCTCCCCAATAATCTCATATTTGTAGTGTATGTATGCCCTAATATCCTCTACGTGTAACAATATCATAAACTACTAGCGCATCCATGACTTTCCTAAGAGATTTAGGTTTAAACACCTTAAACACGCTTGAATCTAATGTTTGGCTTCATGTGAACACAAAATCTCTTAGCTAGATTATTGTTCTACTTTCACACTTCAGATCTCTTTAGTTGATGATCAAGAAATAGTGTAGGAGTGAGATCCCTTAATTCTTTTATCTATCGCAAGTTGAGTGTGTGCATTAAACACAAGTAGCTTAACTTTGCATGTCGTCCAATCAATGCAAAACTCGTGAACATAGAAGATGAATCTTCAAGTGTTGCGATCTCATCCACAGATTCCACAACATCTGTACACATCACACCTAAGCTCACATGAGCTTACTCCACTTATATAGGGGCTTGATAATTTATGTTGACTGCATCCAATACTCCCCATGAGGCCATGAGGCCTTTTAGGTTGATGCCTCAAAGAATTCATCATGTGAAGACACAACATCATCAGCTGTCTCTCCTTGAACCACTGCCTTATTTAGAACTTTTACTTGCCATGTATTCTCATCCTCTGATTTCTTGTATTCATTCATGTAATCACTTAGGCTTTTACCACTGTCACTAATATTGTTCCTTATGACCACATGTGGTGGTCCTTCTGGTTCACTAGATCTCCTTGGTCCTCTTATGTTTTCATCTCCATTGTATCTACAAAACTTTGTAATGTGACCTGGATTGTTACATTTGTAACAAATAGGTGGTCTTCTTATTTCTTGATTAGTTTGTAGCTTATAGTACCTTGTTGTGTGCCCAAAGTTATTGCATTTTTTAAGTAACCTTGGTTGCGGATTCCTCTCTGACATAGTCTTGCTTATACCTAAACTGATCAGGTTTTCTACAATCTTCCTTCTTGTGTCCATACTCATAGAAATTAAAACAGTAGCTAGTAAAGGGCTTAGAGTTACCTTTACTTTTGCAATCTCTTTTCATGTGTCCAACTTTGTTGCATTCGAAGCATCTACCTCTGAAAGGTCTGAACTATTCTCTAGGTTCTTCATTTGTAGGCCTTTCTTGAGGAATAGTTCTTTCCTCATTCTTGGCTTCTTTTGGTTCTTCTTGAGGTTTTGAACTTTCAGCTTCATTGGATCCACTGATGTCTCCTTTAGATTTTTGTCTTGCTCTTTGTTCATCACTCTTGTCATTGCTTGTGTGTAATTTTTCAATGAGCAATTTGGCTTGAGTGAGTTCACCTTTAATAATTTGATTGTATTTATCCAGTGCCTGATATTTATGCTTGTAGTGGTCAAGTTCGGTCTTCATTTGTCATATTTCCAAGTTAGCTTCTTTTAGTGACTTTTCAACTTTATTTCTTTCATCTTTTTCATGTTGAATCTCCTTGATCGTCAAAAGATTAATTTGTTCTTTTTCTTGCTCCAACTTCTTCACTTTGTTTGATGTGTCATTGTCTAAACCTTCTTTGACTTTCTCCATAAGGTCTTATCTCTTATTTTTTTACAATATCAAGCTATTCTTTAAGTTTTCTCATGAAACCTTCTGCTCTTCTTAACTTGAATTTTGATTTGTCATTTTCAACTTTCATCTTATCCAGTTCTTCAAGTGCAGCTTCAAAGTTCTCTTACAAAGCTTTTGAATCCATTCTGATCTCCCTTAAGTTGTTAGACTTTTTCTTCAAGAGCCAATAGCTCTGATACCAATTGTTAGGATTAGGTAATATTGAGAGGGGGGGTGAATCAGTATTATAGAACTTTGTTTCCTTCAACTTTAAACAATTATAAATAATCCAAAGTAATGCAGAAATGAAAAGAGCATACAAACATAACACATTCATTACACCATGATTTATTCTTGAGGAAACCCTGGCCAAAGGGAAAACCCCAGTGAGGATGGTACCCACAAATATGTACTAAAATATAATATCCCTGTTAGGAGATCTAGCCCTGTTGGGAGCTGATTTTTACATAGTACATTTCCTTATTAGAGGAATAAAAAACCCTGTTAGGGGTATTCAAAACACTTGGTTAAAGGTGGTGAGCACGCTGCTCTTACAACCAATATTGTCCCAAAAATAGTTCTAAAAAAGGGGGAACAATACAAGCACTTATCTTGCTTAGATAGTTCCAATTATAGCTCGGCCTCTTACTAATCTCGCATCTAATCTTTGTTCTTCTATTTGCAAACTTACTATGTCATCATTACCATACCATACTTTGCTTTTACAAAAAACACTCCATACTTATACAAAATCAGCCTTCTAGTCGGCTTCACAAATATTATGCAAAACATAATAATAACTCATGCAAATGTTATCTATGGAGTCGGAGCTCTTACAATACCAAAGAGTTGGCAATATAATTTATTCTTCTGTCTTAGCACGTTACCATATTCACTTTTCCTTAAACTTTGTAACTGTTTATACACCCTGTTACACTATTTTACTACCTTCACATATCTTCTGGACACTGTATCTCACAAGTTTGATAACCAAAAACTTATGTGATCTTAACTAAAGCATGTGTCTATCCCAAAATACCTCCAGTTAATTTCGCAAGCCATAATATCTTATATATCTTCATCGCTGACCTAAATTGTGGCATTGTACCCTGTTATCCTAATTCTGGACTTAGTTATTTTCATGACTGTGACTCCAGTGGCAATCTTCACAACATGCGATCACTCCATCATGAGTGTTGCCATAAATGACAACCCTCAAGTGATTCCTAGTGTTCCAAACCATCACATGCCAACAGTACAACCATATGTAAGGGCACACAAAAATAAAGTAAAAATTAAAGAAAAATAAAGGAAAAGTTAAAAAAACATAAAAGATACAACAAATGGGTTATTATTAAAAACAAAGGCTCTAAATAAACTAGTTGAATAGACATTGATGAACAAAATGTCTCAATTGCTAGTATTGCAGTCAAAATATTATTTCAAGAGAATAAGTGGTCACATGGAAAGAGAAAGGGTACACATCAAAGATAAGACAAAACTCCATGATCCAACCATTAACAAGGTGTGTTATGCTCATGAGATCATAGAGAAGGAAGAGAATGAGTACCATGAATTACACATACTATCAAATTGTGTTGTACTTGGTGATTCGTGAAAAAGATAGGAAGAGTATAAAATGGCCTACCAAGCTATGTTATGCTAGTTCGACCCATCCAATAAGAGAGTTTGGTGTAAAGATGGAGTTAATAGCATGAAATAGTGTGTTATGCTAGTCAACCCATCCCAAGGATAACCAAAAAAAATATTGTATGCAAAGAAATATGCTAAAAAATGACACAAAAGGATTAACCAAGGGAAGCATTGTATCCAAGGAAATCTTCTAAGAATTATATAAAAGGGTTATCCAAGGAAGTATGCTATAAAGTGTGTAAAGATATTGTCCAGGAAAAGTGTTGTATCTAAGGAAATCCACTAAAAATTGTGTAAGACGATTACCGAATGAAAGCGGTGTATTTAAGGAAATCCACTAAAATTGTGTAAAAATAATTATCCAAGAAAAGTGTATTTGGGGAAATCTACTAAAAACTGTATAAAATGATTATCCAAGGAAAGCATTATATCAAATAAAAACCACTATATAATATACAATGAGGTACACACATGTCCCCTCAATAAGATGGAAACATAAACTATGGTGTCATCTTAAGGAAAAGGAGAAAAAGGATACCCACCTTCAACACCAAGGAGATATCCTTTAGGAAACAATGTACACACAGCCTGAGCCAAAGAGGCATAACTCTTTACAAGCCATGGGAGAGATAGTTTTTAAAAATATACCTTGTAAAAAGTGTAACAAATATACCTACCTTCAACACCAAGGAGATAGCTTTTAGGTAATAATGTACATGAAACCCTAGCTAAAGAGGCATAACTCTTTACAAGCCAAGGGAGAGATAGTTGTTAAAAAGATATCTTGCAACAAGTATGAATGAATCCTTTAGAGGGATAGGAGGAAGATATATTTTCTTGATTACATCTACCTCAAAGAGGAGATATTTAAAAATAATAACATCATTGGCCAAAGGAGGGGAAGGAAAACAATACTTCACTTTTTTCTCCTATTGCTAGGTAAAAAGGGATTCTTGATGAAGGATGGCACACTTTAAGCCCCTAAGTAAGGCATTTATTTATGATGGGAATGCATTTGAAAATAAGGAAGTGGTTGTGATCAAGGATACACACCTCTTGTATAAGAGAGAATCCCTGATTAAACAAACACTTTCATGTAAGAAAGGACATCACAGTGTAAACAAACACCACTCTGCCAAGGAAAGTGGATCCTTAAAAAGGATACGAGAATGAGAAACCTTGCCCCCCAAGCATGAAGGTAAGGAGAATGATGAAGGAAAATCAAGAATATACACTTTCCCTATGGGTAGGTAAGGGGATACTTGGAAAAGGACAACACATTAGATAACCTAAGTGAGAGATCTTTTATGATAGACATACACTTTCAAGCGAGGAAGAGGTTGTAAATATAGGTGTAATTATCCTAAAAAAAGAGAAAATCCTCGTGCAAGACAAACAAGTCCATGAAAGAAAGGATGTCATAAGATAAAAGATAAAAGTCAATAAATGAAAAATGGATCCTTAAAAAATATAAGGAATTGAAGATAAAAACCTTGTCCCCCAAGTGTGAATAAAAGTAAAGGGGCCTATTATGTTTCTCACAAGAAAAAAAATGTAAATGAAAGCATGACACCGTGCAAAATAAAGAGCCCCCGATGAGGTAAATCACTTATATCACATGGTGTGGAGAAACATAATAGGCGAAAGGAATACTGGTGCACAACATTTTTTATATCAAGAAAAATTATAATATTTGGATTTAAATAAATAATAAATCTATATACTAAATCAATGCTTATTGTTATGATGAAAAGGAAAATGAGAGTTACTATTAAAATATATTTAATGCTTTGAAAATGACAAAAATGAAATCAAATTTTAGTATCATATTTAAGTCTCCAAAATATTCTTTTAGCAAAAGCCAAACAATCTTCAATAATTCTTATTGGTTTTGGTAAAATGGTTGGTAGTGAACGAGGATTATGATTTGAGGTAGAAGGAGCAATGTTGGCTTGATATATATATCATAGACCATTTATAGTGGCTTGTGTAGGAGAATCTATATGGAACTTTATTCCTTGATCTTGAATGTCAATACATTTTCCACTTTATCCTTGTTTAGAATTAATACCATATTCTATATTATAGTAAGCATCAAGTTGAGAAGTGAGAAGCCTTTCATCTTGCAGTTTATGAAGAAGTGTTGTATAGAGATGGATAGGTGGATTGATATCTTTAGGGAGATGTTTAATCCTATCATCATTAGTCATATCTGCTTTAGGTTGGGAAGAAGAAGGCTTGTCTAGATCTTCATCTCTACTTAATGCTATGTTAGAGAATAAATCATGAAGAAGATGCATAGCATCATCTTGCAGATAAGATCTAAGAGAATGATGAAACTCTAAAGTACTTAAATGAACATTCTTAGTCTCTTGCACCAAGGTATATTTGGGAGGAGAGGACCTATTACTCTCTAATGTGGTACTCCTAATAGGAGTATGGGCTCTATCCTCATTAACAAAGGATAACTAGGAGAGGTGCTAATGTTATTTATTTCAGTGCCATCTTTAGGATTGTCATTTTCTACAAAGGCTCTTATGAGAATGTATTGCATAAAATGTAATAAAAGGGATAAACTTAAACAACTAAGCTCATTCCTACATATCCAAGCAAACCTCAAATATGATAATGGAAATACATGCATGCAAATATTGATGAAAAAAAAAAAGAAACAACTTAATCTACTTCATTAAAAAACATGCAATGCAAACCTCCAAAATGACTAGCTATGGATGTTGTTATTGTTGATGGAATGTGGTTTCTCACAAATCTTGCAACATGACAATGTATGAAAGAAGCTTGTTGAATGATGAAGAGGGCTCTCAATTTATAGGAATTGGAAGGAAATGGATGGTTGAGATTGAAAGTTGGATGAAGGGTCAAATTGAATTTGATTGATGAGGTGGACGTGAGGTGGGGGCCAAGTAGATGTCATGTAGAGGCCAAGTGGATTAGGGTTTTGACCATTCAAAGGGGGGAAAGATTCTCACACATGTGTGAGAAACCTGTGAAAGTGACATGTCAATGACAATGTGTAAGAGGGTGAGATGACCAAAGTTTCTCACACATGTGTGAGAAACTTGAGAAAGTGATGGCTCAATGACAAAGGTCAAAAGATATAAGAGGATGAGAGAACCAATGTTTCTCACACATGTGTGAGAAAATGTGGAAAATTATATGTCAATGACATGGGTCAAAAGGTGGAAGAGGACAAGAAAACAAAGGTTGCTCACACGTGTGAGAAACTTTGGAAAATGACATGTCAGTGACATGTGGGAGACAAGTGTGTAAGGGTGTGTAAGAGCCACATGTGACTTGGGTTTGCTATTCCCTTGATTAGGATTGTACAAATGATTAGGGATTGTTTAGGTGGAAGATTAAGATTAATTAGTGGGAAAGTGGGTTGACTTGGGTTAGAAGGATGGGTTAGGTTAGGGAAGTGAGGTTAGGTGAGGGTTAAAGTTAGGAGCCATGTGCTCAAATAGAATTAAAAGAAATATTAAATTATAAATGGGATAAGAAGAGATTAATTAAGTAAACTAGGTCATTTACTTAATTAAATGGAGGATTAAGAAGAGGGGAGATGGGAAATAGGCTACAATAAGATTAAATAATGTAAATTTATTTAATCAAGGATATGATACAATTAAATAAAAGTAAATTTATTTAATCAAGGATAGAGGATAAAGAGGATCATAATTAAATAAATATGAGTTTATTTAATTAAAGGTAGAATATGGCTAATAATAAATATTAAATAAATAATAAATAAATAATAAATATCTATTTAATTGGCTAGGATAAGGGTAATCGTTAAGACAATTTTTGGTGTCTACATTTTACCCCTCTTTGATATAGCATCACGAAGTGATGTTAGATTAAAGAAGATTAAAACATAGTGAATACAAGGGATAAGACTAGTAGCATGATGCCCCAGTCACAAAAGGATGAGGAAGGATGACGAGGAGGGATTAGTATGCCCCCTAGAGAGGACATGCGGGTTTGGAGAACACGGGTGTGCTCTTGAAATGGATAGCAGTATGGAAGGAAAGGGAAAAGGTTATGGGTGATGAATCAAGAATAGATAAAGTCATGTTGCAATAGTGTAAGCAACCTAAGTTTGATATTGTATTTGACACAATGCACCAAGGTATGAGGAACCAAGATGATAATGTGTCAAGTATGTGATAAAAAAAAGGTCAAATGCAACCATATTCCTATGATACCATGATATGGAAGACCATGATGCCATTGTGAAAATAGGATGCAAAGACCATGATAAATGAAAAAAATGCTAACACATACAAGCAACAAGAAAGCATGCACAACAAACCAAAATTTTTCCCCTAGTCAAGCTGAAAACCAATTGATGAATTGATTTATGATGATTGATTGAGGATGACAAAGTTAACGATAAGAACAATGCACATCCAAAGGATTGGGAAGGATACATCCCATGATGATGATTTGATTAAAATTGAGATGATTGGACTGCCAACTGATTTGGATCAAGATGATGAGTTGATTAAGGATTGATGTAGAAGATTACAAGATTGGATTGATTGGATTAGTATTGATTGCACTTGTTTGAACTAATTTGGGATTTTTTTTAATTTTATGGATTTTTGATTTATTGATGAGTGGATTGGATAGAATTGGATTGGAGGGGAAGATGATTTGGATTGAATTGGAATATAAAGGATTTGAAGAGGATATGAAGAAGGGAAATTTATTAGATTAGAAAATAAATGAGATGGAAAAGATTGGATTAGAAGAAGGGAAATCGATAAGATTAGAAGATAAATGGATTTGATTGAGTGGATTATAAGAAGGGAAATTGGTTAGATTAGAAGATATATGAATTTGATTTAGTGGATTAAAAGAAGGGAAATTGATTAGATTATAAGATAGAAGAATTTGAATTAGTTGATTTAGAAGACAAAGGAAATTGAATAGATTATAAGATAGATGAATTAGAATTAGTGGATTTGGAAGATAAAGGAATTTGATTTAGTGGATTTAGAAAATAGAGGAATTTGATTATATAATATAGGAAGACTGGAAATTGATTAGATTAGAAGATAGATGAATTTGATTTAGTGGATTTAGAAGATAGAGGAATTTGATTAAATAATATAGGAAGAAGGAAAATTGATTAGAGTATAAGAGAAGTGGATGTGATATGTTGAATTGAAAGATGGATAAGGAATAGAAGGGGAATAAATTTAGTGGATTAGAAAATAAATGGATTTGATAGAATAAGATTATAAGACAAGGTGGATTTAATAGGATAGAAGAAAGAGAAATGGATTATACATGAGAGGGAAAGGAAAAATGGATGTTATGGAGTGAAGTTCGAATATGGATAAGAGGATTGGATGGATCGGGACCAATGACAAGGGAGAACCAAGGTACGGTAGAGGAAAGTGGGATGAATATAGTTTATGGATGGAAGGTAGATGGAGGGAATGGATGGTGATATGATATAGGGGATTAGAAGATGGGGAATATGAGGATGGGGAGCCAAGTCTGATGGTGAAAAGGAGTTAAATGCCCCACACTAAAGATAGGATAATGGATGGAAATATGGTAAATAAAGGATGTATGAAATGGATGGATAAAATAGGAATATGCATGGAGGGAATGAAGGCATGTATGTTGCAAAGCATGGATGCATACTTTTTTTTTGTGGTTTTAGTGCCTCTAGTTTTATGAAGAGAAAAGGTATGAAAGTGAAAGGTGGATGGATAGGATGAGGGGTATGGATAAGATAGAGGACAATGATATGGAGGATATGGATGGAAAATGATAATGAATAGGCTGTGGAGGATATGGATAGAAGCATAGAATGGAATGGAGGAAATGCATGGGATAATCAAGTTCAAAGGCACGTAAAGGAGGAGTATCATGGGTGGTGGATTGAGGGAAGTGAATAAGATAAGGACTATGAGGTGAAGTGGTGCAGGAGCACCTCAAATATTCGGTTTAGAGTCAAAGATCAAATCATCCAAACCAAATCAAAGGGATGGCATACATAAACAAGGTTTTCAAATCAATTGGGAAGTACTGAAGCCTCTAATGGCTTTTTGATTTTATGTAATAGAAGTTGTTACAAGTCCTAATGGACCAAACTCTTGATTGTAGGACCACAAGTGTCCAAGAATAAATAAATGATATAAAGAGTCTAGAATAGGTTAGTTCAAGTTTTTAGGAAAGGGTTTAATGATTTCAAAGGTTTTCAAATTCAAACATTTGATTATAAACGGTTAGTCTTGTGTGTTTGAAGGGAGTTAGTATTTCGTATTATGTTAGGCTTAAACTAAACTCCAAAACCGATAGGAGTTAGTTGAATTAGTTTCTAGGTAGTTATGTGGAATTTTATAAATAACAATACAGACTCTGTTCACGGGACAGAGTGAGATTTGATGTATGCGGCTTTTGGCAATAGTAAGCAATAAAGTTTAACTTTCTGCAGTCTCTGTCATGTTTTATAAATCTATATTGATTGGTTTTGATAATCTCATGTGTTGACTGAGATTTATTGATCTTTTAATTGCTTATTGGATGAGTTTCAAGTTATATTGAATTTGTTTTTACACCAGTTTGTAGAACATTGTGTTCTCTGTTTTAATTGCGACTGTAGTAGGGTTTAAGACAAATGAAGAGCCTTCCATGAAGATACAGGCCTAATGTTCATGGAAGGTCGTTATTAACATGTAATATATGTTTTTGACCAAGCATATGCAGATATATGATGAAGTCGACTTTTTATGGGTTCTAGTTGCTGGTTATAAAAACAGAACAGTTACGCATGTAATTGGCGTTGGAGAAAGTTTATTGTATTTGTTGGAAGTCGAGTTTCATGTGTTATAACACAATAATTATATATATCGGGTTGTATGTGTTAAAGTTCTGTTTGCTGTCAAGGAATAGAGCAATTTCACTTGTGTCAAGTTTGTTGGAAGAAAGTTTATGGTGTTTTGAAATCGGGTTATGATGGTTATTGAGTAATGAGTTACATAGCAATCGAGTTCTGATGTTTTCATTGTTTGATACTTTCTTTTGAAATTTAACAAATTGATGCAGTGAACCGGGAATAGTTAATAAACAGTGATTGTTGACAAACTTTGTAAAAGATAACAATCAAGACATTAGGTTGTCATGTGTTTTGTGAAGAAACAGAGTTAGAGTCATTCACTATTTGCTATAGGATTATTAGGTAGAGTTTAAGCTTCTATAACAGATTGTGGAGATTGGTAGAGTCTTTTTGAATTCAAAGTTTTGTAACTCAAGTTCATTCCTCAGAAGTATTGTGTAGGCTTTTGGCAAGTTAGACCTTTGAAGCATTCGAGTTCGTTGATAGGCTATAGTGCCTAAACCTCTCAAGTTTCTGAACCAATTTGGGCATTTAATACCATCACCCTTTCCCTCTGCATCATGAAGGATATGGATAGGATGTCAAGATAAAATATGGACAAGTGGATGGACTTATGTAGGAAAATGTATAGGAGATGGAGAACGAGTAAGGAATATGGATGGTGCATAGGGATGAATGGAATGAATATTATAGTCAAGATGAAAGATAGGAAAGGATGATGATGTACTTAGATATGATGATGGACAACATATAGAACATGTGGAAGACATATATGGTAGCATAGGATGGAGGGATCTTTCCCCCAAGTGTAGAGTACAAGGGGATGATGATGCGTGAATGGATGGAAGATGTGAAGTTTAGAAGACAATGGATATGTGATAGGAAGATGGATGGAAGAACTCAAGCATCTAGTTCCTTAATATTTACTTTTTTTCATCTTCTTTTTGTATCAAGGCATTTTTTATATTTTCTCATAGATGTTGGTAGGATGATAGAGACTAGGGGAAGGAGGATGAGGATTTATACAAAAGATTGGATTAAGGGGGTAAAGGGGTGGAGAAGGATTGGTGGATAATGTATGGGAGGTTGGAATACTTATGAATAAATGGATGGGGGAGATGGAAAGATCATCATTGACACACACCTTGAAGGGTGGTGGAGAAGTGGAGAAGGGGATTTAGAAGGAAATGGAGAAGAAAATGTGGATTTTGGGATAAAAAGACCCAAAATTAATGAAGGGGATGATGGAATTAGGATAGTGGAGTTGGGAAGTAGAGGAGTTTTAGAGGGAGGATTAGAGGACTTATGAGCGGAGGAAGCTTTTGGATTAACAAGGTTGGATGCCAATTTGGATTTTTTCTTTGAGATGCATTTTTTTTAATGGGTAGCCTAGGAATACACATGATTTTTGAATTTTTCATTTGGGACCTTTGTGGCCTTTTGAACTTTTCTTTCTTTTGGATCGTATTTTGCTTTTCTTGAACATGTCTTTTAGATGAGACATGTTGATCCTTGGATTTTTGGATTTATGCATTTAAAAAAAAAAAATTGGCATCCAACTTGCTTCCATTAGCTATGGTATGGGTGCATGAGGATGGATGGCGTAAAGAGTTTATGGATGGAATAACGAGGGATGAATGTTGGAAGGAATTCAAGGATGTGTTCCTTTGTGGATCTTTATTTAGGGATTTGAGGTGATGGGGTAGTAGACTTGGATGTGGTGGATGGATGTATGTAAGGACCTAAAATGGAGGGAATGTATGAAGTATTTGGTTTGAGAACATAAGGACCCAAAATGGATGTGGATGGGGAAGGGATGGAATTTTGAGTACAGGGACCCAAAATGGAGGTAGATGTGGAAGGAATGAAATTTTGGACATAAGGGCCCAAAATAGATTTGTAATATGAGCGATGGGAATATTTGAGGTTAGATTGAGGGATTTTGGATTTGGAAGGGGTGGAAGGTGTACCAACATCTTGAGACATTATTTTTGCAATGGGATACTTATTATTTTGAATACAAGATGTAGTCCATTTGGATGGGGTTCATGGAGGGATTGGATAGGTGTGATAGGATTTTGTGGAGGATTATGATCATGAGGGGGATTAGGGGGGATAATAGGATCTTGAGATAGATTAGTATCATGACATGGAGATAAAGGGGTACTTTTATCTTGACTTTGGAGAGGATTATGGGGTGAATTGGAAGGGATGATTGGATTTTGAGATGGATTGGTATCATGGAATGGGGTGAAATGGATAAAATCATGAGATGGAGTGATTTGATATTGAAATGGATGGGGAATAGTGGATTGGAGAGAAGGAATATCTTCATGAAGTTGAGGATAAGTGGATGTTAAGGATCGAGATGGAAGGGGATCAATGGATGAGGTAGAGGGGATGTCTTTATCTTGATTAGGGATTGAATCATGAGGTGGATTAAGAGAGAGAAGTGGATCTTGAGATGGATTGGGATTATGTGATGGAGAGATTCTTAGATCTATAGGAGGAGAGGAATTTGTGGTGACATGCTTTGGAACAAGGTCTCAACATGTTTGGACTTGTGAGGATGATGGGATGGAGGAGGTATAAGCTTCAACTCAAGTGGATGGAGGGATGAAAGACTCATGAGACTTAGAAGATTTAGATGTGTCTTAAGTTGGAGGAAATTATGGAGGGTGCATGACTTTGGATGAGTGGGGAACTTTTTTGGAAGTTGGGGATTTAGACTCCTTTGCTCGTATCCTGGCCCAATTAAAGGAAATCTTCTTAGAAAATGGGGATGATGATGGTTTTAGAGGATTAGGATTATTTAGAGGTTGAAGACCAGGTGGATGAGTGGGGTTGGATGAGGGATGAGGATTAAGGCTTTGGATAAATGTCTAAGGACATATGTCTTCAAAGATAAAATTTTTCTTTTGACCCCCATTTTGTAAGTTAAGGACAAGATTTAAAAGTTCTTCAATCTCTTGGGAAAAGTTGGGTGTGTTGGAGGTATGATGTGAGTTATGAAAGGAACCACGTGGGGGTGAAGGATGAGATGGATTTCCCTTGTCAAAGATAGAGGAAGGATAAGAAATCTGAGATGCATTGGTATTGGATATGACATGTTGAGGTGGAATGGATGAGTTGGATGAATGTGATTGATAGGTTTTTTGGAGTAGAGGTATGGTGTGATATTGCATTTGAATGTCTTTAATCATCTAGAAAATCCAATCTCTATCCATGATGTTTAAATGAAGGTTTGGATTTGGATTAGAAGATGTGGATGAAGATTTGAATTAAGAATGAATTAAGTGAAAGATTTGAGGATGGCTGAAATATGAACTTAGGACTAGGAGCAATTTTGGACTTTTGTTTTGATTTAAGAGGGCAGGGCCTCAAGGATTTGATTTGATTTGGTTGATTTTGATTTGATTGATTAAGAGGGCAAGGCCTCAAGGATTTAATTGATTAGATTTAATTGATTAAGAGGGAAAGGCCTCAAATATTTGATTGATTGGATGATGGATTTGATTGATTATGAGGGTAGGGCCTCAAGGATTTGTTTGATCTAATTTGATTTGATTTGATTTTGGGATGTGAGGGAAGGGCCTCAAGCTTGATTGGATTGATTTGATTTATTAAGATGGAAAGACCTCAAGGATCTGAACTGATTTGATTTGATTTGGATTGATTATGCTTGGATATGGGTCAATCAAGACAAGATTTGATTAAAGTCCAAACTATGATTTTGTTCCTAAGTTCAAAGTAGAAGATTTTTTTGGAGTAGAAGATGATGTAGATATAGATTGGAATTAAGAATGAAAGTAATTTAGAAGATAAATGAGGGATATTTGGAGGAATTAGATGGATTGAATTAGGATTAGATTAGAATGATAGAAGGTTGACAAGTGGATTAGATTAGGAAGGTAATGATGTGATTAGATTTAGAGGAAAATGATTGATGGAATTGGATTAAGAAAGTAGATGTGGATCATGAAGGATGACCAAGATGAAGATTAGGATCTTCATTGAATGATTAGGAATAAGATGAAATGATTTAGATTACATCTGATTAAGAGTAGAAGAATGATTAAAATGATTAAGAAGAATGATACATATGACTTAAAAGAAGTGATTAGGGTGATAAGGAATAGGATAAGAATGACTTGGAAGAAATGATTAGGATGATCAGGAATATGATAAGAATGAATTGGAAGAAATGATTAGGATGATTAGGAATGAAATAAGACAGACTTGAAAGAAATGATTATGATGATTAGGAATGAAATAAGAATGACTTGGAATAAATGATTAGGATGATTGGGAATGATTAAGAAGGAAGATACTTAAGATGATTAAGAGATGAAGAGGAAGGATGATTATGATATGGAGGAATGATTTAAGGATGTAGAGGAATGATTTGGAATGATTAAGAAGGTGATTAGGACAAGGAAGTATGAAAGAGATGATGAAGTTGATAGATGGAAGAAGTGATGTGGAGATGATGTGGAGATGAAGTGGACTTAAAATAAGACTTGTTTTTGTTGTTTATGAAATGTTTTTTTTTTTGAGTTTTTGAATGTTTTGGATTTTTCAAACTATATATATATATTTTTGGATTTTGAAGTTTTTTTTGGTTTTTGAATTTTTTGTAGGTTTATGCTTTTTTATTTTTATTTTTAAATTGTATGATTTTTTAATTTAAAAAATACAAAGAAAATAAATGAAATTATATACAAACACAAATTCTAAGGTTTAATTTGGATGGTGTGTCCCCTTTTGGATACAAATGGGAAGGGTTTTAAATATTCAAGTACATCAAACTCACCAAAAATCCTATTGAGGTTTCAACTAGGATTTACAAGCTCAACTAGGGGATGTCCTCGATATAGGCAAGGTACGTGACACTCAAATCCGTAGATGAAAGAGAATAATGCCACACAACCAAGAGGAGATGGTAACCCAAATCTCCACCTTCACTTCCCAAAGGTATAAAGTTATTTGGGGCTTAGCCAAGAGTGACAAGATTCTAGTTCCAAGAGAGGTGTCTTTGGATTCACCTCCCGCTATTTATACTCCGCTGGAACACGAGAGTTGAGGTCATCCCTTGTGGTGATCAAGTCCCAAGAAGGCCTCCTAAAAAGAAATAAGACCACTCATTTCTTGTGCACTCAAGGTCACCTGAAGGTGTGAGAGGAGAGAATACATACGTGGCCTTGGGGTTTAAAAGACACTTGTTCTTTTCAATTCCAAACCCAAATGTGAAGGTTAATTTTAAGCCCAAAATTGAAAATGTGTGGAAAACAATTCAAATAGAATTTATAAGGCTAAAAATAATTACAAAATCAGATTCCATGCATTTTTCTGATGAATTTTTTAAAAAAGTTGTTGAGATACGATTTTTTTATGCCCAAGTTATAAGCATTTGAAGTTTGTAAAGAAGGGTCAAATTTGAACATGTGCACATGATTTTTTGTGGGTAATATGATAAAGTGTCTTATAAATCTGAAAAGATCTCGGAACCAACTTTCCAACACTTTTTGAATCATCAAAATCAGAGCTCATATGCAAATGCTATTAGTGTTTTCGCGAAATATCTCCTTTATGGGTTGCAAGAAGGAAAGAATCAGGTTTAGCCCTCAAAAGCCAACCCTTGGGCCCCACGTGACCACTGGCTCTAGAAAGGGGGATGAGTTATTAGCAGAGCCCCTGGTCGCTCATATGACCAGGGGCTAGAACCTGAAAAATACAAAAAAGAAAGATAAGCGAAATTTAAAGATATTGTTACAAAATTATAAAAAATGTCTATTTGAAAATACTATAAAAGAAATAATTTTTCAAATTTCAAATCAGGGATTGATTTTTTTTTTAAATTTGTTGTTTTTTTAATTTTTAATTTTTAAATAAAATGTTTTTAAAAAAAAAAAAAAAATATTGTGGAGATCGCAGTCCCATGGGCTGTGGCCCTGCAAAGGCGGGAACTGTGGAGACCACAGTCTTGTGCATTGTGGCCCCATAGCCACAGAAACTGTGGAAACCATAGTCCCGTGGGCTATGGCCCCACAACCACGGGAACTATGGAGACCACAGTCCCGTGGGAAAATAATTTTATTATTATTATTATTATTTATTATTTATTTATTAATATATATATTTAATATGTATATATATTTTGTTTTTATTTAAATAAAAATATATATATTATATATATGTAATATATATAAATATATATTTTTCTTAAAAGAAAACAATGACTTTAAGGCAAAAAGAAATGAAAGAAATATATAATGTAAATACTTCCTACAAGTAAAAGAAAGTAAAAAGATGAAGAAAGTAGTTATATATCAAAACTCCTCTCTCAATTGCTTTGAGCACAACGATGAAGTTCTTTTTGTGATTTGAGGCCACCTTGTGAAACTTGATTTTCAAATACTTCTTCAACCTACAAGCTTAAAAAACTCAAGAAACACTCAAACACACATTAGATGGTTAGTATAGAATATGTGAAGTGGGTCCCATCGGGTGTGCCAAAATGTATTCCATAAAATGTAATAGAAAGAATAAATTTAAACAACTAAGCTCATTCCTACATATTCATGCAAACCTCAAATATGATAATGAAAATACATGCATGCAAATATTGATGAAAAGAAATAAGAAACAACTTAATCTACTTCAACATAAAATATGTAATGAAAAACTCCAAAATGACTAAGTGTGGATATTGTTGTTGTTGATGAAATGTGGTTTCTCACAAATCCTACATCATGACAATGTATGAAAGAAGCTTGTTGAATGAGGTAGAGGGCTATCAATTTATAGGAATTTGAAGGAAATAGATGGTTGAGATTGAAAGTTGGATGAAGGGTCAAGATTGAATAGGATTGATGAGGTGGACACGAGGTGGAGGCCAAGTGGAGGCCAAGTAGATGCCATGTAGAGGCCAATTAGATTAGGATTTTGACCGTTCAAAGGGGGAAATATTCTCACACATGTGTGATAAACCTTTGAAAATGACATGTCAATGACAATGTGTAAGAGGGTGTAAGAGGGTGAGATGGCCAAAGTTTCTCACACATGTGTGAGAAACTTGAGAAAGTGATGACACAATGACAAAGGTCAAAAGATGTAAGAGGACGAGAGAACCAAGGTTGCTCACACATGTGTGAGAAACTTTTGAAAATGACATGGGTTAAAAGGTGGAAGAGGATGAGAAAACCAAGGTTTCTCACACATGTGTAAGCAACTTTGAAAAATGACATGTCAATGACATGTGGGAGACAAGTGTGTAAGAGCCACATGTGACTTGGGTTTTCTAATCCCTTGATTAGGATTGTGCAAATGATTATGGATTGATTAGGTGGAAGATTATAATTAATTAGTGGGAAAGTGGATTGACTTGGGCTAGAAGGATGTGTTAGGTTATGGAAGTGAGGTTAGGCGAGGGTTAAAATTAGGAGCCATGTGCTCAAATAGAATTAAATACACTATTAAATTCTAAGTGGGATAAGAAGGGATTAATTAAGTAAACTAGGTCATTTACTTAATTAAATGGAGGATTAAGAAGAGGGGAAATGGGAAATAGGCTAGGATAGGATTAAATAATATAAATTTATTTAATCAAGGATAGGATAATATCATTAAATGTAAATTTATTTAATGAGGATAGAGGATAAAGAGGATCGTAATTAAATAAATATGAATTTATTTAATTAAAGGTAGAATAAGGCTAATAATAAATATTAAATAAATAATAAATATCTATTTAATTGGCTAGGATAAGGGTAATTGTTAGGTCAATTTTTGGTGTCTACAGATAGCTACATGTGCCACACATTTACTTAAGAACATTATTAGAAAACCACATGCAATATGGATAAAAACTTTAAAAGCTTTAAGAAATGATCTCTGTAAGAAGGGGAAATCCTTGAAAACTTAATGATGTGGTATGTAAGAGTACCATGAATGAATGCAAGTAACATGAAGTGGAAGGATCCATTATCTAACCCACTATTTTCATAAATGTAATTAACAAGTAATGTAATCACACGTGAAATAACAAACTAATCCAACTAAGTGAATTCCATTATGAAATTAAAGATACCCAAATTGGGTCTACCAATTAGAAGTGTAAAAGGAGTGTTAGGCTCACCAAAATGTAATGTAGGAAACATGGTTCACTGGGATGCCTAAACAAAGTAGGAGCTTAGGCCTATCTCCCACTTACATTAGAAGGAAGATGATCCACTAGGCTTCAAGAAAGATGAAGCTCTAGGAGGATGCAATAATCCTTTACTTTGAGTGGAAGCTACTATAGAATTATAGACATAGGAATATAAGATTGGAGGTCAAATGGAGGGAATCAAGGGTTTTTTGTGTGTACAAGGAGGTTGAGAAAAACAAAAATTCTAGAAAGGATATGAAACCTACAAACTATGACTAACCTATGATTCAAATCAGTGGTAGAAATGATAGGAACATGGCACCTTGCATGACCTATTCCTAGGAACAAGACACCTAGCTCATTTGGGCCCCAATGATTTTTAATGAAATGACTTACAAACTATAGCTCATCACTTGATCTTTTAGTAGCTCTTCACACACATTTGCCACCTATACCTTCACACAAAGAAGATGGAATTTATGTTGTGTAGAAAGGGGTTTGCCTAAGTCAAACCTTGATTTAAGTATTAACCCTAAAGTAAAATTAAATATGCTTCAGATATAAAAATATGGATGTTTCATACCTTGATGATGTAATACTTTTTGGATGTAATCACAAGTGTTGGTGCAATAACATGACTCCACAAATACCTAAAAGGAACTCATAAAGATATGCACACATGAAGGTTATTGAATCTTTCCACAGTGAAAAATATAGTGGGATAAAATGCCTTGAATGCTAAAAAAATTCTCCTTGAATGCTTAGACATGAAATTGTAGTTGAGAGCTTCGACTACACTTGAGAGATATCTCCAAAATGAGAGAGGGTGACTTGCTTTTACACCTCTCACATCATTTTAGGGAGTAAAACCTACAATAGGTTGATGCGGGATTAGAATTCCCACTCAATCGACGTAATTGTTGCATGGTCCAAATTTGAAGTGGAATTGGTAGGAACAAGGCGTCCTGATTGGCCCATTCCACCCAATTCAACCCATAATTTGAATTTGAGGTCCAAAATATTGAGTGAGTTTTAATTTTAATATAGAATTGGTTGATTGATGACATGAGGCCACTTATGTTAAACACATAGCCTAGGTGAACAAAAAATTATAAGGGGGTGTAATAATTAAAGGCCCATGTAGGATTTTAAAGAGATTTAATTGAGAGAGGACTCATAACATTAATTTAAATCAATAAAGACCCTAAAATGCATAGAGGAATGAGACACTAAAATGAGTGCTAAGCAAACATGAAATTGGACACCTTATAGGGTGTATAATTTTCGATCATACAAACCTTAAAAATATAGATCTATTTATGTTAGAAAGTCCAAAATTCATAAAAGATCGCATGGCATCATAGAATAGGGTATATAATTATGACCTAGCAAAAGCTTAATGAACTAGTTCACATTGGAAAAATATTATAGAATTTATTTTGAAGGGTGTTTGTATAAATCTCGTTTAATAGAAAAGCACAACACCTATTGATGACAATAATATAAGATACATTGTTGAAAAGAAGTTTAAAAGTGATGAAGTTTTTAAATTTTGATATCCACTTTTATAACAATCCAAAAATTGACAAATGACATAAGTTGCTAATGAAAGAATACATATAATAAAAGAAATACAACATAAATAAAAGAAAAACATACAAATAATAATTAGACTTCAATATACATAAATGTACAATTATTATTTAAAGAATATTGACATCTCAATTTTTTTTGAACGCTATAAAAATAAATTGACAACTAAAATAGAAATATAATTAAAAGTAATAGACTTTAAGACAAATTAATTGTATTATATAATTTAAATTATATAAAGACAAAAGAATATTACATCCTAATTATTTTTAAAGAAAGATCATACTCCATGACTTTGGCAAATTAAGAACCTTAGCTCCTAATCAAAATGACTTTTGTAAAACAAAATTGAATTTAATATAAAACCTTAAAAAAATAGATCTATTTTACTCTAGAATGTTAGAAATTCAGAAAAGATGACATGACATTAAAGTCATAAAATAGTAAATAGTCCCCCAATTATGACTTCCTAAAGGAGTATGGTTCACACGAAAAAATATTAGAGTTATTTTGAGGGGTGTTTTGATGGAAAAACAGAAATGAAAGAGGCCGCAAGATTTGAACGAGCGCATCAGTTAAAACTTTTGAATCAGGGTAATAATTCTCTTTTATTGCAAGAAGAGAGTAAAATAAAATAATAATAATAAAATTCTCTCTTCCCCTCATTAGCATCGGATGCCCGATGACCTACACGTGGCGTTTTCGCCTATAACAAACCGGGCACCGTCTGCGAAGGCCTAGCACTGCCGGTCCCACCGCTACTCTATGATTGACGTGGCAATGAGAAGTGGGAGTACTCATCCTACACGAGTGGAGCGGACACTGAAATCACTCTAACCGCACGTGCGAGATGAAAGGCTGGAAAAATAATTTACCCTGAATCAAATACGATCTGGGAAGAACAACAATAATTTCACGCAGGTTTATTATTTTTTGGTGGTACGACGAGGGTTTGAGGACTCCGATCTAGTCGCAGATTAAGTTGCAGTGGTCTGTTTGTGTGTACGTTTAGTCCATTTGTGAGCGTACCCCTTTTCTGTTGTCGATTTCGAGCCCACAGCGTTGAGGAGCTGTGGAGAATCCTGTGCAAAACAAGGCTTTGGGGTTTTACCAGGGCCATTGTCTGAAGGGCCGTCAATTTTCTGCTTCCTTGGCCCTCAGGCTGCGCTTTTGCGGGCCATTTACGTATCTGATCTAGTTATTAGGGATATTAGGGTTTCAGCTACATGAGCGTGTCTGCAAGTGGCAGGAGGAGTGAGAGGCGCCATGACGCGGATCTGGAATGATCGTGATCCATGTTCGAATCCAACCACTGCCGCTGAAACCCCAGGAATAGGAGCAGTAAGTAGCTACAACTAAAGTCATTGCTGCTTTGCTTTCAGTTTATGCCTAATTAAACACCGGCGTTACAATTAGGGCCAATTTGAGACACGCAGAAGACCTTTCGTCATTGTTGCTTTGCTATCAGCTGACTTCTGGTTAAATATTGTGGGGGATAATAGGGGTTAACAGAGGAGGAGTTTGTCATTGTTGCGTTGCTTTTTCTTTCAGCTAACGTCAGGGGCAGTTGGGGCTAACGTAAGGGAAGAAATTCGTTGTTTTGCTTTAAATATTGGGGAAGAGAGGGATGCTTGAGGCTAACTTCAGAGATTAAGGTCTTCGTTGTTGCTTTCTTTTCAG
Source organism: Chamaecyparis obtusa (assembly GCA_027943335.1). Lineage (NCBI taxonomy): Eukaryota > Viridiplantae > Streptophyta > Pinopsida > Cupressales > Cupressaceae > Chamaecyparis > Chamaecyparis obtusa. Next base: position 216,245 of record BSBK01005977.1, on the reverse strand, counting down.
GTAGCATCTGATTAAATGTCGAGGATAAATAGATGCAGTTGAGACCAATTTGCCGTAAGAGGAATTTATCGTTGCTGCTTTGTTTTCAGAAAGCATGTGATTAAATAATGTATCAAGTGTAAATAGGAGCAATTGGAAGCTAAGTTGCTGTAGAAGAAGAAGCTTAATATTGCTGCTGTCTTTTCAGCTGGCCTACGATTAAATTTTTGGGGTAAATAGGTGCAACTGAGACTAAATTGGGGCACACAGAAGAATTTAGGTCATTGCTACGTTGCTTACAGCTAGTGCCGGAACAAATATTAGGGATAAATGTGGGCAATTGGGGCTAATCTGCTGTACACAGTGGAAATATTGCGATTCCTGTTTAGCTTTCAGGTAATGGTTCAATAAATATTGGGATAAATGGTGGCGGTTGGAACTAATCTGCGGTATACAGTAAAAGTTTGTCATTGTTGCTTTTCTTTCGGATGACGACTCTTTAAATATTGGGATAAGTAGGAGCCGCTGGGGACAAAGTTCCACCCAACATCATTGCTGTTTACTCTCTGCTGATATTCAGTTAAATATCGGATTTATACTCCTGTGATTGGGATTAATATTAGGAACAGAAGAAATCCGTCATTGTCTTTTTGCTCCTGCTTATGTCTAAGTGAGTATTGCAGTAAATGGAGGCAATCAAGGCCAATTTGAGAGACTGTGATGAAGTTCTGAAGCACATATTAATTAAAAATATAGAGTAAAAAGGAGAAACTAGGATCAACTGGGGCTATAATACTGGCAATGTTGCTGCTGCTGTCATTTGCTTATTTGCTTTTTTTCTTATATCTAATTCTGCAATGTAATAAGGGCACTTGGGAATAGCTTGAGATGTGGAGTAGTACTAAATAAAAAATATTTAATTAATTATTGAGTTAGATTGGGTAAATGGGGTTAATTTGAGATACTCAGAAGAAGTTCTGAGTTTGTGTTTGCTTTAATTAAATAGAGACTATCGTCACTAATTTGGAAGGCTCACAGGAATATCTGATGTCTGAAGATGTGCTTTGGTTTCAGGGATCACTTAATTAAACATTGAAATTGAGGAAAATAAAGGCAACTGGGGCTAATTTGAGATACTTCTGTGAAGAAGTTGTGAAGATGAAGCCCCCATCGTGTTCTGTCTGTCAGATGACCTACAATGAGGAAGACAGGGTACCGATGATGCTTCAGTGCGGGCATAGTTTCTGCAAGGAATGCCTATCACACATGTTCTCTGTAAGCATAGACAACACACTTCCATGTCCTAGATGCAGGCAACTGTCGAAGGTAGGCAACAGCGTTGAAGGTCTGCGCAAAAATTTTGCAATGATTTCGTTACTTCACCATGCTAATGAAAGTTGCACACCAGAAGACGAATCAGATGAAGATGATGAGCTTAATGCAGAGTGCGCATCCAACTGCAACAATTTGAGCAATAATGGGTTGGGATGGCCTTCAACCTGTGGTAGTGGTATGGTGATGGACGTTGGTTCACACTCAATGCGACTGATTCGACAATTGGGGAAGGGCCCTCGACCTGGGCAGGATTCTTGGTCAGTGCTCATGACTGGGTCAAGTGGATGCCGCCATAAAGTAGTAGTCAAGAGGATTAAGGTCTCAGAGGGGATGGATTTGGTTTGGGTTCAGAGCAGGCTCGAGAGCTTGCGTAGGGCATCCATGTGGTGTCAGAATGTCTGCACCTTCTATGGGGCATGCGAAAAAGAAGGCAAGCTCTGTATGGTCATGGACAAGTACATGAGCTCGGTACAGGCAGAAATGCAACAAAATGAGGGGCGACTTACATTGGAGCAGATCTTGAGGTATATATTATATGCTCTATTACCCTGACTGTTAGCTGCCAATCAAAGTACTAGCTTTGTTAGTTTGCATTGCTTTTCACAGATAATCATTTATTTATAATTATAAAAAATGCTTATGAAGCTCCTATTATCTTCTATGGTATGGTGAATTTACATTGAATGATTCCCATCTCCTGCAATGAAATGGGCACAAAGTGCTGGCCTTTACTTTTCTACTACTCTCACTGTTTGGTGATCAGTTGCACCCATTTAACCATTTTAAATTTGTTGTTGCATTTAGCATAATTTTGGAGCTTATATAATCTCAAATATGATGCCCTACAACCTCCAATAAGATGGGTATTTAATATAGGCCTTTACTTTGTATGTTCCTCAGTTTGGGTTGATCAGCTGCACTAATTCAATGAATTTATATTGACTTTTGTTGAGAGAATTATCTGTTTATTTCTGGAAATCATATTTTTGAAGTTCTCATCATCTTAAGTAATCTCTCTTCAGCAAGACAAGCATGGAGTGCAGACCTCTAGTTACTACTAACTGTACTGTTAAGTGACCAATAGCACTAGTGTAACGAATATATGGTATTTTATATTGAAAGAAGCATCCTTCTGTTGGCAATGTTTTTTAATTTTTGAAGACATTATATTTCTATAATGACCATTGTCTCCAACAAAATGGGCAAGAATCACAGGCTTTTATTTCTTCCTTTCACCTCCCTAGTAAATTAGATTAGGAATATGCTATGGACTCTTCTGAAGATACACAATATTGTAAACTGGATCGAGAGCTTTCTTCAATGCGTATTTGTCTGAAGATTTACTATAATTTCTCTGGATGTGCAGACTATGCTATTTTGTCAATTTTGATAAATAGTAATTTATATGTAACACTTAAGTAATACAAATTATTTATTTCCAATGCTTTGTTTTCCTCTAAAACTCGTGGTTTAGTTCATTCTCACAAAACTCAAGACTCCGCAAAAGAAGCTGGCCAAATCTATATAATCTCAAATACGATGCCTACGATCTCCAATGAAATGGGTATTTAATTTAGGCCTTTACTTTGTATGTTCCTCAGTTTGGGGTGATAATTGAATGAATTTATATTGATTTCTATTGAGAGAATTATCTGTTTATTTCTGAAAATCATATTTTTGAAGTTCTCATAATCTTAAATAATCTCTCTTCAGCAAGACAAGCATGGAGTGCAGGCCTCTAGTTACTACTACCTTTACTGTTAAGTGACCAATAGCACTACTGTAATTAATATATAGTATTTTATATTGAGAGAAGCATCCATCTGTTGCCAATTTTTTTAATTTTCGAAAACATTTTATTTCTACAATGACCATTGTCTCCAACAAAATGGCCAAGAATTGCAGGCTTTTTATTTCTCCCTTTCACCTCTCTAGTAAATTAGATTAGGAATATGGTATGGACTCTCCTGAAGATACACGATATTGTAAACTGGATCTAGAGATTTATTCAATGCGTGTTTATCTGAAGATTTACTATAATTTCTCTGGATGTGCAGACTATATGCTATTTTGTCAATTTTGATAAATAGTAATTTATATGTAACACTTAAGTAATACAAATTATTTGTTTCAAATGCTTTGTTTTCCTCTAAAACTCTTGGTTTTGTTCATTCTCACAAAACTTGAGACTGCAAAAGAAGGTGGCCAAATCTTAGTAAAAAATTCACTACTTCAAATTAGACCTTTGACCTACACATGTTGGCTTTTATTCTTTGGTTTTTTGACGACCGATTCTCTTCATCAAAACTTGAGGAGTCTCACCTGAACTCACTGTCAAAGAGTCCATGTATTTGAACTTGCTTTGGGTCATTAGCACTGGAACACAAGATCTTTATGACTGTTTCAAAGAGTCCCTCAACTCTGGGTAACCGAAGGAAGTCGATGCCAAATAAACCAATGTATCCAAAATGTATACTTAAAGAAAAAAGAGTACCACGACTATATAAAAATTATGTCCAGCTGCAGCAAAATCCTGTAGTGTAGGTTGAGCTTTTTGTACTTAAATTTTTTGCAAAATTAGATATGGGTTTGTACATGGGATTCAAATTGTTTTCGCTTCATGGGTTTGAAGGTCAGTGGGTTTAGAAAAATATGTTGATGTTTGTAGTTGCAGGAGATATCCTAATTGCTTGTGATGGTGCTCTTTCATATACTTGCATTTGGAAATATGAAGAGACACGCGTTTGGAAATATGAAGAGATACACTGTTAAGGTTTTAGGATCATTGCAAATGTAATAGCACTATCTGATTGTATGTGTTTTCCAAATGCAACAATCTCTTGTATTTATATTGAGAGTGAGCCAAGAAGAGACATGTCCCTTGAAGGGACATGTCTATTCATTATTATGTAATTAATATAAAGACAATTATGATTATATATATATATATATATAATATCTCTAATATTTACATAATATATATATATACATCTCATATATACTAAATATATAAACATATATTCACTAGTATTGACTCATAGTGTTTATCCGATTGAAGCTACAAAACATCAACACTCCCTCTTAGCTAGGGAGGATATATATATATATATATATATCTTTAGTATTATATTAATTTCTCTAATATTTACATAATATATATAAGTATATATATACATCTCATATATACTAAATATATATACATATATTCACTAGTATTGACTCATAGTGTTTATCCGATTGAAGCTACAAAACATCAACACTCCCTCTTAGCTAGGGAGGATAAATCAATCCAATGTCAACACTTGAGACACTTGACAACAACAATCATATGATGTAAGCAATAAAGGCATCATCCTCAAGATGTAATCAATAGAAATATAGTCTCAATATGCGGATTGCCTCCATCGACGATTATATCCACAAATTCTCAGGTGGATTGCCTCCATTGGCGATTCTATCCACAAGTTCTTAGGTGAATTGCCTCCATCGACAATTCTATCCACGAATTCCTAGGTGGATTGCCTCTATCGGCGATTCTATCCATTTGATATCTTAAGTATTGGCCTATCAGAATGTTAACACATGACTTTCACCAAATACTCTGAGTATTGGCCTATCAGAACATCAACATATGATATTCACCAAGTACTCAATAAGGTACTGGCCTGCAGAATATCAACACATGATATTCACCAAATACCTGTCATATATCTATACAACCAACTCATAGACCGTCAATTTAATGACATCTAACACTTAGTTGTTGATTTAATCCATCATGATTTGTTTCAACATTATAAATAATGTATATCATGATTTAAGTTATTGTAAGATCGTCACCTTCCAATAACTTCTGCAAATACAAGTGATAATCATTTGGAAGTCGTCACTTCCTCATGATTTACACAGGGGGCAGGCCCATTAAAAACATTCATGATTCATTAGTATAATAATCAATTATATCAAGTTTACCTCAGAAGTGTTTCACCTTCAATAATGACCTCCCTCTCAATCAATATGATCAAGATTATCACAAGTTGACTGAACCATCTGCTCCCTCTGAAGCTCAAGTTTATCAACTTCTTGACCTCTTTTGAAATGTCAGACTCCCTTTGCATCTAGTCTCAATCATCAATTCATTTGCAAGCATCAAGTTCTTTCTCCCTTGAATGCAATTATCTTGTGCTTCTGTCCTGAAGGTATGTCAGAGAGAGATAACAAATAGCTCACTAAACTATCTCGATCGGAAATACCAATGATAGAAGCATAAAGGATGTTACTAACCAATAGTATTGCATGAATTAAAAACTCAAAAATTATGTGCATTAATAAAACATGAAATACTTATCTTTTATAAATTTAAGTATTTCATTCTGTAAGGTGAGCCCATTTAGAAATTATCATGCAAATTCACAAAATGATTTCGCCATTCTTGAATATTACCATAATTCTTCACATGACCTTTCTTGAATATCCAAAGGTTCTATATGCTATGACAACCTTCAATATGATTGGATCTCCCTTCAAGCGGTAAGGCTTTTAAAGAAGGAACCTCGCTCTTTTACAGATTTTTGCATAGACCCGTACACAGTCGTTCATAACTTTTGAACCTCACATTTTGTCTCCAATCGCTCCGGTGAGATTCTTCTAAATTTGTTTATCACCACCATATCCAAAATTTAGCGAAATCCAACGGTGCATTTGTGAGATATGGTCCTCATATTGAGACTGTATTTTCCGAGACAGTCACACATTCAGCATCAACAAACTACTCTCTTACATTTGCAACCTAGCTTTGATACCATGTTAAGGTTTTAGGATCATTGCAAATGTAATAGCACCATCTGATTGTATGTGTTTTCCAAATGCAACAATCTCTTGTATTTATATTGAGAGTGAGCCAAGAAGAGACGTGTCCCTTCATGGGACATGTCTATTCATTATTATGTAATTAATATAATGACAATTATGATTATATGTACATATACACACACACACACATATATATATATAATATCTCTTTAGTATTATATTAATTTCTCTAATATTTACATAATATATATATATATATATATAAGTATATATATAATTATATATATACATCTCATATATACTAAATATATACATATATTCACTAGTATTGACTCATAGTGTTTATCCGACTGAAGCTACAAAACATCAACATACACATTTGGAAAATGAAGAGACTTTCGGTTATAATATGAAGAGTCTCTTGGTTCAGGTCTTGAGAAGTTACGTTTTTGAAGAGCCTCGACATTGTATATATAATATATCATTGCTTTGTGTGATGTGATGCTTGCTGAGTTGGGTTATTCTATACAACAAATATAGGTAGTCCATGGAGTCAATTTTGATATATGTAATAAGTTGAAGAGTTTGCAGTATTCAGTTGGAAGCATTGTACTTAGACCTCTATTATTTAATAAAAGAGATATTTTTGGTGTGGTTGGGTCTTTCCCCTCAAGTTGGAGAGTTTTCCCAAGATAAATACTGTGCCTTATTGTTTATTTTCTGATGTTTTGCTGCTTATTTTCATTTCTGGTCTAAAACATTAACACGGTATTAGAGCAAGGTTAAGCAATGGCAATAAGCAGTGTTAGCCATCAAGTTTTGAAAATGGCTAGGAAATGTTAGAGAGCCATTCCTATTTTGGGTAATCTTAATGAATTGGTAAAAGGAGGTGTAACTGTTGTGCATGGTGGGGATTGGAATGGGGGAATTCAGCTCTCTTTCGTGCCTTCATGCCATAGTGGACGTCATGTGGAGAGACTCCATGACGATCATGTTGAGTGAATCCATGATGAGAGTTTGTGTTTTCACACATGGGAGTAGCCATGGTGGACATCATGTTTAGTGGCTCCATAATGCTATCGCGTTGAGAGACTCTGTGATAAATTTTTGTTTCCTCACAAATGGGTGTAGCCATTGTGAGTGTCATGTTGAGAGATTCCATGACATGAATACTTGAAAAGATATTTCCTTTGCTAAGAGGGAGTGTTGATGTTTGTAGTTGCAGGAGATATCCTGATTACCTGTGATGGTTCTCTTTCATATAGCCGCGTTTGGAAATATGAAGAGACATGCGTTTGGAAATATGAATAGATATGCATTTGGAAAATGAAGAGACTTCCAGTTATAATATGAAGAGTCTCTCGATTGAAGTCTTGAGAAGTTAAGTTTTTGAAGAGCCTCGACATTGTATATATAATATATCATTGCTTTGTGTGATGTGATGCTTGTTGAGTTGGGTTATTCTATATAGAAAATATAGATAGTATATGGAGTCAATTCTGATATATGTAATAAGTTGAAGAGTTTGTCGTATTCAGTTTGAAGCATTGTACTCAAACCTATATAATTTAATAAAAGAGATATTTTTGGTGTGGTTGGGTTTTTCCCCTCAAGTTGGGGGGTTTTCCTAGGATAATACTGTGTCTTATTGTTTCTTTTTTGATATTTTGCTTTTTATTTTCATTCATGGTCTAAAATATTAACAAAATATATGCTGAGTATAATAGTTTGTCAAAAAAAGAAATTTTCAAAAACATCTCTCTATCTGCAACATGTTTAAAGAAGTTTTTGGGGATTTGGTAAAATATACAAACATACGTAGACATTACAAGTAAACATATTCACAATCCATATTAACTGTAATGATATAACAACATACATATATGATATGTTAATAGGTTATTTTATGTGTCAGCCCAATTAACATTTAATTGTCAAATGTAATGAAAGAATGGCTTTTAATTTTATTGCATGGATGATTAAACACATCCCCCATTAACATCATTCATATACTAGTCCCTTTGATATTTCGATCTTCTCAAGAGTAGAGTTTTTTATGTTAAACTTGCTTATCAATAAGGTTGCCATGATAAAAATAAAAGAACTAAACACAAAGGATCCAATGGATAAGAGTAAATGCGACATCCAAATAGACCAACAATCTTGTCTTTATATATAATGATATCAATACATAATCAATTGCCTTTAAAGAGATTCTCAACATGTTTTTTGCTTTTACTAAACTTTGAAGCAAAAATACTATAACATTTGGCTGGAGAAATAATATAATGTGCATTTCAGTTGGGAACCATTATGAATCTTTAATAATCTAAATTTAATTTCATGCCTTACAAGAGTTTTTGGAAAAGATGCTTCATAAATGCTTGTATGTGAGAAATTGATGGATAATTTGCATGGTAAAAGATGCTTTACAAACTTTAATAAACTAGATAAACAATAATTTTTTTTTTGCACAATGCTGGCACATCTTCCTTTTGTAGCTTCTAGGGTTTCCATCCACCCTACTGCTACTTTGCACAACTGCTCTCAAAGGCATGGCGTTGCGCAGAGTCACGACAAGGTTTCAAAGATATTGTAGTGCCGAAACAATGAATTGTCGTGCGCCGCCACAGAGGGCACTATTAATGACAGGAAGGGGTTGTTTACAGGTGAATGTAAGGGACAAACGACCCAAGCTGCGTTTGAGAATGATCATCGCCCAAGGATGGAAAACGACCTTCGTGACAATGAACTTTTGTGGAATCATTCGTAGAAAACTGGCTTCAAAGGGTTTGAAAAAGGGGAGGCATCATTGGTGGGTTTTGAAAATCCGGTAGGGTTTGAGAAAGAGTTGAAGGTTTTGGGGAAGCTGGGGGGTTGCCAAAAGGGTTCGTATGTAGAGGTAGCTAATAAAGTTGATGGTAGTGGAGGATTAGGTGCAAATTGGATAGAGCCTCTGTCTAAGTGGCCAATTGTCTATTTTGATGGGGAAGCTAAAGAAGGGGTAAATGCAAATGTAAATTCCTTTAAGGAGATAGGTTTGATTGGGAGGTTTATAGGCTTTTGGCCTAGTTTGAGTGAGCTTCATAGCTGGATTTCAAAAACTTGGAGTCCCATTCTAGAGGGAGAAGTATGGATTTACCTTGGAGCACATGGTTTTTTTGTGGTAGTATTTGACAGTGCACAAGATAAGAAAAAAACCAAGTGTGGCTCTCCTTGGTGTTGGGATAACAAGTATTTATTGTTGTTGAAACCTTGGTACCTAGCTTTCAATATGGTGTTTGAATCTTTCGACAAAATTCTTGTCTGGGTAAAACTTCCAAATTTGCCATTATAGTTTTGGTGTGTTTCTTGTTTTGAGGCTATTGGTAATACCCTGGGTAGATTCTTGGGGATAGATGAGGATTCTCAAGATTTCTTACATACGACTTTTGCTCATATTCTAGTAGATGGATTTATCAAAAGCCCCTCCAACTGATTTATCTTTAAAATTGTCAAAAGGGGTTTGGACGCAATCAGTGGACTATGAAGGCATTCCCTTCAGATGTAGAAAGTGTTTCCGAACAAAACGTGTTGCTGCAAATTACACCAAGAAATTAGTTATAAACAAGCTACTTGGTGAAAAGAATGTACACCTGAAATGTATAATGTGGAGAAAGGGGTGAGTGGGAGTGCGAAGGCCCCATCTGAGCCTATGCTTGGTATGGGATTTGGCTCTAAAAAGGCATTGGGTGTGGAGACTACACAGGGTCAGCAAGATTTGGGAATGAAAACCCCAAAGAAACTAAACACTAATTCCTTGAAGCTGGATCAATCAGGGCCTAACCAGGTCCAATCTTCTACTGTAAAGGATCTTTCTAATATCTCTACGGTGGTCTCTGGAGAAACAATTGTTTAGAGAATGGATAATACTACCGTTGCACCTAGGGTTGTGGCTTTAGTGGAGAATGACCTTCTTAGTGACCATGGAGTGGAGGAGAGGCGTCTGACGAGGATTCTTTGTTGTGGCAGGAGGAGGCAACTAAGCTAGAGGATGGCTAGCAAGTTGTGAAAGGAAAGAAAGAAAAGAATACGAAAAAGGGTGAGGCCTTTGATATGATCCTTCGGTCACACACTAAATGTGCAGCAATTAGCGAATCTTAGTTGTCAAATCTGTTTATGGGTTTTGCATTGAGTGTCTATTCATGGGGACTGGTTCCCCGATTGTAACTACCTCTGGTTTTGGGCCAAGCTAAATTTCCGATCTTTAACAAAACATAGGACTTAAGCTGGAGAAGTCCATAAATTTGCCTTTAAAAGTTCTAGACTTTGAAACTTTCAATTACAAAGCCTCTATTTACATCTAAAAACTTTACTTAATTGTCATATCCCTGCCATGACAAAGATATTAATAAGGAAATAATTGTCTTGCCCCAAGACTTCACTATTTTTCAAGGTTTCACAGAGACGGGGGTACTTGAAAACTCCAGAGACTGGTACTGCTATTGGTACGACTATTTTTTCAAAATAGGAGATGGGGGTACTTGGAGATGCCGCTATTTTTTTCAGTATAATTTAATAATTTATAGAAAATCTGAAAATATAGTGGATTGTAGCTATAATTTAATGATACTTGGAGACTGTAACACCAAAATCCCCTACCAACACTGAAATCCCCACTCGTTTCCGCTGTTACAGTTGCTCTTAAATTCTTAAACCTCAAAATGGCATCCAAAACCATTAGATCTATTACCCACTAAACCAGCGAAGTCTCTGTGGAAGTCTCCGGTATGTGTCCAAGGGGGTCGGGACATGTCACTGCACAACTAGGCTATTTTTTCCTAGAAGAGCAACAGAAATCAGAACCAATGAGCAGTGGCTGGATTATTAGACAGCAATGCAATTATCCCTGTTAGCAGCAACCATTTACAATAACTGGAGCAGCGATCATTGCCAAAACTGAAGTAGCAATTATTATTAAAACAGCAATTATTATTATTATTATTATTATTATGTATTAGTGTAACCAATGACTAGCGATTAATTGGAATAACTAAAAATTAATGAGGCAGCCGTCATGAATGGTTGTGTTAGTTTGTGGAGAGGCGGCTGTCTACAAAGGACATTACCCTTCATAAATGATATGTGGAGGGAACTGGAAGGAGAGTAAGGGCAGAAAACAGACATAGATGAAGGATTAATCAGATAAAAGAAGAATAAATCTATCAAGCAGGAGGACCTATAAGAGCAAATCAACCCCTAGCATATTTATATGTATATATATATATATAAGCAATCAGATCATAAATCATTGTCTATTGCAAGCTGTAGCATTACTGTTCACTTGTGATATCCATAAATATGTATGTGTTACATACTATTGATACATGGGCTATATTATATGTGTAATAATGTATTCGATGAATAATCCTTAATAAATTGATATTGGCAATTATGTGGAATGAGTAGATTTCCATTTTGTCTGTCGATTTGCTGCAGCCAACCTTGAGGTTAGGAAAGGAGTACAAGGAGGGAGAAAGTGTTATGAGATTCTCTTCTAAGCACGCCACATCATGGTGATGACAGATAGTCTCATGAGGCCAAGGGGTGTAAAGGAGTGCCCCGCCATTGGGCCTGGGAGGGAAGGACACACAGAACACCCTATTGTGACTTTCCCACCAACCTCAACAATGGTTGATTATGGGAATGGATTCAATGGGATCTCAATCATAGGCAGTGAATAAACTGGTATGAGTAGGGAGAGCAGATACAAGTGTCCTCACTGGGCACACCACCTCATGAACAATGGATGGTAGAAGGCCACGAGGCCAAGAGGGATGGGATGCCTGCGTGTTGATGTGAGTTTTATTCCACTACAACATGCAAAACCAAACACTCAATGTTTCGGAATGAAACACCAAATATTCAATCCTCTCTTGATGTAAGCTCATCTCTTGATGTAAGATCATAAAGTGACTTCAAGGTTCCTTCTATTGTGGACACTCACTCAGTTGAAATGATGTGATTTGCTGGTAATCACTAAGGTGGAGTCACGCGAGTTCATTCAAGACTTGTCAATAATACACTTCTAAAGATTTTGCTTCACAATGTGCAATGAGAATGTGCTTTGATTTTCCAACTTTTAACTTCTCAACTTAAATTTAAACTTCTAATTCCTACTTTTTATTTCTACTTATGATGCGAGGAAGTATGGATGGACTTGGACTCTACTAGGTGTAATCTTGTCAGCAACTCCACCCACCTAGTGCAAGCTTCTATGGTAGACTCAAATGGTTTTCAAATCAATATTTCCTCTTCAATCCCATCAAATGGATGCAAACTAAAGATTCAATACCAATTGAAGTTAAGTGCTTTTAATCACCAGTTAATCACACAAGACACACTCACAAGCAGTAAGAGGCTAGTGACCCAGTTTATATTCAAATCAAGCAAGTAAACATCCACAATTCTTTCATCCAACTAAACTACTTCTAAACAACATGAAATGAAATCCTAAGCTAAGTGAGGAATGCGGATCACCATGTAATAATTCAAACTTGATCACAACAATTCACCATGCAAGACGCAACTATGAAAAGAAGAGCAAATTTGGCATTACATTAGCAACAATTCTCCAACAAGTCCTGCCTTACAAATGAGAGGGGTGGGGTTTATATAGGAGCCCCAATTATAATGAATAGCCAAGATTGATTTGAAATCAATGGCCCAGATTAAAGCATTACAAACCCTAATTAGGGCAACCAAAAATAGCCAATAGAAATGAAGCACCACAAAATGAGCCAATGAGAAAATTCGAAGGCTAGAGGACCAATAGGAAGCAAGGAAGCCGCTTAGTCACCATACAACTCATTATCCAAGATATAAACTTCTTTATCCTTCTCCCTTTTAGCAAAATCAATGAACTTAAGCAAAATTGCTCTAAGATCCTCCATCTCAATGCTAGGAAGGCTGCCATGTTGTATCTCCACAACTTCTAACTTCTCCATGCAAGTATCCCATGTATTATCCCAATCCGAAGTATGCCTCTTTTCTCTTGCAATCATTATTTTAATTCCACTTCCCTATCCTTAGGAATTCTTCATCATCCTTGGACTTCTTTCTCTTGGACGTCTTGACTTTGTAATACTTGAACCCTTTGTATTTCAACCTTCATTATTTGGAATTCTTCTTTGTCTTCTTCATCTTCAAACTTGATCCTTGGGGCAATCCCTTGAACACATTAACAACTTCCTTGGCATATTAAATCTTCCTCAATCCATTTCCTTGTATGACCGATCATCATACAAGGAAATGGAATTCCTCAATCCATTTCCAATCTTCCTTGTATGACCGATCATCATCAGGATCACTCCCTTATGGGAATCTTGTCTTTGAATTCTTTCTTGCTCTCGACCTTAGACCTGTCCTTATGTCCTTGTCTATGCTCATATGTTAACTTTGGTGTTAGAATCATCCTCGAACATTCTTTGGTGTACTTGTTTGATCCTTATGGAAAATTGATGTGAATAGGAACAAGTTAATCTCCTTGTAAGATAGTTCTTATTCTTCAAGTATTTAATCGAGTGAAAGCTGACTTGTATAGGGACACATGAATGTCCATGAATTGAATCCTTGAATTTGTCCATGGACTCCTTGTTTTAAATCCGAACTTATCCACATCCCTGCTTGATGAAGGCTTGATCTTGAGATAATTCCTTAAGCTTGATCCTTGAATTTTCTTTCCTTTGTTCTAGCTTTGAAGTGTTGTCTTCCTTTGATCTTGACCACTTTAGGTTAGTCCTCTTTCATTGCTATCCTTGGCCTTGAGCTTGAACTTGTCTTCCACCTTCCTTTATTCACTTTGCAACTATCCTCGCCTTTGATCGGACATGATTCCTGGTATAAAGCTTGAAGTGTATGGTCTTAAAGGACTTAACAAAATAATAAATTTTAGACTTCTAAATCCATGAATTAATCTATGAATTCCATGCCATAACTTAGGAATTCTATCCCTTGAGAGTTGTAGGTAAGATAAGCGCTTGTATTAGAATCTTAACACAACAAAATTGTTCAACACTTAGGCATAAAATGATAAAATTAGACTTACATTAAATTCTGATTTTCTGAAGACAAACATGGTCTGACAATTGACTAAGGATTGGTTCTAACTACTCATTATGTCCATCACACATCATGATCCATAGATTGATATATTATGAATCAAAATGCCAACCAACCATGGTCAAAATCCATCTTTCTCCATAATGACAAACTTAGATTTTCTGAGGACAAGTCTGAAAATTACCCTCTTCCGGATGAATTTAGTCTTTAAACTTGTTGATCCTTGCACAAAAATACCTCCCAAAGACTCAGCAAAAGCCCCCTTGAAGATTTGGGTAAGTTAGTGAATTATGAAAAATTTCCCCAAAATCGCCCCTGTTTCAGACATTTTCAGATTTAAATCTGAGGACATATGCTGTATCAGACTTCTGAGGGCTTCAAAATGGGCTTAGAACCACTCCAAAAGGTCTGCAATACATTTAGGACCAGATTATGGTCAAAGAACAAACCCAGATTTAGGCAAAATAATTGATTTTCAGAAGTTGTCCTCAGATGTGTTCATAACTCACTTACCTCATCCTTCCCATGACTGAAATTGGTTGCAAATGGTTGGTATTTGACCAAGGAAGACTCAACAAACAAGTTTGGGCTGCTTTAGCCTTCAATTTTTTTTCTATGATTTTTTGAAAAAAATTGCCCCTGCCTAATGAGTCTGCAGATTTGGGTCTGTAAACCCCCTTATTTCAGCCACCTAATGTCTGCAAAATGTGTGGTCTGACCCTAGAATCAATCAGCAAACAGTCATAAACAGATTTGAGGGCTTGGTGAATTTATATAATTTTTCCAAAAATCACCCCTGTTTGGATGATCTTCAGATTTGACCTGCAAATGCACACCCTTTGTCCTTAAAATGATTTCCAAAATTCAGATTTGAGCTCCCCCACAGCCTGCAATCATTTGCTAAATGGTTTAGTGGTCATTTAGAATCATATTAATTGCTAAAATCACCCAAGTATGGGAGTCTTCAGACTTAGATCTCCAACCATTAATGACTTCTTACTAACCGTATGATTTCAACTTCCAGCTACCTGCAACTTCAGATCTCCTCCAATGGTGAAACCTTCCTCTTCCTTCAATTTCCAGCCTTCCCTCGGTAGATCGAACTATATTCCAGCCTTCTCTTGCTTCACTTTGGTGATTCAATCAAGCTGCCAGCCCTTTCTTGTATTTCTATTGCAGCTGCCATTGTCCTTTTAAAGGTAATTTGGCCTCACATACACCTCTCACAAGCAATGTGGGATAAAAAAAACTCCCACCTTCTAGAAGCTTCCCTTTTATTTAATTAATTTCCTATGTTTTAATTTATTTATTAAAAAAAGACCATCATGGGGAAAATCGATCCATGTATGGTTCTTTCAAAAATTGGCCAAGTCCCAATTATCTTTCCAAACATGCTGTTAAAGTTTTAGGATCATTGCAAATGTAATAGCACTATCTCATTGTATGTGTTTTCCAAATGCAACAATCTCTTGCATTTATATTGAGAATGAGCCAAGAAGAGACATGTCCCTTAATGAGACATGTCTATTCATTAATATATAGTTAATATAATGACAATTATATATATATATATATATATATATATAATATCTCTTGAGTATTATATTAATTTCTCTAATATTTACATAATAATAATATTTATATATATATATATATTTAAGTATATATATACATCTCATATATGCTAAATATATATACATATCTTCACTAGTATTGACTTATAGTGTTTATTCGACTGAAGCTACAAAACATCAACACTCCCTCTTAGCTAGGGAGGATAAATCAATCCAATGTCAACACTTAAGACACTTGACAACATCAATCATATGATGTAAGAAATAAAGGCAGCTACCTCAAGATGTAATGAATAGAAACATAGTCTCAATATGTGGATTGCCTCCATCGACAATTCTATCCACAAGGTCACAGGTGGATTGCCTCCATCGGCGATTCTATCCACAAGCTCTTGAGTATTGGCCTATCAAAACATCAACATATGATATTCAACAAGTACTCAATAAGGTACTGGCCTGTAGAATATCAACACATGATATTCACCAAATGCCTATCATATATCTATACAAACAACTCATAGACCGTCAATGACATCTAACACTTAGTTGTTGATTTACAAGATATATCTATGCAAACAACTTATAGACCGTCAATTTAATGACATCTAACACTTAGTTGTTGCTTTACAAGATGTATCTATACAAGCAACTTATAGACCATCAATTTAATGACATCTAACACTTAGTTGTTGCTTTACAAGATATATATATGCAAACAACTCATAGACCGTCAACTTAATGACATCTAACACTTAGTTGTTGCATTTTTTCATCATGATTTGTTTCAACATTATAAATAATGTATATCATGATTTTAAGTTATTGTAAGATCGTCACCTTCCAATAACTTCTGCAAATACAAGTGATAATCATTTGGAAGTCGTCACTTCCTCATGATTTACACAGGGGGCAGGCCCATTAAAAACATTCATGATTCATTAGTATAATAATCAATTATATCAAGTTTACCTCATAAGTGTTTCACCATCAATAGTGAACTCCCTCTCAATCAATATGATCAAGATTGTCACAAGTTGACTGAACCATCTGCTCCCTTTGAAGCTCAAGTTTATCAACTTCTTGACCTCTTTTGAAATGTCAGACTCCTTTTGCATCTAGTCTCAATCATCAATTCATTTGCAAGCATCAGGTTCTTTCTCCCATGAATGCAATTATCTTGTACTTTTGTCCTGAAGGTATGTTAGAGAGAGGTTAAAAATAGCTAACTAAACTATCTCGACTGGAAATACCAATGATAGAAGCATACAAGATTTTACTAACCAATAGTATAGCATGAATTACAAACTCAAAAATTATGTGCATTAATAAAACATGAAACACTTATCTTTTATAAATTTCAAGTATTTCATTCTGTAACATGAGCCCATATAGAAAATATCATGCAAACTCACAGAATGATTTCATTGTTCTCAAACATTACTCTAATTCTTCACATGAACTATATTTAATATCCAAAGGTTCTATACACTCACAACCTTCAATCTTATTAGATCTCCCTTCAAGTGGTTAGGCTTTAAAGAAGAAACCTCGCTCTTTTTCAGATTGCTTTTTCATAGATCCGTACATAGTCGGTCATAACTTTTGAACCTGGTATTTTCTCTTCAATCGCTCCGGTGAGATTCTTGTAAATTTGTTTATCACCAACATATCCAAAATTTAGCAAAATCCAACGGTGCATTTGTGAGATATGGTCCTCATAGCGAGACTGTATTTTTAGAGATAGTCACACATTCACCATCAATAAACTACTCTCTTACATTTGCAACCTAGCTCTGATACCATGTTAAAGTTCTAGGATCATTGCAAATGTAATAGCACTATCTCATTGTATGTGTTTTCCAAATGCAACAATCTCTTGCATTTATATTGAGAATGAGCCAAGAGGAGACATGTCCCTTCATGAGACGTGTCTATTCATTAATATATAGTTAATATAATGACAATTATATATATATATATATATATATATAATATCTCTAGAGTATTATATTAATTTCTCTAATATTTACATAATAATAATATTTATATATATATATTTAAGTATATATATATACATCTCATATATGCTAAATATATATATACATATCTTCACTAGTATTGACTCATAGTGTTTATTTGACTGAAGCTACAAAACATCAACACTTGCCATCCATCGATCAAAAGGGTGACATCCACACATTAATTCCACACATCCACAGTGGGGAACATTGACTAGTGTAAGGATAAAACTCATTTTCACACTTGGAAAAAATTTCATCTTGTTTGCTCTTAAAGGGGAAATTCGATCCTTGTCAGGATAGTTGATTTCCATACTTAGAAAATTTTCCACCTTCCATAATCACTTCCAAGGGAAAAACAACCCATGTGTGGATAATTCTAACACTAAAAAAAATTCCACTTCCAAGGGAAAAATGACTAGGGTCTGGATAATTCCAACTTCGTCCTCCAAAATTTGGCTAAGTACAAAACCAAAGGGCAACTCTCCTTGTGTCTGGATTTCAGTTGGGGGAAAATCGACCCATGTTTGGATAATTTCCACACTTAGAAAAATTTCAAGCAAATGTCATCCAAAGTGGGGAAATTCATAGTATGTCTGGATTTTATCCCCAACACTATGAAATTTTTAATGAAAATGCCAATTAAAGTGGGGAAATTCATTATAAGTCCATATTTTGATCAAAATGAGTGGGGAAACTCATAGTAAGTCTGGATTTTGTGTATTTTTATAAAGAAAAATTGATTTTCCTTAGGATTTTGGCAATTTTAAGTATGGAAAATCAATTTCTTTTTTAAGGATTTTAAGGCCCTTATGCATGGAATATGCCTTTATATGGAATTTTGGACCAATTTACTAGCCAAAATTTAAATACACTTAGGATTTTACGTCCAACCCACTATATATTGACCACAAAAGACTTCAATTTTAATGTTACCACTTAAGATCGCAACTTGGCCACATAATTTCTTTACCACCCTTCAGTCTCTTAAAGCTCTGAACTGTCAAAACCTAACTAATCTAACAACTACGAGTTAAAAGAGGGGGTCCCCATTTCTAATGGGGCGATGGTGTGAAAACCTCACAACATCGTGCTTTGGCCTAGGGTAGAGATTCGCTTTCGGCACCCTATCTTGTTCCCTTATCTGAGCCATTATGATTGAACCTAAATAATAAATTATAGATTTTACATGATTATGAATATATGTTCTCTAACTCTAATTGTAATAATTGATATATGTATTGTATTTTTAATGATCGCCCAACATGATTGCAATATCTCAACCAAGATCTATTTTGTTCAACAATTTAATTGATAAATGATATGTCTAATTATATTTAATTCCTTTCTTGGCCTGGAATTTTTTTTTAGGACAAAAACTAGGGCATAACCAAAAGAGGACATTACAAGTGGTATCAGAGCAATGTTCCTGCCAGCCTAAGAGATAGGCAACGATTAATGCAACATAGTCAAAGGGCTTTAAGGGCCCCAGAGAGGTAAAAGAAGAAAATTGCAACAAGCAAAGACAACACAAGGGGTGAACAAATGGAACAAGAATTTAGGGCATTTATGGAACAAACAACCCAAGCCCTACGAAACAGAACTGCCATCATAAGTACTGTTTGACCCAACCAAAGGAAGGAGAGAGATATCATTCCTAGCCAATCGAAAGTGACAATAGAACCACATTATGATCAACATCAAGAACCAACCAGGAAAAGACTGTTAAGAGGAAATGAGGAGATTAACACACCTAGTCCTAATATGAATGAACTTGCTGAAGCATACGCAAGGCTTGACCTTGAAATCAAGAAGAGCATCCCGTTCATGGTATGTTGTGAGGCTGAGATAAAAAGGAATCATAGAAAAGAGAGGATTCAAACTAATCAAGATCTACAACACAAAATTGGAAGATTGATGACCCCTAATTTTGCTGGGTCAGGAAAAATCCTGGCCCATGCACTGATGCAGGAGCATCTTGGGTTTATGGCAATCTTGGATCAACCAAAAATATGTTGGAGTTTGTTTGGCTACTTGGTAACTTGTTCGGTTTGCTCAATAACTACTTTTGAGTTCTTAGTGAAGTATTCCCGGCGGTCATTGGCGAGCTCGACAACTGCTTTGTTGTTCTTTACCGAGTTGGTTCGGTATGTTCGGTGCTGCTCAGTTCCTGAGTTCACCGACTGGTGGAACTTAATTGTTTGATGTTGGCCGTCATGTGCAGTTAATTTTGGCCGCGATATTAATATTGGGATCGCTCATTGGGAAACGTGTGGACCTAAATCTGGGTCATTGCTCTCTCCAATGTAGGATCTAAAGGATCTTTAGAGCCGACTTGTTCGGTGGCCTCTTGTATAAATAAGTAGAGTTGGTCTAGGGTTAGCGGTGAGTCAATTAGTAAGAAAGAAGATAGAATCTGAAGTTTTGGATCCTCGCATGTATGTGGACTGTTCTGTGATTGACTTTCATTGTACTGGCTGTAACCGAGAAGGCCTTACAGCCCGACATGTATGAAGTTTGATGAGTAAATAAAAGTTATCTGCATTCCTTCTCTCTTTCTCCTGTGTTGTTGCTTCCAAGTAGGTTCCTTCTTGTAGGCCATAGTTGGTGATATTGTTGTAGGGTGGCAAATTGCGATTTGACCTACAATTGCAGAGGGTTTCAAGATGGTTCGAGGGAGGCGAGATGCAGATCTAGGCTTAGCTGATATGCTAAGGCAAATTGTTGCTAGATTAGAAGTTGTTGAGAAAGCCCAACTCCGAGGAAGATATCTTGATGATGTTAGTGATGATGAAGCAAAAGAAATACAAGAAGAAGCTGCACCTACAATGGATCAAGGAGAGGAAAGATTCTTGAAGCATTGACTAGTTTGAAGGCTACACTGCAGTCTGACCCTCCTGAGTATGGTGAGAAACTGGATTTGGATGAATTGATGGATTGGATCACCGAGATGGAGAAATACTTTGAATATGAGAACATATCGAAAGAGAAGAAAGTGAAAATTGCAAGCACAAAATTGAAAGGTCATGCATCCTTGTGGTGGGAGCATCTGCAGTTAGACCAAAAGAAGAAAGGTCAATACAAAATCAAGGTATGGGAAAAGATGGTAAATAAGTTGAAAGGCAAGTTTCTTGCGATTATCAAATTAACTTAGTTAGGAGAATGCAAAGTTTGAGGCAGAAAGATAGCTTGGTAAAAGATTACACTGAGGAAATTTATAGGCTAGATATTAGATCTGGACATATTGAAGATGGGGTGGAAAGAATTGCAAGGTATTTGAATGGGTTAAGGACTTCTATTCAAGAAGAAATCAGTTTGGTGAAAATGGAGAGTATTGAGGAGGCTTATCAGTTTGCCTTGAAAGCGGAGGAGAAATTGAACAAAAGACATATGCAAAGACAAAGAGGATGAGGTGGTAGATTCCCTAGAGGAAGAGGTAGATCCTATGGAGAAAGTAGTAGATCTGATTTGGACAAAACAAATCATGACAAAGGCAAGACCGAGTGGAAAGGTGTAAGTTCATTCCGAGGAAAAAGTAATTACTCTTGAGGTGGCTATGGCAAAGGAGGATTCTGAGGAACTTGTTACAATTGTGGTGAAGAAGGACATATATCATTTGAGTGTACACATGCAAATAAGAAGGTTGGTAGCAGTAGAAATGCTTTGGTACATGAAGGTTCACCGAATGAACTTGAGAAGGAAGGAAACTTGATGGTCAGAAGAGCATTATGGAGTGAAAAGACTAAGGAAGATCCGGTAAGGAAAAATTTGTTCAAGACCACATGCAGAGTTGCAGACAAAGTTTGGAAAGTGATCATTGATAGTGGAAGCTCGAAGAATCTAGCATCAGAAGAAATGGTTACATAGTTGCAGTTGGAAAGATTGAAGCACCCAAAGCCCTATCAGATTTTTATGGATCAAGGATGAGCATACACTTATGGTAAGTGAACAATGTTTTGTGAATCTGAAAATTGGAAAGTATTATGATAAGAAGTTGGGTGATATTATGCCCATGTATTGTTGTCATATTTTGTTGGGTAGGCCTTGGCAATATGATAGACATGCTATATATGATGGGAGATTGCATAAATATACTATTTGGGCTGATGGCAAGAAATAAATCTTGTTACCTTTGATTGAAGGTCTATTGGTGATGTTGACTTGGTGGTCAGCACCTCCTTTGGGGTTACCGTGGATCTGGGTAAATCTGGTGTTTGTGACGTTCGTTGACAGTTCGAGCTTTTGGCGCAACGGCAAACATACCAACAATTGGTATCAGAGCCTTGGGTCACGGGTTCAAATCCCAAGAGGTCTCCTTTATTCCGTTGCTGCGGAACCCTCGGTCGGTGCTGAGGGGGAGAGAGTCTCCTTCATTACGTTGGTGTGGAACCCTCAGTCGGTGCTGAGGGGGAGATTGTTGACTTGGTGGTCAGCACCTCCTTTGGGGTTACCGTGGATCTGGGTAAATCTGGTGTTTGTGACGTTCGTTGACAGTTCGAGCTTTTGGCGCAACGACAAACATACCAACAGGTGAGATATGTACATCTTTGAAAGTTTGTTTGATGGAAGGTAGTCAGTTTGTAAAAGATTTGAAGAAAAATGATGTTTGTTATGCTTTGATTCCTAACAAACCAAGTGAGAAAACAAAAGATAAAGTTTTGGTAGAAGTTGAGAAGTTGTTCACCGAGTACAAAGAGATCATTTTGGATAATGTACCTGATGGTTTGCCACCGATGAGAAGTATTAGTCATTGTATGGATCTGACTCCTGGAGCTAGTTTGCCAAATAAAGCACCACACCGATTGACACCAACTGAGAATGAGGAACTCAACCAACAAGTCCAAGAGTTGTTGCAAAAAGGTTTGATCAGAGAAAGTCCGAGTCCGTGTGCAGTACCAGTTGTGTTGACACTGAAGAAGAATGGAGAATGGCAAATGTGTACTGATTCTAGAGCAATCAACAAGATGATAGTTAAGTATCGGTTCCCTATACTGAGGATGGATGATATAATGGATTGTTTGAGTGGAGCAAAATATTTTACCAAGATTGATTTGAAGAGTGGATATAATCAAATCAGAATCATAGAAGGTGATGAATGAAAGACTGCTTTAAGATAAAAGGTTTGTATGAGTGGTTGGTTATGCCCTTTGGTTTAACTAATGCACCGAGTACTTTTATGAGGCTAATGAATGAGGTTCTGAAGAAAATCTTGGGTAAATTTGTGACTGTATACTTGGATGACATTCTCATATTCAGTAAAACTAGAAAAGATCATTTGTTGCACATTAGACAAGTATTATAGAGATTAGAAGAGGAAAAAGTTGCTGATTAATTTGAAAAAGTGTTCCTTCATGAAAGAAGAGATTGTGTATTTGGGATTTGTGATTTCAGCTGATGGTTTGAAGATGGATCCTGAGAAGGTTGAAGCTATTCTTGATTGGCCTACACATGAAAATGTTGGTGAGGTAAGATCATTCCATGGTTTAACAAGTTTTTACCGAAAGTTCATCAGAAATTTCAATTCAATTTGCAATGCTATGACAAAGACAATGAGAGGATATAAAAGAGAATTCAAGTGGACACATGGAGCTGACAAGAGTTTTGAGACTTTAAAACAGAAGGTTGCTGAATTGCCTATGTTAGTTTTACCTTATTTCAATAAGGTATTCCAAATTGAATGTGATGCAGGTGGAAGTGCAATAGGTGCTGTGTTAAGTCAAGAAGATAAACTTGTTACTTTCTTTAGTGAGAAGTTGAATGATGCTAAAAGGAAATATTCTGTGTATGATCAAGAATTTTATCCTATTGTTCAAGCCCTGAAGAAATGGAGACATTAGTTGATGCCAAAGGAATTTGTATTGTATACTGATCATAAGGCTTTACAGTATTTGGGTAGTCAGAATAAGTTGAATCAGAGACATGAAATGGGTTGAGTATTTGCAGAATTTCACATTTGTGATAAAACATAAGAGTGGAGTGTCTAATCGAGTTGTTGATGCATTGAGTAGAAGAAGATCTTTGATGACTGAATAAGTTGAATTAGAGACATGAAATGGGTTGAGTATTTGCAGAATTTCACATTTGTGATAAAACAGAAGAGTGGAGTGTCTAACTGAGTTGTTGATGCATTGAGTAGAAGATCTTTGATGACTAAAATGAGAATTGAGGTTCTTGGTTTTGATGACATGAAGAATTTTTATGAAACGGACCCTGATTTTTCTGAGTTGTGGAGAATGTGCAGAGCACCTATTCCAGATCAACCAAATAAGTGGGAAGACTATTTCATTCAAGAAGGTATGTACAAAGGAATTTAGTTATGTATACCGAGAGGATCAATGAGAACTAATTTGATAAATGAAAAACATAGTAGTGGTTTGGTTGGACATTTTGGTATTGATAAGACATTGATTTTGCTTAAGGAAAGCTATTTTTGGCCTTAGTTATATAAGGATGTTCAGAAATTTGTGAAGAGTTGTGGAGTTTGTCAAGTTGCAAAAGGAGTAAGTCAGAATACTGGAATGTATACACCGATTTCTGTTCTTGAGAAACCTTGGAGAGATCAGCATGGATTTTGTTCTTGGCTTACTGAGGACAACAAGAGGTAATGATTCCATATTTGTTGTTGTGGATAGATTTTCTAAGATGACACATTTCATTCCATGTAGAAAAACATCAGATGCAGTGCATATAGCATATCTTTTCTTCAAGGAGATTGTCAGATTGCATGGAGGAGTATCATCTCTGACCGAGACAATAAGTTTGTTGGTTATTTTTGGAAGACTCTATGGAAGAAGCTGCACACCGAGTTGAAGTATAGTTCTACATTTCATCCAGAGACTGATGGACAAATAGAGGTTGTAAATAGAAGTTTGGGTAACCTGTTGAGATGTTTAGTTGGAGACAAACCGAGTAATTGGGATTTAATGTTAGCACAAACAGAGTTTGCATACAATAGTTTAGTAAATAGGAGTACTGTCAAGTTACCTTTTGAGATTGTTAATGGCATACAATCGAGAGGTATATCAGACTTGAGAGATATTGTTGGTGAAGAAAAGAGGAGTGCTGAAGGGGAATAATTTGTTGAGTTTATGAAGTCATTGCATGAGGAAGTGAAACATAAGTTGGATTAGAGTAATAAAAAATACAAGGATAATGCAGATAGGTCAAGAAGACATAAGATTTTTGATGTTGGCGATGAGGTAATGGTTCATTTGAAGAAAGGAAGATTCCCTGTTGGAACATATGGTCAGTTGAAGATGAAGAAATTTGGTCCCTGCAAGGTATTGAAGAAATTTGACATTTGAAATGCTTATGAAGTTGAGTTATCTGATGACATGGATATATCACCTATATTCAACATTTCGGATTTGTATGAGTATCATGAACTTGATGAAGAAGTAACAGTACCAAGTGATTATTCTAAGAGGCAGATAGAAGAAGTTGAGCAAATTTTGGAACAAAGAGTTGGCAGAAGCACAAGAAAGGATTACATGGAGTATTTGGTAAAGTGGAAGAACAAACTGATTGAAGATAGTACATGGATTTCTCAATCTGAGTTGGATTGAGCTCAGGTTGTACCTATTTTTTTCAACCCCGGGTGTCTGATGTAGGAGCATCTTGGGTGTATGGCAATCCTGGATCAACCAAAATATGTTGGAGTTTGTTTGGCTACTCGATAGCTTGTTCGGTTTGCTCGATAACTACTTTTGAGTTCTCGGTGAAGTGTTCTTGTTGGTCATTGGCGAGCTTGGATACCTCTTTGTTGTTCTTTACAGAGTTGGTTTGGTATGTTTGGTGCTGCTCGGTTCCTGAGTTCACCGACTGGTGGAATTTAATTGTTTGATGCTGGCCGACATGTGCAGTTAATTTTGATCGTGATATTAATGTTGGGATCGTTCATTGGAAAATGTGTGGACCTAAATCTGGGTCGTTGCTTTCTCCAATGTAGGATCTAAAGGATCTTTAGAACTGACCTGTTCGGTGGCCTCTTGTATAAATAAGTAGAGTTGTTCTAGGGTTAGCGGTGAGTCAGTAAGTAAGAAAGAAGATAGAATCTGGAGTTTTGGATCCTCGCATGTATGAGGATTGTTCTATGATTGACTTTCATTGTACTGGCCATAATCGGGAAGGCCTTATAAGCCCAACATGTATGAAGTTTGATGAATAAATAAAAGTTATCTGTAGTCCTTCTCTCTTTCTTTTGTGTTGTTGCTTCTGAGTTGTTAATTTGCAAGTAGGTTTGGTATTTGGGAACGCCTTAGCCCTTGTATCATCCCCTACCCTGTGTCATGCACGGATCCAAAAACTAGAGACCTACTTGACCCTTAGACCCATGTTAGAGGAAGATGTCATTACATTTGCCGTATTGTATCTAGGACTCGTGATTGGTGGCACTATGTCTTAATCACTCAAGATCATTGAAGCATAAAGACATACGATGCCTTCAAGAAAAAAACTCATTAAGAGGTTTCACCAAAACACCCCCAAAAGATACTTGAAAGAATTAACAAGGATAAGGCAAAAAGGAGCCCTTGAAGATAATGCGGTGGAGTTCCAAAGACTAGTTGTCATTGTTCTTGACTCACCTACCTATTTGTAGAGGGATTAGCAGATACCACCCATGGCCTAGTAAGTGTCTAGGACCCTAACTCACTCCAAGAAGTAATCCTAAAAGCTATTGGGCTTGATGTTGCCTAAACAAAGGAAAACAATCACACTAGAAAGTATACATCAAAGGATTAGCACTACTATGCAAAGGATGGGCGTGAAAGAACATTTCGTTTTCAAAGCGCTCAACAAAAACTTCAGAAGAAAAACTATGCTTTGATTACAAAGGGCGATGCAAGTGTGGACATGTTTGCGAAGAAGAAGAAAACAAAGGGAAGAAGTTGTGCTTCAAGTGCAAAGATTTGTGGAAGCTCGGGCATATTTGCAACTGAAGGGGCCTTAAAAGAAAGAAGTTGTGTTCCAAGTGTGAAGAAAATTGGGAACCAAGACACATCTGGAAAGGAAAACCAAGCACGTACTATGAAGGCAATAGCCAACAGAAATCCAAGCAAGAAGACAAGATATGACAAAAAAGATCTTAAATCAAGAGAAGAAGGGACAATAAACAAATGAAGCTTTTTGGAGGAGCAAATCTAGTAGTTACACTGCCAAGACCTAGAAATGGATTATCCAACCAATCTTAATAGTAAAAATTGTGATATGTCAACTTAAAATCTCTCTAGAGAGCCCCTAAGATTCCTTTAGGGACGATTTTCATAGAACATTGCATAAATGTTAGTCATGCTTCTAATCTTCATCTTAATATATGATAACACAAGGGAATATCTACAATATTGTGCAAACATGGGTCAATCCAAAATGGTCTTTATATCTACAAATGAATAGAGAAAACTTATCTTAAATGACAAACCTAGCAAATTTCATTTACACTCTGAACTTCCCACAAACCCACCCATCCCTTATACACCCTAAACTTGCAAAGTAAAAACATAATCTCATTTACATTTTATTGCTACCTTTGTGAATGACTACTATGCTTGGTTGTTGGTGCCATTATTTTGCTGGTTCAAGGTGGTTGTTGTAGGGACTATAAAGGGGGTTTGAAGGGTTATATTGAGGATGCATCTTCATTACATTTTGCAAAGCTTTAAGTGTGAATAACAAGTACAAATTTAAAGCCTAAGTTGACGCTTGCCAACAAGAATATACAATAGTGCCAAGGCATGCCATTTCCTCTAGTTTTTATTGCTTTTTTAGCTTATTAGAGAGGGTTTGCATTTGTAACTTGTTTCATTTTTTTAAAAAATGTTTTGGTTTTAGTTTGTGATTACAAAGAAACACCACAAAATGAGCATCAATGGTAGAGGAATTGATGACAATATGAATGAGGTAGTGAAGAAAATGAAGTAGATAGATAGACCTTTCTTTTCATCTTGAAAATCCAAACACAAGTTCTTTTTGAACTTCACAAGACCATTTTGAATGACCTTCGCCTTGTCTTTATAAATTTGCAAAAGACCCCTTTCAACCCCAAAAAACCTTTGCTTCAATTTGCCACCAATTTAGTTGTCAATAATGGTCAAAATACAGGGGGAAATAAGCATTGGCTGTGTCATATTTGCAACACTGATTACTGTTGGAGCTATAGTAGGGTTAGAAACCATTTATTGACATGGAGCTAGAGGTTGTGCATATATAACATTGACAAAGTTGGTTGGAATGAGTGAGGAAAAATCATTGGTATTACTCACAATAGGAAAGGCTCGTTTAAAACACTGCAATCTACTGATTAGGATGAGTGCTCCAATGTATTAGTTGTAGAGAGTTGTGATAGAGGGAAGAGGATGGCCATTTTTGCTAAATGTGAGCAAGCCAATGATTGAGTGGCCAAATTTTAAATGCCCATGCTATTCCATTTCATTTGGTGAGGTCTCTTTATTTCAAATCTATATGGAGAGATGCTATGACAATTGGACCCTCTTTTTCGTTCCCTTGGAGAACATAAATTGTGTACCTTTCTACTTGACAAACAATAATTGAAGGTGAATGTTCTGTTGGTGAACATTGAGATTGGCTGTTCCATTGTAATGGATGGGTGGACTGATATTTGACATTGGCCACTTATCGATATTGTTAGTCATATGTCCTATGTGTTCATGCTTTCTTAGAGCTATTGATTGTTTAGGTAAATGTAAGGATGCTGATTACTGGTTTTCCATTTAGGAGGCCATAAAGGAGGTCGGGTCTTCGAATGTCGTGCAAGTTGTGATAGATTCAGTTCATGTTTGTAAGTTAGCTGGTTTGATGGTTGAAAGGGTTTGCAAACATATTTTTTGGACTTAGTGCTATGTACACGCTTTAAATAATACTTTGAAAGACATTGGCAAAATAGATTAGGTGGAGGTAGTAGTGGTTGAAGCTAGAGACATACCAATGTTTGTATCTAATCATCACACATCACTTGCAATATTCTGGTCTTATTTAAAGAAATAATCCCTCAAACTAGTTGAGAGTGGATATGCTAGCTATTTTATATTGTTGGAGAGGATGTTAGAGGTGCAAGATATCGTGGAGAATGGAAAAAGTGGGCTCAATCAAAGATAGAGTAAGGGAAGGTGGTGAGAGTAAGGGAAGGTGGTGAGAGTAAGGGTGCTTAATGACATTTGGTGGTCCAATATCGGGTAGAAGAATTCATTTAATAATTTAAATTAATATGTTTGAATTTGTACTTTGTTTCACTTTTTTATTTTTAAATTTTAATTTACATTATTAATAGTGTTAATGTCATGATTTTTAATTGAAAAAGTTTTAAATGTTGCTTGTAGGTATATTTGCTCTATCATATCACTTGTGGCAGGGGTAATCATGTTTGCGATATAGAATCTCCTAGCCTAGGAGAGATTTATGATAGCATGCCTGATCAAATTCAGTAGGCAAATTGTAACAAGGATCTTGGATTGCAATTCTATGAGGATCATGTTATGCCTTTTGTCACAACAAGGTGGAACACAATGAAGACCCCTTTTCATATGGTTGCCAATGCTCTTAACTCAAAGTAGTATGAACCTAGACTTGGCCAAGTGCTTCCTTTTGAGTTCAAAAAATGTATAGCACTAAGGAGGCAACCGTACTTCAAGAGCAACAACTTTAGTTTTCTGATCTTTAGGGTCCTATATTCATCAAAGCAGAGGCTAGGATGGACAGGGTCATATTGCAAAAGAAAACCCCAATGGATAGTGGAAATTTCATGGGAAGGACTTACTAAAGTTGAAATGATTTACTTATTTTATTTCCTTCGAATTACAACTAAATACAACTAAAATTCCTTTGAAGTAGTCTTTAGAAGTGCTTTTTTTATTTTACTTTAATTATATAACAATGCTTTTTAATTTTTTTTTTTAGTAATTAAAAAATACTTTTTATTTTAATGTTTTTATTTAAGTTGCCCCTTAAATTGAAAATTGTTGGGCCCAACTTAATATATAATATATATCATTAATTATTTTATTGGAATAAGGGGGCATGGCATCACATTCTAAAGTAATATTTCGTTGATATTTGTGAAGTAATGTGAAATGCTTGTCTTTGATGCATAAAAGTTTGTTGTATATATGCGTCTATTACAATTCTTTCAAAACATTGTGAAGGAGCACTCACTCACATGTCAATTGAGTTTGCAACTTAGCAACAACAAATTGGTGTTTTAGTCACTCTAAATGGATGTACCATTTAGAAACATTTGATGAGGCCATGCAAAGTTACTCTGCCTATGAGGAGCAGCAGCTTCACATTGCATAAGCTACAAAGAAATGTTAAGGATATGGCTTAACTAATGAGATTGTCATTCACTTTGAGAGAAAACCTCTTTGGTTTCTTTATACACAAATTAAGCTAGAGAATGCAAAGTGTATGCAGTGGGTGACAAACATATACTGACTTGATTTAGTGATCATACACAAGGAGAAAGGCAAAAAATAAATTGGATTCTTGAGCCAACCTCTAGTCACTTTGTTGCTCAAATTGCTCGATGTTGGAGGACACAATGTTGCGGATTGGGTTTTATAGGATTTTGTGGATTCAGAGTTCACATTTAGCTACACCATCTATTCTCAAGGAGAATAATTGAGACAACTACTATTTGCAAGACACCGCTTTAACAATTTTGGACATATTTGTTTTACCCCAAGCAAATCTTGGACAAGTCCATCTAGGAGGCATCTTTTTACAAATCAGCTGGTTGATTTTTAGTCTCTAAAACAATGGCAACACTTTAACAACACTTTTATTGGTCGCACATGCCTAAAAACTTATAGAATAACATTAAGCCTAATGTTACTTGCAACAAAGCCAATCCAACAAATATCAAATTGAGGGTGTTTACACTTCTAGTCCTGGCTAGATCAAATGATGCTATTGGTATGAATTTCTTTATTTGGGCTGTTGATGAACAATGCCAACACTGCCCCATATTTCTTGCTTGATTGTTTCTCAAAGATGGCAATCAACACATTGGAGATAATTGAAAGTCTTCTGCCATCATATTTAGATAGACTTCCCCTCTCCATCGTATTTGACTAAGTTCCCAAATTTGTTAGTCACTTGTAGCAAGGCTTGTGGGAAATGGCAAACAGAAAGCTAGATAGATTAAAAAACTCTTATCTTCAAACTAATGTGGTCAATGCACACTTGCCCAATTTATGTGAATGTACACCAACGCTCATCTTTGCACTTGGTAATTGGGATGATGGCATATAGTCAAGCATTTGGTGGTTTCTCTTGTTGCTTTTCTTTGTGTGAGGGTTTGGTTTGGGAGTTGTTCGTCTTTTGAGGAGCAGCTTTTTCTTGTTGTGTGTGGGGTGTATTGGGTTGCTTTTTTCTTAGTAAAAGATAAGTTTTCCTTGAATTGGAATTGGGGTTTGGCAAAGGAATTTGACAAAGATGTTTTGCATGGGGAAATGGTAGGGTTTCCTTTGTAGGTGGTAGTGTTGGTAGTTTAGGTGATGCAACTGTTGATAGTGATGACCCAGACATGGAGGTTTCTATTGAGAGGGCTACTAAGGGTTTTGTTGCTGCAGATTTGTAGTTGGTTTTGCTTTTTTTAAGGGGTTTTCAAGGATTTGGACACCCTGTGGCAATCTTCTTATAGCAAGGAGGCTGGTGCCTCTGAGGATGATGAAGACCTCTGTTTCTATCCTTTTTTTGGAGAGGACCCAAATGATAAGGAGATGTTCCTCATGAATTTTTTTTTCCGGGATCATGCAAAAGCTAACAAGTTAGTTGCGGTGCTGGTAAAGGAGGCAGAGATGATGACCGAATTTGTGGTCTGAGAAGAGGGTTTCTTTCCCCTTCTCCTGGTTTGTTGTCTTCCTTGCAGAAAGCTACTGATCTACGAAAAGCCCTAATTCTTGCTTAGGTGGTTAAAGGTTTTTCTCCTATTGAGTTGGAAGAAAATTGTGATGAAAGGAATTTTGAGGAGACTGCATTGGATGATAAGGGTTCAAAAAATGTTCTGACTCCTATTATGAAAGGTGGGAAATGATACTGATAAGTCTTCTGAGGGTGCTATTCCTTTGGAAAGTTTGAAGTCTGTTTCAAGCTCTGATGTTTTAGAAGCTACTGCTTTGGTTACTGATTTTGAGCCTACGATTGTTGCTCTTGCCCCATACCCTATTCCCTTACTTGATGAGGCTTTAGTTGGTTGTAGTGATTGTATGGATACGAAGGACGGTCAGGTCTACTTTGATGTTCTTGACTCCCTTCTTGCTATTTCGATTGCTTGGCTCAGGATTTCTCTTGTTGGTAGGTTCTATGTGAATCATCCCAATATTGATACTGTTAGAAGATGGATCCATTGATTTTGGAAAATTTTTAGTGAGGTAAAGGTTTCTACTTTGTTGAATAGTTTTTACTTTTTTCCTTTCTTTTCAAGAGGATTATTATTCAAGGATTTTGTAGGGCCCTTGGTTTTTGGGTTCAAATGGTCTTAGCCTTCAAATTTGGTCTCTTGGTTTTAACCCGTGGATGAAAAAGTTGTTGTTTCTTGTCAGGGTTTGGTTTCTTGGGCTGCCATTGGAGTTTTGGAATGAAAATATTTTTAAGATAATTGCCAATTCTTTTTGCAAGTAGAGTGCTATGAATAAGATTACTAAGTTTAAGAAGCACTTATTATTTGTGAGATTTTGCATGCTCGTGGAGAAAAAACACTCTTCCTGCCCAGATCATCCTATCCTCTAAATCTGGGAAGTGGGTGCAGCACTTTGAGTATATGAGGACTCACCAGTTATTTGTCATGCTTGTAATTCAGTGGGTCATGGCTACAATTCTTAAAAAATAAGAAACAATGCTTTGTTTGGAAAAAGGAGACAAATAAAGATGAGAGTTTCGCTATTTTTTAGGAGGCTCAAAATACTGTTTCTAACAAAGGAAGTTCCCCTTTGGATGGTTCAAGAATAGATAATGCTTTTGGGCCCAATGCAGGATGTGCCAGTGATTTTATGTCTCCTTGTCTCAAGAAAATGTGATTTGGGGAGAAGGATCCTTCCATTATCCTCAATCAAAGAGCTTTGGACCGATTTTTTTAAGTCACCCTGATTTTAGGCTGACTCTTGTTTGCTTAGTGTTGTTTTGCTTCTTCGTTCTGTTGTTGCTCTATTGTGCTGTAGCTGTTCTGTTTAGTTGTTTGTTGTTATATTGGGCTTAATGCTTCATCTTTCTCTTTGTACAAGGGATCAGGGCCCTTTCAAAATCCTTGTTTATCTAATAAAAAACATGCCTACAACAGGGATAATCATAGTTGTGAAGAGCATGAAACATTCTAGACATGTTATAAGTTTCAAATTTTAGCACCTCTTGACAAGCTGTTTGTTGTTCTGTTGTGCTTAATGCTTCATCTTTCTCTTTGTACAAGGGATCATGGCCCTTTCAAAATTCCCGCTTATCTAATAAAAAATGTCTACAACAGGGCTAATCAAAGTTCTGAAGAGCATGGAACATTCCAGACATGTTATAAGTTAGCATGTCTTGACATTGTTTTTGGCTCCCCTGTTGTTCCATAAATAAGTGCAAAGGCCATTAAATTGGACTAAGTGGAGAGATTCCTCCAACACATGTAACAAACAAAACATTGGCTTCAACATATTGATTTGCCAATGATAGTAGTACAATGATTGTTATGACAAATAATGAAGCTTTATTTTACTACAATCATCTTGTTCACGACAAACATAATACTTATTTTAATGTCAAGGTTGCTATTGACTGTATAATGGTGTATCGGGTATCCACATTTTGTTCATTCATATTCATTGCATGTCTAACATAATTCACTTTTTAATAAGTAGATTGCTCTCTTAGTTTTTGGCTGTCATTTGTGCAACTTTTGGCTTGGCACAAAACAAGGGCAATTAAGGTACTCTTCTAAAAGAGGCTATTCTATGCATGCAGTCATAGGTGGATCCTCCCTAATTTGCACTATTCTTTTATTTGACAATGTAATATTTGAAGTATAGGGATGTGAATGAGTAATTACTATGATAATTGATCATCTCATCATATTTTGAGCATCAAGTACTCGTAGAAAAGTATTGATAGACTCATAAGCTTACATGCAATGAGAACATCATGTACAACGTTGTAAATGCTACATTAGTTTTCTATCAGGCATTGTTTTATAAAAAATGAACCTTACAACCACATCAATCTACAATCTAAATCCCTTGAACAACATGAGCTAATGTAAATTTAAGAGTTCCATTTAAGTCCCTACACAGAGAAAGGGTGAAGAAACTGTTGCATTTTTTTTTTCGTTTTGAAGAGTTTAAGAATGGATGCAATCTTCCATAATGACAGTTGTAACAAATCAGGTAAATGTTTGTTAGGATAAATAGAAGACATAAAAACAAAATCTGATTGAAGGTATAAAGAATAGCTCTCAAGATTACTACATCTTGCAGGGAGATGTTTTCCTCTGGTATAAAGGAAGATTGCATTTGCCATTAATATTATATTATTTTTTTGTGATGAATATCTTAGTAAAACTGATAAATATCTTAGTAAAACTACCCCAGGACTTATGCAAAACTCTGCAATTAAGAATCAGAAACTATGAACAAATGTCAAATAGATTTGATAAAAAACTGAAAAGTTCATTCCTATTTTTTTAAAAGTAGAAAACTAGGGTTCAGAATTGCTCAACTTGAAATTATAAAAAATTTCATGTTCTCCCGCCTTTAGTATTAAGTCTCATTCATATACACTTGTATATAGCTAGCAAGAGTGTATTTTTCCCTGTTTTTATGATTATATTTGGCTAGAGGATCACCATTACCCATTGCCATTGTAATTGAGTTTTTTCATATATTATCTTTCTTATTTTTGATAGTTGCTATTCAATTTTCTCAACTTCATTGAACATTTACCTTAAAGTTAAACATCTACCTGATACATTTAATTTGTTGGTTCCCCAGTCCAACTCCATCTTCACATTCCCTAATGTCACTTAAACATGTATGAACTTATTTACAAGACAAATATCAAACAATGAGATTATAAACTATGTGTCAAAATGTTAGAATTTGAGGAAATATTAGAATTTGAGGTATGTGATAAAAATTAGGGTGAATAATCTGCACAATGGTCATTGTACTTCCTCACCTCAACATCATTTAAATTCACATTATAACGAAAAATTCTAAAGTTTAAGTTTACTATGACATTGGATAACAAAGCATTGAGAGAGCAAAGGAAATCAAAACATAGAAACACACAAGTGAATCTACTACCATATTCTTGATACAATCTACATGGGTGAATAGAGTATAAGTTGAAGAGAGGAGCAATGCCATCTAATTATCCCTGTTTCCATCATCGCTCCAATATATTTAGAGTGGGACTGCTTTCAGAATTTAAGGCTCTTGTTCATCAACAAAAGATAAAACAGTTTAGAGTAACTGTACAACATATATTTCCCTCATCAGTCACATCATATGCTTTACTTCATTATGTTCCACATGGTTTTGTATGCTGTGCTTTACATTAACAGTTTGACTAATAAAATTTCTGATAGTACCACAAACCTAATCGAGTATCGCTAAATTTGAAACAAATAGATAATAATAGACATCATTTGAATTTATTATCTTGTACTTGTTCCTTTTTTTTTGAATTTATTTTACTTTTTTTTTTAACAAATGTGGCTATGAGCTATTATATAATATATTATCATTGGCTCATAGACAATGTTGGTAAGGAGAGGATTGACAATGAAGAAATGAGAAAGCAATGAGGCATTGCATGATGTGTGCTGGTCTCATGATTTATTTATTATATTGTTGGGGACTTGAGAAACAGATAAAAATAGATATGTTAATATAAGCTTGCATTCTTGTTTTAATGCCCCACACATAGTGACTAAGTTGGAAATAATCCCAAGTCTGTGTGAAATTTGACAAATTAAACATGATCAAGGGGTTTAACCATTAGATCAATAGACCGCTCTTGAGATGTGTAGTAATGAAGAGATATGTCCTCATGATCAACTAGTGAAATAAATCTCAATGTGTTTGGTGCAAGCATGATACATTGGATTGTTCAAATTTGCTACACTTTGATTATCACAATAAGTTGAGTAGGTGTATGTTTAGGGGGCTGAAAATCAGCTAAGTTTGTTATAACTAAACTTCTTCACAATTGGCTTTGAAAAATGCTTGTACCCTATTTTAGTGGAACATAGAGCTACAATGTGTTGAAATTAGTATATAAAAACTTGAAACTTTGCCATTAAACAACTTGTAAACCTAGGGAAATGATTGATTAGTAGACAATTGAGTATCCATTGATCTTTGTAGTTAGTGGACAAGACCTATTATCATGTTTTGCTAATATGGTTTATTCAACTATGTATAAATTTTTGGGCGGCCTTGGGTAGTAGTAAGAGTTAGTCTAAGGTTGTGTTCCTATTGGCAATTGTCAGGTCCTTCGACGACAGTCTCTGCATTTGCCCCTTTCCTAAAAACATCATCCCACCTTTCAAAACGTTGACTTGTCCTCAAATCAACTCTACCCTGAATTAGTATGGTAGTGGTTTAGTTGAGTGCCATTCACATTGCGTTGTAGAATTGTTCTATGCATCTTTTTTAGTCTCATTGCACTGAAATCCAAAATGTCATTGATGTGATAAGGGCCAGACCATTAGACCTTTGATTTTCCTTGTTTCTTGAACTTGCTGAAACATGGAAGTACCATGTCATAGATGTGGAATTTCGTCGATTTGATATTTCGGTCATGCCAGGCTTTTTTCCTCCTCCTTTCTGTTAAGAGATGATATTCATAAGTTGTCTTGTCTCATCCAACTTGTCTATTTTTGTAGTCGTTGCTTGATGGATTGATTGTTTGTGAGCCTTAAGGAAAGTGCTGTGCTGAGGTTGTGGACAATGAAATTGAGAGTTAAGTTGGCTTCCACCCATAGACTAGTTCAAAGGGAGTAAATTTTGTAGACCATTTATAGGCAGTGCAATAAGTCTAGAGGAGCATAGGAATCTTCCTGTCCCAATCTGTTTTATTTGCATCATGCATCTAAGTTAAGGTGGCTCCAATGATCTCGCTTAGTGCCACACTGACACCGTTTGCTTGTGGATGATAGGGTGTACTCCAATTGTGATAAATCATGAAATTGTCCAATAATTCCTTGATTATTTTATTTACAAAGTGCCTGCATTCATCACTTGTTATGCTTAGCAGACAGCCAAATCCTGTGATTATGTTATGATAGAGGAATTTAGGAGCAGTATATGCACTGCAATCTTTAGTTGGTTCGGCTTCAACCCATTTTGTCGAATAATTGTTACCAGTGATGATCAATCTTGCCTTAGAAAGTTTTGTTGAAGGGTCTATGGGTCCGATGAAGTCAATGGCCCATTTTTCAAATGAAACTTGTGCTGGAATAGGATAGAAAGTAATTTCTTCTATGGCAATGGGTTGTTTGTTCGTTGACAAATGTCAGAATTTTCGGTGTAATTCGTACCATCTTTGTATAAATTAGGCTACCACAAGCCAGCTAGTAGGGCCTTGTAACCAATGGTGTCTCTGTAGTCTACAACAATGCCTTTGTGTGCTTCTCTTAGAATTTCATCTTATTCATGTTTATATACCACTCTCTGGAGAATTTCATCTCTTCCTTTTTTATATAGTATTCCTTCAATCAATGTGAAAGGAAATGACTTTTGCAATAATAATTGTTTGTCATATGCCATATGGTTAGTAGGGTATTCACTCGTATAAACTTAAAGTAATGTGGCAACATCATTGAACTCTTCAAGTACCATAATTATTTTGAACAATTGGGTACTAGGTAGGCCCTCCTAAGCCTCCTCTAGTTTTTCTTGTGTCTATATGGGATAGGTAGTCCAAACCTTGATTTTTTCTCCTTGGTTTCACCATGATGTTAAATTAAACTCTTGGAATAGTAGTAACCACCTACAGATTCTTCCTTGAATTATTGGTTTATTTAATAAAAACTTCAAAAATTCATGATTTGTGTATAACGTGAAGGGTGTAGACAAAAGGTAACCAATGTTGGCAAGAAAAAATAGGAACACAAATCAAAGTTTGGAGCCTTGATATCAATGAGACTCAGTTATACAAGAGAGCAAGGAGTTGATCCAGACAGATTACTTAACTAGTTAATAGAACATTGAAACATAGAACATCCATTAGACATATAAGTCTGATATATTGATATTATCAAAGATTCATTATGTACAATTATCTTGTCCTTCTATCTCCTATTACATCACACACACACACACATATACACACACACACACACACATATATATATATTTATATATATATATATATATATAATATATCGTATTATCTCCGGTCTCTCTCTTTTTTATCTTTCATACATACTTCTTACTCTTACAACATCTTATATGCTCTCTTACACGTATCTAGTTGATGGGACGTGATATTCTACTCCTATTCTAGTTAATGTCTTTCTAATATCAAGCTTAGCAAGCTCTTTGCGGCGAAGTACGATAGGCTCATTGGTAATTGTGTTTGCATTTGCTCCTTTCTTGCTAGCAATAACTATCCTAGAAAAATGTTTTGTAGTGTTTGCTAGATTACGGGTCATTAAATAAAAAAGTGCCCATATAATTTGAAGACTAGGAGTACACTAACTCCTTACACTAGAAGAGTAGTACACTTCATAGAAGCCACGTAATGCATCTCCATGTGATTATTGAAATCAAAGAGGAGGCCAAAATCAAATATAATATGACACCCAAAAATGTCAGATCATACAATGTCGACAATATATTGACTGGGGACACTTTGTGAGAGATTACAAGCATAAGTAGGACAAGTTTCAACTTTTGTACAAATAATGTGGAGGGCATAATGAAGTACTGGTTGTTACTTGAGTCCAAGCAAAGATAGCTGTGTACGCAAACCCATGTATAGAAAAAGAAACACTTTGTGAAATAAGGGTCAAAGTGAAGAATTCTTTTGCAAATGATCAATATCACTCAAATGCAATTGCAAGTACAGTAACAAACTAATTACAATTTGGTACATCAAGCTATTATACTAGTTAAATAATGGATTTATTGCAGAATATTATTGAACTTGGAAATACTATTATATCGAGGAACATGAGATGGTGCATGCCATGATCCATTTGGAATTCGATGAGAATGATAATCCAATATCTGAAACTATGTTGTCAAGTGGCCAAGTGATTGATGTTATGATAGTTAACATGACAAAGAAACCAATAGTGGTGAATATGGAGATCATTGGAAGGAATATCACCAATACATTTGTTGATGGTGGGTATGATGTGAATGTACTTCTGGAAGACACTTGGATAAGTTCTACAATTGGTCATTTGGCATCCAACTTTTCAGTTGGTGGGCGCAGATCAACAAGGTATAAAGGTAGTTGGAGTTTTAATGGGCCAACAGATAATTATTGGAACCCAAGCATTTTGGTTGAATTTTGTGGTCATTTCATTACAAAAGAAAGCATACATTGCATTGTTGGGTCAGGGTTGGTTGGTAGTAGTCAAAGTTGACCACAATTGGATAAAGAATACAATCTCCATCGAGAACAAGGGTTGGAAGTAAGTTGATTTGAAGAACCAAACAGTTAAGGAGGAAGTAGCTTCTTTGGATTTGTCAGATTTGGACATTGTAGAAGAATGGATAGAGAAGTAGAATTAATTTCTAATGGAACCGAATGATGAAGAAAATTTGGAATTATAGTTGTATTTGTAGGATGAAACAAATTCTCTCTATGAAGTATTTCTATTAAATTTTAATTTTATTGAAGCTATAGAGATCAATAAAGATGAACAAGGATTGTGCAATGATAAGCAGCCAATGAAGAATGGCTTGGAAAAAATGGACAGTTTGTGTGTTGGACACAAATACAAATTCAGAATAGTTCGCATTTTTTGGTTCTAGGAAAATTGATAGCGTTAGATTTCACTTACAATTTCCAATTCAATAAAGTTAGATCAAGGCATTCTTCATAGGGAATTTGCAAGAAAAATGCCATGCAATTAATCAAGTGAGAAGAAGATTGTGGACAACTCGACCTAGTAACTTACCCTAAGGTACCATGAATCTGCACTTCTTTGGTTTGAATGCCAGTTGTGCTCTTCTACATTGTTTCATACATTCTCTGAGTGCTCTTAAAGTGATTTTCTTGACCACTAAGTATTGGTTAGTCATAAAAAAATGCCTTGGAATTCTTGTGGGCATCTTGTTGAAAATGTACAGGATTAGTCTTTGAAATGTTGCTAGGGATTGCATAGATTGGGTGATATTCGGTTGTATGCATGCACACCATCTCCAACCTAGAATGCCATCTTTAGCTTGTCTTTTTTGGGAATATTGATTTGATTGTACCTTTAGAATCCATCCTTGAATGAGTATATCTTATGACCAACCACTTCCTCTAGGATTGAATTTGTGGATGAGATTGGTAACGGGTCTTTGATAGTCACTTCATTCAAAAGCTTCAAAATTGGACACATTCTAATTTGTTCTACCTCCTATAGTGAAATCACGATCAATGAAACCCCATTCACTTGTCTCTAAAAATTATGGCGGCTTTCAACATCTTCTCAATTTCTTCTTGTATTTGGCGGCATAATTCTTATTCATTTTGTAGGGTCTTCCTTTTATTGGCCGTTCACTTGGTACAAGAGGAATTCTTTGCACTCATAGTTGTGGTGGTATACCCTCAAGATCCTTGCACGTCCATGCACAAGTTTCTTTATAATCCATGAATATTTTGAAGGTCATTGTCATGACTGTGATCACTCTTAGGTTGTCTTCGTCTTCTAGGTTTTACATACTTCATACTCGACTCCTCATTCTTTATTGTCTTATCTCTTTTGAAATGATGAACTGACATATCATCTACCTATGCTGCTTCCTCGTATTATTTGTACTCCAAAGAAAATGTATGACTCGTTGTACCACAGTCTCCTTCAATTTCTCTATTTTGTACCATGTTGCATTTGGGGTGAAAAACTTCATAATCTTCCTCTTGCTAGTGAAACAATTTGTTTAAGGAGCTCGTCTCATCTTGCAAACAATTCTCAAGATTGAGCACCCCCTCGTCATTTGGTTCCATGTATCTTATTTCTTCGTCCATCCCCAATTCTTCATCTTACAACTTTGACTCGGATTATGCCAACTCTTTGTTCACTGCTTGATAACTTAGGTCGATGACATACATCCTTTCGTTGCTTTTGGTCAAGAGCATGTTCTACTTGCAGTTGTGGACCGTCTTTGCAACATCAAC
Organism: Chamaecyparis obtusa; assembly: GCA_027943335.1. NCBI lineage: Eukaryota > Viridiplantae > Streptophyta > Pinopsida > Cupressales > Cupressaceae > Chamaecyparis > Chamaecyparis obtusa. The sequence goes on along the minus strand of BSBK01005977.1, from coordinate 175,099 downwards.
CCTTCCCTCTTGAGCAATTTGTCAAATGGCTTCTTCAACAAGAAAATGACTAGAAATTCCAAGAGGAACTGCTATGTTCCGATCGTCACCCTTTGCGCCATCAACGTTTCCAATGGTTTGCTAGTCGACACCCACCAATTGGGATGTTGGTGGCTAGAGAATTAGTTTCTTGAGGCATTTCTAGGTTTCTTCTAACAACATGTTGATTGCTAAGCGTCTTTCAATGATGGTGTTCGTCAATATCTTTCCCATTATTTCCTTCTCAGCAACAATTGACTTTCTCTTGATGCTCACTATCAGCATCATAGGATTAGTCTATCAAGCCTTTTTGTTGCTTGCATTGGTTATCACCAACTATGTTGCCTTCGACAATGTTGGTGTTTGCTACTATCAATTGTGGCATATTTTGTAGGAGATTTGTCACCTTTATCGGTATTTTTGCCTGCAACATCTGTCGTACTATGTTTTCCTCTAACTCCGATTTCAATGAGGTACTTGCAGCTTGAATGGAGGTTTTCTTGTTTGCCATCGCTCCTTTTACGTTGGCATCGACCTCTCAAAGTCTTTCCTTCTCTTTGCGAGGATATGGATACACTACTTTCTTTGATTGTAATTTGGTGATCACCAGAACCTCCTCACTTAGTTCCTCCACTGCCAACATATTAATTCCTTTCTATTTCGAGCAAGTGGTGTCTTTGTGATTGTCTAGTTCACATCACTTGCACAACATTATTGAATTGTTTTGATATTCTTGGGTGAAGTGATTCCATTTGCTGCACTTCTGACACTGGATCATTGGTCTTCATTTAATGTCGTAGTGTATTCTGCTACTTGGGCCACTATTGCTATTGTTGTACTGGTTATTGTTTCGTCACTTGTTGCGGTATTAATTAGGTGATGCATTATAATTGATTTTTGGTTTTGGAGGTGTGGTTGATGGGGTTGATTGTTTCCCTTGAATAAAGAGCTCTTGTGTGCTTGTTGTTGAGATTGTATGAAAATTCCTTGGTGGAATGCCCCAATACCTATAGATTTTGTATAAAAGTTTATTTGGACAATTTGTTTTTATACGACCTTACACTTTATAGTTGGTGCACCATAGTTCTTTGATTTCCTTCTTGGCCTTTAGTTCCTTCATCATGCACATCATCTCTTGCTGTAGGGTTTGGACAGTCTTGGATTTTTTCTCGTAGCTATCCTCAGTATTCTTGTTACCATTTGTCTTCCTTTTTCCTTGAGAGGATGTTTTTGATTCACTAGATTATAAGCATCAGTATATGATGATGGAGGTACCACTTTCATTTTCTCGTGTAGTGAGGAAATCAATCCCTTAATGAGCCACCGCTTCTCCTAGCCATTGGCTTGCTGATTCTCCAACCTAACCAACAACTCCCCGAGTCTACCATTGTAAGCTTGTACATTCTCATTCTTCCCTTGTGTAGTGTGGTAGATTTCGGCCACAATCTCGTTGCCATCTCCTAAAAGCTTAAACTTCGCCTCAAATGCCTTCTTCAGTGCTTCCCAAGTGTTTGTGGTTTCCTTGTCAAGCTCTATGAACTAGTCAATGGCTATTTGTCATAGTGTTGCTAAAAACACCTTTAGCCAATAGTCTCTATACTCTTGAGCACTTGCTATCTAGATAGTTTTGCACATCTTGTAGTGCTTTATCTAGCCCTTTGACCCATTTCTTAGTGAATTCAGGGAGTTTTTGCCTATCGGTATTTGGATTTGTCAGGGGAGTCACCATCTTACTTGGTTGGACTTGGTTGGATTGTTTTGCTCTTGATGTTTTGGTGCTTTACTTGCACTGACAGCTACGTACAAGTCATCTACATGTCCACTTTTGGCTTTCCTTGCCCTCTGGTTACCTTTTGCTTCGTTCTTGGACTCTCTTTTCCTTGAAGTCTTCAACTTAATTTCTCCAAATCTTGGATCCTTTGATATGGATAGTTGTTCTATGCAATGTAAGTTACTCTCGAGTATTGCAGCGAACTTGTTCTCAAGGTTTCCTTCCTCCTTTTTTGTCCAATGCTGATTGTACGAACGAGTTGCTTGTTTGGTCGACAAGGTCTTCGTATGCTTCCTCTGGGAGTGGTAGGTATCTTGCAAGTTCTACCCACTCAGTCTTTGTCTGCTCATTGTTGATGAGATTCTTTATCTCCTCTCAACTACAACTTTGGTTGACGCTTTGACTTTTGCTTCTTGAGGGATGTGGGCTTTCTCTCAATAGTCCTTTTTTTTCTTCTGTCTGAATGTACGTGTTTACAGATACTTTCCACAAGTAAACCAAGTCTTGTGTCAGTTAATCTCTAGTTGTGTATTGCTCTTATTTGGTTTCAGTTACTTCTTATTCTTCCAAAGGTTGGCCCATTACCCCCCATACTTCATGTTTTTGAATGATATTTCCTAGGATTCGTATCGGCAAGGGCACCAAATGTTTATTGCCTAACTCTACCAATTACAGAAGTAAACAGAATTACAAGTACAAAGCAATTATGCATTTACAATGGTATATGAAAGATATGTCATTATCAGTTTGTCATGCTTTATTATTCAATGATATGCAATGATTACAATATTCATTTGTTACTATATTAGTCGGTCACGAGTCCTCGACTATGAACCAATGATACAATACATAGTAGGCCAATGTTGGTTAAGATGACCAATTGTGGGTAACTATTAAACGGCAACGGATGGGAAATTACTAATTACAATGCATAAGAAATGACTGACAAAATCACAAGGAAATAAACTCTCGGTTGACAATTATACTTACTTTTATTACTTGGCCGATTACATTCGTTTTGCTGGGGTACTGTTCTCTTAGTTTTCTTGGTTGACAATGTTTAGAAAATAGAATATGTTAAGAGGAATAAAATACTCTGATTGCTTCTTTTGCTTTACTTTTCATCTGTAGCTTGAAATGTTCTGATACTTTAAGTTTGTTTATAACTTTTTAGTGATTGGTCATGCAGCAAACATTTATATGTAAACTGTGGTTCTAGTAAAATGTTATGGATGAAGTAGTCTAGTAAGGTGGTTATTTAAGTCAGAAAGATGGTTTTATAGATTGCTTTGTAAATGGATTTTTTACTTTTCCCTTCGGTAAATATTAATTTATTAATCTTATTTACTCTTATGCAGATATGGTGCAGATATTTCTCGTGGTGTTGCAGAACTTCATGCAGCTGGCGTGGCATGCATGAATTTGAAACCATCTAATCTTCTTTTGGATGCAAAAGGACGGGCAGTCGTTTCCGATTTTGGTCTTCCAGAAATTCTTAAGAAACCTCAATGTAGAAAGGCTCGTTCATTGCCAGAGGATGAAACTACAAGGACACATTCATGTGTTGACTGTACTATGTTGAATCCTCACTATACTGCCCCCGAAGCATGGGAACCACTGAAGAAGTCATCGTTGAACATCTTTTGGGATGATGGAAGTGGGATTTCTGCAGAGTCTGATGCCTGGAGTTTTGGCTGCACATTGGTCGAAATGTGCACTGGAGCAATTCCGTAAGCCCTTGCGTTATTGTTGTAGTCATTGGTTGTTTTTAGGTCTTAATTTTAAACTGCTTTTCATGTCAACCATAGTGGCCTTGGTTTTAGAGAATTGTGCTGCACAACTGATTGGGTTCTTTCTGCAGGTGGGCTGGATTAAGTTCAGAAGAGATCTACAGGGCTGTTGTCAAGGCACGGAGGCAACCACCACAATATGCCAGTGTAGTTGGTGTGGGCATCCCAAGAGAGTTGTGGAAGATGATTGGTGAATGTCTACAGTTCAAACCTTCAAAGAGGCCTACTTTTAATGCTATGTTATCTATTTTTTTGCGTCATCTGCAAGAGATCCCCCTTAGTCCTCCTGCAAGCCCAGAGAAGTAAGATAAGTTTTCATTTTAACTTTGCAGCAAACTTCATTACATTTAATTGTTATACTTTTCCTTTGGTATGGTTGCATAATGAAATTATTTTGTATGCTTGAGGTGCTTGTTTCTTGAATATGGTACTTAGTTCCTCTTATTGCTATTTGCCTCTACTGCTTTTAGAGTAGAAAGAAAATTTTGCAAAATAGCATTATCACATGAACTGAACACAATCATTTATGGCAGCTTCATCAAAATGAAGTTGGATCAACTATACCTTTATATATAGCATAATGTAGATATGATATCTCTTCCCTTAATGTGATCATTAAAATTCCTAGGTCATTAGGGTTTTTGTTTTTCAGTCTTTTCTGTATGCAAAGATCTAAGTTGGAAGTAGGTTTTGTTATTTGTTAGTGAAAATGTCTATGTATGATTTATAGTTATTCTTGAAAGCTGGAGAGTATGTTATTGAGCATTCCTAACTAAGAGGGAGCATGGTTGTCTGTGGCAGTGATCCATCCAAGGATTCTGAGGCTACTGGTACAGAGCCATCTCCTTCGTCTGTCCTGGACTTTGCACAAGATACCCCAAATGCTCTTCATCGCATGGTCTCAGAAGGGGATGTCGAAGGGGTTAGGTGATTGCAAACATTGCAAAATACTTTATTTCAATATTATAAATTTATAATTCATCTTCCATCTGTTAAGTTATAATATCCTTGATTTATATTGCAGAGATTTACTAGCAAGAGCTTCCTCTGGAAAGAGTGGAAGTTCAATTGGAGCTCTTTTAGAGGGCCGCAATGCTGAGGGGCAAACTGCCTTACATCTGGCATGTATGAGAGGTTATGCTGAACTTGTAGAATCCATTTTGGAGTATCCTGAAGCAGATGTGGAAGTTTTAGACAAGGATGGGGATCCCCCTATTGTATTTGCACTGGCAGCTGGGACACCTGACAGTTTAAAAGCTTTGATAAGTAGGGGAGCAAATGTGAATGCAAAGCTCAAAGAAGGATTGGGGCCTTCTGTTGCCCATGTTTGTGCATTTCACGGGCAACCTGACTGCATGCGGGTAGGTCCTTCCAATTTTTTATAATGATACGGTGCTAGATCTACAGGATATGATTTTGAATAATTTTTTTTGGCAAATACATTTAGTTAAGACTGTATAACGTTATTTTGTTCACTCCTTTCCTTGTGAAGTTTGTTGACTAACTTTCAGACAACAGGAACTACTTTTGGCAGGGGCTGATCCTAATGCTGTTGATGATGAGGGTGAGGCAGTGCTACATAGAGCTGTTGCAAAGAAGCACACAGATTGTGCAATTGTCATATTAGAAAATGGGGGATGCACTTCAATGGGCATATTGAATTCGAAGGAATTAACGTATGTATTTTGCCATTCTTGTTTCAATGGGTTTGCCACTTTTCTTACAGGGGGAATGCACAAAAATGAAATTAATTCTATAATCTGAAGACTCCTATTCTTAAAATGTTATCACCATAACTTCTTAAAATTACTAACTTTTTTTTGAGGATTAAAAAATACTCTGGGATCTAAATCTATTAATTATAAACAAGCAAATAAGATGTGTACAAACACTCCCTCTATTAAAGTAAACGAGTTTGTTGTGTTTACTTCATTCTTATCATGACAATGGAGTTACACGAATATTGTATTTGTGTACGACATGATAAATAGTCATGTTGCGACTCACTGTACTAAACCAAAACTTATAGAGCACATGCTAAAACTAGTGTTGTATACATTTCATTAGTATCCAGATCCATGCTCTACTGTGATGGATTATCATAACTGCTATTCTGTCTTTGATTTTCTACATAGTAGTGTTCACCTATTGCATACAAAATTTTAAGGTTTTTGATATTGATTTGGCAGATGCATTTAAATGCCTTATTTCATTAGGCTACTAGCCTGATGCCATTTCTTCACTGAATCAGAGCATGTTACAAACTGCCTTCCCTCTTCCTTAATTCACACACACATTGCAGTTTTGTAGGCGACTAGTGATGGTAGGCCACGAGACCATGAGAAATATAAGTTTTTTAAGAATGCTAGAAGATGTGCAAGGACTGAAGAATATTTCTAGTTTTAGCCAGATGTATTTGAAGTGCAAGATTGCATGAGGTGTAGACTAGGATGGGGATGAAAATGAAACGGGAGAAGGAAAAAGACAACGAGTGAATTAGTCTTGAACATATACTTAAAATTTTCAATCACAAACTCACATCAAGTAACTTTAACCAACTTAACATCAAAGAAAGATAAAGCAATGAACAACATACACGTGAACACCAGATTATTATGTGGAAAACCCAAGATGGGAAAAACCATGGTGAGATCAAACTCACTATATAAATAACTTATTATAGTATTGTTTTAGGCTTAAGGCCAAGATAACTCACCGCTCCTGATTTGACTTGCAGGCTAAGGTGCGCAGCCTTAGGGTAAGATACAAAAAACTTGCAAGCTGAAACGCACAATCTTAGGGCAAGATACGAAGGAGTTGTAGGCTGAAGCTCATTGCTTCAAGACAAGATATAAATCTGCACAAAGCTGCCAAGAAGTACTCACTGTCTTCCAGTAGGCACATGAATAATATGAAATGGAATGAACAAATCTCCAAGCATGAAACTGTCTTAAGTGACCAACTTCATGACAAACACCACACACACAACTGTTGTCTCCAATTCCGACTTTCTGAATGCTATGATCATGAAAGCGCATCACAAACTGATCTTTACACTTGATCTATATATTTAACCCACCACTTTGATCTTTAAAATATATATGTTGCATCAACAAAACCCTCAATTAGGTTGGCCACAAATGGAACGATCACATTCAAATCAAGTTGGCCACCAAATACAACTGCAGTGAATGCGATCCATTTCAGGAGGGGACCCAAAACATCATATCACATCTTTCTAAGTAGCTTCAAATGGTTCGCACACAACATATCCTCCAAAGTCAGCACCAATTTTAATGTGTATAAAAACAACGAAACACACATCTAGTTAGCCCAAAAATATAATGCGGATCTTTACATGCCACGATAAGACCCGTAAGAACACCTTAACGTCCAATGCAGAAAGGCACTTGGTTTAATGGCAATGTCCATGTTGTAGGCACCCAACTTTGGAAATTAATAATTCGGAATTCCAAGTCACTTCTCACCTTCTGCAGTCAGTGGAGCTGTTTCCTGCACACATGGACTGTGCAGATACACACGAGGATTTTGATTTTCAGTTTTAAATTCCAAGATGTTTGCAAATGGTAGACGTGGCCAGATTTGCATTCTGGGGCTCTAAACACTGACTGTTAACATAAACCAAAAGCTGGTGCCTGAGATATGACTGTGCGAGGCCAATGTCAACATTGCCCTTGATATAATCAAATGATAAGATCCACATTATGAAACTCAGCTAGGATCAGAAGGGAATCCACAAATATTTGTCACATGTGCCAATTTGAACCCAATACTCATACAAACTTTCAAATTTTTATGGATTTCATGCATGCATTCGTATGTACTTAACATGATATGATGGCACTAAAGATACCACTGTTTGTGTTGCATGGGTTGTGAGGGCAGTGTTCATGTAAAGGGTACATTGGCAAATGAATGCAAAATATGTACAAACTGTGTGAGAGAAGATTTGGAAATAATGAAAGTTGCAAATTTTTAATTATATGACCTGGGTATTAGCAAAAAACAACAAAATATGAGATAAGAATGTGACTACTATGGTTCATGGACACAAAAACAAACTTTAATCAATCAAAACAAATAGCCATATGAAGGGTGAAAATCATCATCAAACTATGTCTAGATGATAGTGTCCCTTGACATTCATTTCCCCAAAGCGTCCCTGATATGAGGCTTAAACCAATTATTTTTCATCACCTAGCCCAAAATATTCATAAAATATACAAAAGTATTAATTTCTCTCATGGTAGTTAGTTTTTTTGATTTAACAATATCTCACGTCTTACTTGTAAATTTATATTATAAATTTATTACTGTATGTACTGGGTCCACAGGCATATAGTAAAATTGAAATGTTACTCATTTGAGGCTGTTAAGAATTCAAGTGGCATTCAAACTTGTGAATTTTTCAGTTTGTATATGTGCAGAATTTAACATCCGATTAGACTTTTTCCTACAGTCCTTCAACATTGATGAATTTATCATAGAATTTGAAAGTGTTTCTTTTCTACCCTTGGTAAAGATATGTTTCTTGTCCAATTTTGATAACTTTTCGATCATTTTTGTTGATGAATTGTAGCATCAGTTGGATTAATCCTATCGATGAAATCAAATGCATAAGTGGCCTATTGGCCTTGAGCATTTGATTACTATCCTTCTTCTGTACACTGCTATGATTATGGTTATTACAATACATGATTAATAATTAGTAAATCAACAATCATATATATATATATATTTAATATTGTATATACATATATGCATGATTGAGTTTGATATAATAATTATTAATCATGCTGTTGATATTAGTAATGCTGTTAATATTAATTATAACATTGATATTAATTATGCCATGTATCGATATTGGATATCGACATTCACATTCCTGAGTATCGATAATAAATATCAATATCATACTATGCTTTCAATAATATGTATCGAGCATAATATGGTGTGGATATTTAATATCCACCTTGCATTGACTATTATGTGAATCAATAATGTGTATCGACTTTGGCATTAAATATATGAATCAATAATAAGTATCGATTATCAGCAAACACATCAATTTGTATATTGATGGAGATTAGTTAATGATCGGTAATAAGACATAGTCTCACGTAGAGACATGTCTCTATGTGAACTATGTTCGTGTAGAGGCATGTCCCTATGGGAGACATGTCTCCACACTATTGTATATATGATGATCGATCGAAGTATCTTGTGAAGTACAGAAATTTATAAGTGCTAAGCTAGACACAACAATATATACATTAAGTATATCGGTGGCATTATATATAAAGTTCAGATCAGTATTGCATTCTCATTATATCTAAGCATCATCTCATTCATATTCATATTAAGATGTCAGCAGATCAATATATATTCATGTGGCATTTATATTAATATATATCCAAGTAAAATTATTGAGATATTGTGATCAACATATCATATAGAATCAGTATATACATCTGAAAGCAGTGATTAAAATTTAAAATACTATAACCTCCAAATGAGTTCAAATTTAACATTTTTAGCTTTATTTCAAGCTATGATTGGCAGTGCGTCCATGCTGTGTGACTTTTCTATGAATATCATTTTTGGATATATTAACTTATTTGGATTTTTTTTATAAACACCATGATGACTATTATCTGTTAGTAGCCATTTCTCTTTGACACTTCAACTTATGGAGTTCATTGGTTAATAATCACAAGACAAGGAGATCCACAGAGAACATGTATAGCTCTAAGCATTTGGTAGTATGGGCGGAATGACACTTTTCAGAAAATCTACTGCTCCAGTCTTTGAACCTAAGTTGCCGATTCGGGTGTGGATTTGGGTGCGCGGATGCGTGAAATCTTTTTTTAAGGGATGCGGATGCGTTTATATATATATATATATATTATTATTTATATATACAAAAAAATGCAAGAAATATATAGAATTAAATCATTTCAGAGTATGATAATTAATCATTGATCAAGATAAATATTAAATGCCAATATTAAATATTAAATTTAGAGATACCTTTGTAGCTTAGTGAGAATTCCAGAAGTGCTGTGTACAAATATATATATTAAAATATGTTCCCTCTTGAATTGCTGATAATCTACAGCGATATCCCTGTATTTGCTATGATACTTTCTTTTGCTGTTTTATATTCCCTGATCCTTCCTTCTCCCCTCTCATTGACTGTTTGGGTGAGTCGTGTCTCTTGAACCATAAGGAGACAATCGCACCTCTTCATGAATTAAATAATTATTTATAATGTCCACTGTATTGTCTTATTCCTTAATCTCATCGTATTATTGCTGCCACATATGAACAGCTGAGTCATCGATTATGTTATTGCTGTCCATCGCACTGCTGGGTGTCACAAATACATGATCATCTATAAAGATTTTATTTATACTCCCTTCAGATGTCGTTGTTTATTGTTTATAATTATTCTGATGAAGTGAATCACTGGAAGTTGCGGGTGAAGGCTCGTCTAATACGGGATGCGCATCGGAAGGCATCCACAGGTAGGTTTTACGCTCCCTGTAGGCTTCCAAGCGCCTCCGCCTCTGCTTCGCCACGTATCCGCATCCGCCTCCAGCTGCTTGACAAACGCATCGGTAACTTAGCTTTGAACCTAAGTCACAGGGTTCACGGTTTTTTCCCCATAATTTTGCAATTCAGAAAACAAAATAAAAGTGCCAAAATTGATAAGGAATTTTTGGGCTTCTTTTTTTGTTGAAAGAAACCAGTGAGTGGCATCACTTATAGGGTCTTTGGGTGTGGTTTAGTGGTGCCTGAGTGAAGCTTTCTTGTCTGCCACTGCTAAGTGCCATTGCTGCCTGCTCTCATAATTCTGATGGCTTATTTCCAGTGAAACCCGGGGACTCACACCCCCCCCCCCAAAAAACCTCGAAGTATCCATCCCCGAGATGTCCCCGCACCGGGTACTTAGAGTACCCGAGTACCCCCATCTCCGCCATTCCGCAACCACACCACTGGCGGGACAGGTACTTGAATTTCTATTTGAATTTGAATTTTTGAATGTTACTATTGGGTATGTACTATGTTACTATGTTGAATGTTCAATGGTTCTGGTTCGTGTTGCAATTTTGCTATGTTCAAGTATTTTAATTTGGCATGTTATACTGAAACATCATTTCATAACTAGCATTTCAAGTTCTATATACGTATAGTATACAGCACCCCCCCTACCCCCTCAACCCCCCCGCCACCGTCCCCCCACCGTTCCCTTGCCGTCCCGAAATTGAGGCCCTTTGTCCCCCGTCCTGGAAACTTGTCCTGGGGTCCTGACGCACCCAAGCACCGGTGTTACACTGCTTATTTCTTGTACTGCTACTGTGGAGAATCCGTTGAACCAAACCATCTGTAAATGGTAAAACATGGGACAGAGGCGCCATTGCTGTCTGCATGAAGGAAATGTCAGGCAATTTTCAAGTTCCAAATAAATTAATTTTTTTAATGAAATCTTACCTGGCAGAATGAGCATCAACCCTAAATAGGGGTGTTTGCAGCAGGAATGAAGTAAGGAAGAGCTGTTGTGGCAAAGTAGTAACTGAGGAGCTTTTTAAAATATGCGAATCAGAGATATGATGTGAAGGCACTTATTTGAACTGAAGAGAGATAAAGTTTATTTGGAAGTCTGAAAATTTTGGTTTATTTCCTTTGATAGCCTTCTTCGTAGTATTTTAAAATTTTTTTTTTTAAAGAAAAGCTTTAGGAAATGTTTTAATATTCTTTAGAAGATTTAACACTTTTTATTGAATTTACCATTCAGGAAATTTAATAAATTTTAACTTTATGTTTTTTAGTTAAGTTTTTAAATTTAATATTTATTATATTCAATAATTATTTAAAAGTGTTGAAATTTAGCATTCCTAAAGTTGTCTTCAAAGAAATTGTATTTTAATTTATCTATTTAAGCTCATAGTTAGTGTCTGGACATATTTTTATATGGATTTCAGTTGTGTTTAGTAATGTTTACTTATTTTGACAATCTTGTGGTTTTATTTACAATATTAAAATAGTTGTTGGAAGTTTATATTATTTGAACTTATTCGTGGATTTTTGTTTTCTGAATTTTATCAGTTAATGCCTTTATTCAAGTTTTTTTCTTTGCCGAACTCGAACACCATCTCAAATCTTGTGGTAAAGTGTTAGATCCTCTCATCGTTTTCCCAATTGTTAAAACTTTTGGGTGTGTGTGTTTTGTTTTAGATCAACACAACCCAACATTTATATTCATATTAATAGGTTCTTCTGTAGCATAGTTGGCTTCCTTTATTTTTCATTTTTTCTTTTACAGTTGTTTTTCTTAATGTGAACAGCATTTTTTTGCAGGACTTTTTCATGTCTTTCTTTCTTGTTTAAGCAGTGTTATGCATTTTCTTTCTACATTTCAATATATGTGCCTTTTTAAGAAACAATAACTTTTATTGGCATTGTATCAAGTCATATAATAAGCGCTCTGGCATTGTTAATATCTAACAATGCACTATGCATTGTTTTTGAGATGATTCACTAGATTCTTACTTGATCAGTAATTTTTTTGGTTGTGAAAATTTCGTTCGAGAAAGAGTGCTTTCTACCTTCTTTTGCTATTGTTCATTTGTACTTGTATGTTACTGTTTGTTTCACACAAGTCACACTGGTCAGTATCTTTTGAGTATGATACTGACAATTTTATTTAGGGAAAAAGAACAATGTTAAAGAGACAAGTTATTAGATTGGATTATGAGGCTTTTCCAATCTTACACGATTAATGTCTTTGCAGTCCATTACATATGTGCATAGCAACATGGAATGTGGCCGTTGTCAAAAAGTGGGTAGAGGTAGCAACAAAAGAGGAGATCAAGGATGCAATTGAAGTCCCAAGTAAAGTAGGCTCTGCATTATGTATGGCAGCTGCCTTGAAAAAAGCCCATGAAACAGGTACGCTATCATGCATAGATGCAGGTCGAAAAATAATACTGTATTTATTATTTGTTATGCTGATTTTTGTTTGGTTTGTTTTGAGATGTGAAGTTATAATTGATTTATTTGCATGGCAGAAGAAAAAATCTAGATTAGATTGATATTTAATTGATAGTTCAATGACTGTTTTTGTGTAGGATGCATACTAAACTCATGCTAAGAGGTATAAGATCAATGTTACTTGATATGTGTTTTTGTCTTGTCTGCATCTATGCTTGTATCTGATACATATATAGTGAGGGTAAGGCATATTTTCAAATCCATGTTCATGTACTTAAGGGCTACAATTAAATTCTTTTATTTGGTATGATTGTGACAGATTTTAGCTATATCACTTTAAAAATGTGTAAAAATAAAGAAAAAGAAAGTAAAAAAACTAAAAAAGAAAAAGTTCTTTCTTCTAGACAAGCACTTCGAGAATTTTGAATCCTCCCATTAAGGACAGCACTGCTATGCGATATCACTTTCTTTTTGTTTATTATATGCAAGACTGATTGTTAGTTCTTTTTGAAGGGTTACACAAGGCTAAATGTGATGTCCCCTTCTTGGGATTGCTCTAAATCTTGACCAAGCACCTTGTAAATACCAAGTCTTCTGACATTCTCTCCTTAGATGCTGATTGCTGCTCTCTTGGATGAGTGTTATTGTTCAATGGTTCAATCTTCCTTGATTGATGCCTTGAGGTATGAGTGAGTGATGAGTGCTAAGTTCCCATCAATGCTGGGAATGAATCCTCCTTTATACTTTATTGGTGTATAAGGATTGAGTCACCACTTTTCATTGTTGCCTTTTAGAATAATATATTATTCCCCAAATTGATCTCCCTTGTATGCCCTCCTCAAATGAAATTTTCTCCCCTATATATTCTCCAATGTGAGGGAAAGTCACACCTCTTCATAATGGTCACAACCTCTCACAATTACGTAATCACCCTTCGAAAGGGTCACAACCCTCCATCATTGCTGCTCCTTTGAAAGAGGCACTTCCTTATCTTCTTCTCATTCCTTTCTTCTTCCATTAATGCTTCCTTAATTCCTTTCCTCTGTTCCCTTCCATTTTGAGCTAGAAAGTGGGCCTAACCCCATCTTTCTGCTCGTAAACCATTTAGAGCCAAAAAGTTGGTCTAACCCTATCTTGCTACTCATGAGCCTTTTAGAGTGAGAAAGTGAGGCTAACCCCAGCTTGCTGCTCATAAACCATTTATAGCCAGAAAGTGGGCCTACCCCCAATTCGCTACTCATAAGCCATTTAGAGCCAGAAGGTGGGAATAACCCCAACTGCTCCCATATGCTCATAAATGTGTCATAAATTTGCTCCAATATGCTTCAAACATTTGCTCAATATGTCCCATAGATCTGCTTCAAAATGCTTTATAACAAATTTGAAATTCTCACATTTCTCTACTTTAGGACTTCTCTACATCTGCTCATAATGTTTTGAGGGTCTTCTTATGAAGGTCCTTTTGATTTCCTCATAACCCTCTTTTACATCTGCTCTTAATGCTTGGATTTGTATGTTTTTGTTATTATTGTAACTTCAGCAAGCATAAAAGGATCCATATACTTCAACAATGTTATGACAGCTTGCAACAGCTTCATTACTACAACAGCAGCAAGTTCCACCATGGCACACAATGAAAGCAATTAGTTTAGATTTCTGCCTTGAATATCTGGATACCCTGAAGATGCAAATGCAACAACAGTTCTTCATACTTGGACTCCACAACATTTGCGTCTTCCATACATTATATTGTCTTACTTTTCATGAACGAGGACACGACTATCTTCATACTCATACAGGCTGCTATCTTTTCTTGTCATCAGTATCATACACATCAATGAACTTGACCCTCAAATGAGTATGGCACAGACCTCTATCCAACTATCCTCTTCTTAACCTTTGTTTATTGTACACTTGACTTTGCAATGCTTTTCTAAACCTTCAGTCTTTTGTCTTCTGAACTGTTTTAGTTTGCGTTTTACTTTTGAAAACCTTTCTCCATATACTCTCTAATGTTTTTACATTTCTTCTGAATTTGCTTTAATAATCCACTGTTAACTTAGGTTTGTAGAGCACTTACAACACTCTCATGACTATTTAAAACATCCTTATGGCCGTCCTCTAAATCTTGTTATCCATCATCTTATCTTTACCTTGTAGGTTGGCAGGATCAATGCTCTGATACCAATTGTAATGTTCCCTTTTTGGATTGCCATAAATCTTGCTAAGGCTAAGGTACCCTGTAAATATCAAGTCTGCTGATTTTCTCTCGTTGGATGCTGATCGCTGCTGTCTTGGGTGAGTGTTATTGCTCACTGGTTCAATCTTCCTTGAATGATACCTTGATGTATGGGTGAGTGATGATTAATAAGTCCCCTTCAATACTCAGAATGAATCCTCCTTTATACATTATTGTTGGAAGGGTCTCGATCTTTCATAAGGATTGAGTCACCACTTTTCATTGTTGCTTTTGAGAATAATATATTATTTCCCCAAATTGATCTCCTTTGGATCTTCTCCTCAAATGAACTCTTCTCCCCTTTATATCCTACAATGTGAGGGACAGTCACACCTCTTCATAATGGTGGATCTCCTCCTCAAATGAACTCTTCTTCCCTTTATATCCTCCAATGTGAGGGAGAGTCACACCTCTTCATAATGGTCGTGACCTTTCACAATTACCACCTTTTGAAAGGGTTACAACCCGTCATCATTGCTGCCCCTTTGTAAGAGCACTTCCATATCTTCTTCCCATTCCTTTTTTCTTCCATTAATGCTTTCTAAATTCCTTTTGTTTCCTTCTTTCTTCCTTCATTTATCCCCCTCACAAATGAAGTTCTCTTCTCTTCCCCTTTTATATCTCATGTTTGAGGGAGTCGCAACTTTTCATTTCATGCCTTTTGACCATTCAATAAACTTAACTAAATTTTTAGTTATATAAAATTTTATTTTATATTATAATGTATTATATTTTTTATTAATAAATCCCATTTCAACAAGGGGACATTTCACTAAAGGGCCCACATATCTAAGGTTATCCTTCGAAAATTATCTCAACCATATCTTTCCTCAAGTCAATTAAAATCCAAAACACTTGTCAGAATCTATTATTGATGCCTTTGTTTTCCTCTTCAAAAGTGAGTAAAAGAATTTTGTTAATAACAAAGAACATCCTTTGACTGTTGGTCTGAAAGATAAATTTCTAAACAAGAAATGAATGAATTTAGCAGTATGTTCAAAAAGGATGGAGCTAGCAGACAACCTTACCAATTTGATTAATGCAATTCAAAAGGATTAACCATACCAATTTGATTAATGCAACTCAAAAGGATTGGTAAACTCACTGTTCACTGTAAATTGAGCATAGTTATCCTTAAACACTATACATATCATACCAAAAAGTGACTCACAGCCTTTAAGAATCTATCTAGATGTGCATACTTGATATAGAGGAATTCTAGATTGGTCCTGCATGTTGATGTTTTGTAGCTTCAGTTGGATAAACATTGAGTCAATACTAGTAAAGATATGTATACATATATTTAGTATATATGAGATATATATATATATATATATATATATATATATATACAAATATTATTATTATGTAAATATTAGAGAAATTAATATAATACTAAATATATATATATATATAAAATCATAATTGTCATTATATTAATTACATAATAATGAATAGACATGTCCCATGAAGGGACATGTCTCTTCTTGGTTCATTCTCAATATAAATGCAAGAGATTGTTGCATTTGGAAAGCACATACAATGAGATAGTGCTATTACATTTGCAATGATCCTAAAACTTTAACATGGTATCAGAGCCAAGTTGCAAATGTAAGAGAGTAGTTTGTTGATGCTGAATGTGTGACTGTCTCAGAAAATGCGGTCTCAGTGCGAGGACCATATCTCACAAATGCACCGTTGGATTTTGCTGAATTTCGGATATGTTGGTGATAGACAAATTTAGAAGAATCTCACCGGAGCGATTGGAGAGAAAATGTTTGGTTCAAAAGTTATGACCGACTGTGTACGGGTCTATACAAAAACAAATCTGTAAAAGAGTGAGGTTCCTTCTTTAAAAGCCTAACTACTTGAAGGGAGATCCGATCAAATTGAAGGTTTTCATAGTGTATAGAACCTTTGGATTTTCAAGAAAAGTCATGTGAATAATTATAGTAATGTTCAAGAACGATGACATCATTTTGGGAATTTGCATGATATTTTCTATATGGGCTCACCTTACAGAATGAAATACTTGAAATTTATAAAAGATAAGTATTTCATGTTTTATTAATGCACATAATTTTTGAGTTTGTAGTTCATGCTATACTATTGGTTAGTAAAATCTTGTATGCTTCTATCATTGGTATTTTTGGTCGAGATAGTTTAGTGAGCTATTTGTAACCTCTCTCTGACATACCTTCAGGATAGAAGTACAAGATAATTGCATTCAAGGGAGAAAGAACTTGATGCTTGCAAACGAATTGATGATTGAGACTAGATGCAAAGGGAGTTTGACATTTCAAAAGAGGTCAAGAAGTTGATAAACCTGAGCTTCAAAGGGAGCAGACGGTTCAATCAACTTGTGACAATCTTGATCATATTGATTGAGAGGGAGTTCACTATTGAAGGTGAAACACTTCTGAGGTAAACCTGATATAATTGATTATTATACTAATGGATCATGAATGTTTTTAATGGGCCTGCCCCCTGTGTAAATCATGAGGAAGTGACAACTTCCAAATGATTATCACTTGTATTTGCAGAAGTTATTGGAAGGTGACGATCGTACAATAACTTAAATCATGATATACATTATTTATAATGTTGAAACAGATCACGATGAATTAATGCAACAACTTAGTGTTAGATGTCATTAAGTTAACGGTCTATGAGTTGTTTGCATAAATATATCTTGTAAAGCAACAACTAAGTGTTAGATGTCATTAAATTGACGGTCTATAAGTTGCTTGTATAGATACATATTGTAAAGCAATAACTAAGTGTTAGATGTCATTAAATTGACGGTCTATAAGTTGTTTGCATAGATATATCTTGTAAATCAACAACTAAGTGTTAGATGTCATTGACAGTCTATGAGTTGTTTGTATAGATATATGATAGGTATTTGGTGAATATCACGTGTTGATATTCTGTAGGCTAGTACCTTATTGAGTACTTGGTGAATATCATATGTTGATGTTCTAATAGACCAGTACTCTGAGTATTTGGTGAATGTCATGTGTTGACATTCTGATAGGCCAATACTTAAGATATCAAATGGATAGAATCCCCGATGGAGGCAATCCACTTGAGAACTTGTGGATAGAATCGCCGATGGAGGCAATCCACCTAAGAACTTATGAATAGAATCACTGATGGAGGCAATGCACCCGAGAGCTTGTGGATAGAATCGCCAATGGAGGCAATCTACCTGAGAGCTTGTGGATAGAATCGCCGATGGAGGCAATCCACACAAGATCTTGTGGATAGAATTATCGATGGAGGCAATCCACATATTGAGACTATGTTTCTATTGATTACAGCTTGAGGATGATGCCTTTATTGCTTACATCATATGATTGAGATTTGACAAGAAGAGGATTAACAGGTATTGGGAGTTTAAAAGAAGAAATGACAACTAATGAGTCACCTTCCACTGAACTTTGCAAAAACCCTTATTATATGTAGTGTAACACTGACACTGGGGTATGTCCGGATGAGTTTCGGAGACGGGGGGACAAAGGGCCTCAATTTCAGGACGACGGGGAGATGGCAGTGGGGGGTGGGGGGAGGGGGGTGTTGTATACTATAGATATAGAACTTGAAATGCTAGTTATGAAATGATGTTTTAGTATAACATACCAATTTGAAATACTTGAACATAGAAAAATTGCAACATGAACTAGAACCATTGAACATTCAACATAGTAACTTAGTACATACCCAATAGTAACATTTAAAAATCAAAATTCAAATAGAAATTCAAGTACCCATCCTAGCGGTGGCGTGGTTGTGGAATGGCTGAGGTGGGGGTACTCGGGTGCTCCAAGTATCCGGTGTGGGGACGTCCCGAGGACAGGTACTTCAAGGTTTTTTTGGGGGGGTGCGAGTCCCCGGGTTTCACTGATTATATGCCAAGATAAGACCAGCTATAAGTACGTCCCATTTTTCTTCATTATTGCTTTTGGACCGCAGAAGCTAAGAACCACCAATCAAGAAACTGTCTAGGGCATCCCCTTTAGCGAGCACCTGCCATATCTGGCGCTATAGAAATTCCATTTCACACTTGCCTTCTACTATCTCTTACCTCTTGAAGGGGTTTAGAAACCTAAAAAATGCACCACCATTACAATATAGTTTGAGCACCTTATCTCTCTATCAAATTTAAAAAGGGTCAACTCCTTTCCCTCTTAATTAATGTCTGTCCTCTTTGAGAACTTGACATGCATTTTCCTTGAATTTTTGATCACGCCCTTTTAGTTTCAATGCAAAAATTACATTAAAGAACTCTATTGCACAACCTCCTTTGAGAAACTTCATGTTACATTGTTATTAAGATATTACCCTCATAATTTTAAATAATTTTAAAACAAGGCATTTAACCCTTTTAATTTCAATGCAAAACTTACATTAAAGAACTTTGTTACATAGCCTCCTTCGAACATAAACTTCACGTTACTTTTATTATTAAGATTCTATTATCATAATAATAAATCTTCAACATAAAACAAGGCATTTATCAATATTACTTGACATTATGATGCTGGTACAATAGTAAAGGTGTAAACACACTCAGTAAACAGTGGTTTAAAAAGGGAACTATAGTTGGGAACAACCAGCTGGGGACTATAGGCAGGGTGGGGACTCTAATAGGAAGGTTAGTATTGTCAAGCCGCGGATCAGTCGTTGCCCTGGTAGATGCCGTTGCGCTCGATGGCCCTCTATATATGTAATACAAGTGATTCGTATCACGTATATATAGGGAATAGATAGAAGGATGTCCGATGTGGCGATGAATTGTGACCAGTCATCAGTCGTATCATCTATTATTTCGAGGATAGTTAGGTCCATCCATCATTCACATATTTATTGATTATAGAATAGAAAGTTCACATGTTTATTCGTCTGTTCATGAAGCGGTTGGCTATAAATCCATTCCGATCGAAGGAGTAGTTGGATATACAGGTGGTTGGCCCCAGCTCTTGGAAAGGTTTATGGATTGAAGGAGAGGCCTCAAAACTAATCTACCTCTTGATACTATGCCCCCCATTCCCCAAAAAAAGAATAATTATCTACTTTTGCATGTTAATAATATGGCCTTTTCGGCTAAGATCAATTAGGACAAGTAAGTTGATAATAATAAATTATGGATATATATTTTTATTATCACACCTTTGGTTAATTAATATATATGTGGAAGTGCGATTTTATAATAATAAATAAAAGGCATTTATTATTTTTATTACAAATAAAATAAATTACTTGGGAGAGCCCAAGTCGGCCACCTTGAGGTGGAAGAGTTTATTTAATGATGCTCATATATATTGAAGTTTTTGATGAAGGACAAACACATCAAAAACATAACATGTGAATGTCGTCTTCATCAATGCTTGGAGCAAATCAATATACAGATTCAGTTAGCATTATGGAGCGAATCAAACCAGCATTTATGGACCGATCTACACCAGCATTGGTGATGATAATCATCCGCACTAATAGCGAATTAGTTCTGCCCTTATAGTGCGATCTATACATAAATAATCTGGGTGGATTTGTCTATTGATGAGGTGTAGATCTAGGGCAGATCTAGTGCAATCTATACATAAATAATCTGGGTGGATTTGTCTATTTATGAGGTGCAGATCGAGTGTGATCTAGGGCAGATATAGTTCGATCTATACATTCAATGAACTAGGGCTGATCTGAAGGAATCCTAAGATCAGATCGGTGGCAAATTTGGAGCAGACCTTGATAGTGAATTAAAGAGCAGATTGGAGGCTCCTTAGAGTAGAATTCAAGGACAAATTAAGCAGGCCTAAAGGTTGAATTAGGGCAGAATTGGTGCAGCCCTAGAAGAGCGAATTGAAGACCTTCAAGAGCTGATTCATAACAGTCATTGGGGGCAACATTAGAGGACTAATTTGAAGAATACAAGGTACAAATTTCAAGCCAACAAAAGGATAAATTCAGACCTTCAAATCCGGGTATTATCTTTCTTTACTTGAGAATATTTATTATATCCTGTGTCTTAGTATTTGAAAGACCTCTATAGATTGTATATTCCTTGCTATAATCTGAAAATACTAACACTGCATGCAAGCACTGGGGCATAGTTATCTTGAGCTCGGAACAGTTGTAGTCCTCATGTGTGAATGCACACTGCCTTTGATGATTGCAATCCATAAAAAATTGATGGTAGTTGATTTAGAATGGAATGAGAGTACATGAAAAATTGAATGATTGGTCAATGAGGGGACACTAAGTGCCAACATAAACTCATAACCACATATAGGCTGCAAATTTGCAATGTTTAATATAAAGGCCATTGTATCCTAAAGAATGATGTGCTAACCAACAGATGCAGGGCAAACATAAAACCTCGTCACATTTTCTTTTCTACCGAGACAGCAAGCCACCTACAACCACCTACATTCGGCTCTAGAGCTACTCATAGGAGCCATGAGAACTCAGAAACAAAAAGTCTACAGTATGAATGTGCAATGATATCCAGATAATAACTTTACAGGATTATACATAGGGATAGATGTTACAACACAGCAAAAATCTATATGAACACCTTCCCTCATATAGCTTCTTAAACAACTATTGGAAAAATTGACATTGGAATAACTAATGAACATATCAACAAAACATTTACACAAGATAATAAAATGCTACCCAAAACAATAAAATATTAATGAGGATTTAAAGGCAAAGGGGGTGTCTCACTAAATAGATGCATGCCCCTCTTACAATCATAAATCCATGTAAACAAAACAAAAAAGATAAATGGATCACAAACTCCAACATTAACTGCATTGTGTACTTTTTTTTTTGCTTCAAAATTGTTATTCATTGTCATAGGTTATGTATTTACTGTTTTTTCTACATTGATAACATGATTTTGTTTTTGCTATGTATGAAGGATTTTGTGAGTGAGTGTGTCTTTTGAAATTGGGTTGAAATGTTAGTGTCTTATGTAAAATCCCTACTGGTTTCCAATGGCTAAGTTTGAATAGTTCTCAGATAGGGGAATTAAACTCAGAAACATTCACTATAGTCTCATAAATTATTTGCAAATCTTTTCATCACTGGGTTTAATAAAATCCAACATTTATTGTAGTCACAAATTTAGGGAACACTTTCAATTTATCTCTACAATACTCAAGATTATTTTTGCTCAGAAAGTGAACATATAGTGATAAAAAGTAAATGACTTGCACCTGATATTCTGAGAAATTGTTCCTGGAATTATGCTCAACTTGTAGACAAAGTGGAAGTTGAATTCTGGATGGTCTGCGACTCTGCACCATATAATCTTTAGGTAACTCTCTGTTCTCCCTGTGATAATGGAATGTGGAATGCAACAGTATGTTACTATAATTGATGGTGACGATGATGAAGACCAACCAAGATTAGAGGAATACAAGATACTAGAAAGGTTAGATCAGTTATTATCTTGTCATTGATGTCAAACAATTGATTTCTGGTTTATATTATGTTGCCATATCATTCGGTGTATGATATAAGTTGAATTGGATTAAGGAGAAGAAGAAATGAGATGTTGTAAAGTTGAAGAACTTAAATGGGCAATTGATACAGATCGGACAATGCTAAGATTATGTTGATATAATTGTTTTCTACCTAGCATATGATTATATCAAATCGGTAAAGAATGGTAATGAAGATTTGACAAGTCGGTAAGCAAAACAATTTTGGCTACCAAGCAAGAAATGTCACTTGGTAAAGATGAAAAGTAATTCGGTAAGAGCAGAGTAAGTTTTGGTAAGGGCAAAGGAACTCAAGACGCCGAGAAAAGAAGTTTTAGGCATCGAGCGAAGCTAACTGAAATTCAGAGTTATCCATCGAGCAAGGAACAAAAATTAAATACAATGATCAAAATGACATTTAATGATTAGCTATGATGAGCTGAAAGGTTATGATGATAAGGAAAGTTAGTTAGAGAGATCTATGATTAGGAAAATTCATGATGATGATCTACGACTTAGATCTAAAATTGTTAAAACAGAAGGAACAAGTTTCAAGAAAGTTCAAGTTCCGAGGTGAAGGTAAAACATGTTATCGAGATTCCGATACATTGTATAAGTTTATAAACTGTATTGAATGGCTAAGATTGATCAAAGGAAAACATAATAGAGGAGATTAAGCGACAAAAAGAAGTCTATATAAAGGATGGATTTGTATGAACAAATGACTGGCAAATTGAAGAGTTGATAAGTCACTGACTGATGCAGCGAAGAAGGAAAAGATAGATTCCGAGTCAGAAAACAAAATTTGATGAAGTGTTGAAGCTAGTGGAAAGTGAAGGATTGAAGTGAAGATAGAAGAGTGCACAAAGGATCTGATTATGCAAAGGATAGTTGCAAATTTATAGGTCAAACTATTTATTGTTGCTTATTAGCATTTGTAACAAAGAAATCTCCTAACCAAGTAGACTTAACAGTCTTATTGTAAAATCCTTGCAAAAGGTAACATTGTAAAGAGTGTTCAAAGTCCTTTTACGATGCCACTCCTAACAGGGTGAAGATCCTAAGAGATTTGAGGTAAATCCCTTGACCGGGTCACACCTAACAGTGTGTATTGTAATCTTTAACCAGATTGGCTCTTAACCGGGCGTACTTCAGAAGAGTATTTTCTTAGTGGGTGACAATTCCCACAGTTGTTTTTCCCAAAGTTGGGTTTCCACGTTAAATACTGGTGTTACATGTGATGAATGATTTATGTGAATGATTTGTTGATTGTTAAAGTTTATTTATTGTTTCGGTAAATAGTGAATTGTGTTTAACCGAGTTAATCAAAGAAAAGTTTTTGAGGTATTTGAAATTAGGGATTACTGATTCACCCCCCCTCTTCGTAATCCAACACAGTATGCCCTATGATTTTTTAATGTTTTGAGCACACTTGGTGTTTTTCATGGCTGGAGGCCGCCGTGGATAGGGCAAATATTATGCCTTAAACAATCCGCTTCCACCAATAAACCCCGTGTGAGTTATACGTTCAACACTGTGGATTATTATTCTTGGACGGTAGTCAACACAAACTCCCGATAAAGTATAACACCCTTTGATGTATCGGCTTCAAAAGGATTTTCTATTCCACCACCTTTACCTTTGAATACAGCTTTCGATAATCTCTAATCTTCGCTACAGACAAAATAAGGAACTTCCATTTGTATGACCAAATCTCAGAAAAAACTCGACATGGATGGTATTGGTTTTAGATTTCTAACAGACAAATCAACCTTGGTTGTATATAGTCTTTACAGGACCAAGTAAACTCTTCACGGGTCTCACAATTACAAATTACAGATAGACTTACTTCTTCTGGCACTTAATTCTTCAATAGGCTAGATCTCTCATTGGCGAAAGGATTCTCGACTCTCACTCTGAGAATTTCCAATTAAATTCATAACATTCATCCCCGTTGTTACAACCTCCTATAGGCCAGACAATCCTCTGACGAAAGGAGAACGAATTCTTAGTTTGAAGAATTCTAAGAAACTTCCCAATATTCATAAAATTTATTCCTCCCCCCTTTCGGCATGGGAAAGTGCCAAATTTATTAAGAAGAATTCCCGTGTAGGAACTTCCAAGAAGTTATGTTTAATTATTTAAATAATAGTAATTATGTTTAACTATTACTTAAGTAATTAACATATTATTAATTATTTTATATTAAACTTATCACTTAAAATATAAAATAATTAATATTTTATTATTGTCCCCCATAATTCGAGACTTTATTTGGGGATATTACATCATAGGTATTGAGATTTAGGTTTTTTGGTTTGTTTTGTTATAACTTATAAGTTCTTTTTTTCTATCTTTTTTAAAGATTACTGCCATGACTCGGAGTTTGCACAGACCCACAGCCCTCATTTATGCTTGACTGATTTCTGACTCACTGTAACCTGGGGGTCGCAACTGATTGGTTTCAACTGTTATGATCCAAATGATTTCATAGATTTTGTAGTGCACTACAGGGTCTTTATTTAGCATTCATTGAATGTCAGAAGTTTTTGGATATCGTTGGGGGTTGCAATTGTTGCTTGGCTATCCGTCCTACCTGTAATTTTTTATGTCCTCTCATCATCTCACTTCCTAAGACTTAAGATGTCAATAAATCAACTCTCATTTCCTCTGGCATTTTATAATCGTATTCTTTTAGTTCCATTGGCATTATTTTGGAATATCTGTGGAATGATAATATATTTATTGAATAACATTTTATGATGTGGGAGATTTGTTCCCGGGTTTGATTATCTGAGTTACCTCATTAGGACTATGCAAATTATAATGTTTTGTCTGTTGGTTGCCTTTCTTGGACCATTCAAATCGGGACAGTTTGCCTGTTTTTCATCTTCCAAAAATATGAATCAGAATTATATTTCTTGATGTTATCTTGTTGTTTTATGTTTGCAGAATGTAGGGAACTGGTTAGAATATTACTTGCAGCTGGAGCAGATCCAGAGACCCAAGATTTGCAACGGAGGCAAACAGCTCTACATGCAGCAGCAATTGCTAATGATGTAGAAATGGTGAAGGTGTGTTAGATTGTTTATTTACTTTAAACAATTAGATTTATTTGTTCTGTGGCGTTTTACCAGATGTGATCATTATGATCTCTAAGATTTAACAGTACAGAATATACAGTTCCTATGCATAATTTGATATTATATCTCTTTGGAAAAACCCACAACCGAGTACTTAACAATTGTTTTTTCTTTATTACAGATCATCTTAGATGCAGGTGTTCATGTGGATGTTAGAGATGCACACAATACAACACCTCTTCATGTTGCCTTAGCTAGGGGATCAAAGGCATGCGTTGGATTGCTTTTGGAAAGTGGGGCCAACTGCAACTTACAGGTTATCATCTAATCCTTGGTCAAACTTAGAGCTCTCTGTCTTATTCATATGATTTTTTCTTACATTTTACTTTCCATATTTCAATAGGATATGATCAGAATCTTCTTTTAGTGAATCCAGCAAGTATTTTCTTATATGTGCATGTCACAAGATATGTGAACAAGTAAAATCCAATTTTTTTTTTATCTTGTATCTGATAGAATTAGTTCTTGAAATATGAATAGAAATAACAAAGGTCAAAACAATCTACAATCCGCCATTGCATCACACCCAGGCACTTGATTGAGAAGGTTTGGGATACACAAGGAGGAGAGGTCTTTTGCTACTCTGTGGTCTTCAAGAAAGCTTTTGACATGTTACTGAAAAGCAAACTGTGGAGTAGAATGGAAGATTTGAAAATTCCTGAACATTGTAGGGCTGCTGTCCATAGGTTATACGACCAAGTCTGGACCAAAATCAGAATCAACTAGGGCTTATCAAAATGTTTTGGAAATGGTACTGGGGTCAAGCAGGGCTGTCTTTTAGCCCCTACTTTATTTGAGATGTACATTGACAAATTAAAGGATGGCTAGTCAAGTTTGGTGGTGGTGGGGTCCATTTGACTAGCTGTGTAATAAAGCTGCTCCTATATGTGGATGTCCTTATTTTAATGGCAAAAACAATGCAGGATCTGAAGGAACCCTTGAAAGCTCTAGGATTATTTTGCCATGAGGTGCAGATGCAAGTTAACACCAACAAAACTAAGGTCACGATCTTTACCTTGAAGAGAAAGAAGGTTCATAGAGAATTTATCTTTGAAGAGAGCCCCTTGCAAGTGGTCTATGAATATAAGTACCTGGGTCTTGATTTCCAAAATAAACTCATCTGGGAAACATGCCGGGCAAAAAGGTTACAAGGAGGATGGGAACTGAAGGCCTGGAATTTGATGGCCGTATTGGCCGTTTTTTACTTTTGAACTGTATATGACAGGCTGCAAATTTATTAGACCGTATAGATTGACAGGCTAAATTTTTATAAATATAAGTGTCATATTTACGGTTCTCAATACTAAATTTCTCAATTCTGCAGAATCAGGAACATACATTCTGCCTTTGAACCCTAGTAGGCCATCTGGTTCAAACCTGAACCCATCATACCTATGGTCCTGAGGATTTGCCTGGAGAGCTTCTTTCACCTGTTTATAATACTTATATTCTGAGAGCATTGAAGGACTTGCTGTCTGAAGTTTGTTTGAATGGTCGCTAACACAGAAATATGTCGTCTACGACTTAGTGCGTCTGCCACACGGTTCTCTTTACCTTTTATATAGCTGATTTCAAAATCATACTCTGATATCAACTCTAGCCATCTCCTTTGCCTGGCATTTAAGTTAGGTTGAGTAAAAATGTATCTGAACCCTTGATGATCTGACCTAAGCTCAAAAGGTTTGCCCAGTAGATAGTGCCACCATTTTTGGAGGGCATGTACTATCGCAGCTAACTCCAAATTATGCAGAGCATAGTTCATTTCGTAATTTTTAATTTTCCGTGATTCATATGCGATCACTCTACCTTCCTGCATTAGTACTGCACCAAGTCCTTCCCCTGAAGCATCTGACACTAATAAGAATTGCCCCTCTAGATTTGGCACCTTTAGTATGGTTGCTGATGCTAGTTTTTCCTTGAGTAAATCAAAGGTCTGTTGACACTTATCAGTCCATTCAAATCGTCTTCCTTTCCGCTTAAGGGAAGTTATTGGATAGGCAATTTGTGAGAAGTTCAGAATGAACTTTTGGTAATATCCTGCCAAACCCATGAACTTCTAACTTCTTGAACATTCCTGGGAATTGGCCAATTTGAAATCGCCTTAATCTTAGTCGGGTCTACTACTATTCCATTTTTGGAAATTATGTGCCCCAAGTACTGCACCTCCTTCTGGAAGAAAGCAGACTTGGACAGTTTTCTGTACAATTGATGCTCCAAAAGTTGCTGAAGAACTAAGTGCAAGTGTTCCTCCTCACTTTTGGAGTAGATCAATATGTCATCAAGGAACACAAGGACAAACTTGTCCAGACAGTCATGAAAGGTACTGTTCATGAGGTTCATAAATGCTGCTAGGGCATTGGTGAGCCCAAACGACAAAATTGTAAACTCGTAGTGTCCATAACGAGTTTAGAAGGCCGTTTGATGAATATCCTCATCTTTTAGTCTTAAATGATATTATCCCGATCACAAATCTATTTTAGAGAACATTGCGGCCCCTCGCATCTGGTCGAAGAGATCATCTATGCGAGGTAAAGGATATTTGTTTCTAATAGTGACTTTGTTGAGCATTCTGCAATCTATACACAGTCACAGAGTTCCATCCTTATTTTTGACGAAAATAACAGGTGCCCCCAAGGTGATACACTGGGTTTGATTAACCCCTTGTTTAACAATTCTTGTAGCTGTGTCTTTAACTCAACGAATTCCACGGTTGTCATATGGTAGGGTGCTTTTGATAAACGTTCAGCCCCGGGTACAAGGCCTATAGAGAAATCGAATACCCTTTTCAGCAGTAAACCAGGTAATTCTTCCGGAAGCACATTACGGAAGTCTCGAAGATATGGGTATCTATCTTCAAAAGATTCTTCGTGAGTTTATTGGGCTTCATCTATTTCCTCCATCTTAACTGCAAACAAGAGACACCCCTTTTTCTTACTTCGGCGTAATTGGGACGCTGAAAGTTGTCTTAACCTGACTTCTCGCTTTAGTCCTTGAAGGCTCACCGCATTGCCCAAATCATCCAGGCATTCTATTGTCTTACTAAAACAGTCGACTCTTGCCCTATGCTGCCATAGCCATTTCATGCCCAGAATAATATCATATGAACCTAGGGGTGCTACAAATAGGTTAACTTCTGTATCGAAGTTGGGAAGTTCAACCTTGGCCTCAAACAGGCATTGCTCTACCTGAGCTCTGGTTCAATTTGCATATTCTACAGTCCAAGCCTTATCCATAAACCCTGTTCTTTTAGGAAATCTACTAAGGATCTTTGGAGAAATGAAATTCTCTGTAGCCCCTGTATCTATCAAAATTGACACTGAATTACCATAGAGCATACCTATCACCTCAATAGGGGTGATCTGATAGTTTGCTTGCCTGTTGTCCATTGCAGTGTGGATTCTCTGCTGGAATGTTGTTTGCTGACTCGGAAGGGAGTTTCTCTGTGCTTGTCCACCTTGAGTTCTGGTGGTGCACTGATTTGCGTAGTGCTCTCCACCGCATGTGAACAACCCCTTGGTGGACCTTTCTTCTCAACTGACCTGTCCTGTGTCTCTCTACCCTTTTTCTTGTCAGAAGTTCCCTTTCTGTTTTCTTGATGATCCTGTTGGTCCCCTTTATTCTTCTTGTCCCCTCTTGAAGGAGGTTCATCTCTGTCAGCGTTTCTCTTAAACGATTGGAAAGATTGTGACCACTTTCCTTTTTTCCAATTCTTATCTCTAATTGAGTCATCCTTTTTAAGTTTCAACTCCTGTCGCACCGCCTTTTCATAGGCTTCGACCGTGGTCGCAGGAGAGAGAACATCCACAAGACCTCCAATCCGGTTATTTAAACCCGTAATATACTTCCTCAGACGGAAGGTCTCGTCTGCCTGTAATTGTGGTACATACTTTAACAATCGGTTAAATTTTTCAGTATACTCATTCATTGAAAGGTTCCCTTGTCTGAGTTCTTGAAACTCTGATAGCTTTTGCTCATAGAAGAGTTGTGCCAACCATCTTTGTCTTAATAGTTTCACAAACTTAGTCGAGGTAAGTTTGGTGGGTTTGAGTTTAAGCCCAACCTTTTTAGTTTCCCACCAATCGACAACTTCTCTGATTAACTGGAACGAGCTCCAAATAGCTTTTTGTTTTTCAGTGTAATATCGAATATCAAAGTACTCCATTCCAGTGAGCCGCGCTTCAGCGACATCACTAGGGACTGTCCCATCATATTGAGGAGGCTTCACCTTTTTCATATCCTCCGATATGATGCCTTTTTCTGGGTTCCTTTCTGAACCAAGAGTTTCAGTGTAGGACTGTTCTTCCCTATCAGAATAGGAGGAATTGACTCTGTTCTCTCTGATCCTAGTTTGTGATTCTGCTCTCTTCCCTTCAGACTCATCAATTTCCCTAATTCTTTTCTCAAGTTTCCAATCCGATTTTGTGTCTCTTGCTTCATCTGCAAGAGTTGATCAAGTTTCCCTGAAGGTGACTTAGGATGCTCAGGAGGATCTTCATTTCCAATAATAACCATGGTTCTAATACTTGGAGGAAAATTTTGTTTTAATTCTTTGCTTAATCAAGTGTATAAATTGCAGCAATATACATATGAAAGGAACAACAAGAAATTACACACAACAAAATTGTTTATCTTTATTGATCACATCAAAATTTGTTTATACATTGCTCTTTTTTTTTTACACAAGGAAAAACCAAAATTTGCATTTACAATATATACATGGGTACCCTTTCTAAGGGTTATCCTTTCAGTTTACATTGCCCTCATTATCTGTGATGGGCTCCTCTTGACCCTCAAAATCCGATGGTATAAAGCCTGCAACCAGGGGTCGGCTCATGTCGAGCCTCTGATACTATGGAAGCAACTGGGACATGAGGAGGAACTGACTCACTGGTAGAAAGAAGTGGTTGAGTTTTGTGAGCAGATGTAGATAAGTGAAGTCCAGATTTTAGTTTTAAATTTTGTTTATGTTTGGCCAGCAAGGCTTCTTTGACTTCAGCCCTTATTTAGGAGGTCCAGGCACGTCTCTGTTGTTTGATCCTAGATAGGGCTGCTGCTAAGGTTTCGTTATCCATTGGCGAGTTGCATTTGGAATAATCAAAATCTTTGTATAGGGCATTGGCTAGTTTAATTTGGAGTGGATCACGGACCCTCTTGCGTTTAGTATGAATAATTAATCGACATCCTGGTAAAACAAATCGTCTTGATCAGTTTACTGTTTACATTTAGAAGTTGGCGAGCTTAGGTCCAGTGTGGAACACGGTGCTCTAATATCATACGTAACATAGCATTAACTAACACAAGTAACGACTAGTCAATTTTTATTTTTTTTAACAATGAAAAATCAGAATTTAAAATCTAATAAAACATGAATGGACCTACTCTAACATGATAGTCAATTTCCTATCTAAACAAAACATTACTATAACAATTCAAAAAGTATTTACAAGTAAGATCTAGGTCTAAACTCAATTAAATTTGCTAAAAACATCATATTCAAGAACATAAATTGGAAAGAATCTTATCTATACCTAGCAATTGACTATCATTGGGCATCTTTGATCTCTTTCAGCATTAAGGGGAAAAAGATATCACCGGGCGTTTATCCACCCAACCATGGATCGTAACTTGATCCTCCCTTGCTCACTTCTTACTGAAGTGGGCCCGACCCTCCGCAAGGGAAAGGTATATAGTTAGGTCAAGTCACTTGGAACTGGTGTAAGGCCCTACAACCTTAGTCGGTTACACCCTATAGCTACTACTAACTTGGTATAACACCTGGCTAAGACTGTATCCGGGAACTTAGGAACTGACAAGCACTAACAAAGGAATAGTGCACCTTGGCCAAGGATTCACTGTACATAATGAGCATGTAGTCAATTTACACCCTATCCGACTTGCACCATCTAGACACAATGAATTATGATAGGTCATTTAGGTACCCACTGAACTTAGGTTACCAGTTGTATACTCTTGGAAAGGTGATCACTGGATAAGGCTACTTTAGTTATTCACTTAACCTTGTTGTGTATTCCTTTAAGCCACACAAAACAACTGTTATCTCTTAGAGAAAAAAAATTGGACAGTTACTGGTTGAATCTTGAAGATACTTAACACTTGTTGGTTAAGTGTTGCCCATCGTACTTCTATTGCTCGAGTTCATAAGGAACCTATCCTATCCTTACAAATGTTGTAACTAACTGATTTGAAAACTTTACTTGGAAGTACCTCTAACCATCCTTGTTAGACTTACTTTATTTCCTTTTTTTGTGACATGTTTTCAATCTATAGAGTATGGTTAAAATCTACTGTTCAATTATCTTTCATACTTGCTGGTAAATTCTGGACAACCTTGACAGTTTGGGTCCACTCTTGACACTTCAAGCCAACAGTGGGTTATTGATTTGGTCATAAGTTAATAACCAACCCCACAGGTTCATGTTAACTCTGGCTGCAAGACAGCAGCACTGATATATATTTTTTTATATTGACAGATGTTTGTTAAAGTTCCTACTATTGGTAAGAACAGACAACAGTGATAAAGACTTAAGCTTGCTTACTTTGCAGATGTTTAAAACAATTATGAAGGAGGCTGCATTGCCAGCCTACAGACGTATCTCATTCTATAAACAAATTGTTGTTATAATTACTGAGCTCAGTGATGGTTAAGGTGCTACGAAGTAAAACAAAAAAAAACTATCCCATTTACCAAGTTCTTACCAATAACACATCTTCCCTCTTAACAGAACTGTCTAACTAAGGCTTCTTTCAGCTATAAGAAAGATAAATTAATTTAAAGCTTATTACTTCTTCAATGATGGTGACTTAGAAATTTCTCCCTGAGAAAAAGAAACGTAACCATGACACCTTCTCATTTAAACTAGCAAATAAAT
This sequence comes from Chamaecyparis obtusa, assembly GCA_027943335.1. Lineage (NCBI taxonomy): Eukaryota > Viridiplantae > Streptophyta > Pinopsida > Cupressales > Cupressaceae > Chamaecyparis > Chamaecyparis obtusa. Next base: position 142,743 of record BSBK01005977.1, on the reverse strand, counting down.
GCAGAGATAGAGGGTTATCTCAGTCAAGAGATACGTATAACTATAAACAGAATGATACTACTTTTTTTTAATCCTTGCATTAAATTAGAACAAAAGCTTCCAGCTATATAATCTTAGCAACCAAAGACGATCAATGCCTTGTCAACTACACAGCAACTTATGATTTTTCATGTCTTTCTTAATGCATGCGAATACTATGTACTCTTCAAGCACTACGAAGGCAAAAGTTCTGTTTTTTTTAAAAACAAAAACTCAAATGCAGTAAGAAAATAAGAACGAACGTGCCTTGAGTCGACGGGTTGAGGAAACTAGTTGGTCTGATTCAACTCTGTAACAAAAGCTCTTCTAAATTGGTTCTCAGCTAAGATTGAGTTAGCGAAAGTGCGTTCTCTATATTGTCTTTTTCTTCCAGCCCGCAAAACTGTTAATATTTTCCAGATTTATCAAGGAATGATCAAACTATAGAGATCTTCCAAAACTAAGCACAAGATGTAATAAAATAAACTCAAAGCAAGGAGAGAAAATACCCGGATTTGAAGCTCCAAGTTTGCCTCTTTAATATCAATGCCAATTCTCCCTAGGGCTGCTATCCAGTCTGTCCTCTAGGGTCTTAAGTTCAGCTCTTATCTTTACTCGAAATGTCTAATAAAGATCTGTCTAGATCTATCCGAATTCTCCCAGAATTCGCTGGAAGGCTGTAGAACCAAATGGTGAACCAGACTTCACTCCCTTTGGATATATTTTGGCCTTCAGTCTGCTATGGATATCTCAGGGATATATTGCTCCATGTTGCTAAAGTTCTTTCAAGGAATTGTCAGCAAGGGCTGCTATGAATGCTCATACTCGCTGTTCATAAAGGAAGATATATCCGATGATAACCTGATCCTGGATTGGAGTGAATTCGCTGCCTGGAATTCACTCCAAGATTCGCTCCCCTATTCTGATCAAGATTGCTATCATATGACTGTTCTAATTCGCTTTATAGAGCAGATGTGTTTGTCCTTGGATCTTCCCAATGGCTCTTGCATTCCCTGCTCCTAAGTCCATTTCGCTCCAAGCTTTCACTCAATGAATTTGTTCCTGCACTTTGACAAATTCGCATGAGGTAAGGAATTCGATCCTTGAGGGGAGAGAATCATGTTATGTTTTTGATGATCTTTCTCTCAAGGATCGACCATGCATATGTATGGATTCAAAATGCTAAACTCCACCTCTCCAAGGTGGCCGACTTGGGCCCTCCAAGTATTTAATTAATAAATAACCTTTATAGATTATTATTAATATTGCCACATATATATGCATTATCTTATAAACAATAAATAATAAATATCACCCATATTTATTATTATTATTTATAAATCAAATTATAATAAATATTTCCAATATATTTATTATTTCCTCTTTCTCCAAGATGGTCGATCTTTGCCGTAAAGGTCATAATATCAACACTCCCTCTTGGACTTGAGGTAAAGATCAACTCATAGATCTTTTATCACAAAACATAACCAATAATGGATTCCATATTCAATAAAGCCATAGGTGTCACATCTATGAAGGTAGATCTCCAATTTTGATAAGAACTGATGGACATATTGTCATTGATGTCAAAATCAGAGATCAAAGAAGGTTAAATACAGCATATATGAATCAGAGATGCACATATGAATATAATAACAGCGGCATATATACATGGCATATAATCAGAGATTATATGTTCAACAGTGAAAATACATATATATGAAGATATATAATAGATGAAGACATATAGAAGTATAATGTGAAGCATGTATAATGTGAAGATACGTATATGAATAGAAGCAGCATATGATATATATACATTATAGAAATAATGAATGATAGACAGCACATATGTATACATACAGCATAAAGTCAATATCCAGAGATATCATTAATACTCAGATATATACAACAAAGAACGGCATAAAGACATCTAAACAGTGACAAAAACTTCTATAATATTCAGCATTGTATGCAGCGATATGTTATATATCAAAGGCAATATAAACTGTATATGATATACATCAGAAGAATCTTTATGTTGACATATTTATGTTGATAATCTTGCAACAAACTTTGATGATTGTCAACTGATAGCTAAAATCCTTAGGGTTTTCATATGATTGGCATCGTGAAATTTCAACAACTGAACCTGATTATTACAAGTGGACGCAGTGGATCTTTCTTAAGTTACTGAAGATGGGACTTGCATATCAGGTTGAAGTCCCCATTAACTGGTGTCCTGCTCTTGGCACTGTTTTTGCTAATGAGGAGATGATTGATGGTGTTAGTGAGCGAGGCGGTCATCCTATTGTCCGCAAGCCAATGTGTCAGTGGGTACTTAAAATTACTAAGTATGCTGATCGCCTTCTTGAAGATTTGGATGGTCTTGATTGGCCATAGAGCATCAAGGAAATGCAGCGTAATTGGATAAGAAGATCAGAAGGTGCTGAATTGTACTTCTTTGTTCTTGATAATGATGGACAAGAGGCTGACTCAAAGTTGTTTGTACAACAAAACCAGATACTATTTTTGGGGTGACGTATTTAGTTATTGCACCCGAACATCCTCTGTTACTGTTCTTAACATCTGATTCTCAGAAGGTCCATGTATTGATATATACTAAGTTAAAGAATGATTGCAGATACATACGGCAGTACATACCCAGCAATAATATACAGAGGTATTATATGCAGAGACGGGTACACATACAATGAACAGACGTATATGAAAGCAGAGAAGTGACATGATACAGCGATCATATGCATACGAAGATATCATAAACAGCAATATATTTTATACAGTGAACATACGAACATGTATCAGATACGAACATGTATATGAACAGATGTCTTGAGTATTGTACAGCAATGAATAATAAAAACAAAAGCAGAAAATATGTATAGTGGATATTAAAACATCGAAGGAAATGAAGACAAACATAAGTATGCAGCACATAACAATTATATGCAGACACGTATATAATATTATGCTGCGTTAAACAAATATATACAGTGATTAATATATACAGCGGTCAAAGATGATATATTCGAAGGTGTAAAAATATATGTACAGCGGCTTTCAAATAACAGAGAAAATATCGAAGATTGATTAATATTAATCAAAGGAAAAAGTTATATCAGATATATCGAAGATAAGAGAAGATATATAAAAGAGTGTTAAAGGCAAGAGAAAGTCTTTTAAAGTTTTATTTAATATGATTAAATAAAGGAATTATTAACTTATTTTTAAGTTAATAATATTTTAATAAAAGAGACACCTTTTCAAACTGAAAAGTCATAACTTTTAAAAAAAAGGACATAATGTTTCATATGAATATATATATTCAGTCTTATTTTGAAAATAGAAATAAGTCAGCATGTGAAGATAAAAGGAAGAGCAGTCATAGTATAAAGGAGAGAAGAATTAATGATTATAAATTCAGATTTTTTTATTATTGTAAAAATACTGTCATAATGACATATATTTGAAAATAAGGAGAAAAATATTGGCTGACTTAGAGAGAGCAGATTGTGTCCATCATCAGTTGAAGATAGCAACATTGTCAAGGTCGAAGAAAAGTTTGAAAACAGTGAGTTGGTGCTCAGAATCCAGTCAGGGGGAGTTGGTGCTTCCAGTAGGTTGGTGCCTGCGAAGTGTGGGAGTTGGAGCTTCCAGTAGGTCGGTGCCTGCAAAGTGTGGGAGTTGGTGCTTCCAGTGAGTTGGTGCTCATAAATATAGGGGTTGGAGCCTCTAGTAGGTTGGAGCCTACAAAACATTGTAAAAGAACAATATTATATATAAAAGCAAATTATTTTGTGGTTTTCTCCCATATTGGGTTTCCACGTAAAATTTGTGTTCATGTGCATAATTGTTTATTTTGAAGTTATATTTGAATAAAAGCATTTAAATTTAAAAAAGGTTAATATACTGATTCACCCCCCCCTCTCAGTATATTTGTGTGCTCTTCAAGAACACATATGTTCATTATCATTCCCAACTATAGATTTCATATCCAAATGAGAATCATCTTTCCATGGTAACATCAAGTCACATGATGCTTACCAACCGGATGTGGATTTCCTAGATCCATGAGTCTCCACGACTCAAAGCACAAAACATAACCAAAATAGATTCCTTATCCAATGATGCCATAGATCTCTCATCTATGATAGTAGATTTCTATCTACAAGATATAATGAGAACACAAATGTTCTTCATTATTCCTCAACCATACATCTCATATTCATATGAGAAACATCATATCATATGATGCTTACCAACCTTGAGTCATCATGACTCATACATCAAATCCATGATGTTTTCTATCCAATTTGTGGATAACTTAGATCCACGAGTCACCTTGACTGAGCCAATAGAATATCAAGTCCATGATGTATACCGACCAATTTGTGGATAACTAAATCTATGACATCAAAACAACATCAAGTCCATGATGTTAAGAGCATTGGTCTAACGAATATCAAATCCATGATATTTACCAAGTGCTCGGAGTAATGGCCTATTGACATCAAGTCCATGATGTCCACCAATTACTTAGATGTGGATCCCTGATCCACGAGATATCAAGTCCATGATATCATGAGCATTGGTCTAACGAATATCAAGTCCATGATATTCACCAAATGCTCAGAGCATTGGTCTCTAGAGATCAAGTCCATGATGTCCACCAAATGCTCAACAATGGATCCCTGATCCATGAGAAGAATATCAAATCCATGATATTCTCCAAGTATCCAATTCATAAGAAACAACTTAGCCATATGCATAAGTGTAACCAAATGAACAATCATAACCAAATGTATCTCATAATCAAAATCTTATCTCATGAATCCACATAAGCATAAGAGTAACCAATATGATCTTATAATCATAAGAATCAAGTTCAATGTAAAGAAAATGTGTTCACACATAGAATCACATGTAATATAGTCTTAGCTATAATCAATAAATATAGACTCAGCTATAAAGGAAAGTATGATCCATACATACGGAATAAGCCACTAAAGTATGCTTCATACATACATGCTAAAGTATACAAATGATGTATGCTCCATACATTCATATTAATTAGCCAAATGTAATAACCAATATCCAAATGCAGTTCTTTCATAGAACAAGCATAATTCATTTAGTATCCATAGACAAGTCTTAGCCATAAGCATAAGAGTAATCACATAAGTCCAACATATAACCAAGTGCAATGTGATCACAACAAGATGCAATATAGTTCTCTCTATAAAGAAATGTATTCACACATATATATGATCAATAGCAAAGCGTATATAAAGGATAACATATATCTATATAAAGTATGCTCCCATGCATACTACAACATTATCTCTAAGTATCATAATGTATGTTCCCAAAAAATATGCCAATTGTAAAATGTAACATACACAACATATGCCAATGTAAGTATGTTCCAACATTCATTAACCAATAATGTATGCACCCATGCATCAATAAAGAAAACAGTTAATCAGTTATACTAACAATCAACAGCGTAAGGTATAACAGTGTCATAACAGAAATATGTCAATGTAACTGTTCATAATGTAATGTATGCTCCTCATGCACAACATAAGTATAATTGATGCAAGGTATGTTGCTAATCAGCTGTGTATGATCCCATACATAAGTAAGACATATGCTAAGGTAAAGTATGCATCCATGCATACAAAACTGAAATATGTTAATGCAAAGTATGCTTCCATTGCACGTAATCAGCATGACATAAGGAAGGAGTTCATAACACAAGATTAAGTGAGCCCATGATTGAACTCCCTCTTAAACCACATACCCATAATTAAGTCATACCAAGGTATATGATAAGCCAATATACATAAAGGAAATGAATCCATAACCAAATGCAATAGCCAATGTATATATATCCAAATGTAGTTATTTCATAAGTATAATATATATACCAATGAGAAGTATGATCCATTCATACAAACATATGCCAATATGTAGCCAAAGTAACGTAAAGCCAATATGTGTACATAAAAGGTTATGCTAACAATTAGCTGTGTATGTTCCTCTATAACAGCGTAAAGTATAACATATGCCTGGACAAAGTATGCTGTTAAAATTAGTTATGTCAATCAGCTAAACAGACATTCCAAATAGTTGATCCAATCAGCTATTAACAAAGAATCATATTCTCTACAAATAATGATAATTCCACACATACATGCCAAGGTATATTATAAACCAATATCTCAACATGAGTCAATGCTGTAAGGTTAATATACCAAGTGTGCTTCCTACACATTAATAATGCCAATGCAAATGCATAAATCCAATATGTGTATACCAATGTGAAACAGTTAATGTTCCCATACATCATATGCCAAACAATATGAAGGTATGTTGCAACACAATGTGAAGTATGCATCCCATCTAGTTGTGCTAATAGCAGATAATCAGCTAGATATGCAAGGTATCAGTTATGACATTAACCAGCTATGGTCCTATATAAGAAAGGAGTTTGTAACACAACACTAGAGCCCATGATTATACTCCCTCTGAATCATACATGCCATGCATTTAACTCAAGATGATCTACTCCCTCTAGATCAATATGGTGAGAGTTTTATGTAATCCCTATCAGCTCCTTCTGAGACTCAGGTTTACTTACAAAGTTTTAGACTCCCTCTTGATCCAATAAGGAAAGGCAATTTAAAATTTTCAAGGAGGTCAATATGTAAATTTCAAAATATGCAAGAACCCATATCTTCCTAGCCAATGAGAACCAACAAGTTTTTCCATAGAAGGCAACCAAAGATATTGCAAATCAAAACCCTCATAATAAGAAGTAATGTCAAATTACTATTTCCGGGCCAAACCCCGGTTGCCATTCTTAGCTTTGAAAGAGTTAGTTCGTATTCCTAGATCTGAAAATTGATCTTTTTCTCTACCTAGCCTCTGATACCATGTTAGTATTTTCCAGATTTATCGAGGAATGATCAAACTATAGAGATCTTCCAAAACTAAGCACAAGATGTAATAAAATAAACTCAAAGCAAGGAGAGAAAATACCCGGATTTGAAGCTCCAAGTTTGCCTCTTTAATATCAATGCCAATTTTCCCTAGGGCTGCTATCCAGTCTGTCCTCTAGGGTCTTAAGTTCAGCTCTTATCTTTACTCGAAATGTCTAATAAAGATCTGTCTAGATCTATCTAGATCTATCCGAATTCTCCTAGAATTCGCTAGAAGGGTGTAGAACCAAATCGTGAACCAAACTTCATTCTCTTTGGATATATTTCGGCCTTCACTCTGCTATGTATATCTCAGGGATATATTGCTCCATGTGGCTGCTAAAGTTCTTTCAAGGAATTGTCAGCAAGGGCTGCTATGAATGCTCATACTCGCTGTTCATAAAGGAAGATATATCTGATGATAACCTGATCCTGGATTGGAGTGAATTCGCTGCCTGGAATTCACTTCATGATTCGCTCCCCTATTCTGATCAAGATCGCTATCATATGACTGTTCTAATTTGCTTTATAGAGCAGATGTGTTTGTCCTTGGATCTTCCCAATGGCTCTTGCATTCGCTGCTCCTAAGTCCATTTCGCTCCAAGCATTCACTCAATGAATTCGTTCCTGCACTTTGACAAATTTGCATATGAGGTAAGGAATTCGATCCTTGAGGGGAGAGAATCATGTTATGTTTTTGATGATCTTTCTCTCAAGGATCAACCATGCATATATATAGATTCAAAATGCTAAACTCCACCTCTCCAAGGTGGCCAACTTGGGCCCTCCAAGTATTTAATTAATAAATAACCTTTATATATTTTTATTTATATTGCCACATATATGCATTGTCTTATAAACAATAAATAATAAATATCACCCATATTTATTATTATTATTTATAAATTGAATTATAATAAATATTTCCAATATATTTATTATTTCCTCTTTCTCCAAGATGGTTGATCTTTGCCGTAAAGGCCATAATATCAACAAAAACAAGAAGCTACAACCTTCGAAAAATAAAAATTCCTCCTTTGAACCATTTCCAAAAATGCTAAATACCTTCTCAAGAATGAATCCCTAATATTGATGAGTTGGCACGACATCTCCGCCATTTCCCATCGTGATTCAAGAACGAGCCTTCCATTTAACCACTCAGCTGAATACAATTTTCCTAATGTTTTCATTGTGAATGCAATTCCCAATTTAAATTTGTATAATTCAATGTTAAACTACAATTCTTCTATGGTTCCTGGATTCCTCTCGACGGCTCACAAGGTGGACATTCTATAATTAAACCAAAGTTCCCGACCCTTCCTAGAATTCGAACAAGGAGTTGGTTGAAAACTGAGTCATTGGTTATGTTCAAATAAACAATGTTTTATTATTATTTGCTCATCGTGCTAATAAATTGATTGAGTGTTTTAAAATAACAATTTTCTCATTAGTAATTATAATTTTATAAAATATATATGTATTTTTATATCAAATGCTTATTACTCATAATGAATAAATTAATGTTTAAGGTATCCCATATCTTATCAAGTAATAATATATAGACATACTTGTATATATATAGTTGTGATCAAACATATGTATGCTGCCTTTACACTTGTGTAAATAATACACCTATGGGGTTCAATCCATTTGTCTATACACATGCAAATACATTTTTATATCACGACTATACATGCATACATTTTTTTACCATCACTTGCTAAGATTTAAGTTGAAGTATTGAAAGAAAATGACACGAAGACATCAACAAATGTGCCAAGGTTAACACTAACCTATGGGGTGCAAGTTGGTGGCATTGCCATCTAATGACTCCATGGTTTTCACCAAATTGACTTAAGGTGTAAGTGAACACACCCCTTCCCAAAATCCTATTAGGGATAAACAATTGCATCTATTCTGGAGACACATGAAACTCATCTTGACATTCCATATATACTATTCGAATCTAATGCATCATAAACATGAATTAAAGCAATTACTATCTAGGGCATCATTTAACTAAAACCCATTGTTTCTAACATTTGAAACCATCTAGGGCATAAATTAAACAAAACCACTGTTTCATATACTAGAAATCATGTAGCGCATAATTTAAACAAAACCACTATTTCATATACCAGAAACCATCTAGGGCATAATTTAATCAAAACCATTGTTTCATATATGAGTTGTCCAGAGGGATGTGACAATAAGGCTATGTGGCAACAATAGTTTGGATGTTATATTGTTGACTATGACATTTGCCTCTTGTTCATATATATTTTTTATTTAGAGTATGTTTTTACAATAGAGGCTAATTATTTGGGAGACCATACAAGGAGGAGCACATAAGAAGACTACATAATAATAGGATGTGATTTGTTTTGTCATTGGGAGCCGTGTGGTGGTAGAAGTTTTCAAACATTTTGTTCTTAATTTTTGTTGGCATGGATAGTTGTATGGTTAGATTGGGATATTGGTAGGTCATACAACATCAAAAGCGTGACTCCTATTATTTATTTTAACATGCTCTTTCATATATGGTTGTACCTTTAGGAATGAATGCTGAATATATCCTATGGGGGAGTATTCACAGCCATTCTGTAGCAGTTGTTGTTGCATTCATGACTGGAGATTAACAGAGAAGCACACAGTGTTTGTATTAGCGCACGTGGGATATTGAAGATCAAGCTATGCGGAGTTGAGGACTTACTTTATGTTGTGTCCTGTGTTTGTGGTCAAGAGTGCATATGGAAATTCAACTATTCATGACAGTTATGTGTAAATCAGTGGAAGCAACATTCAGGCAATGTTCCTGAGAAGCGGTTTGTGGAAACTAGATGATATCTTTTAATCAGGATAGAATCTAGGCATGTGAGGTTGTACAGATGATGAAGATATGATGATAGTGACGTGGACGTGACAGCAAGGTCAGAGGTTGCACCAGTGAAGAATTATCTTATTTGGAAGCCGACAATTTTATGTAACTATAAAATATTGTGTAATGTGTGGAAGTTTTTATTTTGTAATTGGTTAAGCCTTGTTGGCCGACTCATTCGTAATTATTTGAGTGTGGTATAAAGGAAGGATTGTTTTCCTTTATTGTAATAAGAAATGAGAGATAGTATGAAAGTGAATTGCGGAATTGAGCAATATTTGTTGTAAGAGGATATGCGAAGTACAGAGATCTGATATTGAGATCTGATGAAGTAGCTGGTGCAGTTTGGCACAGTCAGAGGAGAAGAGATAAGTTTCTGAGGTCCATGAATATTTGGTATTATTTTGTTGAGTAATACAAAGATCAGTTGGACAGTGTGTTCAGTGATCTTACCTTTGAAGCTGTTTAGGCAGTGGGTCCTTCTGTCTTCCATAAACTCCTAACAGGGTTAAAATCTTTTAACAGGGATTCAAAGTCTCCTAACAGGGACTCATATGTACTGAATGTATTTCATAAGGCTCTTAACAGAGTCCATCCTCTCACAAGGAATTTTCATAGTAGTGCATCTTTTGTGGGCATCATTCCCACCGAGGTTTACTCTTTGATCAAGAGGTTCCCTAGTCAACATATCTTGTGTTATTGTGTTACTGTGTATGTTTATCTTTATATGGTTGTTGCTTACATGGTTAAAATTTGTCAATGGTGATAAAAGTTGTATTTATCTGATAACTAATTCACCCCCCCCCCTCTTAGTTATCTTGGTGGACTTTACTTTCTAACAGTACCATGAAAAAATGGAGGAGCTTTATAATATAATATTCTAAAATTTACCTTTTTACCCATTTAAAAAGGCTTCAAACCAGATACATTTTTAATATGATTATTTTAAATACTAACTTCATAATTTCATTAGTTACCTTTGATGTTGTTTTTTGAGCATCTATGTCAATCACATGTAAAGCTTGTGGCCTTCAAGAATAAGCTATCGACTCCAAAACATGTACTTCATGTTATTGTACTTGTATTTGCATTTGAGTGGTGGCATTTGTTGACAATTGCATGCTCTACCTTGGCTTTTGCTACATGAAGCCTTTTTTCTTTTTATCTTTTTTTTTTCTATATGTAGGTTTGGGTACACTTCATTGCTTGGATTGAGTAACATTCAATACTTTGTTAAGTCTCTCTACATCAATCATGTTGATATTGGCCTTTTGCTTCAGACATATGTCATTATGGTCTCTAGGTCCACATCATTTCCACAATTATCCAATTTCGTTTCAATTTCTATTTTAGTGTCTTGTGAAATGTCATGACCTTTGGACTCTTACTATATTTGACTCTAACTTCCCCACTCTAATTCTAATAGCCACCAAAAGGTACATTCATGTTATTTTGTGGCTTTTGTAGATTGTTGGGTGTGATAGATTGTTGTCCTTGACTTTGATTGAAGAGCACTTGTGTGCTCCTACTCTTAAGATTGTTAGGTACTATTTTATCGAATGATTTAAAACTAGACAATTATCATAAAACAATTTCTTATGACCTAAGTTGCTTGTATAGGTATGGGTACGAGAATTGGGTACATGGGTTTGGGTACATTCGACACACACACACAAGTATATAAATCAAAGTTCTTAGACTTGGACTCGACAAGGCTGACTCGACTCGTGACTTGGCAATGTGAAGTAACCCTTGAAATTTAGAGATTTTTAAGGATTTAAAATTTGTTTCATGCACCCATTATTGAATAAAGCTTTAAGACACAATAACATCATCAAATAGAAGCTAATTTGATCACATACATAAACATACATCAATCACATAAGTACAAACGTAAATTTTAGCTGAAGGAAATAGCAAGCTTAGATATATAGAATTATAAATATTGTCAAATGTATATATAATCCACGACATCAAATGTTCCAAACATATGTATAAACAAAAACAAGTCTATGGCTCTGGCTTTGGCTCTGGTTGAGCCTCAGCCCTAGAGTAGCCTGTATTGCTCATACAAAGGCGTCTAAGGTAGGTCCTAGATGACTGAACAGCCATAGTGTGTGCTTGTTAGGTGCCGCTCAAACCAACATCAGTTGTGTGTGATCGTGCTCTATCCTCCTCTGCCATGGCCACAACCCCAACCTCTTTATCTGCTTTGTCAACCCACTCAAGGTCCTCATCGAAGAAGACAGGATCGGTAGACTCAGTGAGCCACTCGGATTCTGGATCGACCTCCTCTAGCATGATCAGGTGGAGTTGCTGTCCAAAATATGTCTGGTTCTAAGACAAAGGTTGTAATGAACAAAGACTAGATCAATCAACCTCTCCACAGATAGTATTACGCCTCCTCGAGTGAATGTGCTCGAACATACTCTAGTTGCACTCACATCCCGAAGCATTATATGGCTGGCTCAATATGGAGATGGCAATTTTTTGAAGGTGTGGGGCTGTAGGCCCAAACATTTGCCACCATCTATCTAAAATAAGGAAAAGGAAAAAAATCAGTTTGATTTCCAACTTTAAGGCTAGATTATAAAATCAAAGTGCATAAACTTAAGTTCTTAACATATATCTCTACCTAGTTGCAATTTTGTCCGAGCGTCTTTACACATTTGGCTTCCAAAAATCGCCCCTATTGCATTATCAAATGCACCCATCTCATGTAGTGTAGTTGTGGTATCAGTAGACATCCGTTGTACCATTGAATATAGCCCACTAAGAACCTCCTCATCCGCTTTGGAAATCAGTGCAGAAATGCAATGTTGGATTGAGGTAATAAGTTGTTGCATGGATGGGCTTGTGAAGTTGGTTACGTCATCTCCTATCAATTATCTCCTAAATAGGACCATACTTATCCTCAATTCCTCCATATATAGATCCAATGGCCTCCTTGGCCTTATCCATGCCCTCATATATGTGGCCCATAGAGGGCTTCTCCTCATCAACAACTCATAGGAGACCTACTAGGGGCCTAGTGACTTGCAAATATTGTTGAACAAAAACAGTTAAGTCACAAGTGTACATGAAAATAAGTAAAATTGCAAAGTTGCAAACAAAACAAAAATATGCATATAAAATTATAAAAAGTAAATACTAAATATTAAACTGTAATAAATTTACTTGCATGATCTCTGCACAAGGGGTTCAAAAACCTGCCTCATAAAAAATGCAATCAGCCACATCTATCCCTACAGTGGTTGTAGCATAGGATGAGAACTCCACTCCTCACCAACAAACATGTGCCTCAAAGATGCTTTTGATTGCATCAAGGATTTTAATGTGATAAAATTTGAGGCAAATCTTGTGATACCAGGACGGGCCAACTCCTCTTGCCCTGTGTACTGACTCATTGTGCTAAGGACCAATGCATGATTGTAGATAAATTTGTAGATGTTTTTGGCCCTATCAATTCATTCTTTCACCCATTCAAACTTACCAATATCCTCCAATATGAGGTTAAGGCAATGGGCTGCACATAGAGACCAAATTTTTTTCGGTTGCTTGTCCATCAAAAGTCTGTTTGCAACAACATAACTTGTTGCATTGTCCATCACCACCCGCACCACTTTTTCTTCCCCCACCTCACATATGACTTCCTCAATAGCCTCACATAAGCATGTGACATTTTTTACATGTGAGGAAGCATCAATGGACTTCAAGAACATGGTGGATCTTGAAAATAAAACAAAATAATGATCAATGATAAATCAATAAATCATAAATTACAAAATTCAAATATTAATCACTAAATCGAAATTTAAATTATTCAATGCATTTAGGGAAGTAGAATGATCAATCACCTCTGCAAGAAACAAAAAAACTTAGGAGTTTCCTTTTCCTCCTATAATGATGGTGCAACCCTTTTTGCTCCATGACACTCATTGGTCCTCTAGCTCAACTTTTATATCCTCAACCATTTCTAACAAGAGGGGGCCACTTAACTTAGTATCAGTAGGAGTTTTAAACCCCGCCCCACAAATGGTTACTGCATCTATCGTGCCTTGCCAGTAAAGAGACTTGCCACAAATAGACTAAATAAGTATGTGTGAGAAAATTATAACAATTCATTACAATTAATCATTAGACAAAGCAAAGTTCAACTTCAAACTATAAATTTTAAAATTTTAAAATTTTAATTTGAAAGCAATCAAATAAAAAAGAATTAAATGGCTGCAATAAACACAATGTTGCAAAAGTACCAAAACTTGCAAATTGATTTTCTTGTAGCATCATGGACCTCCTTGTTCCAACTCATGCTCTCAAGCGAGGGCTGTGCACTAGGAGTAGTGTGTGACACAAAATAATTGTCCAGCTTGGATTTCCGGACTCTAGGACCAAAGCTAACAATGCCACTAGAAGGAGCACTAGCAGAAGTACTAGGATGAAAGGGAGGCATGGAAGAACCTCTCCAACACAAATTACGGATGCAGATGCGGATGGACAAGGACCGATATGAGCTAACTCTTCCAATTGCCTCTTTGTTGTTTCCTTTAGTTGTTCAAATGTTTCTAATTGGACATAACAAAAACCAACTGCCTTGGGAGGTGCTTTTGTACATGGCTGAATATCATGGCTATGTATGCCGACAATATGGTATTTAAATCTATTTATGCCACCATGATTAATTCTTTACAAAATTTACATTTTGTCTGCAATCTTGTTCTACCAGGAAATTCTTTAGTATATTTCCAAGCCTCATCCTTTTGACCATGTCTCTTAGGCTTAGGTTGAGGATTAGGAGTAGCCATTGGCAAAAAAAAATATTGTTTCCAAAACGTGAAACTTCTGCAATAAGACAATTTTACAAACAAATTACCATTTGTGCATTGTGTTTTATAAAGTTATAAACTAATAGAAAAAAATCAGCAATCCCTACATTTGTGCATTGTTTTTTATTCTTGACAAACTTCAAAGTTCAAAGAAAGAAATTAGAAAAATCAGCACAGCCTACCTTTTTTTAGAAAAAAATGTAAATACATGTTTACATTTTTTCCTGCAAAAAATCTAGGGTTGCTATTGTTCTACTTCTCTCATTGAAGTATGCAATTTAGATTTGAATAGAAAACATTCATATTCAAGATTCGGAAAGTTAAACTTAAAAAAATTAACAACAAAATTAAAAATCCATAAACATACAAAATATATATATATATATATATATATATATATATATAAAATTTAACACTTACCAATTTGAAATGAGTTGAGAAGTCTTTGCAATAGCTGCTCTGGACTCCTTGATGCTCTCAATGCAAGTATAGTGCTTCCCCAATGTGATTTGTTGAAGATTTTAAGCTCTTCCTTCTTGCTGGTTGCAAGCCTATGGCCTCTTATTTTTCTTCCTATCTCGCACTTTTCCTCTCTTCGTCTCATAACAATGAAATAAGACACCTTTTAGGGTTGGAAGGAAGAAAGTAAACAAAAAGTTAAAAAGTTGTGTTTTTTTTTGTTTTTTTCTTTTCATAGCTGGGCTGCTGATGGCTGTGTTAGATGGCTCGAACTCGGTGAGTCAGGTGTCTGACTCAGCCGAGTCCAAGTTAGAGTCTCCTTGACTCGGTGAGAATGACTCAACTCGTGACTTGCTAGGATTCGCTCGACTGGTCGCGAGTTTGTGAACTCTAATATAAATATACTCAAAAAACATCAAGGAAATATACAAATTTTAAAACTAAATGCATTTGATAGTATAATACTTAATCATTGATCAATGCCAAATGCTAAAATGGTAGCGATAAAGATAAACATTAAATGCTAATTGATGGTTAAATATTTAATATTTATCTTTATCAATTGCCATTTAATAGTGATAATTTTAGTTGTCTAATTCCTTGATTTTGATCTCCACTCCCATACCCCCTCATTGTAATCAAATTTCTTATATGACAAGAAATCTCACTAACTAGTGGGGGTTTGGGAGTGGAGATCCTAATGGGTTTTAGGAGCAACAATGATAAGCTGCACAAGGTGTTAGATGTGAGAAAAACCCATCAATAGAAAATGAGAAAAGAGAGTGAAGAGAGAAAAATGATCTTTGTATTGGGTGAAATGATGTTATTAGGGGCGTTTTAGGGTTTTTGGATGCAAAAAATGCCTTTTTAGTTACTTTTTGGTGCTCATCGCCTTTGGGCATGCTTAGCATGTAGCCCAGGAGTACCCAACCACATGGGTTCACACCTAAACGCCTGGGTATGTACCTAGGGAATACCATTGGGCAAATTTATACGTAGGCATACTTGGCACTATTGTAGGATGCCTTAAGGGCATACCTGGCAACTTAGCCTAGGACAATTAATTTTGATGTGACCTTCATCTTTACAATCATTGCACCATAGTTCTTTGGGTTCTTTACTAGTTTCTTTCTATGCCGTGAATTCCTTCATCGTCCAAAGCATATCCCTTTGTAGTGCTTGTGTTGTTCTTGATTTACTGTTACTACTCTCATCCAAACTATCATCTTCATTCATTTTCTTGTACATCAAGAGAACATTTTATCTTCTCTTTATATATCCATTGTCTTATTCTATGCTTCTGCATATGATGAGGGTGGTATAAATTTTATTTATTTTTTAATGGAGGAGTAAGGTTTTCAAGAAACCATCTTTTCGTTAAATCATTAGTAGGTTTCTTCTCTAGTTCTACATCCTATGATTATAAGGTCTTATATTTTTCGTGTTTACCATGTTTTGTTTTACGGATTGCTGCTACGGGTTCTTTATCTTGAAAAATCTAAATTCTTCTTCAAAGGTCTCCTTTAATTTTTCCCATATTTTTGTACATGATGGTTCAATTTTATATACCAGTTGATGGAATTTGCTGAGCGGTTGGAAAGGACCACAACCAATACGCTTTATTGTCTTGGTCATTTCCTATATAAATCATCTCATATGTCTTACAATGCCTTGCAAGATCCTTTAATCCATTACTTGTGAACTTAGGTGGCATCTGCCTTTCTACATTGGGGCTTGATGGTGGGCTCACCATGGTTTTATTCTGATGCAAACCTAGTGGTGCTTAGAATTCACTTGCTAGGGAGTTTTGATTCGAACATTTCAGTGCTTAACTTAAGCATCCTACATCCTTGTTTCACCATATTGGGGTTTCGGGTTTTTAGCTTGGTTTCTTTTCTATTATCTACTTTTTCTTTGTGAAGGAGTTCGTCTACCAGCAAAGACTTATCATGTCTAGAGGAGGCTATAAGGATTTGTTGTACAAAACTTAGTTTGTAAGGTTGACCCACTTCTCGTTTGGTAATGGAATGTGTCTTGCTGTTGCTACCTGATCTTCATTTGTATGGTTATTTGTAGTGGTTTGAGTGTTTTGATATCTAATCTCTAGACTAAGACTTTGACTTATGCTCCATGACATAATTTAGCTTCAGATTTGCACCATTAAATTCTCTCAGTGACACCCTTGGTCTTGACTGACTACATCCAATTTTGTTTAAGGCAACAATGCCAAATGTTTTCTCTTCTTTCTGATTGAACTAGCACTTGAAATATAAATAGAAACAATAATTCATGCCATATAGGGTGGTAAATTGTATATTTATCCACATGAATTTCTTACACAAGTAGACCAAATATGATCAACCAAGCATCTGGCTGCTTTCCTTGATTATACAAAGGCCATTTAGGAAGCCTGATTGATGCCAAGCAAACACAACCATCCATTGACTTGTATAACTACTTGAAAGCTGACAAGCAATTAATACATAGTTCGATAAAATCGAATTAGCAAAACATAAAAAAGGCATTAGTGCCATCTAGTTCAGAGGAGGAAAAATGAATAGTTGAATAATGTCCAATAGGCTTTAGTGCCATCAACCTTATTTGATGCTTTCTATTTCCACTCTTTAATTTGATATTTATTTGGCATCCCTGCTGGTAAGGAAGACTTCCTTGTAGAAATCATTTTTCTTTAATTAAACTTTAAATCTTAGCTCAAGCATATGAGCTTTGTGATTTCCTAGCTTTCCTGTTCTTGCTCTTTTTCTAGGTAGTATGTATATAATATTTACCATAGTTGATTCAGTAATGTAAGTCAATTTGCTTTTTGAGTCATGTTGACCTTCTCTAGATGTTTCTGGACAATTAGATAGTTTCCTTATTTCTTTAGGAGTCGCTTTCCATGCTTGTTACACGGTTACTGCATGATCATAGTTAGCCAGTCAGCAGAACCATTTTTTGATCTGCATCTTTGACATTGGTATCTTTTATGTATTTATGATTTAAACTGAAACAGTGCTGCGAAGGACCACACTCTGTCGCAGACAATTCATAATAAATATTGTTCTTTTGTACATTATGTATGGTAGGGAGGCAAATCCTTTTGCTTTGGTGGAAAGTGCAAGTATTCAATTTTTATACTTCTGACCAAAGACTTGATATGGCACATATTCTTAAATATTATAATTGAATAACAGGAATGAGGCCTACAATTGAAATATAATGAAATATGTTTTCCAAGAAACATGAGAAAAGTAAATGAAAATGGTCTGGGGAATCAGAGACGGGAAGCAGAAAGAAAACAAGAAAACAAGATTTATTGTAGTTTATATTCTGAAAATCTAAACATAAGCTACAGCAATTAGAAATTAATGGACCCAACAATACACATTCCGTAAATATAGAATTGTTTTTGCAGGAACAGTTACAATAATTGTATTCCTTTTAAGTTATGAGAGGAAAGGTGATGAAGCTTTTGACAAGGAATTGGATAATGGAAATAATTTTGCCAAGAATCATAAACATAACAAAATAATGGTCAAATAACTATGAGAGCAAAAAGTGCAAAGCGTGTGGGAAAATAAAAGAAAGGAAGCAGAAAGAAGTCAAGAAAATCAAAATCTGTGCAGTTTATATGGCATATACTTCAATATAAGCTACATGCATTCAAATGTGACAGACCAAACAAACACTATCCAATCAATATCCAGAAAATTATGGAAAAGATTTGTGAACAGTTAGAATGATTATATTTTACTAAAAAGTATGGTTTTAAATGTTGAGAAGATTTTAATGGTGAATATGGATGATGGAAACACATTTGTGATAGTTATGAAATTCACCAGCTCAGCTGAGGACCAGCTCTCACCATTTACGGTGCGAGACTGGTAGATGGAAAGTTCCCAAAGAAATGTGAGAAGAAAGAACGTGCAAGTTTTGCAGTAGAGGGGTGGTTGAAACGGAGTGGCATTTTATCAAGGAGTGTGCTGCTTATGAGGACATTCACAGTCAGTATGAGGATAACTTACAGGGGAACAGTTTGACTGAGCTCTTTGATGAGGCAAACTTACACAACTCAGTTAGGTCAGTATTGACACGACCTTGTAATTATTCAACTCCCAACAATTGTAGAAATGACTTAGGATGTGGTAGATGATTAGCTAGAGATTGATGCAGTGGCATGCTTCATTTAGGCGTTGAAATCAAACAAAGACATCTACTGCGTACATTTTGATTTGAAATTTAATGTGGAAGATTTTCTCATGTTCTTTCAAATTGTGTTGTTCTGTTGTCAATATCCCAAAGCATACCTTTTTTTAGTTTATGAAATTTACTTCTTGCAGATTTTATAAATAAGTGTGCACGGGGTTTATGTTGTAGATTTAAGAAATGATGAGCTTGGAATTTATTCAGCAGATTTTATAATGTTGCCTGTAGTTTAGCTTTGCAGAATACAATATTATTTTGAAACGATGAAAGTAGATTGACTGAAAGTAACACCTTCTTTTGGATGTGAATTGGGTCTTAATTTTTGTAGGATGATGAGGGGGACAATGCATTCCATATAGCTGCAGACACTGCAAAGATGGTGCGGGAAAATCTTGACTGGATAGTTGTTATGCTTCAACAAGAAGATGCAGCTGTTGATGTTCGAAACCATAGGTAAGTTTTTCTTTACTTTTAATTTATTAAACTTAGAACCTTTATATTTCGTTTTTCTTGAAATAATTTGTGAGGATTTGTGAAATGTGAAGCAGTGGAAAGACACTTAAGGATTTCATAGAGGCACTTCCTCGAGAATGGCTCTCAGAAGATTTGATGGATGCTCTTTTAAAGAAGGGAATACAACTATCTACAACAATGTATGCAGGATTTTTAAAAACTCAAAGATTCTCCTCTAGAAACCTGCCATATCTTTATTTTGTGTGATTTTATAACATAATTAATTCTATTTATTGGTAAAGTCTCATAACGTTGTTATTAATAATGCAGATTTGACATAGGTGATTGGGTGAAGTTCAAAATGAATGTCAAGGTTCCAAAATATGGATGGCAAGGTGCAAAGCATAAAAGTGTTGGCTTTGTCCAGAATGTACCTGATAAGGATCACCTAATTGTGTCGTTTTGCTCTGGAGAAGCTCGTGTATTGCAAGAAGAGGTTTTCAAGGTCATTCCTCTTGACAGGGGACAGCATGTGCAGCTAAAGGCAGATGTTAGGGAACCGAGGTAACATAGTTTTAGTTTGTGGGAACGTTTGAATTGGTATGGATATAGTTCTAGTTCACTGTTAAGTCAATCCTGCCTCCCAATCTGACATTAATATTTTATTCTTGCATGTAATCATTTATCATAATCTGTTGACTGGATGCCTCAATCCTGTTGTGTGGGCATAGCCATTATAAGTCTTAACTCTTAAGATTATGTAATCTTACACCCAACATATCAATCTCATGGATTCAGTGATTATTAAAATTCCTGCTAGTTTAGCCAAATATAGCTGTGTGAACTGGAAATGTTTTTTCTCTGAAGTGGGTATATACTATAAACAATGTAACAGTCCAAAGGTTTAGGCCACCTCATTCATCACCAGTGCCAAAGATACGTTGAATGATATTCTATGTAAATTTGCACAAGGTTTTTGGGCCCATTGTTTGCTTTTTTAGTGCTGTGTGTGGGGCGTTGTCAAAGAAGGAAGCTTGTAAGTGACATTATTTACATCATGTTGGAGTTAATGCTTCATTTTCCATTCTACTCTCAGCGTTATAAACAGCTCATTTTATTATTGGATAATGTATCTCATTGAACATGATGATGCAAAACTGTTTGCTTGGACCTTCTTGGGGACAGTCACTATCCATGTTAGCTAGTTTTGAGGTTTGAGGCGTGTTTTAATATGCTGGGAAAAAGTTGAAGCTTGTCTCATTAGTTAGTACTATTCTTTAATTATAGCTTCTTTTGGTGGAATTATTATGATAAAGTCTAATGTCATGTACATGAATTTCTTAATCTAATGTACAGGTCATTCACATGATGTAGAGTGACATGGTTTAAGTCTCTTATAATATGACAACTGCAATATTGAAACAATTTTGTTGCCTAAAAATAATATCATAGGTACTAACATTAAGTTTGAAAAATAGAAACAAGTGCATTTGTTCATAACAATATTCTATTTAAAAAACAATATATAATAATATATATTATAAACCATTGTCTATGATAAAAATGTTAAATCTTGTTTTGAAAAATTATTCCTATTGCAATAATTCCAATAATTTACTTATAATATGATTAAAAGAAAGGAGGGGGGGGGAGAAACAATTTTTTTTAATAACTCTTTAGCTATTTTTGCATGGGTTACAATCCAATCACTGATTACTTACTATGTTATGCATGGATGTATTCCCTAGAGAAACCCTGCTGCTCCTGTCCCCAGTACAGGGATGTGGGGATGGCTAGGGTGCTAAGTTGCCAAATCAGGTACAGATACAAGTACAGGTATGTGGATATGGTACGCAGATACGACATAACATTTTAAGGAGCTGGGTACATTTAGATACGTCCGTACAAAAATATATATAAAAATCATAAATATACATATTTGCAGCCTAAAAAAATGAACTAAGAAAATAGTATACTTGTAATGTTAATTATTTCATATACAATTTAACTAAGTTACCACATTCGCCTGCTGAAGGTCAATTTCGAGAGTCGATTCGTCACAAAGTCGGGTACGGTTCAAATTCGCTTGAAAGTCGGTTGCAGACTGATCAATTCGTACCAAATGCGCTCAGAGGGACCCGGGACGACTTTCCAGCCACTTCGCAAGACTTTTGAAATGCCCACGCGAGCCTTGAACGAATTTAGGGCAAATCTGGGTCGAATTTGTATCAATATGTCTATTTGCGAGTGGGTTTTTAACTGCTCCAATGTCAAACGGAATGAATGTATTCATCCACGACCGACCAGGATGAAGCAGTTCGAACGCTTTTCAATGTTGAAAAGGGGCACATGAGAATGGCGAGCAAAGCCTCCTCCAGCTGGCTGAAACCTTCAGAAATAAAATTAAAGAAATCGCACACAAATTTTTTGCTTACGGATCAGTTTATAGTTGGCTCCCCTTTAATATTAAATATTTAGATTTGATTTTTAACTTTTGTCTTTATTTTATTTTTTAAATAAAATTTACTATCTTTTAATTTTATTTTTTAAATAAGTAGATTTGTTATTTAATTTGTTTTTATTAAATATAATATATTTATTACTTAGATATTAATAATATTGGATTTAAATTTTAAAATATTATAATTTAAATACATTTAAGATTTTTCATAATGTATTCAAATGGAACATAATTTATTTTCATAAATTTTTAATATTTTAAAAAATCAAATTTGTATAAGACGAATTTAATGACGATTTTTTTATCTAATTTTTTGCCCTACTCGAATTTCATTCGAAATTTATTATTGTCGAACACGAATTCGAACTAGAACCTTGTAACATATAGTCTTAGAACCATGTCGGGCTCTTTAGTTAAGAAGCCACACATACCACTTGACAGTACATGTCATCGACAACTCGGGAGAATACAACTACTTTCTTAGCTTTATATGCCAGACTTCAAGACATTTGAAATCATCACTAAAATGGCAGTCATACGGCATACTTTTTCATGTTGAAAAGTATTGAAAAACCACTTCTGAGAGATCGTGTCACAGGGTTGGGCCTTAGTGCATCATTTGAAATGTTTATCCCACAAAATTATGCATTCTAATTCATGTGAGTTTGTGCACTTTCTGTGGCTTCTTAACTAAAGAGCCCTACATGGTTCTAAGACTTATATTTATTATTTATTTATTTTTTTGTTCATATATATATATATATGCTTGTACGGATGAACCCAAAACGAATCCGAACCCAACCCAAAAACAATTTGGACGAATCTGAAACCCGCAGCCGTACTGGAATCCAAACCGGCAACTTAGCAATTTAATGATTAATATTATAACAAGAAATAATAAATATAAATTAAACAATTATATATTATATAATGTTAATATTAAAAAATATAACAATTTGAATTGGAAAATAAATAAATGCAACATTATTAATTAATTACTAAGATTCCGTAGGGATTCCAATAAGTACCTGATTCTGGTACATACCGTACCCGGAATCGGCAGTTAAATTGGACAATTCAGCAACTTAGCTAGGGTGCAATCCTGGGGCCATCCTCAATATTGAAAATAAAGGGGGATGTTGAATCAGGATGAAATAGGAAGGAGCCATAGAGACATATGGGCAGGACTTGTTTACATTTTTTATTAATATCTGTGTGTTCTTTGTCTTAGTGTATATTTTTGTTTATAACACAATAAAGAAGTTTTTGAGCATAAAATATGCAAGGCTATTGTCATAATTAACTGATATTTAGTGGATATTATATGCTGGAGGAAGCAAGTTAAACAGCTTCAGGGGGTAGTTGGGATCATTCGGTATATGCTTGAGCACCAAGTAAACTGAGGTTTATCATGCTGCAGAGCATAGTTAAGTTTGTGAAATACATATCATCAAAGTTTGCAGCTTAGATGATAAACTTGGATTGATATTCATGTACAGGCATTTGAAAATTGTAAGTTATGAAATCATTATTTAATTCATAATTGCCCTTATTTGCATTATTTACTGTTTGAGCAATGGTGTTTAACTGCTGTTCTTTTCTTTTCTGCATAGTTGTAAAATAAGTTATAACAAATATGGATGAATGCATGTAATCATTGGTTAACCTGACAGAGCAGTGCATAGGATGTTTGTCATTTTTTGGGATAGCAGGTTCAGGTGTGAAGGAAGTAATGAACATTATCGCTTATCAGTGCACATCCCATTCAATAAGAAGTTTATTATAGAAATTGACAGTTGATTTCTAATTCCTGATTAGTTCCTGTCATGGAAATTTTGAGGTGGTTCTTTCTCCACTTTTATTCTTATTATGTCTTACTACTTTGGCCATGTGAACATAGTTCCATGGGCACATGTCTTCCCCAAAATCCTTGTGTTTGAGGATTGCGAGACAGGGATGAGTTTTCCCTCTGCCATTCAACAGGTACCATCTGCTGGGTTTTCCATCCCTTGAATGCCTCTACAATGCAAGGGACGTCCCTAGGGATGTTCCCCTCACTGCTGCTCCCGGGACAATTGGGGGAACCTATTTAAAAAAATAAAAATCCCCAAAATTATTATTTTTGTAGTTGGACAAACCTTTTTTTCTTAAATAACACTTAAAGTTCTCTATCTTCATTTTGTAAATGTTTGTGAGTTTCTGAATCCATTACGATTTCCTGGAAAGAGGTGAAATGAAAATAAAAAAGTAAGCCAATTCGAAAAAAAAAACAGAAAGAAAGAAATTTCTGCAATGAATGATGAATACCAATAATTAGTAATTACTATTTCTGTGATGAAATTTCTTATTTAATTAATGTGTGGTGAATTATCAAATTTGTAATAAAGAAGAAAATCAATTTTAAAGAATATTAAATTTCTGTAATGAACGATGAATACCAATAAATTAGTAATTACTATTTCTATGATGAAATTTATGATTTTATTAATGTGTGATGAATTATCAAGTTTTTAACCTATAAGTTTGTATGCATGCATGGATGTGTATGTGTGTGTGTATCTATCAATATATCTATCCATCTATTTACAAATTATAGAATTACTGTATCACACCCATCCCTGTCTGCCCATCTGCCCTAAAAATAGAGAATAATCAGATTCTAGACTCAAACAAAATAAAATATTTCACTGAATCCCAGGGGAGGATATGTATTTAGCAGCATACCTACTGAAATTGAAGAAAATGTTGTCAAAATTTGTTGGATGGCAGCCCAAAGCTTTTAGAATTCTTCTGTCCATTTTTTAAAATGATGAATAGCTATGACATCACACTGCCTAGAGGTTTCGTATATGTCAATGGCTTCCCCTGGTTTTTTCTAACCTGATCATGGGCTTCTGTGCAACCAGCCACATTGATTTTAGCTGTGCTATTTTGTTCTCTGATTCTGCTAGGTTTGCGTTTTCAGCTTTCCTGAGTTTTTTTTGCTGAGCCAATTGCTCTGTTATGTTTCCCTTTCCAGTAAGCCACAAAGAAAAAATAAAATACTGCAGCAAAAGAAAAGTAAAAAATAAAATAAAAAGAAAGCAGGAAAAAAACAAAAAGTAGAAGAAATGGCTGCCTCAACTAGGATAAGGTCAAAAGTGGCTATTTCAAATAGGATAGGAGCTGATTTTGTTTATTTTCTAGAAAAAAAAAAAAAAAACGAAAGAAGGTGCCACCCTAGGGTTAGCAGCCACTGCCCTAGGGACATATGGTCAATTTAAACAGAAAGATTCATTCTAAATATTTTTACTCAAGCCCTCATTTGGCTCTTGATCCCACAATATAAGGATGAAAACCCTTAAGACTGCTTGAGACACAATGACAAAAATCCCTGAGCGTCTCAAACAGAGACCAGGGATGAAAACCCTTGGGCATCTGAAGCAGAGACCAGGGACAAAGACCAATAACCTTCTGGGTGGTAGTTCCAATTTGAGAATTTCAGAGTTCAAAGGATTTAGAATAGTCCAGTTTAGCAGTTTCAGTGTTGTCTAGTTTGCAGTCAGCATCAGCACTTACCTAATTCCAGCATAGCAATGCCAGTTAGCAATTAACTTCACAGTTACTTAGTTTCAGTACAGCAGTTCAGTTACAGTTGGTTTCAGCACCTATCAGGAAATGTTATAGCAACAAATAACATCTAGGATGTGAAGGGTGAGGCTGCAGTCTACAGCATAAACAATAGCATTTTTAGGCTCTTGTCAAACGAAGACCTCCATCAAGCTTCAGCAGCAAGCCTATCCTGAACTTCTAGCCGAGTTTCATGTCAGCAGTTCATTCTCTCATAAGATCAGCGGCAGAATTTGATGGTGGATTAACATACTTAATCAAGTTGTAACTTCGCGGTGCTTCTGTAGTGAAGCAAAACTTTCCTTTTGTTAAAAGAATTAACAATTTCATAAAGAAATGCTATTTTCAGAATTCAGTAAGCTGTTGTATTCATTTGCAACTAAATTGTTCATTAAATTATTGTTCTATGTTAAGTTGACATCACACTTTCAAAACTGATTTTGTTGTTTCTCTAACTTTCTGCATCTTTTTTCACAAGTTAAGACTACTTGGTTTGCATCTTTAGAACCCTTTTTTGTGCACACATCCCACTCTGCAATGCAAAGTGCTGGCCACGATAATGGTGCTTGGTTGAGTACAAAGCTGCCAAAGTATTCTCATTTGAATCTTCAAAAGGAAGGATTCAAACAGGTAAACAATTGTTTTGAATTTTTTCATGCAAACTGCTCTGGCCAACCCTGGTTAAAAAATGTGGATGAACTTCTTGTGGCATTCCTCAATAGCTAGCTTTTGAATATGCAAGGCCTCCTGTATGACCAAGGGGTAATGTGAAATTTCCTATGCTTTCACAATATGGGCCACTTCTAGTATTGCCTGAGGCATGGGTTCCACATTGTGATTAAACTGTTTTATAGCAACTATTGGATTAGTAGGTCTTGGCCATGGAAAATTTACATAAATCATCTCTGGATGCCCGTCTTCAAAGTAAATGACATGGAATGCATGGAAGTGGAGAAAGTGAGCTGCTTTGTGCCAAAAACCTGACTACTTCCTTCCTTGGTCTTGACAGCTTGGCCATATGCAGGAACTGTGATATATCCCATGTAGGACTTATTGGAACAATTTCTACTATATCCAAAGTTCCTAGTCAATCAAATCACTTCTCAGTGTGGTGGGCCTCATCTCTAAGGGGAAAGGTTGGTGTTGGAGATGCAGAAGGAAGAACCTATGACTTTACCTTTTTGGAATCATCTTCCCCCTCACTCTATCCTGTAACTACTTCGGATGCCATGTCTTCTTCTAATATGCTCTCTCTTCTCTATGTAAGTACTGGTTTCCTTATGTCCTTGTACTCAAAATGTTGAGCTCCCAAGTATTTCCATTAAAAAATAAGTTTGGCTATGAAGCCTTGTAGAAATTATTGGGCCACAGTTACCTACCTGCTTGCCTGAGTGTATTTTGCATTTGAGTACCGGTCTTATGACATTTCTTTTGTGTTGTTATTAATCCCTTACGTTTGATAGACATTTCATCAGTTTTGGTGCTTAACAATTCACCCCAATTAAATATTTCACCTTTTTGGAACCCTACCATGTATTTTGTCAACCAAACTGCAATATCAGTAGCTCTTGTTGCACCCACCCACTTGCTTTTGATTATACCTCAATTCTATTGTGGCCAATTATTTTTCTTGAGGAAATGATTTTCTTTTGGCCACCTCTTACTCAACCCAGTGGTAGTACATTTGGCCCTGCATAATATTTTCAACATCAAATCCATCTGTGTCTGTGTGCGTGCTAATAATGTTGAGTTACTGACCTAGGGGTCTTATGCAATGTCCTCCAAAAATTTGAATAAATCTGCAGGAGTGCAAGTAATCTTCTTATGGATGGACACTAAATCTAATACGTCTACAACAAATGTGCTCACAAAGAATGTTCAAATGATCCAAGGGACAAAATTTCTAAAAACTTGCACCAATGAATAGTGCAAGTGACTCTTTTTGTCTTTCTTGTAGCTAGACACCATTTGAACCAGGTAGGATTCAAAGTTGTAAACTAAAACAAAGCATCAACAAAATTTGGTCCATCTTGGGTGCATTGATCAAGGATTTTAAACTGGATTAAGAATAATTTTTGTGATCTGTATCTTATTTTTCCCATGTAAACTGTCCTTTCTTGGGCTTGACTATCCAAGAGAGTGAGCTTAGAGGTATATGAACTGAGATCAGTGTAGGTTAAGGATTCTTCTGGGCATCATCCCTTCTGTGAAATTTTTAGAATTTTGTTGCAGTCCCTTCTAAAATCTAATGAATATCCCTTGGCTGCTCCCTGAAGCGACAATTTATTTTTTGGTGTTTGTCTTTAGTTGGTCCACACTTATTTGAGGATACACAACATATTGCTCACTAGATCTTGCAATAAATAGATTATAGAATCATGAAGGGGTTTATGGTGGTTCTTTAAATACCTCTATATTCCCTATTACTGCTAGACACATTGATATTCCTGTCGCTCCACAACATCTTAAGTGTCCATGCTTTGCTCATGTTTCTCTTTTTAGTAGCATTTAGTATTGTTTGATAGTGGGCAATCATAAAAATGAATTTACTAGTGACAAATTCATCTGTAAGCATCACAATATTCCAGTGCTTGTCTATCACACAGATGACCTGTTGTGTGAACATGTGCGTACAGTGCTTATATTGGAGATGGCATAAGTTTCCAAGAGTGTACTGAAGTCTGTAATGCCCAAAAAGTACACACTTCATGGACATTACACATCCTATTTCACCAGAATCAAGCAACACACCTTGAAGTAGCATCAAAATCTAAAGTATTATGTCCAACTATGGGTGGTGCCTCACAAAGGCAATAGGTAAGAACACTCCTGGCTCAAGTTGACAGTCTTTAAATGAGGAAGTATTGACAAGCGGTTGGGGTAAAGTAGAAGATTGGTTTGTGTCAGAGAACTATGGGTAGCACAATTGTAGAAGGATTAATATTCAAAATTTTGTTAGGAAAATGTGTCAGATGTACCAAATTATTTGCAAAGACAGATAGGAAAATTAAATTGGTAAGCCCCAAAATCTAGACCATTTTGGTTCATAGATGATCTATTTGTTTTATAAATTTGTTGGATAACAGAGATGCATTGACATATCTATTCAGTTAACATGTTCCTTAGGTAGGGGCTTACAGACGATGTTGTGTATAACTGGGCAGTTCTTGTCTGAGAAAATGGCACAATGTTTGGATAATATGAATGAGATTTAACGATGTCTTCAATATCACCATTCATTTCTGCTGGTGACAATAGCAGTTTGCTTAGCAGTCGAGTCATAATAGTTATATGCACAGGCCATAATTGATGATGGAGACTAAGAGGAGAGAGTGTTGTTGGCCAGACAAGAAGCAAAGAGTATGATGGTTTGAAGGCCATAAATAAAGAGAAGACTGATAGACAGCGAAGGAGACAAGTTTGTTGAGTATAAGGAAGAGCATGATGAAGAATGGAGTGAATGTAAGGGAGGGAGAAAGATGTAAAATCAGATAGGCACGTGATTTAGAGGAAGTAATCCAAGCTAGACTGTTTTTTGGTGTGCAATTTGACAATGTGGGGTTGAGGATTTTGACTTGGAGCTTTTGTTAATCTTTAATTTTCCTCCAACAGGTGGTGAAGGTCAATACAGATCATTGAGCCAATCATGGTGGATAGCCTATCATTTTGACTAAAGGAAAATATGCATCCAAGGTACAATAAAAGGATATATAAAGAGAACGATATAGGGCTTTTTATTCCATAATTTACTTGTATGGTTTGATTTGATATTTTTAAATTTGTTATTGTATGTGCCTTTTTAAATCACATAGTTCACCATTTGTAACCTATACATTTATAATATCTGATGACAGATGCTTGAGAAAATATTGGCTTTTATTTCTTTGATATGGTATCACAATGGGCAAAGCGGGTGGATCTATTGTAGATCTTTGTATTTCTTTTTGGCAAGTACAATTGCTCCATTTGGTGTATATCAACAAGATTCATGCCATCTTGTGTTCCTCACATCTTGGAGCCGTTATTCATTGCTTGCTACTTCGCTTTATAATAGGCGACCTGCACAGAGGAGCATCTTGGAGATTTGAAGATGGAATTGCATGCCGAGCATTTTTGTGCCTGTGGTGCCAATTATGTCTGTGTGACATATGAGGTTGAGGAGAAACACCTTTGATTGAAAGGTAGGTGCAAGGACAACTTGATGTTTTGGAGAAACTTACGAAATTGATCTGTGTTGAGAGGTTTACTGTGGACTGTTGGCTTCAAGCTGTGACAACCAATTTTACAACACCGACCCTCAAAAGATTGAATCAAAGGCAGGATGGCGAGCATTGTTGGCTTCATCTAAAGGAAATATAAATGTTCTTCCAGCCAATCTTTGAAATAGATTTGACAGGTCTGAGGTAATGCTCCGTTCTACAAGATAGTGTGCCCAACTGCTAGGGCAGACAACAACTGCATCGAGGAGATCAAATGGGGAAAGGAGCTATTTAACTCATTGGGGCATTGGAAGGATCTCGATCCACGAGCCAAAAGAGTCTTAAACAGAAAGAGGTGTTTCTATCCTTGCAAGGCTGTGGATAAATCCAACATGAAATTCTGTTTATTATGATCCAAATTGGCCAGGCCCGATTGACTCATGGCTTGCTTATTTGTGACACTTTGAACACAAAAGCCACAATATGATTTACTGCTGGAATGTCCGCTCTTGACAGCTGATCTAACCATTGGAGGGCAAATTTATCTTGGAAGTCTGATCCAAGCCTGGCGAAGGTCATGTAGTTGTTGCTGCTTCAATTTTCTAGTAGAATTGGCATTTTTAATTGGTAAGATTGGCTTCAAATTCATCATGGTGAAGGTTTCTTTTATGGAGGCATTTTTTTAAAAATAGTATCTCTTCTTTGTAAATGTGCCAATTCTTTTCTGCCAAGAGATTTCTAAGCCTGGAACCAATAGTATTTGTTGCTATTGATCTGCGAAGGGTAGAACTAGAATAATTCTTTTGCATACTCTGTGAGGAGGCTGATTTCATTTTCAAAGTCTTGAAAATCCCTTATTGAGAAAACTAATTGATTGAGAGACAACTATATCATCTCACAGATTTTAGTTGACTTTACACAATTGGTGTGGAGCACTTGTAGAAAATTACAATTTAGGATGGAATCAGGCAGATCACACTCTTGCTCATTTGCATCTATTTTGGAAGATTGTTTTAATTAACCATTTTTTTTCCAATTGTGAAATTGTAATGTTTCTTTTGAAACTAGATTGATGAAATCCTTCAAAATGAACAATTTGTATGTTTCTCAACTCTTTATTTAAAGATGTTATTTTTCTTCAATGTTACCCGGAAACGCGTTTCCACCATAAATGCACCCATTTCGGAAACGGAAATGGTTTCGGGGACAAGGGGGATGGCCAAAAACGTTTCCAAGCCGTTCCCGATGAAGCAAAATTTTTGAAACTGTCCCGGAAACTCGGGGATGGTCAACAGAAGTTTCGGAAACCTTTGACCATCCCCAGGATGGCTGGGGATGGCCAAGCCGTCCCCTAACCAACCCAGGGACTGCTGGCCGTTTCTGGCAGCAAGAGGCAAAAAGTAAGATAATTTTATAAAATATTTGCAATTTTTTTAAAATCTTGTGTGGGCACCACACCTCAAGGCAACCCTAAATATTAAAATATGTTATTACTAATATCAAATCTTAAGCATATGATTGAAAATATCAAATTGTGTATTCCTTGCAAGTTGCATATACATTGGCCTGAGTGAACAATGCTATGCTCAAGTGAACAATCATTTGCTCTTGCTGCTGTTAGAATGTGAACAGAGTTATTTGTGAATTTTGAAAGTATTTGGTGGAAATCTGCAGATTGAGAGTGTAAATCTGCTCAGTATTTAGTATTCTCAGACTCAATCGTAGGGGTAGCAATGTACTATCTTTGTTTTCATTTTGACTTTGAAGTTTGAGACTTTGAGTCTTCTGATATTATATGCTGCTTTGATGCAATGATAATTGAATCTTGATATATGATATGATACTTTTAAGTTTTTAACTTCTCATTTTGTTGAAACTTGCAGCCTTAATTCATTTGATGCTATCCTATGTTCTTTCTCATTCTATGATGATTCAATTTGATTCATTTGATGCTATGTACTATGATAATTTGATGAATGATCATTGATTTCATATTTATAAATGTTATTATGTTGCTATGATGAATGTCACAATGTTATATAACTCATGAATATATTTGAAATTATATATATAGCCATCCCTTGCGCCGGAGAAAAAAAAACATCTTGGAAACTTGTTTCCCCGTCCCCTCGTCCCCCTGTCCCGGAAACTCGAGGTTACATAGATTTTCTTCCTAAAGTATCCTCTCCTCAATGGCATATTGCTATCTAAGTGACAAGAAATGAGATAAAAAAAATAAAAATCGTAGGAAGTTTGAAATGTGATCAATGGAGCCACTACCTGACATGCCAATGATGTGGATGTGCAAAGGAAATTTGATCAAACTGACAAAGGAAAAATTGATCATCATGTTTAGTGTGTTTGATGAAGTTTAGCCCTTCCTTGACTGGTCCACAACCAAAGATGCATGGGACAAGCTCAAGACCATGTTTGAGATGAAGAATCAAAATTAGTTCTTGAATTTGCAGAGTCAGCTACATTGCCTAAAAATGAAGAATTGGGAATTGTCGGAATCCTTTCTCAAAAGGATTGCTGAGTTGAGAGCTTCACTCCAAGCATTGGGTTAAACAATTGAGGTTGTTGTCTTGGTGCCCATTGTTTTTTGAGCACTAACTTATAGATACAAAGTGTTTGTGACAACTTTGAATGCACAGTACATTTGCCCAATTTTGAAAAGTTGGTGAATCTAATTCTTTAAGAAGAGTCTCTAAGCTAAGAGCATTGTGAGTAAGATTCAGATAGGTAGAGCACATCATTTACACGTGCACCAATAGTTTTCAGAATTCATAGGGAATAGTTGTTGCAGCAGGGTCCCCCCCCCTCCCTCCAACTATTCTAAGGGCAACATCTACCTCAACATTATTCAACAGGGTGGTAAGAACACAACAGAGGCAAGAAGCCTAAGAAGCAGTTTGGTGGACCCCCCAAATCTGATAATTCATCTAGATCTCAGAAGAGGTGTCCAATATGTGAAAGGATTAGATATGATGTAAAAAATTGTTAGTACAACTCCCTAGCCAAAGGATTGTCCAATAAATCACATCCAAAGAAGCCACTTCAAAGTCGCAATACATGATGGGAGCAAAAGAACAAACAAAAAACATGGAAATGTTGCTGAAGAAGAATATATGTGTTTTCAACACACACTTCAGAGGATAGCGTACAATCAAATTCTATTTGGTATGTGGACTTAGGTGCTACCAAGTATAGACCAGACAGAAGGAATGGTTTCTCACATTGAAACCCTATCATGGTAAAATCTCTCTTGGAGATGATACAACCTATGTGCCCGGGTGAAATCTCCTTGAAATTTGGCGCATATAGGTGTAGGCTCATTTAAGTCTTCTATGTGCTTGGATTTGCAAAAATCTATTCTATCAATCACTTTCTTCATCATAACTTGAGAATTGAGTTTGATAAAAGTGATGGTAAAAAAGTATGTCTCATTCAAGATAAGCCAAAAAGTTCAAAGATTATTGCAAGTTCCAATTAAACTAGTAAAATATTAGGCTTTATACAATTGATCACAATCAAGCCTTAGTGGTGAAGTATAATGATTTTGCTTTGTTATGGTATTGCTTCTTTGGTCATTTGAGCACTTTTTATTTGCTTACTCTTAGCAAGAAAGACATGGTCAAAGGGTTTTATGTCACTTGGGAAGTTGAGTGCTATTTGTTCTAGTTGTCTTGTTGGAAAACAATATTGAGCACCCTTATATCATAGAGAGCATCTTCCAAGTGAAGTTTTGTAGTTGGTGAATACTGATTTGTGCAAGCCCATGACACCTAGTCACAATGGGTTCAAGTAAACTTTCCACTTTTTGTGAATGAGCATACAAGAGAAATGTGGGTATTTTGGTTGCAATATGAAGATGAAGCATTCTCCCACTACAATGTTTTTCAAACATTGTATTCATGTCCTTTGCTCAATTGGGGGTGGGGGGATACACAAAATTGAATTCTCCACCCACTTGAAGGAAAAAATGGAATTTGATGTCAACTGATTGTAGCTTACACACCTCAATAAAATTGAGTTGCTAAATGGTGTAAGCACTTAATAATGGAAATGGTACGTAGCATGTTGAAGTATTCTTACTTGGGGCATGCATATTGAACTGAAGTTATCCATACAATGGTTTATCTTTTGAGTTGGGCACCAACCAATGCACTTGATGGCGTCACACTAGAAGAAGCTAGTATGGGTAAAATCATCTCTCTCATCTTCGTGTATTTGGTTGCAGAACATACATGCACATTCCTAAGCAACAAAGAAAGAAGCTGGATGAAAATAAATATTTTTTTAGATATAGTAATGAATCTATGGCATATCGTCTTGTGGATCCTACAACAAAGAAGTGATACATTAATAGAGATGTCATTTTTAATGAGAAGAGTGAATTATGCTCCACTTCATCACCTGATCAAGATAGTGCTCCAATATTCAACGTGGGTGGGAAAAGTAATGGAGATATTGATAGTCAAGCTAACTCAATGCCCACAAATGTAACACATCCAATGCCCAAGTGGTATACTAGTACCATTCGTGATGCAAAACTAGATGCAGTCCTAGACACTTTGAAATCAGGACTGATGACTCATAGCATGGCTTGCAATGAGGTAAATATAGCAATAATGAGTTCATTTGTTGATAATTTTGAACCATCAATTGTTCAAGTACTAGAATCAAAGCCTTGGAAAGAGGCTATGGATACAGAGTAGTAATCTCAAATGGAAAACAGGACTTGGGAGCTTGTTTATCTACCACCAGGTAAGAAAGCCATTGGATGTGAATGGATATACAAGACTAAGTATAAGGCAGATGATAGTATAGATAAAGAAGGGATTGACTACGAGGAAACATTTGCTCTCACCACAAAGATAAAAACCATCAGAAAGATTTTGCATTAGCTGCACTGCTGCGTAATTTTGATGGAAATTGTATCAAATGGATGTCAAGAGTGCCTTCCTCAATGGAGACCTTAAGGAAGAGGTCTACATGACCCAACCAGAGGGATATTTTGCACATGGTAAAGAAGTAAAGGTATGCAGACTTCTTAAGTCTCTCTATGGTCTCATATAGGCTCTTAGACCTTGGTATATCAAAATTGATGAACATCTGCTACAACATGGATCTAGTAAGCATCCACATGATCCAAATGTCTACCTCAAGGAACACAGGAGAGAGATTATCATTATTTCTCTATATTTTGATGACCTAGTTAGCCCACAAAGCTCAGATACAATGGCTGAAATAACCTGGAACTCAAGAAGGCATTTGAAATGATAGATCTCAGGCTGCTACACTATTGTCCCAGTTTTGAGGTATGTCAAACTAATCACCATATCTTTCTATCTCAAAGAACATATGTCAAGACACTACTTGAAAGTTTAAAATGATGGATTCCAAACCCATGTCTACATCTATTGAATCAAGATTGCAATTATCTAGTTCCAATTCATCTCCATAGGTGAATGCAACTCTTTATAGATAGACGATTGGAGGTTTGATTTACTTTACACTAGACCAGTTATTACTTTTGCTATTAATTATCTTTCACAATTTATGAAGAGCCAATCATATGTCATTGGAAAGCAGCAACACGGTTACTAATGTATATCTGTGGTGCACTGAATCATGGTTTGGAAAATAAAAAGAATGATCAAATTAATTCTGACAGTAAATACAGATGCAGATTATTCAGGTTCAGTTGATGATAGAAAATCCAGATCTGGATATGTTTTCCGATGAAGCAAGTTCAGCAGTTTGTGAAGAGTTTTGGTTCAATGAATACTAGGAGTGGGGGTTCTCAATCTTGTTCACAATCTAGTTGTTGATGAATGGACCAAGCATATTAAAGTTGACTGCCACTTCATACGAGAACATGTTCAGGAAAATAATATTCAGCTCCAATTCTGCACTACTCAAGAGCAGCATGCTGACATCTTCAACAAGTCTTTTGGATGAGTGAAGCTTGAAACTTTTCGGGATTCTCTTAATAGTACTTTAAAGCAATAATGCAAAATATGGGGGGAATGTTTGAAATTTTTGAAATGTCACATGACTAAGTTGTGGTCTCTGATTGCCTCTATTTGGATCTAAGGGAATTATATTCCATTGTAGTCATTGATAGGTGTTTACTGCTGCTGATTCTTTGTGAATGTGACCCAGTTTCATACAAGCAATGGTGCCAATGTTCTGCCGTTTATTTAATAAGACTAATGTTTTTATAAATGAACATAAACACAATGCATACCAAATTGAGTGACAAATGTATAGCTTTATTCATATGAAGTTTTTTATAGATGACCAAACCAAGGATGAACACCTAAGGATCGGTCTACTTACCTCACTACAAGAAGCTTATTCAGGTGCTGGATGGTTGCCAAATAGTTCACACTCATTGATAACTACTTCAAAGAACAAGCAACTATCCACAAGCCAATTATTGATTTGCTCATAATCAGGCACATGAATGCTAACAAAACACAATAGGTTAATTTTACGGACTATAATATGCTTTGACGGACTTGAGAAGGTAATAGAGGATCAGTCTGAATGAGATAGTGACAGTATTTGCTCATAGTGAAAATGCTGGAGCAAAGGGAATGTAGTTTAAAGAACTTGAAAAATTAATATAGAAATCAGAGGAATTGATGGCAAGGTTGACAGAAACCAGTTCAACCACAAGGAGGTGAAGCAGCAGTTGAGAAAAGGACCACACAGAACATGATGGGTTCTTTGTGAAGAGAGCAAAACATTCAGAAAATGGTTTTGATAGAAGATAATGAGGGTATTGGATGGTAACGTTTCAGCGCCTCTTGGACTAATCTCAGTACTACCATTGGAGTGATCTGAAAAGAAGGCAATCATCCAAATAATAAATATTATGCAGCAGATTCAAGCAAGGATCAAGTGTATGAGAGTCACACTAGAGCGTAGACAGAGTTGATGACAGATGTTAGTTGTATTTTGTGATGATAAATTATTAGAGGATTGAATGTAGATTCCTTTTTTAACATTGTAAGTTCAATGTTACGGTGAACTCTTTCTTTCCCTTTTGATATGTACAGAGCTTGAGCTTTTGCTATGGGTAATTATGGCGTTCTCAGCCTGCTGGGCTTCAAACCAGGAGGTTTGTATGCTGATGCCTAATCTCAATTTTATATACATCTTCTTTAATAACTGGGCAATGTAATTAATTGTACATAGTTGTAGGGGGTCAGATGGTTAGTGAATGGTTGCTCTTAATTGTTGATCTTCTAATGGTTAACAGTTACATTAACAGAAACCTTAAAGTTCACAAGTTCTTATTACTCAAAGTTCAAGTCCTGATGATTATGGTCATCATCACAGTGAAATCACCAGTGTGGGAATGCAACCTTACTTGCATCGCACTTTGTTTTCTATATATTGACAAATTTCCTAAATTACCGAATAATCAGATTTATCGGCTGATTCCAGGTATGGTACGTCCCAGAATCTGGTACAATTCACAATCGCTTTGGAATCAAACAAGGTTTGATTTTTCAGGGTTTGAAACATTTTTTACTTTTTTGCCCAAATCCTGATGATTCAACTGTTGGCGCAATATTTAAAAAAACAAATTCACTTCCGGAATGCTGTAAAAGAAAACCGTAAGCTGTAAAACAAATTGTTTTTGTTTTCGTTCTTCTTAGTTTTGTTTGTTGTGGGCGGCTACAGAATTAACGTGAATTCTCCACTGGTAAATGTCATTTTTCCTTATCTTGCTGAAAAGATGATGTGAGTAGGATATGAATGCCGAGAGGAGGAATGCTCTACGTCGAAGTGGATGGTGACGTATAAATTATAATTAAAAATCTCAAAGTTTAGAACAAATTTATTAAAGAGCCGTGAAACTATTCTTTTCAGATTAAAAATTATAAATAATAAAATATAAAATTTATAATTTATATAAATTTTTTAAAAGTTAATTTTGAGTTTTAACTTTTAAATTTAAATAATATTGTACAATTAGATGATAAATTGTCAGCTATGTTCATGATAAACATGTCATTGTCCTTCAACTCTAAAATTTGTGTGTGAAAGTGATGGTTTGTGTCTTAATGATATCATTCTTCATACTTACTGATTGTTAAGAATCAAGAAAAATTAATGTAAATCCCATGCAACTATTGGAAAGATAAATATTTTGATACTAGATTTTGTAATGATATTTGCCATCAACTTCAATCCTTTTTTAGTTAATTTCAATTTTAAAGTCATTAAATGTTCATTTTCATTGTTATTGAATTAGTGTTTTTTTCATTGATGTGGGCATTCGTACTTTGTTTTCTATATATTGACAAATTGCCACTATATGTCAGCTATGTTCAGTGTAATCATGTCATGCGTCAACTCTAAAATTTGTGTGCAAAAGTGATTGTTTGATTATTAATGATGTCATTCTTCGTACTCACTGATAATCTAAGAGTCATGACAAATTGATTTAAATCCCATACAAGCTATTGGAAAGATAAATATGTTGATACAAGATTTTGTAATAATATTTGCTATCAACTTCAAATTTCAATCCTTTTTTTAAAGTCAGTTTCAATGTGAAGGCATGTTTTTTTTTCATTGCTATTGAATTATTGTATTTTTAGTTGATGTGGACATGGTTTCAGATCCTCTTTAGATGACATTATTGGTAAGTCTTCTGTGTTTGGGGATGTAAACTTTAATTTGTTAGAAACATAGACACCATGACCGAGTAAATGCTAGAATGTTATCCCCTCGGGGCATATTTTATGACATGCATTGTATTTTGTGGCTATATAAGTAACAAGATATGCAGATTCATTGTGAACTGCTAGTGTTGTAAAAACTTGTTTGGTTGCTTTTTTTAGTGTTGCTCTTTGAATTTCATTGTGATGTTTCTTGTTATAAAGGTATTATTACTCATGGGTTCATAATTTCAGGTATGGATGGCGTGGACAATCTCGTGATAGTATTGGGACAGTCCTATGTGTTGATGATGATGGAATTCTCAGGGTTGGATTTCCTGGAGCATCTCGAGGCTGGAAGGCTGATCCTGCAGAGATGGAAAGGGTTGAAGAATTTAAAGTTGGGGATTGGGTGCGGATACGACCTTCACTTACAAGTGCAAAACATGGTCTGGGGTTAGTAACTCCTGGTAGCATTGGAATTGTTTACTGTATAAGGCCAGATAATAGCTTGTTGCTGGACCTGAACTACATGGCAGGGCCATGGCATTGTGAACCTGAAGAAGTGGAACCTGTTGATCCATTTAAGGTAACAATTTTCTTAATTATGACAGATTTACCAATTAAACCTAATGGTTACGCTTGTAATGTTTATTTCTGGTTTTGCCCATTCACCTCCAGGTAGGAGATAGGATTTGTGTCAAGAGGTCTGTAGCTGAACCAAGGTATGCATGGGGTGGGGAAACACACCACAGTGTAGGGAGAATAAGTGAAATCGGCAGTGATGGCCTTCTCCTCATTGATATTCCTGGTCGTCCCATTTCATGGCAAGCAGATCCGTCAGACATGGAGAAGGCTGAAGATTTCAAGGTACTATATGTTTTTGTTGAATAATCAAGATGAAAGGAACAATGCTTCTGCAAGAGCTTTAGAATTTGTTCTTTCTTTTTGTTGAGTCTATATCATCCTTTCCATCTTCCATTCATGTTGCATTATTAATCATGTATTTCTCTTTCAGAGGTAATGAGTGAAGTTAAAACATTTTATAGCTTAATGAATATGTGATTGAGATAATATTCTTTTTTGATTGTTCTGTTTAGTCCTTTGTTTTTTATAATAAAGATCCTTGTTTTTGTCTGGGTTTGCTCTCTTTGAGAACTGTTTTGAAAACAGGTTGGTGATTGGGTTAGAGTGAAAACATCAGTTTCTTCTCCAAAATATGGATGGGAGGATGTCACAAGAAGTAGTGTTGGAATTGTTCACAATTTAGATGAGGACGGTGATATGGGTGTAGCTTTCTGCTTCAGAAGCAAACCGTTTTCTTGTTCTGTGACAGATATGGAAAAGGTTACACCTTTTGAGGTTGGTGATGAGATACATATTATGTCATCTGCTACAGAGCCACGTCTAGGCTGGTCTCGTGAGACATCAGCTACAACAGGAAAGATTGCAAGGATAGATATGGATGGCACATTGAATGTAAGCTTTTTGATTTAATCAATTTATAGCATTTTCCTTTTATCAGCCACCGCCTGATACTGAATTTTGATCCATATGTTTAACTTGTATTGCATTTGAGAATATTCCTTTTTTTGATAGAAAAATATTCATGCTGTTTAGGTGAAAGTAGCTGGCAGAAGCACTCTGTGGAAGGTTGCCCCAGGAGATGCGGAAAGGCTGTCAGGATTTGAAGTTGGTGATTGGGTCAGACTTAAGCCAACTCTTGGGATCAGGCCAAGCTATGATTGGCATGGAATTGGTAAAGACAGTTTCGCAGTGGTCCACAGTCTATCTGATACAGGTTACCTAGAGCTTGCAGGCTGTTTTAGAAAGGGGAGATGGATGACTCATTACACCGAGGTTGAAAAAGCTCCTAGCCTTAAAATTGGTCAGCATGTTCGTTTCAGGCCAGGACTAACTGAGCCTAGATGGGGATGGAGAGGTGCTTCTGCCATTTCTCGTGGTGTAATAATTGGTGTGCATGCTGATGGGGAAGTGTGGGTAACATTTTCAGGTCTTTCTGTGCCTTGGCGAGGTGATCCAGCTGACCTAGAGAAGGAAGAAATGTACGAGGTGGGTGACTGGGTAAAAGTAAGATTAGACTTGGTAGAGCCTAAAAATGGATGGAGGTCAGTAAGGCCAGGCAGTGTTGGCATAGTGCAAGGGATATCATATGAAAATGGAGAGATTGGGGAAAGAACTATTCTTATTGGGTTCTGTGGCGAGCAGGAAAGATGGCTTGCTTTACCTCACGAACTTGAACGAGTTAGTGCATTTTCAGCTGGCCAGCAGCTACGGGTTAAATCCTCAGTAAAACAGCCAAGGTTTGGTTGGTCGGGCCATGGCCATCACAGCATAGGGACTATTACTGCCATTGATGCTGATGGAAGGTTGCGTGTGCATACAATTTCTTGCTCTCAGAAAGCTTGGATGCTTGATCCTGCAGAAGTGGAGGTAATAGAAGAACAGCCTATCTGCATTGGAGATTGGGTGAGAGTGAAGTCCTCAGTACCTACCCCTACTCATCAATGGGGTGAGGTTACACACAAAAGTATAGGGGTGGTTCACAAGATAGATGATGATGGGGATTTACGGGTTGCTTTTTGTTTTCTGGATAGGTTATGGGTTTGCAAGCCTTCAGAAATGGAGAGAGTCCGACCTTTCAAAATTGAGGACCGGGTGAGAGTGCAACGTAATGTTGCTAGTCCGAGGTGGGGTTGGGGCATGGAAACCTATGCAAGTAGAGGACGCATTGTTGGGGTTGATGCAGATGGGAAGTTAAGGATAAAATTTGCCTGGAGAGAAGGCAGGCTTTGGGTTGGAGATCCCGCAGATGTTGAACTTGATTCAGATGGTTCATGATGCCAGGGACTCTCAGTTCTGCTTTTGCATCTAGTTTCGTAAGTAGACGATGGATTTTTGTCTGGTAGGCATGTGATCCTCACACTTCTTCTATATTTTCTGTAGTCTTTGGTAGGGAAGGTGGAATCACACTCCTACCAGGTCCATTGTCTACTTAAGAAACCTGGATGCTGAGCTGTGTATAATACTGAATTGTATTTAATGGTGTGTGCCATACTAGAGAAAATTTTCATGTTTATTTGCTTGTGTATTATTCTGCTATTGTAGGTGCTTGTGTGTTTTATGGCTGATAGCCAATTAACATGTAATCTTAAATATTACAGATGTTTGCCATCTTTAATGGCATACTATTTTTTAGCAATTCTTTTCTACCATTCTTAAGATTAGCTGCTCCCACATTGTTCAAGCATATATCCATATTTGTATGCATAGATGTGTAATTTTGTTCCATTTATATTTCTTATAAATTTAGTAATTCATTTTCCTATTTGGTTTTGCATCAAGGGTTCAGGTGAGAATTTTAGTCTATCCTGGTTTCAGGAATTTTGCTTGACCACTGGCAATCTTGTAACACGTCTCTTTGGGAAATTGAAGTTAATTGCTGTTGGTGCTTTGATCCTTAAAGACAATTTTGGAGTACCATTACTATCCAGATTCACAAAATTATAGAATCCTCTTTTGTCGTTAACCCCCTTTGCCAATGTGCAGGAATGCAGTAAAATTATTAACAATAACCCAAGTTTGTAGGTGCCTCTTATCTATGTGCACATGTTTCCTTGGCATTGAAAAATGAATCTTTCTGTTGTGTTATTTATGTAATCTGCGAAAATAGAAAGCAAGGATAGATTTAGTTGATTGTTTCACCCCATATATCTTTTCTTTTTTCTGTATAACAGTATAGTTTGATTTAAACATTTTACGCACTATTTCTTGTCATCTCCCAACTGTTACTTTATAATCTCACCTCAGAAGTCTTTTAGTGTTTTGCTTTTAAGTTAATGTGCACAAGCAAACTTGTATTCCTGGTAAAAAGTGCTCTGTGCACTCAATGAAGGCCAACTGAAGTCTTTCCATGGAAGCACTAACTAAATGAAAAATAAAATTTGAGCACCATCATGAAGCTAACTCTGACGTTGTTTTGTAGAAAACCTCTCCAAATTTCAAGGGTGCAATCTCTTGGCCTAAACAGTGCAGAGATCTGGAACTACACAGGATAGATTTCACTCCAGACGTGATTGTTTATTTAATTTATTTTACTTCTAAATTTGGTTTTTACTTT
Organism: Chamaecyparis obtusa; assembly: GCA_027943335.1. Classification (NCBI taxonomy): domain Eukaryota; kingdom Viridiplantae; phylum Streptophyta; class Pinopsida; order Cupressales; family Cupressaceae; genus Chamaecyparis; species Chamaecyparis obtusa. Next base: position 99,805 of record BSBK01005977.1, on the reverse strand, counting down.
TTAGTGAGACGGAGAAGAAGACTTCTGTAATGGGATATTATAATTCCTCTATTTGAAAGATCTGCCAACATATCCACACTCAAGCATATAAATTTTTGGCCACTGGGTAACTTGGGTTTTAGAGATCAAACTGTTATATGGCTTGTATTCCACGTAAGTTTTGTATTGTAACAATGCTTTAGATGGTCCAAAGTCAAACAACATAAGATCTCCAAGAACTGACAGATCATTGCCAAAACATCAAAGCTTGAGGAGAAAGACCACAGACTAAGTGTAGCTTCTCTGTACATAAATTGAACGATTATACTACACTCGTGTAGAATATGAAAATGGTGCATAGTTATTGTATATCCAGTTGAATTTTTGTTAAGGGTTTATAATCCAGTTCTGAAAAATTTTATGAGTGTATGATCAAGATTGATAAAGATGTGAAGCTCGCTTCCTGATGAATTTCAGAATGTAACCTCAACTTATTAGGGTGATACAACATTCCCAGATCCAAGTTAAATTTAGATATGAAGCTCTCCTATTGTTGACCGTCTCCATATGGAATATTTTTTAATTTGAGACTATATCAGTGTTTCCAGTGCTTACCATTCAGTGTCTCCAAGTTTAAGTCATTGTATTTGTTAACAATACATTTCCACTTTTCCTGCAAGTCAAATATACAAGTCTGTAAGTGGATTTCGATAAATCACAGAATGTATAATTAAAATTCGTGAAAATCTTAGCTGGAAAACTGTTGTGCTATATAAAGCGCTGAAAATTTTTCGAGAGCCACACCTACAAAATATACGGACAGGATGCAATTGGAGATGTCAAACAGAATTTGTTTTGTCAGTACATGCATAACTGGTAAACAAGAATATTCAGTGGAGTAATTAACGTCTAGCTTTTCATAAAAACAGAAACTAATAGGCTTGAGATTAATATGGGACTCCCAGAACTTGGAATGAGCTTTATTTGATAGTCTCTGCTCCTGCAATTGAAAACAAGTGTGAGCTTAATGGGTGGGAAAAAATCATGTCTCCACACGAATATGAACGTGCTCAAGATTACAGAAAAAACATTATGAGTAAATTATTGGGAGGGGAGCAGTGAGAAAGCTACAAGCATGGTTAAAAAGTGACGACACTGGAGGAAATAAGAAATGTAAAACATGATGAAGAGACGATTCATTATGAGTTTTAACATCCATATACAGGTGGAAAACAGTTAGTTGAACCGGACAAAAGGAAGAGTGTTAACCAATACTCACAGAAGGCACATGATAATGAATGAATGAGTTTGATGATGTCCACATGATTATAATGAAACAGGAGAGCACTGAATGTGGAAGGTGTATTGCGTTAAGGTAAACGAGTTAACATGGTATATTCATGAAAATAAAGGTGAGGGAGTAGAAAGATGCGATAATCTATGGCAAGAATGATGTGTTGTTTACATACATGTTTGAACGCTAGACGTGAAGATTTAGTGGACATATTCTGTTATTCAATGACACGATTCCAATAAAAAGGCGGGATATGAGTAATAAAACAGTAGGCCTGATAGATGAGAGACAATAGGCTGAGACTCTTACGTTAGTTTTGATTGTTATGCTTATGGGCTTATAGGAACTGTTTAAGAATTCATCTTTTCAAAAAAGGCAAAAGAACTTGCAACAAAATCACAAAGCAGACACGCTACAACTATAAATGTGTTTTTACCTTACTGTTCGCCAAAATTTATGCTAGGGTAGGTTTGAAGGGGCCACAAACAGAGGAGAAGGCTTGATGATAAATAGTAAATCTGCGAAGCACATTGCAACTGAAATTATGGAGTTCTCGTGTATGGTTATAAAGTGATTGCAAGCTCTGTCTTGAGGCAGAAGTTTTGGGTTAGCCCAAAAGATTGGGTTATTATAGTGATGTGTTTTTGTATTTTGTCCTACCAAGTTGAGTATTATAGTTTGCATTTTTCAAATTATTTTATATTTTGCCACTGAAGTTTAAAAATTACAAGTGCTTTGCATTAAGGTTAAATAGTCTAGAGTGCTTATTGCATATGTATAGAATATTTCACTTGAAATTCTCTGAAATAATCAAGCATCCCTTTTAAGTTAAGCAAATGGTTTGTAATTAGTGTGAAAAATCTATTGCAGCTACTGATTATTAATCTCCTATCTAAATAGATTGTTTCACTGCTGAAAACATTAATTTACAACAAATAATGAAAAATAACACAATCACAATTTCACTATTAAAATTATAGGAACAAAAAAGAAAATGTGCAAAATAATGAACACGATATTTTTGGACAAATTGCCTCTTGAAAATCCCCAAAGGGAAAACCAGTTCAGCAGGAGAGAAATATCATTATACTCGGTAAATCAAGAGATACATAAATTATTCCCTCAATTTCTATTGTTGCAAATCCTCTCCTCTACTGTTGTATCCTACATTCTCACTGCGCCTTTGCTATCACTGCAAATCTAATTACAAAAAAATTGTTTACCAAATGCCCTTTGATCCTCTTTTATAACCTTCTCATTTTGCAACCAATGACCATGATGGCTAAGATTATCTGGACTCTAATTAAGAAGTTTCCAGAAGTCCCTAATTAACAACTTAGAAAATTCTAATTAACATCTTTCTAGAAATTTCTAATTAACAATTTCTAAAAATTTCCAATTAACAACTTTTTGAAAATTATAACTAAGAACTTCCTAAAACTCACTAGGGAAATCAAAATATTTCTAATTCTGGGCATGGAAACACATGTCCAATCTACCCAATCTAACACTCCCTCTTAGCGAGGAAGGTGTTCTGCACAATACCCAACTTATCTCTAAAGAAGATGAATTTCACCTTCTCCAATGCCTTTGTCAGAATGTCTGCTACCTATTGATCTGTAGATATATATTGTAGTTGAACAATCCTTCGTTTTACACATTCCTTGATGTTTATATGCTTCGATCTATCATGAAACATCAGATTCTCTAATAATTGATGCAACTCTAATTGTCACAATGCATCATTGTAGTCTCAACCTTCTACAAACAAGGCTACCGACAACTTCTAAAGCCAAATAGCCTCACAAGTCACCATGCTAGCTGCTATATATTCTATTTTTGCAAAATTCAGAGCCACAAACTTTTGCTTCTTGTTGTACCAAGAGATAACTCATCATCCCAAACTAAAACATCCTAAAGTGCTTTTCTTGTCCACTCTATTGCCTATTTCAGTCCACGTCGGTATAGTCTATCAACCTAACACCATCACCTCGAACATATCTAATCCTGTACTCAATTGTACCATGTAAATACCACAACACATGCTTTGTCATTGTCTAATGCACTCTCTTTGGCTCAGTCATGAACTGACTAAGAGAGTTTACTGCAAAAGATATATCTAGCCTAGTGTTGACCAAATATATGAGAACCAATCAACTGCCTATATAAGGTGGGATCTACATCCTTCTCCCTGGATGTGTCTACCTTCTTCCAATTTGTGATCATGGGTGTAGACATGGTTCGACAATCCTCCATCTTGAACCTCCTCAAGATTTCGATGCAATATTTCCCTTGTCCAAGGAAAATTTCTTCATCTGTCTGCCACACCTCCATGCCTAGAAAGTATTGCATAAGTCCCAAATCCTTCATCTTGAACTCTGTTGCAAGGTCCCTCTTGTACTCTTTTATGAGCCCCAATGAACCTGTTAAAAACTGTTAAAGTATTGTTCGGTTGTGTTTAATAAACGACGAGACAATCATGATATGCATATAAATATAGATATATTTATATATATATACTATATAATATAATTGAAAAGTAAGTATATATATATATATATATATATATATATATATATATATATATATATATATATATATATATATACAAAGTATGAATAAACTATTGGTTAAGATATGTTAACTAATAGTTATGTAATGAAGTGACATGACCATAAGTATATACGGTCATGTCTATTCATTACATGACTATTCAATATATACATATACCCTATTGTTATTGTAGAATCAATCAATAACGAAGGCAATTGTATTCTACAATATCACACTAGTATATATTATTTCTATTGGACAATTCAAATTTCTTAACATGGTATCAAAGTCAGGTTCCTTCTATGAAGCCTAACAGCTTGAAGGTAGATCCGATCAAATTATATAGGTAGGCTGTGATGGAGTAGGATACCGGAGAGGATATTGTGATCTCAGTCTATACATATTGCAGATACAACAACGATCGTGAAGGAATTGATGTTATGATCTTGAACCCGATAGCAGCAAGTAGTAGTAAGATAGGAGGATGTTGAGAATTGACAAGGAGAACGAAACAATGTAGCGAAGAACAGAATAATAAAAGGAGTTATTGAATATCTTATTATGAGTTTTGTTCTTCACTTTCTCGTTGTGATTCTCTGTCTTCAAATTCCTGAATGATAACATCTATTGTGAATAGATTAAACAATGCTACAAAATTAAGTTGCATTTGAAATCTTCATTATTCGCAATTCGGGTTTGAGTGTCTCTATTTTATTGGATATTTGTTGATTCATGTTATCAGCTTTATCAAAGAAATTAATGTTTTATATGAATCAGGTTTTGCTGACAGTGATAATCAAGAACTAATTGTGGCTCATGTGTTGGTCAGATTTCATTGAAGTTTAATATTTTATTGGTATCGTTTTGTGACAGTCTCGATTTAGGGATGTTATGACAGAATAACATACCTTGGCGGTTATGTTTCATTTTGTTGACAGAGTGTTGATTCAAAACTGTGGATTCATTGTTGAAACAGTTC